>JAINUG010000043.1:5030000-5630000 GCA_029706075.1 Aldrovandia affinis | reverse complement strand
TTGGGGCCTACCTGGGTTTGGTTTGCCTTTTCCCTAGGGGGCACCACAGGGTAGGAGTGGCCATTTTCCTTTGGGGGACTTGTCCATCCTTTGGGTCCTCCCAGCCAACTTCTCCCTTCCAGTAGCACTCACTGGGTTGATGCCCACATCCCAGGCTGCATAAGCGTTGGTTGGTTTCACTTTGTGCCAGCTGGGCCTGCTCCTTGTCCCAAGTCTCCTGGTGCATCACCCTCATGACTTCGGACATGGCAGCCAGGCTCGTCATCAGGAAAAGAGGGCACCATTCCAGTGTCCATCTTTGGGTGCACTCTGACATCTTTAAGAAATCTGCAATCACCTCCCATCGATCGAGCGACAGGTGTCTTCTCCCATCTCTCTCTAGCCAGGAGAAGATTTTCGGATCTGACATCCACTCTGGGTTCAAAAGCTCCATATCAGAACAATTCTTCAGTTGTACTACCTCCTCATGCCTATAGGTGATGCCCTCTGCCCACATTCTCCACCATATGTGGTGTCTCTAGGGGTGGGGCAACACTGACGGACCTCTGCAGAGGGTGTAGGCAGTTAAATAACCCAGTAATACAAACAAAACAATAATTTATTAAACTAATTTTGACAAAACAAAACAAAGGGCGGGGTATTTGGGAATCCAAAACACAAAGTCCACAATCTTTACTTGTTGTGTTGTCCGTAATCCAGTCCAAAATCCAGTTCAGTTCCTCAGGCAGTCCACAAGTCGATACACAAAACAATCCAATCCAGGTCAAACACAATCCAAACAATAATTCAAACATTCTCTCTCATCCACACTCCTTCACTCCACTACTCAACTCCACTCACCCAAACAGCCAACCTACTCCCTCCTGGTGTAACACAAACAAGTCCCTTAAATAGGCCTCTAAATGGCCTTCAGCTGTCTGCAGTCCAAATTGCTTGACTTTGTTCAGATGCGGGACTGCGGGCTGCTGGGAACCATTGTTCTTCTGTTTTCTCCAGTGGCTCCCAAGAATTAAAGGGCCCGGCAGCCATTTGCTCATCTTGCCCCTTGGGATGCCACAAGTTGTACTCTATTACCCCTGAGTCTCTATGGTGGTTGATTGCACTCTTACTCTCTCACTCCTTAGCCTCTATTGTGTTAAAAGGCAGTTGTACTCCTTACACTCTCTCTCATCTCTCTGTTGATAAAATGCAGTCTTTCTCTATCATTGTTTAGTGTTTAGCCTCTTCAGTTTTAAAGTGCAGTTTGTAATCTCTATAGTCTGTAGTCTCTATAGTGTCTAGGTGCAGTTTCTCCTCTATTCTCCTCCTGTGCTTCTGTGTGCCCTCAACAAGTTCCTCATTGTCTCAGAGTCTTGATTCCAAGGACTCGCTGAACAAATAAACTCTCTCTCTGTGAGCGAGCCCTCACTGTCTGATCAGCAGGATGTCATAACTCACTGTCTAAAGCATTTCTGCAGAGGAACGAGAGGAACGAGATTAAAGCTGTCAAAAAAACATAGGGCAAAAGAAGCTGCTTCACTCACAGAAAACCTGTGTAACCCAGACAAATATAACCTATTAATAATGCAATTCCAGTGTTATAAAATGAGTTAAATAAATAGAATGATCCTTAAAAGAAATTAATAAGTACTAAATGTTAGACACTGAAGAGAAAAAACCCCCACAATAATTGAAATAGTTAATTTAAATTAATAAAGAGAAACCAGGACATGAATGTTGACTTAAATTGTTGACATGTATAACCAAAATGGTATTGCATGTGAGAAACTTTGAAGAGGTGATTTGTGGATTTTATCAGACAGTAATAAGCCAATAAGAAATACAATCTCGTTGAGAATGAGCCAATTAGAAAGTAGGACCACCCTTACGTCACCTTGAGTTAAGTGAGAGAGAAGATGTATCGTCCATTTTGTGTGAAGCCAAGTTCACGTACAGACGTGAGTTCTCACAGAATTTTTTAATAGAAAGATATCGAATGAGTTGTCTGGAATTTGACGTAAATATATCGAGTGAGAATTTTCACATTACTATTCAAGTGTAAAACGAGTAGTGACAGCTATACACAGAATTGAACTGAAGAATATTTGTTAAAAGAGCCATCGACGTATTGGCAATGTTCCTCCATTTGCTCCTGGGGAAAAAATGGCAAGTTTTCTCTGCGACCAATGTTGCTGTACATTTGAAAACTTCCCTTGGCCAGGTTTTTTGTTGGAGCTTATTTTGTAGTTTTGTTGACTTCACTGGATCCTGGATATCATCTGTGTCCTGCTCGTCTCCGCTGAAGGGGCCATGGTAGAGTGTAGACTGGCGAGCCACCGAAGTGAACCACCTTTGAAGTGAGAGAGACAGCAGTTGAATTGTGCTTTCTACATTTCTACAGCACAGTTATTTTATTTTTCCATCCCTACACACCGGCGGAACCAACGGAAAGTAGTTCAACAGCCACGGACTGAGCTGAGCGAATTGGATGAGGATCCGATCTCACTTTATTAAAGGACTGAGTAATTCAAGTCGCCACTCGTCGGGAGTGCGCAGGTTCATGCATTTTGAATTGTAAAGCATTGATGTATTGGTAATGATATGACAGTTGCTTTTGATATTCATATTTGAATTGGTATTTTATTTGTTTTCATATCCAGAGTTCAGTAATACAACTGTTGAACTGGTTTAAGAGTTATTGAACTCATTTGAAATAAGAGTCCTGGTTTTAAAAGAGGATTGTTGTCAAAATAAGATTCCTGATTGAATAATCTAATAAGTGCATCCTTAACTAGAAGCTACCAATTAATAACAGCAAGCAAAAATATATAAAAAGGATAAAAGTATTTTACCATCTGTCACACGCCGCGTGACAAACCCTGAATGGGAACAGAACAGCCAGGAGACACGGAGTGGAGTTTGTCGGTCTATGGACCGGATTTTATTTATTTGTTTTTCTGTCTCTCCCCCCAGACATGGGAGAGAGACAGTGGGAGTAGCAGGTTAACATATAATAAAGACTAACACAAACAGACACAAAATCTTCACCCTACTCGCCGCAAAGCTTTCGGGTAAAAACAACAAACGAAAATAACAAGTTAAAATAACTAAACTTACGGGACACCGCGCCTCCTCCAGAGTTCCCCTGGAACCTCCTCAGGCACACACATATCCAGTGACCTCATTCATTCAGAGACACTCGAACTTTTCAGTTTGAGTTATCCCAGGATTCCAGAGACACTCGCCACTCCCAGGATGTGAGTGCTGGCAACCGGCTCTCAAGACACTCCACTCTTCTGGTGAGTTCTTGGGCTTGCTCAGACACTCTCCACTGTCGAGTGCGAGCTCTTTTTTACTAAAACCGAGGGCGGAGGCGGACCCTCTTCCAGGGCACCCTCCCGCTCCTCCATAATCACACCGAGGGAGAGAGGCGGACACCTAAAGCGCACCCCCTCTCCCTCTTCCTCACTCACACAGGAAGCACTCTACTCAGTCACTTTCGACAAACGCACACAAAACTCCACAAACATTCCACATCAAACGTTCCACATCAAACGTTCCACATCAAACGTTCCACATCAAACGTGCACACACACATCAAGACAAGACTGACTGATTCCCCACTTGCCCCACCTGCTCTTAAATAGGCTTAGTTTCTGCCTGGCTCAGGTGGGACTCGTGAGGCAATCACCCAATCACAACTCACATTCTCACCCAGACACCCAATCAGCCAATTGACTTCTATATCAATTGACTGATTGACACCAATTAAATAATAATTAAACCAATTAAGGCCTTTGGAGCTCCCTTCCGGGCGACAGTTCACTCTCACACCCTGGGAGAGTGCCAAACCTGCCCCCGGAAAGTCTCACTGCTCCAAAGGCCTCTACCACATGGAACAAGACAGGCAACCATGCCACTCCCATGTGGCCGAGACCGACGTCCTCCACACCATCTTTAGACATTTAATTAATACCATACCAGTGAATCCTCCCTGATATTAACCTTGAATAAAATCTAACTGTGAATAATAATAATAATATTAATTATAGTAACCAATATTACATCCCTGTCGATTCCTGATTCTAAAAGTAACCAACTATATGGATACATAAATAGTAAGGTCATTCTTACCTAGTAATTGAAGTGAAGTCTTGGATTGTCTTGTAAACAAAGAAAAGTGTATCGATTATTGTCATTTGGTAATCAGTAAGCCTCTCATTGAATCATTCTACATTCTTACATGTCTGTTGTTGTTGTGTGCACCGTTTTTCTACTTTTCTAAAATATAAATAAATGAAAGAAAAATACACAAACCATTCTCTTACCTCTAAACCATAGCTTATGTCTCCATGTGAGTTCATTCTTGTTGCGCCTGACCATCTCTCTCTTTGGACGAATCTGTTATCTTCTGCTTGTCTGGTCCATTCACTAATTGAGTACTAGCATTCTAGTAGCAGTGTTCATCGAGACACTTGTTACACCTGGAACTGTAAACCAGTAATTTCCTCAGCTGGCTACCTGTGTCATTTTAAATAATGGTAGAGACGGTCCATTCCTGCTGCCTTCTGTGTTCTGATCACATTGCATTATGGGTACCATAGAGAGTGCTCAGAGCTGAATTCTCTCTATTGACTTAAATGCAGAAATACTTAATTATATATTCAGATTGCTCTGGGTTGGTCTCAACTTAATACTCAACTCAATAAAAATTCTTATTGAACACAACAGACACAATCCTACTGGAGTAAGATGTATTCTTTATTTTGACATGATTGATGCTTATAGTAAGCGTTATTAGACCTTTTGTGACAAGATATTTGCTTAACGGTAGCTACAGTGTTTAAGGTCAGGGCATTGCTAAATGAGTCCATATTAATGCAAATAGATAGCTTTTTAGCTAGCCGGTGTTTCATGCCAACTACTACCTCATTAGCTTGCTAGTTAGTTAGCTGGCAAGCAAGCTTGACTTCACTCTAGCAAGATCATTGGAGAGCTGGTTAGCTAGCTAGAATATGAACTGCAGGTTAAACAGATTTCTTCCTGAATTTTTTTTTACTGCGAGAATACTGCAGCAAGAATGTTGTTCTTCCATCAGAATCTGTGGCAGTGGCTAACAGGCTGGAATGTGAGTACAGTGGGAGTGGACCATCTCGACTATTATTCTGAAGTGTCCTCCCAAGCATTCCAGAAGGTTCTAGAGTTCCAGGAATCAAAGGCTCATGTCGCAGTGATCCACAGTGGCTGGTGGCATCTATTTAGCCTATAATGTGAGTGCAGTGCTTGGCTGAGGGAGCTGACTATGGGGTGTCCATTCAGCAGGTGATTGCCGGGAAGGGTAGTATGAACAGGGCAGTGGTGGTAAACTATCCCCTTCACATATGGGCAAGGTTGCTAAGTTGGTTCATTTTGACAGTGTCACCACAAGTTCACCTCAAAAAACTAGTCTTGTGGGAAAGTGTGCCAAAAGAATTGAACGCATTGTGGTCACGAGGCAGCCACCTAGAAAATACAAGCCAATTTTGGATGTCCCTCTTTTTTTTCTCTTAATTTTCCAATTTTACCTAGTTTTTCTCCCAATTTGGTAGCCAATTACTCCCGCTGTTTAATCCCCTCCCTTGTAGTTCACTGCCGTAGTCCTGTGACCGGCAGTGACAATGATGAAGCGCTGCCTCCTTCGAGACAGCACTCGTCTGCTGTCGACTGTAATTCTAGTTCCCCAGAACTACTCCTGTCAGCTTGCCTCCCCCCTCCGGACAGCCAATTGCCGCCCCGGTGGCACTCCCGGCCAGAGCCGATTCTGGTGCGATGGGGAATCGAACCCCGGTCGCTGTGGTCAGCGTTGGACGTTGAAACCACTGGACGTCCCCCTCTTTTTGAGAACAACACAAGGTCGCACTGCAGTCTCCCAGGAACTAGCAGGGTGCTTTTGAATAGCCAGGAAATTGCTTTGGCCTTTTTCCAATCACCGCTTATTGCAATCCACATTTACTGATACTCTTTCGGTGATTGGGCCTTTTCAGACCCATGCACACCCATGAAGTAAGCACTCTTTGAAAAACGAAGCATTTGATTGGTTCTCCTTATATGGCTCCCTTCAACTTTGTGAAGCTCCTCTGATTCAGGAATGACTCACTGCAAAACTCAGCAATGAGTCCCAGGCTCCTTGCCTTCAGAAGTGGGCCTACAAACACACACACAGAAACACACACACACACACACACACACACACACACACATACAGTACACAGATTCACACATTTAACATTTAACATTTTAAGCATTTAGCAGACGCTCTTATCCAGAGCGACGTACAAGATGTGCATTAATACATGGTAGGAACAATCATAGTTAGCGCACGAGATCAGTGCAGGAATATAGCAATAGACATCATTGCAGGCATCTGCATACCATACCTGTAACAGACTAACAACTTTACAATACGCATACACGAATGACAAGACAAGACTAACTCTCTTGATATACACACACATGACCATACCATACCTGTAACACCGGGAAGGAAAAGGTTAGTGAATTTTTTATTTTTTTATTTTTTTGGGGAGTATAGTGTTGAACAAGTAAACAGTGGTGAAGACAATTTAGCTAGATGGACAGAGTTCAGTGGTAGTGGAGTCTGAAGAGGAAGATCGCAAGTGATTCCGCGGTCCTGACCGATTGTGGAAGGTCGTTCCACCAGCGAGGGATCAGGACAGAGAAGAGGCAAGACCACGAGGAGCGGCTGCCAGGTGCCCGGAGGGAAGGGACAGTCAGTTTACCAGAAGAGGCGGAGCGGAGGGGTCTGGGAGGTGTGTAGGGAGTGATGAGTGACTGGAGGTATGGGGGAGCAGTACCTCTGGCCGCTTGAAAAGGAAGCACCAGTGACTTGAATCTGATGCGTGCTGCGATGGGGAGCCAGTGCAGAGAAGAGAGTAGAGGGGTGACGTGGGTGAACTTCGGCTGGTTGAACACCAGACGAGCGGCAGCGTTCTGGACTAGTTGCAGTGGCTTGATGGCGCATGCCAGCAAGGAATTGCAGTAGTCCAGACGTGAGATCACCAGGGCCTGGACCAGGAGCTGAGTGGCCTCTTGGGTGAGGAACGGTCGGATCCTCCGGATGTTGTGGAGGGAGAAACGGCAGGTCCGAGTGATCGCTGCAATATGGCTCGAGATGCACAGCTGGTTGTCCAATCATCGGGGAGCCCTTCGCTGGGAGGAAGAGCAGCTCTGTCTTCCCCAGGTTCAGCTTCAGGTGGTGGGTGGACATCCATGCGGAGATGTCAGCCAGGCATGCAGAGATCCGTGCCGGGACCTGGGTATCAGATGGAGAGAAGGAGAGAAACAGTTGAGTGTCATCAGCATAACAGTGATAGGAAAAACCATGAGCAGAAATAACAGAGCCAAGTGACTTGGTGTACAGAGAAAATAGGACGGGGCCTAGCACCGAGCCCTGCGGGACTCCGGTAGAGAGGGTGTGGGGAGAGGAGAGGGATCCTCTCCAGGCCACCTGGTAGGAGCGGTCAGCCAGGTAGGACTTGAACCATGTCAATGCAGATCCAGAGATTCCCATCTCGATGAGAGATGAGAGCAGGATCCGGTGGTCCACGGTGTCGAATGCCGCCGACAGGTCGAGGAGGAGGAGGGCGGAGCTAAGGGATTGGGACTTAGCCCCATGAAGAGCCTCAGTGACAGCAAGGAGAGCAGTCTCTGTGGAGTGGCCTGCTCTGAACCCAGATTGGTTAGGATCAAGCAGGTCACACACACACAAAGGCAACCACACACATACTGTACACATGTAAACACATACACATACACACACACGTACAGTACACAAGCACACACACACACACACAAAGAGGCATTCCTTCCCGAAAGTGACTGTCATACGCTGTGCGACACAAGAGAGAGAGAGAGAGAGAGAGAGAGAGAGAGAGAGAGAGAGAGAGAGAGAGAGAGAGAGAGAGAGAGAGAGAGAGAGAGAGAGAGAGAGAGAGAGAGAGAGAGAGAGAGAGAGAGAGAACCGAAACCATATAAATTACTAAATACATTTTGGCCATCTCCCTCATGGGTTTCCAGCTAAAAACAATACATCTAAATAACAAACTAAACCAAAAGCACATTTTGGCAAAACACTAGACATTCACACATACAAACATTTGCAACTTTTCAGTTGTTTTCTTCGCAGTGACTTACAGGCCAGATATGTGCTGTCGCTCATTTTTAGGAGGGATCAGGACATGGGGCCAAACAGGCTAAATACCATTTTTACATTTACATTTTTAGGCATTTAGCAGACGCTCTTATCCAGAGTTTTTACATTAACATACAATCCATTTATACAACTGGATATTTTTTACTGAAGCAATTCAGGTTAAGTACCTTGCTCAAGGGTACAACAGCAGTGTCCCAACAGAGAATTGAACCTGCAATCTCTGAGTTACAAGCCCAGCTCCCTAACTATTATACTACACTGCCAGCCCCGCTCCCCGACAGGCAGCCCTTCACTGCTGACAAATAACTCCATTCGTACATTCAGGGGGAATTATCAATCAGTCCATCAAACAAATTGTATTTGTTGTAGCGCATCTTTACAATTGTGAACTGTTACAAAGTGACTGGACAGTGCATGTCTTCCAGGTGGAATTTAAAATCCAGAGCCCGCTGAGTAAATTGGGTGATAAACTGGACCAGGTTCCCCAGGCAAAGGTGGTAAAGAGACACTCCTTGGGAAAAAAAGAAAACAAACTGCAAGGCAAACAAATGAGGGCTGATTTAATTATCTCCTCTCTTCCTTCTCTACTCTCCCCTTCTTTCTCTGCTCTCCATTCCCCCTCTTCTCCTCTCCTTTCTCAGCCTCAAGAGTGACAATTTCAGGGAGAGATTAATTTAGGTTAATCATTTTTGTTATGGGAGCTGGCCCTCTAATTCAGGGTCAAAGGTCAGAGGTTGTGGCAATCCCTGTGTGGGCCTGCTCCTGTACTGGGAGGGTCCAGGGGAATAGGGCTGCAGGCAGGCAGCTAAGGATATAAAGAGTCGAAAGACCGAAATGATGGGCCAGAGTGAGAAGGCCTTTGTAATTGTGTCAGGTTGATTGAGATGGGGCCAAAACAAGCTCCCCGATAGTGTGTAAAGCCAAACACTCAAAGAAGTGAAAAAAAAACTACTTTTGCAACCACTAAAAATACATTAGAAAATATGCAAATTGTGATTCGTAAAATGCTCCCAAACCATTTTGAATTGCCTCTTTAACAGGTGGAAGACACTGATGGTGGTTCTCATGGGAGGGGGAGAGAAATGAAAAAGAAACTCCAATTTATTTGAACGTGTTTCAATGCTAACCCCCCCCCCCAGCACACTGGACCCAAACGGTTTTAATGAGCTGGTCTCATTAGCCCACTCCAAGACCAGCAATCACGCCCCTCTTTTTTCTGAACGTTCAAACTGCAGTCTCTCACTCATTTCCTCCCTCATCTTTGTTCTTCTCCTCTGTCTCCTTCCCTCTCTCCCCCTCCTCTCCCTCTCGACTTGCCCCTCTTCACTTCTCCTCTCCCCTTCCTCTTCCCTGCAGATAAATTGGGTGTGCTGTTCATTTAAGCCTTCTCACGATGTTGTCTCTGCTCTCTGTGTGTTTAAGTGTTGTCTTCTTTTTAGTTATAATTAGAATGGAATTTTAAAAAAGTATAAAAAAGAGAAGGTTATTCTGGAGTTGCTGTTTATTTTTTTTACTTCTCACTTCCAGTGTGTTGCAAGGGGAGAGGTAGATGTGTTTCAAATGGAAATAGCAAATGAAAGAAGCCAAGATAAAAAAGAAACGGATACTTTAAATGCTCTAAAGGCTGTCAAATGCATGGTTGAAAAATAATGATGCACTTCACTTTCAATGCATTCTCATGTCATCCGCCTGTGAAAAAAAGCTTCGGCTTTAAATTGGAGCTCGCATTCATGTGGCGAAGATTAAACAAATCCTAATTAATTCATGAATTCACAGAATTTAATGACCGTGGATGTGCTGAACAGAGTGTTTTGTGTTATTTTTAATATTGCTTTGTTGTGCACATTCCTTTGTTTGTGGGGTTGGAATGGATCGGAGTGATTGATGGGGTCCCAGAACCCCCAAACCTCCCATTTTCTGGTCCTCTGTAATCTGGCCGTTTATTGTCTTATCCCTTCTGCGCTGGTCTAGGTGCAGTGCCTGGGCAGAGGAGTGGTGAACTTGGCCAGAAGGTTGTAGGCTCAACTCCCCAAATGGGCCATCATTTGGCTGTGTAAAAGAAAATCAGAAAATCTAATGTGCATCCAAATATTAATCCAGGTGCAGTATAACAACAAAAAAGTAGAGGGGGAAAAATGAGTATGTCCTTAATCTGTTTAAAGTGGAAAACTGCACCATTCGGCTGTACAGTAGTGTATATATATACAGTATATATATACACTACCAGTCAAAAGTTTTAGAACACCCCCATTTTCCAGTTTTTACTGAAATTTAAGTCCAGTGAATAACCTGAAATGGTACAAAGGTAAGCGGTAAACTGCCAGAGGTTAAAAAAAAAGTTTAGCTTACCAAAAACTGAAAAATAATGTACATGTTTTGGCAGTGAGTAGTTTCCTACACCATCAAAAGGCACTTGGAAACTGGAGGAAACTCTGACAGGAAGAGGTCTGGCAGACCCAAAGCCACAACAAAATCAGAAGAAGTTTCTGAGAGTCAACAGCTTGCGTGATAGGCGGCTCACAGGGCAACAGCTTCAAGCACAGCTTAACACTATAGTCAAAGTAAGGAAGTCTCGGTTTCAACTGTGAAGAGAAGACTTCGAACTGCAGGTTTGACAGGTAAGAAAGCCATTGCTAAGATGGCAAAATAAGAAAAAGAGGCTTGCCTGGGCCAGTGGACGACTGAAGACTGGAAGGTCTTATGGACCGATGAATCAAAATTTGAAATCTTCGGTTCATCACGCAGGGTTTTTGTATGCCGTCGAGTAGGCGCTGAGCCTAGCCGCTGAGTTTTGCACTAATTGGAGCTTGACGGCTTAAACATGTATATAGGGAATTGCAATAATCTAACCTAGAGGAAATAAAATCACTAATACTGTTAAGCACTACTGCATTAAAAGAGCACTGTGACTGTGGAAGCAGGTCATACTGACCGAGAGCAGATGTCCGCAGCTGCATAGTTCTGTAATGGTGGCACTGAATGTCACTTGCTGAATGGGTGACCAGAAGCTCTTTTGCGTAACATTGTGGTGTTGCGGTAGCAGTACAAGACTCTGTTACCTCCGTCTCAGTAATGACGGGTGCCAAGCAGAGAGACAGTGGAGAGGGATTAAAGCCACAGGCTGAGAAGGCCCCTAAGTGTCTAATTTGGTGGCTGGGCGCTTGAGCATTGGGAGGACTGTGGCAGTGTGTCATTTAATGGCCTTTAATGGCCACGACCATAGATATACAACACTAGATATGACAGTCATTATATTCCAACTTGCCATTCCGTGAAATACTGTCGCCATCTTGTGGAGGGCATTACCTGGAAGTGTAAATGTAAGTGCCCATCGACACCAATAGAAAATCAGTTTAATTTTTTTTATTGAAATAAGTGCATTTTGAATTGAATAAGTGATTCAATACAACTGATTGAAACACTTCAGCAAACATTTCTAGCTAGTTACTGGATATATTAAGCCTACTTATGCCAGCTAGAATTACTCTATGTATTATCTATATAACTTTAAGTACTCATAAAAGTTGGATAATAAGCTGCTCCTTAAATCATTGACTAATTAGCACACTAGCATATAGCTAGCAAGCTATACACTGAAATTGAAGTTGCATTGAGTTTGCTAGTGAGCTGTGCTAGTTTAGCAGGCAACCTATGGGTTAACTAGCAGGCTTTGCTCATGCTAGCCAGTGTCAGTATACATCTAGCTTGTCAGCTTGTCTAGCTTGAATCAGAGTGATTAATTGAAAATACTGTAAAACTACATCACTTTAAATGCTAGTCATCAAATGATTATCTAGCTAGCTAATAAACTTGCCAGCTAGATTAATACTGTAGTAAATATGATCTGAGAAGTAGGGATAGCGCTAGCTAGCCACTGTGCTAAATTGCTTGTACAAAGTAATCCTATCCTAATTTCCAATTAACATCTGCGGACTTCTAATATGCAACATTTTATGATGTTGTTTGTCAAATATATTTTGCAGTATTTTCATTGATGTCCCCTCAGATTAGGTTCAGCATTAATAATTGATGGTAACAAGGTTGCTCCTACAATGGACCCGGGGAGGAAGGGGGGAGGGGGGGGAAGCCGGCATGAGCTCACTGCAGGTACAGAAAGCTTCCCTCGTGTTTCGGATTCACGGTTGATGGCTTGGCAGGGCCCATCTCGAAGGAGGCGGTTCACTTGGCCTCGTCACTGCTGGTCCTAGGGTAGCGGCTGGTCCCATAGTTGCATGCGACAGGCTCATGGGGAGGGTAATTGAATCAAGAGAGGGTACAAATCGGCCACCAAATCGGGAGAAAAACTTGAGCCCAAGGGGCTTCTCTTCTGTTGCTCCAGAATTTGTTTTTAAATAAAATAAATGTAGAGATCCAACCGTACAAATGGGAGTCAGAGGTAGAGTACTGTGAGTCACCCAGGATAAGGGCTTCCACTGAACGAATTAATCATTTAATTACAGAGTAATGTGAAATGTGAGCGAGTGCCGCAGGCTTTCTCTGAGGTGGAAGAAACGGTAAGATAGATGTGCTTATAACCAGGGAAGCTCAGTGTTCCCTCCCCCCCCCCTGCCAATCAGACTGATCAGAGATTTCTATCTCTCACACACTCTTCATTTGCTACTGCACTTAATATGTCTCATTTAAATAAAGCGCTGTAATGATGTGAAATAGAAACTGAGAATGGGTTTTGGGGAAGGAGATTTCAGTGTGTGAGTGTGTGGGTTGGGGTGGGGGGGACTGAGGATGTATGAGTGTTCATGGAGGGGGGGGGCTCGTTCAGAGAAGACCCTCTGGAGAGGAGAGCAGAGAGGAATGATAGCAGAGAAAGGCAATTATCCCAAGTTTTGTTCTTCCTCAACCCCCATCTTTTCATTAGATGAGTTTTAACTCCTTATCTGCCAAACTCTCTGCAACACCCTCAATGGCATGAAGCGATTTGATTGAACATTGTGTGTGTGTGTGTGTGTGTGTGTGTGTGTGTGTGTGTGTTAAAATGGGTATGTGTGCGTTTATGTGTTGAAATGTGTTTTACGGTTTTGTGTTAAATTGTCTGTGTTTGGTAGTGTGTGTGTGTGCGTTGTGTTAAGATTGATCTGTCTGTGGGTATATTTGTGTGAGTTGAAGATCACTATTGCAAACAATGTGACATTCCTGATATTGCTCTTGTGTACGGCCCAGTCCAGTATTAACGTTGAAACCACTTGTCCTCCCTGTCCTCCAAAGGCTTGTGGGCTTCTCAGTGTTCATTAGATCCATACATCACCAAACAGGCTGCAGGCCCTAAAATCACACCCTGCATCCCCTTCACCCAGAGACACACAGACTGCAAATATGTGAATGAGTGTGTGTGTGTGTGTGCATGTATTTTAGGAAAGGGGAGATTTTCTGGAACCTATTCATTGCCATTGCATTCTGCCATTTTGTCACAGCATTGGCTGTTGTATAGTTTGCTGTATTCAGAGCTGTGAGCAGTTGAAGTCTTGAATCTTTAGCTAAGCAAAATCGGAAACCAAGCCACCCCTGGGTTTCTCCGCTGAATATTCTGGTTAGACTGGCCTGTGGTTTGTGTTTGCGCTGCAGTCTGTTCAGCGACGGTCAATAAGAATTAAAAATTAAAATGCCAATTAGGCTGTTGTTTTGCAATTGATGTTTCGTGCTGCAAACGGGGAGATCAGCAGCTAGAAAGTATGTTTTTACCCATAAAACAGCAGTGAAGCAGCAGCTGGGGTGGGGGGACACATTTCTAAAGGGTTGGGATAAATCAAAGCACCCTGCTTTGGAGTGTGGCTCTGCAGAGAGTGCAGCTCTAAAGCTGCTGTCACGATGCTGCCCTTATGTGCCATCTTATGCAGACACAAAATGTGTGTTGCCTTTGTATCTCAGTACTAACTAAACTAACTAAGTTTAGCATGCGGTCTGTGCCGTACATTGAAGGGGAGCTTTGATGATGGGGAAAAGTTGGGCAGGGCAATTACAGTTCTTCGAGCTGTCACTAGAACCAGACTGAAGTGTTGGAAGTTGAGGGTAGTTGTCAGCAACGGCTTTGTATGACACTGTAGGTCTCCACAGTGCATGTCAGACTTTTATCCCTTCTGTGGACATATATCAGACAAATTACTCACAGTACAAGAAAGTTGTGTGTGTATGGTTCGATTGGTTCAGTATTATAGGGTGTAATATAGGGTCACAGAATGACAACCTTTACCACTGCACAAAGCAAACAGTTGTCTCCCATTAGGGAGAAATCACCTTCTGTGTACCTAGTAACCTGCCCTGCAGATGGTAATGCCTCTTATACCCCTTTCACACACAAAACCTGGGGTTGACACGGGATATTGAACATGGGTTCAACCCGTGTTTGACCCAATCAGACCACATTATGGACATCGCCATTCACACAAGGCCCCGGGTCAGCAAGTTTACTTCCGCTCTCTCACTTCAAAATCTTGCCAATTCTCCATTGTTTCGCCTCATAAACTCGCTTGCTGCTTGAAAAAAGTAGGTTTGTTTAGAGAAGACCTTGTACTTTAGGGTGGTTTTGGAACTGCGTAGTTATAGTTTCCGTTGAAAAGCTGGTAGTCTGTAACATTAGATGGAGACACATTCATATATGCCCGTACAGCCAGGAGTGGGGATAGAGGAGAATTTCTTGTCTCTTGATGATATTTTGCTTTCTCACGAAAGGTTGCCATGTCGGACTGAGAGTGCCTTTCCTCAACTGGGATTTTTGGAGAAATCGTGTGACACACGGGAAATACCAGAGGTAGCCAACTAGCCAGCTAGAAATCAGTAGCTGGTTAGCAAGCTGTAACTCCTGGTGATACGACAGATCTAACATTGGTCAGATAGCTTCGTTAACTAGACAGCCAAGCAACTGTAATTTGCTAGCTAGTTAGTGTACTAGCTATACTAGCTACTAGCTAGTATAATGCTGGTGGAAAAATGAATGTTAACATTGGCTAGCTTAACATTAGCTACCCAGTTTGCACAATTGTCTGTAATGTTAACTTAGCTAGTTTCACTGTTCTAGTTGGCTAGCTGACTTTTGCTAACGCCGCTGGTGAATTCGTGATTATGAAGAAAAACCTGCATTAACATTACCTTAGTACCCGTTAGAACATGTCGACTGTATGTATCGACCTGGGACAACCCCTTTCATACCGCAGCCGAGCAAAGTCAGATCCGGGTACATTTACATTTTACATTGTAAGCATTTAACAGACGCTCTTATCCAGAGTGACTTACAAGACGTGCATTAATACATTGTATGATCAATCATGGTATCATCAATCAAGAGATCAGTGCAGTAATACAGCGATAGACATCGTTGTTGGCAGCTGCATACCATACCTGTCACACTGGGAAGGAAAAGGTTAGTAAAATTATTTCTTTATTTATTTTTAGAGGAAGTTTTATACAATTATACATATACAAAAAGCAGTAATAAACATGTAGGCAGTGGTGATGACAATTAGCTAGATGTACAGAATTCAGTGGTAGTGGAGTCTGAAAAGGTGGGTCTTGAGTCTCCTGCGGAAGATTGCAAGTGATTCTGCAGTCCTGACCGAGTGCGGAAGGTTCTTCCACCACCTTCCACGGTCAGGACAGAGAAGAAGCAAGACCACGAGGAGTGGCTGCCAGGCGCCCGGAGTGATGGGTCAGTCAGTTTGTCAGAGGAGGTGGAGCGGGGGGGTCTGGCTGGGATGTAGGGTGTGATGAGTGCCTGGACATAAATATCGGGCTGATAAGTACTGTTGCTAACTTTTAAAGCAGTGAACGGACTTGCACCTATATATCTGATCGAAATGATTGCCCTTATAAGCCGACACGACCGTTCACAAGAAGCCGGCCATCTATTACTCCCTAGCATTTTGAAAAGCACAGCTGTTGGTAGAGCCTTCTCTTTCAGAGCTCCTCTGTTGTGGAACGGTTTACCAAAGCATGTTAGGGATTCGAACACAGTTTCAATTTTTAAGTCTAGATTAAAAACATATCTTTTCAGCCTAGCCTACTGCCAAACATAGTGTAGGTGGAGAGATGGAGAAGGCCGTGCCCTAGCGAGAAACTTTCCATACTGTCACCTCCTCAATGTGTTACCGCCACTGTTAGGCTGGTTATCCTTGATCGGGTTTGGATGGTTTGGAACTCTCTCATGGCTGTGTTTATTCTCTGTCCCTCTCCTAATAGGTATGCTGCCATAGCTTACACCTGTCAGGGCTATCTGTATATTTCCTATGCTTGTGCTCCCCTGCTCTCACATAATGCTACTGTGCTATAGCACTGCTTTTTTTCTGACTGCATGTTCTCTTCTCTTCTCTGCCTCGGTCTCTGACTCGGAGGCACCTGCCCCGAGCCCTAGATCCTGTGAGAAGTGTGAGCTGCCCCCATCAACCCTCACCCCCACGCCTACCCCAGTCCCTGCATCTGGACTCCCTTCATGTGGTTTAGCCCCACCCCCACTGACTACCTAACTCAGGAGGCGCAAAGTCATTCAGCCCTGAGTCACCTTGGACTGACCATGATATAGTCTTTTTTGGACATACCCTGTACCAGCCAGAAGAGGATGGGCTCCCCCAATATTAGTCTGGTTCCTCCCAAGGTTTATCCCTATCAAGGGAGTTTTTCCTTGCCACTGTTGCCTTTAGGCTTGCTTTTGGGGGGGTCTAGGCCTGGGTTAACCGTTTTGTCACAATTCAATTGTGAAAAGCACTATACAAATACATTTGATTTCATTTGATTTGACATAAGGGGGAACAGTTCCTCTAGCCGCTTGATAAGCTAGCACCAGGGATTTGAATGTAATGTGTGCTGCGATGAGGAGCCAGTGCAGAGAGGAGAGTAGAGGGGTGACGTGCGTGGACTTGGGTTGACCTGAGACGTACGGCAGCATTCTGGACCAGTTGCAGTGGCTTGATGGCACAGGCCGGTAGGCCTGCCAGCAAGGAATTGCAGTAGTCCAGACGTGAGATCACCAGGGTCTGGACCAGAAGTTATGTGGTCTCTTGAGTGAGGAATGGTCGGATCCTCCGGATGTTATGGAGGGAGAATCGGCAGGTCCGAGTGATCACTGCGATGTGGCCAGAGAAGCACAGCTGGTCGTCCAAGACTCCTGGCAGACTGGGACGGAGACACCATGGAACCTTCCACAGTGATTGAAGCATCAATCATCAGGGAGCCCTTCCCTGGGAGGAAGAGCAGCTCCGTCTTCCCCAGGTTCAGCTTCAGGTGGTGGGTGGACATCCATGCAGAGATCTGCACCGCACCGGGTAAAACCCAGGTCATGACCAGGGGCATGAACCTGGGTCTGATAACCTGTGTTGACCCTTTCAGACTAACGGCAAACACGGGTTTTACCCAGGTCGCTGCTTCGGTGTTGAAAGGGGGTATTTCTGACCAAAGGGTGCAGGTTCATTATGCGAGTCCCATTCCAGTGAAATGCAGTCCTGTACCAGCACCCCTCCGCAGCACAGAGGGCAATGAAGAGAGACTGTTAAACTTGATTCGGTTGGTCAAACCCAGAGCATCTCTTTTTAGTGCTGCTGAGTTTTCTTGTCTTTTTGTATCGCAAGCTCTCCCGCTCCCAATTCAATTCAGTTCAATTCGATTGTGCTTTGTTTGCAGTGCAAAGCAAAGCAGTGATGCCAAAGCAGCCACATTCAATATAAAGTGCTGCTATAATGAATTGCACTACAATACAGTACCCTCCAAAATTATTCACAGATGAGCAAAGAAGGCTGTATAAAATAAACAATCTAGATGCTCAGTTATATTGTATGCTCAAGAAGATTATATTCTTTTACACTAATACAATTGCTTAGAGAATTATTTTTTTTAACAAGTTTAACAAGTAATATTTTTTTTCCATCAAAAGATGTCACAATTATTCCCACCCTTGTTTTCAGTATACCCTCCCCTCTCAAGGGTAACAGTACTGAATCATCTTCTAGTTATTTATGAGATTGGTGAACATGTTGATGGAGGTGGGGGGGATCTATGATTATTCTTCTATACAGAACCTTTCAAAATCCTTCAGATCCTTTGGTCTGCACTTGTGGATTAACCACTTCAATTCACATCACAGATTTCCGATTGGATTCAAGTCTGGAGATCGGATGGCCATTGAAAAACCAAATTTCCCCCTCCCGGGGATTAATAAAAGCTATCTTATCTCTTATCTGAAAAACTGTAATTTTGTGGTCTGTTAACCATTTGTTTGTTGACTTTGAGGTATGCTCGGGATCATCATCTTGTTGAAAGAGCCATTTGGGGCCAAGTTTCAGCTTTGGTTCTTGGCCAAATGTCTTGGTACTTGCTGGAGTTCATGATTCCACTGAACTTAACAAAAACTTAAATAACTCTAGAAAATGTGATTAATCTTAAATAAAAATAGTTGAAAATTAATTTGTGTTTAAACAAATGACATTGCATTAAACTTTTAGGATAGTTTTAGACAACACAATGGATCATACAGTCTGTGGTTTTAAAAAAACTGCAATAAAAATACATTTGTTGGAATTGGCAATTAAAACAAACAAACCGTAAATAATCAAAGCAAGACAAAGCAACAACCTCAGTAGAACAGTAAACACCTGGTGATATCCATGCATTAAGTTGAAGCACAAAACGGGCAAGTAACTGCAGATCTGTTGGCAGCAAATTTAAATCTGGGGCGAGTGCAGCCAGTTATATCAAAGATTGTGGCCCGACACCCTATTATCTGACTTTACGTTGGTGTTTCAAATTTTTTGTTCACTACCATTATAAAGGTTGTTTTTTGGGCAACAATTACTTTTATTTTTTTTTAAACATATTTCTCAGAATTTAGTAACCAATTATACCCTCTATGAGATGGCACTCAGTGTACTTCTGGAGACATCCTTTGCGCTTATCAGCGAGTTCGTGCTGGCTCACCCTCCCCCCTCCTCCTGGGGCGGACAGTCAAATTGTTGGGTTTCAAACCACGACTGCAATAGACAGCTCACACTCGCAAAGCACCAGTCAATGTGAGTGTGTTAGACCGCTACACTATCCGAGGCCACTGCAACTATAACTCTGTCTGGAGGGCATTAACACTGAGGGGAAATGAACACAACGAGAAAAGGGCTTTTGTTTTGATGCATCATTATATTTGGTTATGTAATTGTTTTGGCTGTAATCGTTTGGCTTTTCTACTGATTTATTCAGCTTATCAATTATTCTCTTTCGCACACTCACATGCATGCACATATGTGCTCTCTCTCACACACACACACACTCACACACACACATACACATACCCACACACACACTGTTTTACTGGTCTAATGAGCTGTTTGGCTGGAGGAAAATCCCAAAAAAGAAAAATTGAAACATTTTCCCTCCACTATTTTCCTTGCTAAAGAGGCTCTAGCAGATTTCATCATGGGCATAATTACACTCTGATGCCCTCGTAACCAAACAAGGGCTCGCTCTCACCTTTCTCTTGCTTGGGTTACTGCCTGGGTTTCACGCAATTAAACTATGTGAAGAATGTGTAAAAATAAGTGAAGGATTGCTTTCTATGTTTGCTGTGCAGAAGATCGGAGGAGTAGTTTTTACATCTGTTCACTGCTCTGCCTCCTCCTCTCCCCCTTTTCTTTACCCCTTCTCTCTCCAGTAAAAGTTATAGTTAGAGGAACAGTTATCCTAAACTTAAAATGTTCACAGGAAACTCAATCCCCAGTGTCATTCTCCTCAAAGCTGAGTGCCATTAGTTCCCTTATGCGTATGCATGAGAGGTAGACCTACTGACCGATCCGAAAATGGCTGCTGCCGGCAATCGTCCTCGCAATCGCGTAAACACTTTGGAGATATTGAATGATACAGAGCTCATAAAAATGTACCGCCTCAATCGCGACGGTAATATATATATTATATTATATATATTATATATAGATACCCGCTGATTGTTTACGAGATGCAGACATGTAACCAATTGACTAGTCAGTATTCTTGGTTTCATGTTAAATCAGTGACACGTAGCCTACATTTGTATTTTAGAATCTTTATTAGAATATAATAGGGGTGCATCGGATCATTTTTCGGATCAGCAAAAATAATAATAACGGGGGCCGAAGGCGCGTTTCCACCAAAATTACCAGGAACTATTCTCAAGGAATTGAATGAATGATAATTTCAGTTTTTCAATGTAAGTTATTTCACTAAATCTTTATTCGAAAATTTCACAAAATACATTTTTAGATTCAATACGCCTTAGGCGATTTAACTAGGGTGATTTATGCCTGAATTAATTTAATAAAAAATTAAAAGATCGCTAATGTTTCAATTTTATTTAATTCGGTCGCGTTTCTAAAAACCTGCCTCCCAGAAAGGCATGAAAAACAAAGCAAACCAAAACATACATGGTTGTCTATCTCTTCACTGTAACTCTGCATCGAGATTTAGGGAATTGTTACTTTAAACGTAACAGCGGCAGAAAAACTGTATTTCTCTGATGGTTCAATTTAGCTATTAATCCGCGGATCATATGCATGCCGAACCGTGGGGGTTGATCCGTATGGATCACGGATCAACTGCGATCCGTTACCCACTACAATATAACAGGAACAGGTAGTCCTACATACCCCTTTACAGTAGCATATCATTTATTCGCGGGCAGAGACCCATCCCCTATATCAGCCAATCGCTGTGGGCATTCTGAGTAAGCTCGTTCATGAGAAACAACGTCATCCATAGCAACGACGTCAACCCCGCCCTCACTCTTAGCTTGAAAATTCTAGAAATTCCTTATTATGAGTTTGTCTTTGCAGCTTTGTGAATAGGTTTTAAGGTGGGACTCCTAACTAAAAGGTTTTAGTGTGATTTAGAAGTACTCCTAGTGGTACGATAAAATTCTTTGTGAATACGGGCCCAGGTGTCCACTGACTTTTGGCCATATAGTGTATATGTATACACTACCGGTCAAAAGTTTTAGAACACCCCCATTTTCCAGTTTTTACTGAAATGTAAGCAGTTCAAGTCCAGTGAATAACCTGAAATGGTATAAAGGTAAGCGGTAAACTGACAGAAGTTTAGGTTACCAAAAACAGAAAAATAATTAAAATTTCAGAGTTATAAAAAAAGGCCCTTTTCAGGGAACAAGTAATGGGTTAACGTGGGTTAACAGTCACTCTGTGCAATTCGCCGACTCTGGATCCAGCAAAAGAGCCCCAGACCATTACGCTTCCTCCTCCATATTTGACAGTTGGTGTCCCACACTGAGGAACCATTCTTTTGCCTACTCGACGGCCTACAAAAACCTTTCACAATTTCAAGATTTCAAATTTTGATTCATTGGTCCATAAGACCTTCTTCCAGTCTTCAGTAGTCCACTAGCGGTGCTTCATGGCCCAGGCAAGCCTGCTTAAATTCAGTAAAAACTGGAAAATGGGGGTGTTCTAAAACTTTTGACCAGTAGTGTATATATCTATATAGTGTGCAGGGTCACAGAGCCTGCATACGGCGTGAGCACCTGATTGGCAGGGCGATGTAGCACCCCAGTGATGGTCTCGCTCTGACACTTTGAGGAGCAATGAGCTCCTGCCTCAGACACAGAGGGGCAAAGTTGTTGCCATGGCACCAAGCCCCCGCTCGAGTCACATGACTCCTGCTTTTAATCAGGGCCCCGAATGCCAAATGTCACACTGAAGTCTCACAATTCTCAGACTCTACAGTTTTTTGACCCAACTGTCAGTCTTTTGCTCAATGTACATTTTTTCTCCCACTTTATTTGGAGGAGTAATCATAGCAGATGATTATGATTATGCCCTGTGTACTCAGGTGACCATTTGCTGCAGCAGATGTACTGATTGAATAACTCAAAATATACCAGGCCCCCTCTCCAGGGCAATTTTACATAGTTTACAATTGTACACAATGTCCATATATAGTGTGACATTTAGTGAAACAGGTCATGGGAGGAAACCACAACCTGGGACTTTTACACAACCTTCTAGTTACAGGACATTATGACATACTGGCCCCCTGCATACGTTTTGGGAAATGTATAGAAAAAACATATTATTGCATATTATAACGTGTATTATTATTATTATTATTATTATTTATAGAACTATTTAATCAGATGGAATGTTTATTTTTATTTTGTGTTGTTTCTGATATTTCTTTCCCCATTTTTTCCCCAATTTAGTAGCCAATTACACCCTCTCTTTTTCATGTCAATTACCCCCTGTCACACGCCATGTGACAATCCCTGGACTGGAGCAGAGCAGCCGATGGTAATAACTGGCAGAGGAGTGGGGTCTTTATTTTTTCTCTCCCCCCAGACATGAGAGAGAGACAGTGGGACACCAGGTTAAAATAAAACAAACAAAGTCTTCACCCTACTTGCCGCAAAGCTTTCGGGCAAAAACAATTAACTAAAATAACAAACTAAAATAATCAAAACTTAACGAAAGCCCGCCTTCTCCGAGGGGGGAATCCCCTTTCAGGGAACATACAATGAACACAGACAATCAGCGGCTTTCCACACCGCCTTCATACATCCACATTTACCATCATCAAGACTTACCGGGACAGGGTAGACCTCTACGCACTGTCCCGACACACTCAACACACATCTCAACAAGACAACGCGCCTCCTCAGACCGGAGTTCCCCTAGAACCTCCCCAGGCACACACATATCCAGTGACTTTTCAAGTGCTTCGCAAACCCATGCACACAGAGATACTCAAACTTTTCAGTCCGATTTCTCTTTTACCCCAAACATACAGAGACCCTCGCCACTCCTCACAGTGAGAGTTCTCTGGCAACCACCCCCGAGACACTCTCCACTCTTTCAGTGAGAGTTCTCGGGCCGTTGTCCAGAAACACTCTCCACTGCCTGAGTGCGAGTTCTCCAATCACACTGAGGGCGAGAGGCGGACCCTATTTCAGAGCGCCCTCTTGCTCTCCCAATCACACCGAGGGCGAGAGGCGGACCCTCTTTCAGGGTGCCCACTCGCTCTCTTTCACGATCACACCAAGGGAGAGAGGCAGACACTCTTAGTGCGCCCTCTCTCCCTCTTTCCCACACACACAGGAAGCACTCTACTCCGTCACTTTCGACAAACGCACACAGAACTCAACATAGATTCCACTTCCAGACACGGAAACCCGCTTGTGGGGGAACACACACAACAATATGTCACACCTGACACCACACCAACACTATATGCCACGCATGCATGTGCACACGAATGACAACTTTGAATACACACACATGAATGCCACAACCAACCACTCAATACACACACATAATGACAAGACAAGACTAACTGATCCCCCACTCGCCCCACCTGCTCTCAAATAGGCTTACTTTCTGCCTGGCTCAGATGGGACTCGTGAGGCAATCACCCGTCTATCATTCACTCACCCAATCACAATCACTCAATACCAAACAATTCACATTCTCAGACACAAACCCAATCAGTCAATTGAATTCCACATCAATTACTAATTAACACCAATTAAATAATAATTAAATCAATTATGGCCTTTAGAGCAACCTTCTGGGCAACAGTTCACTCTCACACCCTGTGAGAGTGCCAAACCTGCCCCCGGAAAGCCTCCCTACTCCAAAGGCCTCCACAACATGGAAAAACAAAGGCAACCCTGCCACTCCCATGTTGCCGAGACCGAAGCCCTCCACACCCCCTTCTATTGTGAGTTCGCTGCTGTAGCCCCGGCCGGCTGTGACTAAGCAAATTGCCGCCTCCTCCGAGTCAACATTCGCAGAGCTGTTGACTGTTTTTCCAGTAAATCGGAGCCACTCCTCTACACAGCAAAGTCATGTTGGCTTCCCTCCCCCCTCCCTGGGGTGGACAGCCAATCGCCACCCCCCAGCCAAGACTGGCCTGGCTGGAGGAATCAAACCCGGGTCGCAGTGGCCAGCGTCGGACGTTGTAACCACTAGACCACCCAGGAGGCCCTGGAATGTTTATATTCTGTCATTTTTTTGTTCTGTTGTGGTTTTTCCAATCTTAAAAAATGAATCGGGCTGTTTAAGATGAATCTGTGGGAATCTCCACGGACCTTCACTCAAAAGAGAGCCAACTTTCTTAAATGGACTTGGGACGCCCCCCTCATCATTGCCCCTGCCCTACAGGGCAGGGGTAAGTGTTCCTGTGAACGGCACTGACCTCTTGATTAGGCGTCCATCTGCTTTCGTGTCTCAATCAAAGGGGAGCAACACAGCGCTCCTGCAAAGACAGACTTATCTTAGCTGTCATTTGGAGAAATCAGCACACTTATTGTTGTTGGAACGGCCAGCCTTTGTCATGACAATTTCTCTGATTAAAATTGCCTCAGCGACCAGTGATTATAATTAAGACACTGTTGTTGCCATTGGATTGCTTTTTAAGAGCTGGTATTACTCTTACCCCACCTGCTGCTTTTACTTTTAGTTTAACTGAAGAAGCTCCTTCCCCCCAACTTCCTGTAACACTAAAGCCACAGCTTGTGCTTCCTGTGTAGCTGTGAACAGACCGCACATTTGTGACTTGAGCAAATACCTTCAAACACATTTTCATAGTTCTCAGGACAGGTTAACTACCATGTTATTTAATATTGTTATTGAATCCCTCTTGCCCATGTTAAAGTTCAGCATAGTGTGGTGATTGATGGTGGTGGCATTGGGAGGAGATGGTGGTTAGTGGTTAGTAGTTGAAGGTGGGGGTGGTGGGGTCCAGTCATTCTCGAAAATTATATGGTAGTTTATTTCCCCTGAGTCCAGTCGCTAATGGCTTCCTTATAAACCTCTCCAAGTGGGTCTGAAGCTTCAATAGAGAGAATCTTGGCTTGCCAGCAATTTCAGTCAGTCCAAGAGAAAAGAGGTGTCACAGTGTTCTCCCCACAATAGCTCAATTTATCTCTCTGTTATTTCCCCTTTTTCTATTTTTTTATTTCTGCCTAGGCAGTTGAAGGAATTGCCCTCTCTGAGATTTAATTAAAAACTGACACTTTCTGTTCTCTGTTTAGACTTTTCTAAATTGGGGTGCTTTCCCTGGTCCCAGGCTTTCGAGTCATTACACATAAAGGGGGAAAAAAAACCTGGAAGGTTCACAAAGTATAGCAGCTCTCAGAAGACAAATGCCAACATTCTTCTGCACCTTTATCTGAAAGATATGGTGCAGTCGGGGTACCTTTGTTAAACTGAATTGTTTCTAAGTGACTGCTTTCTCAAAAAATGTGCTGCCCAATGTGCTTCTATAATTTAAAGCCTTTGGGCTTGAAGACTGAACTAACTCACATATTGTTCACACTGCGTCTCTGAGACATACTGTAGCTGCAGTTGGGTCATTGTTTTAGCTTATGGTAGTGGCAGTGTGTTCCTCAAAGGAAGGTTGTCACTCGTTTAAAGTGACACAATCGTTGGCTGTATTAGCCAGGTAGTTAGCAAGCAACCGAAGGTTTGCTAGCTACCAATACATAATTCCATTTAGTTTTGTTAGCAATTGACCCTTCGCTAAGCCACGCCCCGAAACACAGGCTGGCCAATCACAGCACAGCATAGGACAGGCTCCGACAGAGGTCCGACAGTTCATGGTGGCACTCCGTTGACTCCAACGGAAAAGTTTCAGATTTTCTTCATTTTCGAGTTGGTTTTGTGGACTTTTAGCTAGTTATGGTTAAACGTTGTGCCTGGGGCACTTGTAACAGTGACACTCGTTACCCGGAGAGGTTGGAAGGAGATATACGTTTTTTTCCCTTTCCAAAACCAAAATCAAACCATGAAAAGTGTAGGCTGTGGATAAAGCTATGTGAACATCCTCATACCCAGTTGAACACCTCAAAGATCAACAAGCACAGCTTTGTCTGCTCCAAGGTAAGTAATTACTCTTATCAACCGTAAAATAATGTTATGCTGTTGTTATCAGACGTTAGCTGGTTAAACTAAATTATTGTAAGGTATGCTACTAACGTCGGTTCGTCTTGGCCTTTGCCACCACAACAGCTGTTACGGGCTGTGGTATTATTTTTACACCCCTTGGCTTATGCCACTGTTGTGGCAAGCTTGTGGAGGACTGGGCTGACACACTGCTGATATTTTTTGCTTTACAGAGGTCCAGGGTATGGATAAGTCCGATGAGATGGACGCAGAAACCTGTGGAGCTAACCAGAGTAATGTCGTTACAGCACACTATAGGCTACTAATGTTACGTTAGTTAGCTAATGCTAGCTAACTTACTACTGAATGTAACGTAATATAGGCCTACTGCTTTTGCTTTTTAATGATTGTTATAGTGAATAGAGACCTACCCAGCTTTACAGGAACAGTGTTGCTCCTTAATGTCGTTGTCCTCTGTCTCAATCGCCAGGTGATGCGGTGGTTCACTTTTACTCTGTGATCTGTAGGCTTTAGCTTCTATCTTTATTTTTTTTACATGATTTTGTTGCTGAGTCAGTTTGACATCCTGAATATATCCTTCAAATGCATATTGTAGACCCTTCTGTCTGCTTCTGTCTGAAATCGCTTTTTCGTTTTTCCAAAAATTTGACAATATTTCTCCAGGGAGTGCAGTTAGCGACAGTGGGAGCGCCATGCTGCCTCCGAAAGCTTGACGGACTTAGCAACAGTAACTAAGGGGGGCGGGCCTTAGCGAAGGGTCAATTGTGCATATTTTCCTTTTATCAATTTTTAAGTCTATTTATACCTGCTCCGTCCTATCTGTGGCCGCTCGACCTCCCTGTCCTGTGGACCTAACCCTGGCACGGTTAGCTCTGTGGGGCTGGGACTGCTAAACCCTGGTGTGGTTAGTTCTGTGGGGCTGGGACCGCTAAACCCTGGCACTGATAGCTCTGTGGGGCTGGGAAGGCCAACTAACTAACTTAATTTTTATGTGGGTTCCAATCTCAGCCTTTTATATTTAATCTCTTTTATTTTAACATCTTTTATATTTATTTTTATTTATATCATAGCTTTGGACTCTTTAAATTCTAGTAACCACAGTATGGACATCGGCAAAGCCATGAAGCTCCTGCGAGTTGTTTATTGTTGTTCAAGAGGAAGATTTTGCGCCAGCATTTCAGTGCAATAAATGTACTCAGAAATATGAACTGAAAATGCAAGTTCTTCAAAATCTCACTCTTAAAGCCCAATGCACAAATCCAGGAAGCATTTGAGTCGACACTCTAAAATGGACAGGCAGAATTAGCTACCTGGTCCACACAGCTTGGCACTCTAGCGGCAGGACTGGCTTCTCTCCCATCCAGGAGATCCACTGACAATCTGCCCCCACCAGCAACCCACCCTTCTGGCTCTGCCTGTTCCACTCCCTGTGTGTCCAAGGCACAGTGGTCCAAGGTCAGGTCCAGATGCTGATCCAGGTGCCTCACTTTACCCACACATCCGAGCCTGTGCCTATCAAACAGATTCCAGGCTCTCAGCCAGCTGCCTTCTCCACAGCCCCCTCCATCAGATTTGGGTACATCCACCATGGTAATCAGGGACTTAATTGTCAGGGATGTGGCTTTCTCCGATGGCCTGCGTGGGTCACTTGGGTCTACGGTCGTCCACTGCTTTCCTGGGGCGCGACATTAGCAGGAAAATGTCTTCTTTGCTGTAGTGTGAACATGTTTCGACTTGGCAGTCAAATACTGTGAGTAATTCTGAAGGAGTTCCCCTAAACGGTTTAATTTCAAGCCCCATATAAGTCTCTTTTTCAGTTTGCTGTTTCCTGTTTCCTGTTTGATGCTCCTGTTTGTCCATGCAGCTAGCTAGTTAACAGATTTAGCAAGCAAATTGTTCATTATTATTCTATTCAAACTAAACAGGTAAAGTTGAGTTATTTAGGTAAAGGTATTTATGCTGCTTCCTAGCATAATCCGGCCCCAGGGATTTACCGTTTTATCCCCGTCGTACTTGGCACTTGAGTGACGGGGAAAATACAAAGGTTAGTAGGATTGTTGAGGAATTATCTTCCATCAGTATGGAGCTGCGCTTGGTGGAGAGACAGATAAATTAGCTCCTGGAGCGACCGCAGCAACTTGGAGCCAGATTGGATTAGATGGAGCCTACCTCTTCCTGCGGGGCTAAGCCTAGCGGCCTGCCCACTGGAAGGGAATTTTCGACCCTAGACCCTGTCGAAACCTGGTCAGCGGTGGTGAAGCGGGGACCAAGGCACTCTCTGCCTCTCTTCGACCCGGCAGTGGAGGAGGAGGATGACTCTTTACCACTGTCAAACAGCTTTGCGGTGCTGGCACCCACCTCGACTGGAGTACAAGCCCGCCCAGCAGGCCTTCCCATCAGCAGTCTGTGAGCCGCAGCCCCCAGGCTCCGCGCACTCCATCGCCCCCTGCTCCTTGCTTGCAGGCTCCCCGCTACCAGCCCTTTAGCAACTTTTCTGTTCATGCAAGAGGTTTCACGGACGACAGCCCAGACTTGTTGGTGGTCAGAAGCTCCATTGTTCAGCATGTGGAAATTTTCAGCGCATCACCTTCTGTTTCCAAGGTGCGCAGATATAAATGATATCTTAGATGTAAATGAGGTAATCCCCGCTTTACTCGATTTATATCCCAGTGTACATTCTGTTATTGTCCATGTTGGATCAAATGATACAAAACTTAAGCAATCTGAAAAACTTTATGAAGTTCTTGTGTGCATAGGCGCCGATTTATGTTTCTGCCCGTGGGTGCCGCGCAGCGTATGCTAGGTGGAGTTTGCTATCAAATCAATGTAAATTTGGCTCCGTGCATAATTTTCCCCATGGGTGCTCGGCCTTCTCCGTGGGTGCTCGGGCCCCGGAGCACCCACGGGATCGGCGCCTACGCTTGTGTGCACTGTTGAAAGCCTTGGAAAGCATCGCATTCTCTCAGACCCCATTCCGATCCACGGTTCTGGATCAAAACGTTTTAGCCACCTAGTAGCTCCCAACAGCTTTCTAAAGAATTACTGCACGGCAGTAGTTCTTGTTTTTATTGACATTTTCGATTTATTCTGGGAACGGAAGGATGTTTTTAAATGGGATGGTGTACATCCAAACCAGAAGGGCACAAAGCTCCTGGCTAGGAACTTTGAGGAAGCCTCCTGGAGAGACACAACTAGCCAAGCCTCGTCTACTCTCTCAGGTCATCTCCAGCAAGTGTTCCTGTCTATTTGGGGGAATAGAACTAGTAGGGTGGAAAACCTGAGACCTCTCCCCACTCTTCCTTCTACTGAGAGAAAATCTGTACAGCATGATGCACCAATCAAGCCGTCTTAAATGTAGCCCTGTTACTGTAGATGCCCTCCCTAGCTTTGAGGTGCTAGCTTTTAAAGTTGTGTGTGAAAATCATGTTTTATACTGTGTCATTTATCGCCCGCCTAAGAGAAATAGTGCTTTTATATCTGAATTTCAGATTGTATATCCTCTGTTGTTCTCAAATATAATAGATTAATCATTGTTGGTGATTTCAATATCCATGTAGATGACCCCTCATGTAGCCTGGCTTCTGAGTTTTTAAGCATGAATGAGTCTTTTAATCTGGTGCAGCATTACTCAGGACCCACTCACAGCCAGGGCCACACCCTGGTTTTCACCCTTGGCCTAAACTTGAACTCACTCTACTTGGAGGAGTTTGCTGTCTCTGATCATAGATTTATTATTTTTGATGGCAATCTCAAGGTTAGTGCTCCTCAGGATAAACACACAGTGTGCTCTCGTATCTTTAATAGTCAATCAGCTCTGAAAATTTTAACTGTGTTTTTCCGATTTAAGTAAGAATTTGGGACAGATTTTTCACATAAATGAAATGGTTGGATGCTTTAATAACTTATGTTCAGCCACTCTGGATACCATAGCTCATTTTAGGTAGCCCTGGATAAATTATGGGACTCGCAGTCTAAATGCAGGAAAGCAGAGCGAAGGTGGAAGAAATCCAAGCTCCAGGTCCACTGAAGGACCCACTGACAATTTATAACAAAACAATTAAGGATGCAAGAGCCTCTTATTTTTCTCAGCTTATCACCACTAATCAGCACAACCCCAGGTTTTTATTTAGTGTCATCGATTGGTTTGTAAATTCTGTACCCTCTGTTGCTCCTGTTTTAACTGTTAATGACTGTGATTTTTTTTATCCTTCTTTGTTGATAAAGTCAATGGTAAAGTTATGCCAATCTCCCTCCAGGATCTCACAGATATTGTCGCCCATATGCGTCTGCTAGATATCAAATCGCTTTTCACAAATGCATTTTCACAAATGTCACAAAATGCTTAACAGAAGGGAACCCAGGCCTAGACCCCCCCAAAAGCAAGCCTAAGGCGATAGTGGCAAGGAAAACCTTGGGAGGAACCAGACTAAAAGGGTGTATCCAAAAAAGACTGTATCATGGTCAGCCCAAGGTGACTCAGAGCTGGATGACTTCACCCCTCCGAGTTAGGTAGTCAGTGGGGGGGGCTAAACCACGTGAAGGGAGTCCAGATCCAGCGACTGTGGTAGGCGTGGGGGTGATGGTTGATGGTGGCAGCTCACACTTCTCGCAGGATCTAGGACTCAGGGGTGGGTGCCCCCGAGTCAGAGGCTGAGAACATGCAGTCAGAAAAAAGCAGTGCTATAGCCAGTAGCATTATATGAGAGCAGGGGAGCACAAGCATAGGAAATATACAGATGGCCCCAACAGGTGTAAGCTATGGCAGCATACCTATTAGGAGAGGGACAGAGAACACACGCAGCCATGAGAGACTTCCAAACCATCCACACCCGATCAAGGATAACCAGCCCAACAGTGGTGGTAACACGTTGAGGAGGTGACAGTATGGAAAGTTTCTCACTACATAAGACACCAGGGCACGGCCTTCTCCATCTCTCCACATAGACTATGTTTGGCAGTAGGCTAGACTGAAAATATGTTTTTAATCTAGACTTAAACATTTAAACTGTGTCTGAATCCATAACATGCTTTGGTAAACCGTTCCACAACAGAGGAGCTCTAAAAGAGAAGGCTCTACCACCAGCTGTGCTTTTTAAAATTCTAGGGAGTAATAGATGGCCAGCTTCTTGTGAATGAAGCAGTCATGTCGGCTTATAAGGGATAATTATTTTGGTCATATATATAGGTGCAAGTCCGTGCACTGCTTTAAAAGTTAGCAGCAGTACTTTATAATCAGCCCGATATTTAACGGGAAGCCAATATCGTGATGCTAACACAGTAATGTGCTCATACGTCTTAGATCTAGTCAAAATACGTGCCGCTGTATTCTGTACTAGTTGAAGACGCTTAAGAAAGCTACTAGAGCAGCCAGATTGTAAGGCATTACAATAGTCTAGCCTCGATGCAACAAAAGCATGCATCAACGTTTTTGCATCCTCTAATGACCGAAAGTGCCTAATTTTAGCTATGTTTCTTAGGTGAAAGAAAGCCACTCTGGAAGTGTTTTTAATACAAGCGTCAAATGTAAGATCCTGATCAATAATAAAACCAAGGTTCTTGACCGTCAGACTTGATGTAACCAGGCAATCACCTGCATTGAACTGCAGATCCAACTTGTTCCTTCATTTTTTGGGGCCCAAGACCATCATCTCTGTTTTATCTGAATTCAAAAGCAGGAAGTTTACTGTCATCCAATTCTTTATATCAGAGATACAAGCCTAACTGAGTGAGTTGAAGTATTTCACCTGGTTTCATTGATATGTACAGCTGTGTATCATCTGCATAGCAATGGAAATTCACAAAATGTTTACGAATAACATTTCTCAGTGGTAGCAAGTATAATGACCCTATAACAAAGTATTCAGACCCTTTCACTTTTTCCACATTTTGTTATGTTACAGCCTTATTCTAAAATGGATTAAATTCATATTTTTCCTCATCAATCTACACACAATACCCCATAATGACAAAGCAAAAACACGTTTTTAAAAATCTTTGAAAATGTATTAAAAATAAAAAGCTGAAATATCACATTTACATAAGTATTCAGACCCTTTGCTATGACACTTGAAATTGAGCTCAGATGCATCCTGTTCCCTTTGATCATCCTTGAGATGTCTCTAGAACTTGATTGTAGTCAACCTGTGGCAAATTCTATTGATTGTACATGCTTTAGAAAGGCACACACCTGTCTATATAAGGTCCCACAGTTCACAGTGCATATCAGAGCAAAAACTAGGGCTGACCCCATTTAGTCGACTGGTCGATTGTTTGGTCGATAGTCTGTTGGTCGACCGAGATTTGTTTTGGTCGAACAAACGCGCGAAAAAATACAAATAAAAACAATTCTCCATGCAGACACCTAGATTCGCAGACACCGAGATTGATCACAGATGGCAGATAAATTACAGATTATTTGAGAGCAGTCTGTACGCCCAAGCAGCAGTTGTAGACCCCCGCTTCAAGCTACTTCCTTTTCTTGATGATGGAAAACGGGATGAAGCCTACATCTATGTTTCCCAGCTGGCCGACCGTTTGAACGCGGCGCAGCGGCCAGAGCAAGGGCAAGCTGCGGGAGAGAGAAACACAACGTTGTCGGATGAAGAGGGGGAACCTGTGCCAAAAAAAGGGAAAATGGACAAGCAGCGGGACATCGAGATCCTGCTGTATGGAAAAGATGAGGAGAAAGAGGACCAAGGTGCTGACAGCAAGGACAAAATGAATGATTACCCGCAAGACCGTAGCATAGTGGATTCAGGACCGCTAGCTTGGTGGGGAAAACATGAAATCATTCATTTGTTAGCCTATTTTTTTAGCAAAAGAGATTTTAAATCCCAATGAGACCAACCTGGTTAATTAAATAAAACATAGCCTACGCATTAGAATGTGTTATGGTTGTGGTCAAATAGAAGCATCAGCTATTATGTGGCCATAACGCAACTTCACAAGTGCAACGGCAGAATCTGCAAGTTTTTTTTTCTTTCAGGTAATCTTGAACTCCGGCTCCATAAAGTGATTAGCCTATTGTTACTCATTTGTGTCATTCATTTAATAAAGTTATATAACATTATTAAATGAGACAAGCGCAGTGTGCATATTGTTGTATTTATTATTTGCGATCTTCCGCAAGAGACTCAAAACCCACCTCTTCAGATTCCACTACCACTGAACTCTGTCCATCTAGCTAATTGTCTTCACCACTGTTTACTTGTTCAACACTATACTCCCCCCAAAAAAATCACTAACCTTTTCCTTCCCGGTGTTACAGGTATGTTACGCAGATGCCTGCAATGATGTCTATTGCTGTATTCCTGCACTGATCTTGTGCGCTAACTATGATTGTTCCTACCATGTATTAATGCACATCTCCACAGGTCCGTGCTTAATTCAGAGCAGCTTTGTGATTTTGGTGTCGTCTAATATTTATCTAAATTTCATCAACTCAACACACACTTACTCCAAAGTGTTTGATATTTTTAGTTGAAGGACAATCACAGCTACATTTATATGCCATCAATAGTTTGGTCAGTATCATATGCAGCTTGTAAATAGATCTACAAACACACAAGTTTTAAAAGACAAGGTTTACTTTTAGTCTAATTAACCTAATTAAAAAATCTAATATTATTTGCCAGTGCTCATATCGGAAAGTCGCGATTCTAAGGTTTCTGTCAATGTTTTTGTGCGTGTGTATGATAAAATCTCGCGAAGTTAGAAATAGAAATACTATTTCTGCTCGGATCGGCGGCAATCCAGCCGACCCTAAAAGGTTAAAACAAATTGGGTGTGTCATATAGAAGAAAAAAAAGTTTCGACCAATCGATTAATTGGAAAAAACTGATTTGTTTTAGTCGGGGACAGCCCTAGCAAAAACCAAGCCATGAAGTCCTAGGAACTCTCCATAGACCACAAGATAGAATTGTGTTGAGGCATAGATCTGAGGAAGCATTGAAAGTCCCAGGAGCACAGTGTGCTCCATCATTGTGAAATGGAAGAAGTTTGGAACCACCACAACTCTTCTTAGAGCTGGCCCTCCGGCTAAACTCAGTAACTGGGCAAGAAGGGCCTTAGTCAGGGAGGTGACAAAGAACCCAATAGCCACTCTAAGAGAGTTCCTCTGCAGCGATGGAAGAACCTGGCAGAAGGACAACCATCTCTTTTCCCTGATGCTCTTAGAGTCCTTTAAGTGCCATTTGGCAAACTCCAGGTGGGCTGTCATATGCCTTTTACTCAGGAGTGGCTTCCGTCTAGCCACTACCATAAAGGTCTGATTGATGGAGTGCTGCAGAGCGGCTGGAATAGTATCTAGGTTCCGATTTAATAGGAATATTTACCTGAATTTCAAAAGTAATCAAAAAGTGATCCGATAGTACAGGATTATGGGGAGACACAATGATATTCCCAACATCGATACCATAGGATAACACTAAATCTAAGGTATGGTTGTGACAGTGGGTTGGTTCTGACATATTTTGAATAAATCCAACAGAGTCAGTAATAGCTGCAAAAGCCATTCCTAGTGAGTCACTGTCATTATCAACTCAGATAATATCAATATCAATATCTCCAAACTCAGAAAGAAAAACAGTATATGGTCCAGGTGGTTTATAAATAGTTACTAAGAGGAAGGATTGCACTGGGGTAACTTTGTCTTTTGACCATCCAGAAAGCATAACAAGTGCTTCAAAAGAGGAGAACCTATCCCCACATTTAGGTGTGAAACTAAATTTTGTCGCATAAATCACAAAAAACACCTACCGGACAGACGTGGCGCTTGATAACTATCATAACCATCATGAGATGCCTCATTAAGTGCACTGTATTCGTTAGGCTTAAGCCAGGTTTCAGTGAAACTAACCAGGTCACAACTATGGTCAGTGATTAGTTTGTTCACAAGAACCTAACATTTAACAATCCACATTCAAGAGATGTCTTATTACAGGCAACACTTACAGCAGGCTGAACGGTTTTAATATAAATAAGATTATGTACACACGACAGCCAGTGTGCTCAGATAGCTTTTTATTTCTAACACCATTTCCAAAACGAGGGATAGACACAGTCTCAGTAGCTAAGCTAGTCACAGGTTTTTGGAAGCTAGCAGACATTAGTTTAGGACCAAAAGTCTGCTGCCTGGCTAGCGCTCTGAAAGGTCACAAATTTTGCGAGTTTAAACTACGGGAAAACTGTCTAGATAGTAGAAGAGCACCTCTCCAGCTCGGGTGGAGTCTGTCTCTCTTCAGTAAGCCAGGCTTTCCCCAAAAAGTAGGCCAATTGTTTATGAAGCCCAAGTTGTTGTCAGTACACCAGTTAGCCAGCTAGCGATTTGGCGATGTAAGTCTACTGTAGACTTTGTCACTCCTACGGGCTGGTATAGGGCCAGAGATAATTACTTCCCGACTTAATGTTTTTGTGAGCTTACACACAGAAACAAAATTATTTTTAGTGATCTCCGACTACCTAAGTCAAACATTGTTGGTGACAACGTGGATAATAATTTTAGAATATTTAAGATTATTCTTAGATAATACCTTTAAGTTTGCCTCCACGTCGGTAGCTCTGGCCCCAGGCAAACATTGGACTATGGTCGCTGGTGACTCTATCCTCACGTTTTGTAAAATGGAATCGCCAATAATCAGAGCTTTCTCAGTAGGTGTATTACTGAGTGGGGAGAAACGATTCGAAACCTGAGTTTGGTTTCTGACCTCCTTGGGTAGGCGACTATGCCTCCCTTGAACCGTGACAAAAACGCCTTGCTGCGAAGGCTCTGCCGGGGGAATAGCATTGATATCTGGGCTATTTAAACTCCTTGGTGCGTCTGATGGTTGCAGAAAAGGCTCTATGTAACTCTCTCCTTCCTGAATCTGGCGAAGCGTCCGGACGCGGTCCACAAGCTCAACTATTTTCTGAGCCAATTCTAAATTAAGTTGACACTTCCTACAAATACCAGTTACACTAAACTTGGCGTCAGAACTAATACAAAACATATTGCACTCCAAGCAGGAAACAAGGGAGGAAGCCATCGTCAAATTCCTTACCGCAATTTAGTTTTTTTGATGGTAGAACAGAAAACCACGGGGTTGGAGTCCCTTAAATTATAAAATTCACGCAGATTCGACAAAAAACGTAGGTTATGAATAAAATGAAAGTATTGCAGCCAATATATTTGGTATTTTACGTGATCGTATAGAAGTTATTTTGAAGTAGCAGAAGCAAGTAGAAAGCGCACTAGTATTTCAAACAACGCGTGTAACAGGAGGTTCCACCAGGCACACACATATTCAGCGACTTTTCAAGTGCTTCCCAAACCCATGCACACAGAAACACAAACTTTTCAGTCTGAGTTCCCTTTTCAACTCAGACACTCAGAGACCACGCCACTCATGACAGTGAGAGTTCTCTGGTAACCAGCCCCAAGACACTCTCCACTATTTCATTGAGAGTTCTAGGGGCATTGTCCAGAAACACTCCACTGCCCTACTGCGAGGTCTTTTAACACAAACACACACAGAGGGAGAGGCGGACACTATTTCAGTGCACCTTCTCTCTCTCTTTCAAAATCACACCGAGGGAGAGAGGCGGACACTATTTCAGTGCACCCTCTCTCTTTCTTTCCCAGACACACAGGAAGCACTCTACTCCGTCACTCTAAACAAATGCACACAGAACTCAGACTCCATGTCCTCCGACACTGAAACCCCCTTGCAGGGAAGACACCACACACACAGTACATTTTACATTACATTTTTTTAATAAAGATTTTGTTTCTGATTTTCTCCCATTTTCTCCCAATTTAGTAGCCAATTAGACCCGCTATTTTATATCAATCCCCCTAGTAATGGGAGTTCGCTGCCATAGTCCTGCAACCAGTAGTGACGAAGGTGAAGTAACGTCTCCTCCGAGATGGCACTCACCAGGCCGTCGACCGTAACCCCGGTACTACAGGGCCACTCTTATACACAGCAAACATCCTATTGGCTTCCCTCCCCCCTCCCTGGGGTGGACAGCCAATCGCCGCCCCCTGGTGGCACTCCCGGCCAGAACCGACTCTGGTGGGACGGGGAATCAAACCCGGTCTCCGTGGCCAGTGTCGAACGTTGTAACCACTGGACCATGCGGGCGGCCCATTTACATAACATTTTAAGCATTTAGCAGACGCTTTCATCCAGAGCGACTTACAAGATGTGCATTAATAGGTAGGAACAATCATAGTTCGCGCCAGAGATCAATGCAGTAATACAGCTATAGACATTGCAGGCAGCTGTGTACCATACCTGTAACACTGGGAAGGAAAAGGTTAGTATTTTATTTGCATTTAATTCATTTTTTTAAATGAGGAGTAAGAAAGGATACAGGAGGTGTTAAGGAAGTAGGCAGTGGTGATGACAGTGGAAGATCACAAGTGATTCTGTGGTCCTGACCGATTGCAGAAGGTCGTTCCACCACCGAGGGGTCAGGACAGAGAAGGGGCGAGACCACGAGGAGCGGCTGCCAGGCGTCCGGAGAGATGGGACAGTCAGTTTGCCAGAGGAGGTGGAGCAGAGGGGTCTGGCTGGGGTGTGGCTGGGGTGTGATGAGTGTCTGGAGGTATGGGGGAGCAGTACCTCTAGCCGCTTGAAAAGCTAGCACCAGTGAGTTGAATCTGATGCATGCTGAAATGGGGAGCCAGTGCAGAGAGGAGAGTAGAGGGGTGACATGGGTGAACTTTGGTTGATTGAACACCAGACATGTGGCAGCATTCTGGACTAGTTGCAGTGGCTTGATGGCATAGGCCGGTAGGCCTGCCAGCAAGGAATTGCAGTAGTCCAGATATGAGAACACCAGGGCCTGGACCAGGAGTTGTGTGGCCTCTTGGGTGAGGAACGGTCGGATCATCCAGATGTTGTGGAGGGAGAATTGGCTGGTTCGAGTGATTGCTGCAATGTGGCCTGAGAAGCACAGCTGGTTGTCCAGGGCCACTCAAAGACTCCTGGCAGACTGGGACGGAGACACTATGGAGCCTTCCACAGTGATTGAAGCATCAATCATCAGGGAGCCCTTCGGCTCTGTCATCCCCAGGTTCAGCTTCAGGTGGTGGGTGGACATCCAGGCAGAGATGTCGGCCAGGCATGCAGAGATCTGTGCCGGGACCTGGGTCTCAGATGGAGAGAAGGAGAGAAAGAATTGTGTCATTGACATAATAGTGATAAGAAAAACCATGAGCAGAGATAACAGAGCCAAGTGACTTGGTGTTCAGGGAGAATAGGACAGAAATAGGAATGGGATCAGGAGGGCAGGTGGTGGGATGGTGGGAGTGAACAAGTTGAAGGATGTCTGAGTCAGGGAGGGGTGAGAAGGAGGACAGAGAGGTGAGAGGTTTAGATAGTGAGATGGGTGAGGGAGGGTTAGGTGAAGAGAGAGGATGGGGGAAGGAGTTGCGAATGTCATCGACCTTCTCACGAAAGAAGGATGCAAAGTCATCCGTGGTTAGAGAGGAGGGGGGTGGGGGAGGAGGAGGAGTGAGGAGAGGAAAACGTAGAGTAGAGTTTTCTCCATTTCCTTTCTGCTGCTTGCAGTTTGAGTCGGTCAGCCCGAATGGAGTCAGTTAGCCAGGGGTTGGGGGGGTCAGAGCTGAGCAGGTTTAGTGGATAGAGGACAGAGTGAATCAAAGGAGGAGGAGAGAGAGGAAAGTAGAGTGGATGATGCTTCCTCAGCAGGTAGCTGAGAGAAGGCATCAGTAGGGGGAAGTGAAGATAGAACAGTAGCTGACAGGGCAGCGGGGGAGAGAGAGTGGAGGTGGCGACGGACAAGTACAGTGGGGGCAGGTGAAGATGGTTTAGGCACAGAGGGGAGGGGGAGGGAGAAAGACAGAAAGCAGTGGTCAGACACATGCAAAGGATACCACAATGTTGGGTGAGGTGCAGTTCCTAGTGAAGACCAGGTCTAGTTGGTTACCAGCCTTGTGGGTGGATGGGGATTCAACCATGGTGAATTTGAAGGACTGGAGCAGGGGGAGAAATGTGGAGGACTGAAGGTTGTCCAGCAGCAGGTTTAAGTCACCGAGGAGCAAGACGGGAGTGCCATCCTCAGGGAAGGAGCTGAGTAGGGCATCCATCTCATCTAGGAAACTCCCCAGTGGACCTGGTGGGTGATAGAGAACACTGATGTGCAGTTTGCATGAAACAGTGACAGCATGAAATTCAAAGAAGGAGGGTGAGAAGTGTGGAAGAGGAACAATACCAAATCTCCACAGTATTCCTCCCTGTGGGTCGTGGAGTGTGGAAGAAGGTGTAGGCAGCGGAAAGAGCGGTAAGGGTGGCCGTGTTCTGCGGAGTGATCCATGTCTCCGTGAGCGCCAGGAACTGCAGGGAGAGTAGTGAGGCCTGGGCTGAAATGAAATTGGCTTTCCGGACAGTGGATTGGCAGTTCCATAGTCCACCTGCTACCACCACGTCGACACCGGGAGATCTAGGAGGGTGGATGAGATTGGAGAGGTTGCGGGTGTGAGTAGAATCTCTCTTAGGGAATATAAAAGAGGGGACACAGACTGGAATATGGAGGTTGCATGTAGTGTTAGATGCAGAGGAAGAACAGGGAGATGAACAAAACTATGATACTTACCGTGCAGCGAGCACTCCCTAGCTGGCCTCCTCGGTGGACTCCTGGTGGACTCCTGCAGGTAGACTCCTTTGTCTTTGTCCGCTGAGTCTTTGTATGGGGAGGCTAGGACGGGGATGCTGCTGCAAAAAGCTGCCGCTTTCCAGAACTATGGTTACTGATAAAGCTGAGTGGTGCTAGGCACTAAGTGGCGAATGCCAGCTGATAACAATAGAGACTAATTTACAACTCACAGGTCCCTCCCGCTACTCAGGGAACGCTCAACTACAGAGATGGACGTTACACCAGAAACAATTAAACCATCACTCACCGTACATCACTCACATTAAACTAACACTCCACACTACACGATATGAACGCATACGTGACCAACAAGACCAGACTCAATTCGCACACATGAACCATCATAGTACGCGCAAGAGATCAGTGCAGTAATACAGTGATAGACATCATTGCATGCAGCTGTGTACCATACCTGTAACCGACTAACAACTTTACAATACGCATACACGAATGACAAGACAAGACTAACTCTCTTGATATACACACACATGAATGACAAGACAAAGACTAGCTGATCCCCACTTGCCCCACCTGCTCTTAAATAGGTTTACTTTCTGCCTGGCTCAGGTGGGACTCGTGAGGCAATCACCTGTCTAACATTCACACACCTAATCACAAAACATCAAACAATTGACAAATCACACCCACTCACATTCTCACACACAACCAGGTAAGTGAATAATCACTTACCATCAACACCAATCAACATCAATTAAATAATGATTAATCAATTATGGCCTTTGGAACAACCTTCCAGGCAACAGTTTACACTCTCACATCCTGCGAGAGTGGCAAACCTGCCCCCGGAAAGTCTCACTGTTCCAAAGACCTCCACAGCATGGGAAAACAAAGGCAACCCTGCCACTCCCATGTTGCCGAGACCGACGCCCTTCACACAATGCATTCCTTGTTCGTAATGTAACAAAGTGTTAAAGCATATTTATAAAATTTGGAATACTAGAAGGCTTAATTGAGCGGCTAGAATAATGTTTAGGTTCCAATGTAGATGGGCTGTGTAAAATGATTTGATAATACAGAATTATGAAGAGTGATGGTAAGATTGAAAACATCAATACCATAGGATAGCACAAGATCTAAGGCTATGGCAATGGGTAGGTCCAGTAGGTGAAGAAAGCATGCCCTTAAACAGGGAAAACTACGTTTTGCAGCAGTAGCAACTACAGCACTCAAACAGTGTATTTTTGTACTGGTTTAAACATCTATTTTCTACTTTTTCTCCATTGTTTTTCAATCCTTTTTGTGGACTATACTACAAGCACCAGAGCTCCAATTGATATCGGATTATTTATGTGTCCCATCATTAACGTTACGGTAAGAGTTGCTGATGGCATCCGCTAGCTTGTCCTGTTCTATGTGGAACATGATAAGTGTTAGCTCTGCTGCCAGGACGAACAGTAATGGTATCTGTAGAAAGTGTCAGGAGGATCTAGACAAGTTTGCCTGCTGTGTTGGGGCAGTATCGGATTAGTGCACCTGCTGCGTGAAAGGACAGGCAAAACTTACATCTGCACACTTACTCAGACAATCTTTTAACCATTCTCTGTTGTGACATCCATCAAAGCAGAAAAAGGAATCAGCCTCACATTGTACTTGTGCTGGTTAGGATCATAGGCAGTCAGACATTTTTATTGACTTGACTTTGTGTAGAAACACAGACTGCACCACACCCCTCCCTCCCCAGCACCTTTCAGCTGCCACACAAACCCCCTCATGTACGGCTGGAGTCTGTTCTCTCATTAATATGCCATTATACACCACACTTGTGATCTATTTTGAGGTAAAACTTTCTTCAGCCAAGACATAGAGCGACTGATCGGGCTTGAAATAAATTAATTGTATCCTAGCAACAGTCAAAATGTTACTTAGCAACAGCATTTTACTGTATGCATAAATTACACAGAGGAAGCCTAGATAAAAACCTGTAACTTCCACAGAGAGACAGGCATGTGAATGTCAAATATGTGTTCTGAGGTAAATATATATACAGGGCTTCAGATGATAGCATGACTAACTTCCAGATGATGGCATGACTAACCTTTTAGCTTAGTACGCCATTCAATGCTCTTGTTAAAAGTATTTGAGAGTGTGATTAATTCACACAGTGTGTTATTATACGCTGTACTAGACTAGTAAAATATTGGTGCTCTCGCTCTCTCTCTCTTTCTCTCCAGTTCTAATGAAAATGCTTTACGGATGACATTTCTGTGTACATTTCCCAGTGCTCACACATTTTATAACAACATGCACAAAATGACTCTCCCTTTCCCCCTCTTTTTATCTCAATCTCTGTCTTTCGCTGTCTCTCTCACACACACACACACACACACACACACACACACACACACACACACACACACACACACACACACACACACACACACACACACACACACACACACACACACACGTTCTGTCTCTGTTTTTCTCTGAGTGAAATTTGCATTCATTTTGTTTTATTGGCATGACATTTCCATTGCCTACACGTAGTAAACTAATGGAGCAATAATACCATTGTAGCGCATGAATACAATAACTACTACCACTGAAAATATACAGTAATAACAATGATATAGTGAATAATACTAACAACAATAAAGAAAATACAAAATAATCTAAAATAGGAAAATTAACAAATTAAGCAATTATGGTGTTTGTTATATTAGATGCCTAAAGTATTTAGTGATGTGAATGTGGTGATTTTTTGTGTCACTCAGAATGTGACAGGTCATTACATACTGGGTACCCAATACAGAACATCTAGTTTCCTCTCCCAAGGAGGGCTGTCTCATACAAACAGACACAGATATGTGAATGCAGAAATATCATCCCTTATAAAAATATGTTGCATGTACCAAACCACAGAACTGAGCAAAGAGTTTATGTTAAAGGTGATTCAGCATCTTTGCCTTTCTCAAGACATGCATGGAGCTGCAGAACAGCCAAAGAAATGTGCTTATGTGTGCATGTTTTGCTGTTGTAGTTGTTATTATTTTATAATTATTTATTTATTAGTTTATTTGTAAGGGCCAAGCACAGAGAACATTGACAGCCGCAGAAGCAGCGCCCGATGCACTGTACATGTGTATATAGCCGAAGCTAATTTCTAACACCAGTCCCTTGATGGGCATTGATAGTTCAATCAACCAATTGTTACAGTTTAAAATCAGTGCATGCAATAACAAACCATAGAGATTAAAAATAAATAAATAAATAAATAAACGTTTAGAACATGAGCTCAAAGACAGTAATGATTAGTTGGTGTCATGATTAAAATTTTGGGCAGTTTTATCCAGGACTTGATTGTTGTGGAAAACATCTTATATTGGATTTGTTATTGATTGGGAAGGGGGTTTGATTAGGATTTTTAGTGTGTTTCTTTTCTTGCTTTTGGTTCGCCCTCCAAAGAGCATGCATTGTCTCATCTTTTCACTCTGTCGTCTACCAACTAAGGACTATCGTAATGACACAGTTGGTCCAGGCACACTGCAGGCACCTGATTGGCTGGACGAGCCACTATTGAGATACTCTGATGCATGCCCTCCCTCCCAGGACAACTGTGGCCTCTGCACAATGGGGCCCATTGCTGCACTAAAAACAAATGTCTGGATGCAGGAGGTTTTGAACATTTTTACAGTTTTTGAATGAATTCTTATTTTTAACACATCTGAACATTTTAAATATTCGCAAGTTTTTGATATACATTGCAGTGCCCCCTCCCTCCGCTCTGACTATCAAATTAAAGTCTTGTTGGTCTCCTTTTTTGTGAGACAGGTATTGCATAATGCATATTCTGACAGCTGAACCTGCTAATCAGATTAAATGCATCGCCAAAACAGAAGAGTTTTCTTCAACATGAACCTTTCAGCATTCACATTCAAACCCTCTTCTTTTAAGAACATAAGAATACATAATGACGAGAGCGGGCCGTTCAGCTCATCTAGGCTTGTCATGTCCTAATCTAAAGAGTATCTAGTACTGCATCTAGCCTGGACTTGAATAGCCCAAGTGTTTCTGCCTCAACTACCTGGCCTGGCAAGCTGTTCCAGGCATTGACAACTGTAAAGAATAACGTCCTAATATCCGTGCAGAATTTGCCTAATTTTAACTAATTTCCACCTGTGGCCACATTGGGTTTGTTCTGCTAAGCCAATTTATCTTTAAAATATTTTGTAGTTCACTTTGTTAATCTCTTTTAGGAATTTTAAAATGTTCAAATCCCCCCTACGTCTCCATTTGCTGATCTTAAATAGATTGAGTGCCTTAAGTCTATCCTCCTAACTTTTACCTTTCATACCAGGTACCAATTTAGTTGCCCTTCTTTGAACTTTTTCAAGAGCTTCTATATCTTTCTTGTAGTGTGGTGCCCAGAACTGCACACAGTACAGCACACAAGTGAGGTCTGATAAAGAGCCCTTTTCCATTGCACAAAAAAACCAAGAACTAGACCTAACGGTAACTAACAGGAACTAGCACTAGTTCCGGTTCTAGTTACTGTTCTTGTTTCCATCGACTTCAGGGGAAACAGTTACGGTTTGCCCTAATTCAGAGCAAACCCCAGCAATGCAAAGGAATGATTTTTTGCTTCATTTTGGTTAAGCTGCCATATGAAAAAACATCACTTGATACATTAAGCTGCCATATGAAAAATGTGAAATTGCATTGTGCTGATGACAATATGTAGATATACTGTGTTGTTGTACAAAATATGTTATTTGATTGATGCTGCTTTTTTCTATTTTTGTTATATATGTAATTGCTGTGAAACAGCTACTGAGAGTCCAAGACAAGTTTCCGCACGGGGACAAATAAAGTATATCGTATTGTATCGTGTCGTATTCTTTAAGCTGGCATATGAAAAAATGTATCACTTGATAGCAAGCTATAGCAGAATTAAACGTTAACGTTTTTCCTCTTTTGCCCGACCAGAAATCTACTTGCTAGAACTGCCCTCATGTGGCATATTTTAACTGGAACATAATCGCATAAAAACAGACACTGCGCTTCTGTAACAATATTAGGCTACTGCAGTTGTTTTATGGTCCCGTGGTTTTCTCCATGGTTTTCTACATTATACTGATATTCCTCGTTCAACAAATGCTAACAACAATGCTTCTTCTCCCTCAGGATCAGTTGATAAACAGTGCTGTTAGTCCTGCCTCCAAGGTCCTGTTTGGTAACCAATCAGCGATAAACAGTGCTGTTAGGGAACTGGACTTGTAACTCAGAGGTTGCTGGTTCGATTCCCAGGTGGGGGCACTGCTATTGTACCCTTGAGCTAAGACCGTCTGCTAAATGCCTAAAATGTAAATGTAAATGTAATGTTAGTCCTGCCCCCAAGGTCCTGTTTGGTAAGTACCACATCTTGAACAGGCACCAAAAATCAACAACGAGAAGTATGCGGAACTGAAACCTTGGCGAATGGCGAAATGGTTTTTTTGTGCAATGGAAAAGGGCCCAAAGGCATTATATGACATTAATATAACCTCCTGTGATTTATACTCAATACATTTTGCTTTGTATCCCAGCATCTTGTTGCCATTTTTCACTGCTGTAGCAGACTGCTTAGATGCAGATAGACTTTGATCAACTACAAAGTCTTTTTCAAATTGAACACCTACAAATTTTTCTCCTGCCATTGGAAGGAGGCTTCCAATGGCAGTAGCACTAAGTGAGTGGTGTACTGCACTCATCTGGGATCTCTCTTTTTCTCTCTAGGTCTATGAACGAGGGTCCAATGTGGAGCAGTTTGTGACCCGCTTTCTGTTGAAGGAGTCAGCCAATCAAATCCAGTCCCTGCTCAACTCTGTGGAAAGTGCTGTGGATGCCATCGATGAACAGCACAGCCAATCAGGGTGAGCAATGCATCAACCAGGGTGGGATTGCTGGGCTGTGTCATTTGATTGACAGGGCACGTGTTCTCTATTGCTGTCCGTTACCGACTCCTGCCTGTCTGTAGACTCCTGCCTTGCCAGTGTTTGTCACGTCGGCCATTTCATCTCCCGAGCTACAACATTAGTCATTTTGTGCTGCACAGTGGAATTAGGAAGATTGCAAAGTGGAGGATTTTCATGTTTTCCTCTTCGGCCTCTTACTGTGACAAATAAATAATTAATAACATCTCTCTGACTGCTAATGAAAGATTAATTCACACCTTCACCCATGTTGCTACCCCTTCCCCCACACCCTGGTGTGTGCTCTCTCTTAATCTCTTTCTCTCTGTCTCTCTCACACACAAACTCACTCACTCTCACTTTCAATTTCAAATGTTTATTTTTTTATTCAATGTACTTTATTGGCATGATATTACACAGCCTTGCCAAAGCAATGGTGACATGTAACAACAACAATAACAGAAAAACTATTACATAACAAAACCCTGGTTAGAGGGATATATACATATATAAATTGTAAAACATTACTGATAGCGTACAGTTACCAATCATAGAAACAGCTTGGTATAGTGTATTTAAACCCAGAAAATCTCTCTCTTCCTTTCAATAAAAGTATTTTGCTACATATTATTTTAACAAGCAAACTGTTCGGAAGTGCTATAGCCTCTCTTTCTTCCAGGCCCTACCCCAGTAAGACCAGTCCGCGTGTACCAGACACTCGCTATGTGACCCCGGTGCCTGACTACCCCCCCAATAACAGGGTCAGTGCCAAGGAGACCATGAGGAACATCAACACTGGCACAGGTGAGGCTCTGCTTATCTTCTTCTGCATCTTTCACATCTAACAACGTCCTCCATAATCAATATAGGAGAACATGTCCTCCAAAAACACATGGAGAAAATGTGCAGCTTCCATTTCACTCTGGAGTCCACAAGCTGTCCACAAGTTAATGGGTTTGCAGTGTTTGTTTTGTGTGTACATTTTCCAGCAGTGCTTATATGTTATAGCTCAAGCCTTCTACTTCTGAATAGCTTCTCATTTCAGTAAAACATGTCTCACATTAATATTTCAGCAAACAACAATAACTATTTTAATGGGGTGGAAAAAAACAATCTGTTGTTTTGAATGCAGAATAATTCTGGAATTATTGCCCCAGGCTACAGTTTCACGAATGAAAAGCAGTGCTTTCGTAAGAGAGAGTGAGAGAGAGAGAGAGGCACACGATTCCCTTTGAAGTTCAGCTGTGATTTTGTTTAATCTCCCAGTCTCTGCTTCTATCTCTCTTGCTCCCTCTCTCTCTCTCTCTCTCTCTCTCTCTCTCTCTCTATCTCTGTCAAATTAAAATGGGTTTATTGGGATAAATGATTAACACTTCAGTATATAGTATATTGCCAAAGCTCACAATATTGATAATATTATAATAATAACTAAAAATAAACTAATAATAAAAATGTAAATAAGAGTTTATTATGGCTGTTATGTAGTTAAGGACAGTGGTAGTAATAAGTAGGAATTAATAATGACATTAACTGGGGGGGAAATGTGTGTGAAAATGTCCTTGTCCTTCTGTGTGACAAACTGTATTGACCTGGGGAGCTCTGCCTGTCTCTCTCTCTGTTTCTGGCTGTCTCTCTGTCTTTCATGGTCTTCATCTTCTTTGCTCCCTGATTGAGGGCCCTGTTCACCTCACACAACACGCCCAGGCCTGTGATTGCTCCTCTTCCTGCATCTGACACATCTAATTCAATTTTCCTCTTGAGCCTTCTGAGCTCCCTGAGCTCCCTTATTGAGACTCACCTCATCAGGGACTTGAATCAGGGCTTGGGCCCTGAACTTGTGAGGGTGGACAGTGCCCATAAGAGCTGCCCCAGCACTCCGTGGTTGTTCCCTCCACCATGCCATCTGTCCCCAAACACCCACCGCTCAAAATGAATTCTAAATTCATGAGGTAAATATGAAGTCTAACTTGAAGACTTATGAGAGCTGGAGCACACAGATTTTCAGCTTCATACCGAACATGCCACGAACAGACTGGCCTTTAAGGCATTTTACGACGCCTTCCTCAAAGTCAAGGGCCGCATTTTTGGGGATCTTTTTGCTTCCTAACCTAGTTATGAGTGAGCTGTCGGTGCCACAGTACGTAGGTCAGAAAGCTGTGCAGATATGTTGTTTATGACTGCCATGTACGTTACGAATTGCAAGGAGATGATTAGGGAGGAAGAAAGGAGTATAACTACCGCTAATCACAACAACCTGAAGACAGACTGGTAGAAACATTGCTGAACGATGCAGCGCAGGTGTGTGTTATATCAGGAAAGGAACGACACAGAGACAGCTTGTGTGGATGAACTGAACTCGTTTATCTTAACCAACACGTGAAACGTATCGCTCAGCCACACCTCAGGCTGGCAGGCATAACATAGTGATGCGGCACTATCGAACAGTCCAGTGCACCTGTGTGTACACATAACAGTGTGCTCATTTTATCACAGTTTATGAGCATATTAAGGGATAAAACGGTGAAAGCTGGCTGACTTACCGACAGGTAGACAGGAAGACATTTTTACTGAGATTGCAGTTGATTCACTGGAGAATCACTTTGTTTTTGTCCAGACCGCTGCTCCATAAAGTCACTGCTGGCGAGTAATCGTGAAGTAAAAACAAGTTATAGGAGTGAGCTCAAGACCTCAAGACCTATAGTAAAAGTCAGAGAGAAGGAGTTCACATAAAAATTGTCTCTTTGGCCACTCAAAGCTGAGGAAATGGCCTTGGGCAAGGCAGGCTCTGTTCATTCTATCTTTTATGAGCCGAGAAAAATCTCAGACCCCCCCTCTCTCTCTTTCTCTCTCTCAGTTTGCTGAGTCAATCAGAAGAGAGGATTGTGTATTACAGGGTACATAAAGCTGGAGGGGGGTGGCAAGGCCCTCTTCTCTATGCACGGAGATGCACAGTGGAGATTGAGCAGAGCAGCTGAATTGGACCTGCAGTAAAGGAGTAATAGTGATGCAGTCAAATTGTCGTAGCAGTGTAGGAGAGCTGTAGTATATGTGTAGTAGAGATATAATATATGTGTAGTAGAGCTGTAGTATATGAGCGATGTAGAGATGTAGTATATGTGTAGCAGAGATGTAGTATATGTGTAGTAGAGATGTAATATATGTGTAGTAGAGCTGTAGTATATGAGTGATGTAGAGATGTAGTATATGTGTAGCAGAGATGTAGTATATGTGTAGTAGAGATGTAATATATGTGTAGTAGAGCTGTAGTATATGAGCGATGTAGAGATGTAGTATATGTGTAGCAGAGATGTAGTATATGTGGAGTAGAGATGTAGTATATGTGTAGTAGAGATGTAGTATGTGTAGTAGAGATGTAATATATGTGTAGTAGAGATGTGATATATGTGTAGTAGAGATGTAGGAAAGCTGTAGTATATGTGTAGTGGAGATGCAGTATATGTGTATTAGAGATGTAACAGAGCTGTTATAGATTTTTGGTCATCGCCCTTTCTGTTTCCCCCCAGTCCATTTTAATGTGGAGTGCCAAAACATTGTTCTGTTTAATGGGCTGACAAGCAGAGGGCTGCTGGTTTGAATCCCAGGAAGGCCAATGAAAAAACAATGAACTGCCTAAGTGTCCTTGAGCAAGGCACTGAACCCCTAACTGTTCCAGGGGCGCTGTACTATGGCTGATCCTGTGTTCAGACGTCTCTGATGGAATACATATTTTCTATGGTCTATGTGTGTGTGTGTGTGTATCTAGGAGAGATATGCGAAAAGACATTCTAATTACCTTGTGTAACATGGCTAATAAAGTATATTCCTATTCTTATTACATAAAACGTTAGGCTTGATTCCTGATTACATTTAGGATTCAGATAAAGTTCGGGGTTTGGATTTAGGCAGAGATAGTTTACTCAGACAACCTGAGCTGAATACTCATGTTACACATTGTAACAAGATGTAGATACAATGTAATGGCATATTAATTGCATAGTAGTTACAATGTAATTACCCAGTAATTTGCATAAGCACTGGTCTACTTAATATGAAGTGTTAGCAGATTCTTTACCCACAGCCTCAGAGTACTGAAGACTCCTGACACAAAACTCGGCTGCAACACAAAACTCTTAAAGCAGGAAGCATTGGAGCACATCTGCGCAGAGCAAAACAAAGATGTCTAAATTTAGTTGCGCGTGAAGGCAAGCTGTTCTGCGATCAGTGGGAAAGAGCCATCGCTATTGGCAGCAGTCCCGCTCACGGCACTTCTGCTCGGCACACTGAGCGTAAAGGAATCTTTCATTGTTCATTTTCACCTGAGGCAGGTCCTTGAGAGTGTTCTGCACCTCTCAGCAACTCCAGAGAAACGTGTGTCATGCATTAGTATTGTTTGAAGGTGCAAAACCACTGCTTCTCTTAAAACAAACATCCGGGTCCCCATTTTGGCTGTCCCTCCATGCTGTGCACCCCAAGGGTTTGAGAGTTCAGCTGTAAATTGTCCAGCACAGGCGTGGGGGGGAGGGTGTGGTGATAAAGTCATTCACAATTTATTACCTCTCAGAACGCGCTCCCATTCACAATTCAGTGTGAAGACAGACGGCTCTTTGGATACACACAGGCTGAGTGCCATTAATCTGTCATTCTGCTGACTAGGGCCCAAGTCTCACTCATTCTCCCTCTTCCTTTCTCTCCTTTATCTTATATTTTCTTTTTATCCTCCATCACTATATCATGTCTCTAAAATTCAAATTAAAAATGTATCTGCCATTTATTGGCTTTATTATATTGTGATATATTTTGATCTCTTGTGTGGACTATGATTGATCTTACCATGTATTATTGCACATCTTGTAAGTCGCTGTGGATAAGAGCGTCTGCTAAATGCTAAAATGTAATGTAAGGTAATGTAATGTATTGTATTTTTAAACACAGCCAAAGCACACAGCAATATGTTTAACATCAATATTCAGATGGATACATAAACACTAAACACTATATAACTATAATAATTTCAATAGTAAGTTCTTGATTTATCTCAAATTCTCCTCTTCCCTGTCTTTCTCCTCTTCACTCTTTCTCCTTTCCTTCCCTCTCTCACAAAACATTTGCACTAAATGAAATGGCATGTTACAACATGGATCCAGTCCAGGCATCGTAAAGTATCTGTGACGGAAAGGTGAAATACTTGGCTAATGGACTCCACCTCTTCCAGTGTCTCACCTCTTTATTTAATAAATAAATAAATAAATAATCTTTTTTCCCCCCAGTTTATAATTCCCATTTGTTTTTGTAAACCTGCCCCATTGCTGCACGTGCTCCCCTCCAAAGTCCAAGCTACCAGATGATTGGGGGACAACCCAGCTGACGGAATACGTCCCTCCTGGCCAATTATGCGCTGGCCGACAGTGCAATCAGCCTACAGTGCTACCAGCCTACAGCTGACTTTAAAAAAAACAATCTCCACAGTGGATGACTAAATATTTACGAGAGATTTTGAGGTAAAAGAAGTGACTGTAGTATATAGTATAGTATATAAAAGGAAAACTCTGAGAGAAACAAGTTAGATTATTGTAATATACAGGCTAAGGCTGAAAAGGAAATAAGAGCAGCAAAAAGGCGGTTTGAAATTAAAATTTCCCAAGATGCAAAAAGTAATCCTAAGCAGTTTTTTCAATATTGTAGTAGAAAAAGGAAAGCTAATGATGAGGTTAAGTGCATTAAGAATTAGGAAGGAACTTTGGTTTATAAAAATATGGATACTGCTAACACACTAAACAGTTACTTTGTTGAGAGCTTTACTAGAGAAGAGGTTATAAATACACTCAGTGGCTACTTTATTAGGTACACCTTTCTAGTGCTGGGTAGCACCCCCCTTTGCCCCCAGAACAGCCTGAATTCTTCGTGGCATGGATTCAACAAGGTGCTGGAAACATTCCTCAGAGATTCTGGTCCATGTTGACATGATAGCATCACACAGTTTCTGCAGATTTGTCGGCTGCACATTCATGTTGCAAATCTCCCGTTCCACACACATGCACAAGGTGCTCTATTGGACTGAGATCTGGTGACTGTGGAGGCCATTGGAGTACACTGAACTCATTGTCATGTACGTGGAACCAGCATGACATGCTTTGTGACATGACGCATTATCCTGCTGGAAGTAACCATTAGAAGATGGGTAGACTGTGGCCATAATGGGATGCAGATGGTCAGCAACAAGACTCAGGTAGGCTGTGGCATTTAAACAATGCTCAATTGGTATTAACGGGCCTAATGTGTGCCAATAAAACATTCCCCACACCATTACACCACCACCAGCCTGAACCATTGACACAAGGCAGGATAGATGCATGGATTCATGTTGTTTACGCCAAATTCTGACCCTACCATCTGCATGTCGCAGCAGAAATCGAGATTTGTCAGACCAGGCAACGTTTTTCCGATCTTCACCTGTCCAGTTTTGGTGAGCCTGTGCCCACTGTAGCCTCACTTTCCTGTTCTTAGCTGACAGGAGTGGAACCCGGTGTGGTCTTCTGCTGCTGTAGCCCATCCACTTCAAGGTTCGACGTGTTGTGTGTTCAAAGATGCTCTTCTGCATACCACTGTTGTAATGCGTGGTTATTTGAGTTACTGTCACCTTCCTGTCAGCTTGAACCAGTCTGGCCATTCTCCTCTAACCTCTCTCATTAACAAGGCATTTTTTCCCACAGAACTGCCACTCACTGGATGTTTTTTGTTTTTTTACACCATTCTCTGTAAACTCTAAAGACTGTTGTGTGTGAAAATCCCATGAGATCAGCAGTTTCTGAGATACTCACACCACCCCGTCTGGCACTAACAACCAACAATCATTCCATGGTCAAATTCACTTAGATTACATTTCTTCCCCATTCTGAACAACTGAACCTCTTGACCATGTCTGCATGCTTTTATGCATTGAGTTGCTGCCACATGATTGGCTGATTAGATAATTGCATTAACGAGCAGGTGTACAGGTGTACCTAATAAAGTGGCCACTGAGTGTCTGCCTAAATGTATAGCTAATGTACAGAATGTTTGAGATAAGGGATGTAGAAGTACTACAAAAACTACAAAAACTTAAGACAAATAAGGCAGCAGGCCCTGATGGCATATATCTCAGAGTACTCAAAGAACTTGGGGAAATTATATATAAACCATTGACACATAATTTTATGCAATCCATAAACACTGGAGATATACCAGATGACTGAAAGCAGGATAGTATCATTCCAATATATAAAAATGGGGACCGTACTGACCCAGGGAACTATAGGTCTGTCAGTTTAACTTACTTAATGTAAAATACTGGAATGTATTATTAGATACAAGTTGGAATCATTCTTGAAAAAGAGTATTTTAAGGGAGAACCAACATGGTTTTCTCAAAGGGAGGTCATGCCTAACAAACCTCCTGGACTTTTTTGAAAAGGCTAAAAAGTGTGTTGACTTGAACCAGGCTTATGATATTATATATTTGGACTTTCAAAGAGTATTTTACAAGGTACCACATGAGGCTCATTGTTAAAATTAATTCTGTAGGAATTTCAGGAGTAGTTTCAGAGTGGGTTCATAATTGGCTGCAAGGGTGAATACAAAAAGTAACTGTAGGTGGGGCCATATCTGACCTAGGTGCTGTGGGCAGTGGAGTCCTGCAGGGATTGGTGCTGGGACGTCTGTTCTTCCTTATTTACATAAATGATCTTGATATGGACGTTAGTAGCAAAATAGTAAAATTTGCAGATGATACTAACTTGGGGTTTTGGCAAACAGTTTGAAATCGACTAAAGTAATCCAAGATGATTTAAACGAAATCCCAAAATGGGCAGATACATGGCAGATGACATTCAATATTGCTAAATGTAAAGTTATACATGTGGGAAATAAAAACATTAGACAGGAGTATTTTATGGGAGGAGAAAAGTTCAATTTGAAAAAGACTTAGGAATTGGGGGGTTTTGGCAAACAGTTTGGAAGCGAAGTAATCCAAGATGATTTAAACTAAATCCAAGAATGGGCAGAAACGTGACATTCAATATTGCTAAATGTGTTATGACTGATATATAGATTGGACCCAAATGCAGACACTGACACAGAGGATGAGATAAGGTGAGGGTATTTATTATATACAGGGATTGGGGTAAGGAAACGATGGTGAGGGCAGACGAAGGAGGCAGGCAGGCAGGCAGGCAAGGAAGTGGGCAGGCAGGCAGGCAAGGAAGCGGGCAGGCAGGCAGGCAAGGAAGCAGGCAGGCTGGCAGACAGGGAAGCTGGCTGGCAGGCAGGGAAGCTGGCTTGCAGGCAGGGAAGATGGCTGGCTGGCAGGGAAGCTGGCTGGCAGGCAGGTAGGGAAGCTGGCTTGTAGGCAGGTAAGCTGGCAGGCAGGCAGGCAAGGAAGCGGGCAGAATGGCAAGCGAGTGAACAAGCAAAACAGGCAGGCGAGAAGTTAACCACTGAAGCGGAGAGACCGAACAATCTGACGAGGAATGAAGGAGAAACCGGGGTTGATATACACTGCAGGGCTGATGATAATTGATGGCAGGTAAGTAGGCAGCGCAGGTGTTGCAGATCTGTTGTAATCAAGGAGGGAGCCGGAGAATGCAGAGGAAGCCGTGCCCAAATCACACACAGACAAACACAACAGGGAGAACAGGAACACAGGGAAAAGGGAAGGGAAAAATAAAACATAAAAAATAACAGAGTTGCGGCCATGGCCGTAACAAAATGTAAAGTTATGCATGTGGGAAATAAAAACATAAGACAGAGTATTCAAAAAGTGTTATGGGAGGAGAAAAATGTGTAGGTGTTCAATTTGTAAAAGACTTAGGAATTGTAGTTGATCAAAGTCTAAAGCAGTGTGCTACAGCAGTGAAAAAGGTAAACAGGATGCTGGATGCACAGCAAAACGTATTGAGGTTATATTAATGTTATTGTCACACGCCACGTGACAATCCCTGGACGGAATAGAGCAGTCTGGAAACAGGGGTGGAGTTTTCGGTCTACGGACCGGATCCTTTATTATTTCTTTGGAAATGTTCTCTGATCCCGACACGGGCAGAGAACCAGACCGGGAGTTCTCTCAAACAAACAAACAAAACTAAATCTGTCCGTCGCCCTCACGGGTTCGGGACACAAAACCCATAAACGTTAAACACAACAAAACTATCAAACAATAAGCGGAAACTTTCCAGTTCCCGTTTTCCTTTTACTTCGGACTGTTCGAGGGAGAAATCAGTCACTCTGGCGAATCGGGGAAGTCCGCCGGCCCCGCCCGCGTTTCCCCGAAGCAACCTTTCGGTTACCTCGGGTTGTTGCAGAGAGAGAGCCGACGGCCCCTCCCCTGGGTCGTCGTCATCTGTGACGTCATCCCCCCCAGTTGCTACAAGACGATAGCGAACACACCCCCGTCGGGCCCCTTCCGCAATCTCCTTTCTAACCATATCCTTAAAACCCGGCCAATCGTGTCCCAAAATCAGCGGAAGGGGGGTGCGAGGAGTAACCCCTGCCACCATGCTATGCTTTTTTCCACCAATATAAAATTAAATCCGGGCGGTTGGATAGTAGTGTACATCACCGTGTACGCACCTTATCGCCACCTCTGTGAGCCTGTCCAATGCCTCGGGTTGAACCAGACGCTGATGCACAAGGGTGTGAGAACAACCCGTGTCCAACAGCGCCTGGATTGTTTTCCCTTTGATACTTACGGGTACCAAAAATGACTCTGCTGGTTTGGGGGAGTAGCGCTGGACAGCGGGGCGTCCGGCGATGCTTACATCCATCCGGGGGCAATCCTCAGGCATGTGGCCAGGACGCCCACACTGCCAACAGTCCTGCCCCGCCGTCCGTGGCGACCCTAGGTGACCTGGAACAGAAAGGTTAGGACGATTAAAAATGCGATCTCGAGGGGGGTTATGCCAACGGGGACCGGACGGGGTTCGGGAAGGGGGGCGTAGACCTGGGTTGGGGTTGGGTATTGGATTGGAACTGGACTGGGGAAAACGGGGAACTGGGATGTTGGGGCGATATCTATAAAATTGGCTTTTCAGCCCTTCAGCTCTCTGGGGAAGTCTCCCTGTATCCCCACTGACCGCCAGGTGATTCTCTGCCAGCTGGACGGCTGCATCCAGAGTGGCGGGTTGGTGGCATAGGAGCCAGTCCGCGGTCCCTTTCGGGAGCCCCGACGTGAACTGCTCCAATGCCACCTCTTGTACGATTTCGTCTGCTGTTCGGACTTCTGGCTGTAGCCACCGCCGGCAGGAGTCGAGGAGCTGTTGGGCGTAGGCGAAGGGATGCCCGACGTCGGCGAAGCGCAGATCGCGGAGCCTTTTCCTATGTCCCTCCGGCTTTAGCCCCACTCTCTCCACGATGGTGGCCCGGAGGGTCGGGTAGTCAGCCACGGCAACGGCCGGCACACTGCCAGCTGCTATCTGGCTCTCCTCGGACAGCAGCGGGAGGAACCGTAATGCCCATTGCTCCACCGGCCAACCGCATGCCGTGGCTGTTCTCCTGAAGAGCTCCACGAACACCTCCGGGTCGTCGTCCGGTCCCATCTTTTTCATCCTGATTTCGGACCGGACCGGGATGGAAGAGGCGGGCCGCCTGCCTGCTGTTTAGCAGCTCTATAATGGCAGCTCTGTCCGCTGCCTGGGTAGCGGTGATAGCCCGCAGCGCCTCCTGTTGGTCTTCCTGGGACCGTACCAGCGCGCGCTGCTGAGCCTCCTGCATCGCAGCCAGGTGGGCGATCACCTGGGAGAGTGGGCTCTCCATGTTCTCCAGTGGTGCTGCTCTGTTATCCCGGGTTTCGGCACCACTTTGTCACACGCCACGAGACAATCCCCGGACGAAATAGAGCAGTCTGGAAACGGGTGGAGTTTTCGATCTACGGACCAGATCCTTTATTATTTCTTTGGAAATGTTCTCTGATCCCGACACGGGCAGAGAACCAGACCGGGAGTTCTCTCAAACAAACAAACAAAACTAAATCTGTCCGTCGCCCTCACGGGTTCGGGTTCATTTTTCTGGCAACCAGCCCCGAGACACTCTCCACTCTTCCAGTGAGAGTCTCGGGCCGTTGCCCAGAAACACTCTCCACTGCCCGAGTGCGAGTTCTCTTTCAATCACACTGAGGGCGAGAGGTGGACCCTCTTTCAGGGCACCCTCTCGCTCTCTTTCGCGGTCACACAGAGGGAGAGAGGCGGACACTCTTAGTGCGCCCCCTCTCCCTCTTCCCCACACACACAGGAAGCACTCTACTCAGTCACCTTCGCCAAATGCACACAAAACTCCACAAACATCAAACATCCAACATCAAACATCCCTCCACAATACAACAATCCACAACAATCCACCACACACACACACACACACACACACACACACACAAAAACACCAATGACAAGACAAAAACTCCATACACACGCAAGACAAAGACTAACTGATTCCCCACTCGCCCCACCGCTCGCCTTCACTTTCTGCCTGGCTCAGGTGGGACTCATGAGGCAATCACCCATCTATCAATCACTCAACAATTGACAGACCACACCCACTCACATTCTCACACAGACACCCAATCAGCCAATTGACTGCCATATCAATTAACTGATTGACACCAATTAAATAATACTTAAATCAACTATGGCCTTTGGAGCAACATTCCGGGTGCCCCTGGAAACTCTCCCTGCTCCAAAGGCCTCCTCCACATGTAAAACACAGGCAACCATGCCACTCCCACATGGCCGAGACCGATGTCCTCCACAAGATTTATTTATTTTTTGGTTCAGGTCAAATTATTCAACCCTTTTTTGAGTTAGCAGAGACCTCCGCACACAACCAACCCATTGACACTTCCTTACTGAGATTAACTGGGGCCCACTGTGTAATTGAGGTCAGGAAAACTCTCATCGAGCTGTTCCTGAAACATGTTAACTCCTCCTCAGTCTAACTCACTGGGGAACCCCACACAATGGATTTAGGGATTTGCCTCGCAAGAACACATCAGCTGTATCCTTCTTGCGACCCAAATTAGAATTTTCTTCTCATCCCTCTGTGTTGTTGTGAAGTTCTGTTCTGCAAATCTCTGTTTAGGAGCGTACATGTTATGTTCCAGAACATTCTCAGGAGTGCGCCCCCAGTTCGTAGTGCCCATATGTGTATGGCGTTTATACACCCTGTGGATTTTCCGCGCTGACTACAGAGCTGCCATATGTTATATAATATGTGCCAGTTGCCACAGATGGTGGCGATTGTCATTAGCGCGGCTGCTATGGCTAGCTGTGTTTATGGTGACTGGGACAGTTATTCAACAGGGGGTACCTTCAAAGTTCAAGCCCAGGTGACACCTAACAGGCATGCACACAGATTCAGAGAGGAATTTCTGCTCCACAACATGCCCTGATCTCCATGGTTACAGCAACCATGTCCTTTGGATGTTTACTGCAACCCCCACACACCCTAAATACACACAGACACACACATACATGCACACGCACACATACATACATGCACATATACACGCACACAGTTACGACCAAAACTATCCACATTACATTAGCTGGATAGTTGACCAAAAAGGACTCAAAATTAAAGTAGGATAAAAATTACATGATTTACAAGATAAATAAAGACATACACAAATCAGAAGCAAAAATAAAACAAAGCAGACTACTTAAACCTATCCTCAAAAGAAATAAAAACTACCCTCTCTCCCATGGAAAAACAAAACAGGTCTTCCACATTCTAACTAATCCCTACTCTAATTCTTCCCCTACCTAAAAAGTGCACAAAACAAATAAAGGTAGTGAAGACCGAAGCAAAACGCAGGGACATTTACAAAAACTTCCAATCACATAAATACACAGAACTCTTCACAGAAGGACGGCTGGTCAGAACGAAGTCAAAAAGCCAAAGGACACTCAAAAACTGTAGCTCCGCTCCTTTTATTCTCCAGACATGATGGGGTCAAGGAGAAAGCAGTTTGTGGAGTTCCACATTCTAAGTATAGAATTAAATGCCAATCTGAGTGTTAATGCAAGGGCGCAAGTCTACAAATTGATGTTGTTTCAGAGAAGGGAGTTTCCATAAAACTAAACATGGAGGCTACAACCAGATTGAAGAAATCTGAGGAAAACTCTAACTGAGTTAACGGATATAAACAATATCACAGGCTTTATATTGGATATAAGGCTACATGATTAAGGCATACAAGGCTTATTTCCATATTCTGTCCATTTGTCAGGCAATGCTCATATTTTAGCACTTGCTTGCAATATATGGGCAGACAATTTCCCATAGATTTACAAAGATGAACTTGTTGCAACAATGAGGAGGCTATTCAAACATTGTCCAAGTAGGAAACACTATTATTTGGAACATCTAAAAACATGCAACTACCCAGACAGCAATAAGACTGCCACCTGAGCCATATAAGACAGCAGTTGGAGTACTTGGTATGCATCTGCGGCCTATCATGCTCAGTACATCAACTTTTACAGCAGCTTTGTAAAGTATGAATTAGACTTCTCACCTAATACAGCTGCGCTGACAAAAATCATGGCATTGCTGAGGGACAGAAAAGGTTTGAAAGAACACCTGTCTCTTATTTCTAAACACATCTGAATCTGATCTGAACAACCTGATTAAATGGTTTGAGAGTCGAAAAATCTGAATTCACTACATTTTTTATGAAATTGAGGATCTGATGATTACTGGTGGCACAGCAGGTGCACAGCAAAAATGGATCAATAAACAAACCATGCACATTCAGTCAAATTGCCGTCAAACTCACACTATACTGTCACGGTTTTACCTTGCTCAGCCGCTGGAGGGCGCTTGACCATGTGATGGCTTGTTTTCTTTGGTTTTGGGTGAGGAATCATTGTTATAGCCACCTTCCTTATATGGTCTTTTGTCGGTGTGTTTTCCGATCACGTCCAGCTGTGGATTATCAGTGCTCATTCCGCCTCCTATTTAAATTCTGCATTTTCCTCATACAAACGCTTCTGTGTAAACCATTATTACGCTCTAGCCGGTACTTCTAACTAAGGGTTAGTTTTCCACTCTGTGGTCTCTCAGTTAAAGAGAGAAGGTACTTCGTATAACTTCTAACTAAGGGTTAGTTTTCCACTCTGTGGTCTCTCAGTTAAAGAGAGAAGATACTTCGTATTATTTCTAACAAAGGGTTAGCTTACCACTCTGTGGTTCTCTCAGTTAAAGAGAGAGGGGTCTTATTTAGTTATCTCTACTCTTTGTTTGTCGGGGCTATTGTTCCCCAGAGCTAAAGTATAGCTATTTGTTTTCAACGCACCTCGTTGAGGAGCGTTCGCCCTACTAGGGTTGTTTCTGTTGGGTTTATTCCCGTGGAGTTTGTCCAGGGGTTTTCTTTTGTTTCCCCGCTCCCTAGTCTGTTTTCAGATTTAGTGGCTGGTCGCTTGGGTCCAGCTTTTAGATACCCGTGAAATCTGCGTGTGGCTCTTCCTCCTTCGACCCTGTATATACTTTAACCCCAAACAATTAAAACAGAAACCAAGATTCATTCAACTGGCTCATTTCTCAAGGCCGTGCGGCTTTTTTACCTGCAGTAAGTGAGCAGCCTGAGCATGGAGACCCTTCCCTTAGAATCTATTCCTGGCTTTGAGGAATAGAATCAGAGATGATAGAATACGTACGTCACACAAGGAATAGTAGCAATCGTGAGATGTCTGTACTTGAATTCTGGAAATAAGCCAATCACATCCCAATCTGACATGAATGGCAAATCGATATTTATCAGTTACAATTCTGTTGAGGTGGAGAGAAGTGTTTCCTATTATGGAAAAGTTTTTACACCTCTACGACAAGTCATGAAAGAGGAAACAACAAATTATATTACAATGATTAAATTCAACACCAAAATATAGAATATTGTTGGGGCTAGGCTTCTAGTGGAAAAGCACAACAAATCTGGTGTGTGATATAGGGCTGTCCTTAAACGGTTTATCAATACAACGTAGCCAGAACAGTTAGCTTTACCCCTCCAGATTTTTCAGAATTTAGTATCTTGAAAACTCTAATTGGAATACATTTATACGGGAGTTTTCATCTACACAAATGACTCTAATATAATTTCATATTAGAAAGAGAAGATTAGAAGATATCTGGAAAATTGTTACACATAATACATTTTAAAAACTTTGATAAGTAATTACCTCCTTGGTATGACACTCCAAACTGAGCTCAACTGCTTCTAATTTCCTAATGAGATCATTCCAACACTTAAAAGGAGTCCACTTTTTGTCTGAGACCTGTGACAAACTCAAACAAAAATTGAATTGTTTGCCTGAATGCCAAACGCTATGCCTGGCGCAAACCAAACACAGCTCACCCCACCTTGTCACCCCATCCCTACCATAAAGCATGGTGGTGGCAGCATAATGTTATGGGGATGCCTTTCAGCTGCAGAATTGAGGGAACAATGAATGGAGCCAAATACAAGCAAATCCTTCAGGACAACCTGCTTCAGTCAGTAGAGTGGGAAGATTCACATTCCAACAGGGCAACGATCCCAAACACACAGCCAAAGCAACACTGGAATGGACACAGAACAAGGTTAAATATACTTGAGTGGCCCAGCCAAAGCCCAGACTTGAATCCCATTGAGAATCTATGGAGAGACTTGAAGATTGCGGTTCACAAACGTTCCCCATCCAAAAATCCCCAACTCCAGATGTATGAAGCTGATACAAGCACTCCCAAGAAGATTCAAAGCTGTAATTGTTTCCAAAGGTGCTTCTACAAAATATTGATGAGTGAATACTAAGAAGATATCAGTTTTTCCATTTTCATACATTTTTGTTGCACAATAAAAATATTTTTGCCCCTATTTTTGTTTGGTATATTGTGTGACTCAAGAGAAAAATAAACAACATTTAAATGCATTGGAAATTCTGGTTGTAACACAAAAAATTGCAATTATTAAATGTTTGTATTAAATATAAATGTTATCTATAAGAACTATGAGTAGCCCACCAGCTGCCACTGACTGATGTATATCTGACTCCTCTTATCAGGGTCTGTGGAAGTGAGGAAGGAGGGGCTTGAGGCACAGATCAATCGCCTGGCTGAGCTGATTGGACGGCTGGAGAACAAGGTAAGCACTCACCCCCCAACCCAAGCCCCTCCCCCAAATCTCTGGAGGACACGTCGATCCCATTTTACTCTCTGTGAAATTGTCTGTATTGTGCTCTCATTTTGTGTGCTTTTTAATGTATTTTGACCTACTTCTGGGAAGAAATCTGCCCAGAATACAGATTTTTAAAAGGTCTTCTGACTCATACAGAACACCTGGCCATTATCGCTGATCATTTTTCAAAGCAATCATTCAAGTACCAAATAGTACGTTCAGTTGCAACTGTAGGCCTTCCCCATCACTCCAAAATCCTTTGCAAATTCAGGAGGAAGAGGACTAGCATATCCGTCAGCTGAAATTCATGAAGTCAGCTGTCTGCAATCTGGCAGTTAAGCCACTGCATCAGAGACCTGCACAGCTGATACAGGTGACCAGCTAACCAGAGGAAACACTACTGAGTGACAAGGCAGGGGAGCCCTCCCTCTCTGGTCAATGCTATGGTTAATTTTATGCCTCTCCATAGACCTCTCCAACCTCATTTGGCACTGGAATGGTCAGGATTCGATCCCGGCAGTGGACGCATCACTGCAACCCCCCATCCCCCTCCCCCTCCCATTTACAAAAAAATAGGGAAACAGAAAAATGCCTTTTTTCAGGTAGCCAGTGTGGCGGATTAATGGGGCCCCTAGTTAATACGGGTGTTTCTTGCAGACAGGAGCTTTTCGTTGCCATGGTAAACATAAATAATTATTCAGCTGCACTAGGAAGCAAAGCTCAAAGCCATTTTGGCTCTGTTAAGTTGCCAAAATAAAAATGGGATCTGCCATATTCTAGAGACTTGTTCTCCAAACCCAGTGGTTTCAGTGTGACTTTCTCAGTCTTCATCTTAGTGACCATGGCACATGTGGCGACCCATCACAGCAGCCCCTAGCGCTAACTGCATACATTTCTAGAGTAAGAAAATCCCACAAAGCCAGTTAATAGTATTAGAAGGAGTTAATTGTCCAGAAGGAGGCTTGTTACTGCACTGTCGGTGGAAAACCCACCAGACACTCATAAAAATGATGTTTTTATAAAACTACTGGAGGTTCAACAGCATGCTTACCTCCTGTAACTATCAGCACCATCATCAGCAGACCATTCAACTTCTGGCAGAGGGGCTGCTGGGAACTGAAGTCCTGAGATGTGATGTGATGTATGATCTACCTACTGATCTATCAAAGAGTTTTGTGGCACCCAACTTATTCACTATGGGAGAAACCTAGTGGACGACATCATCATGTGACATCATCATGTGGGCTAGCGGAGACCGCAAAAAATATATCTGACTTATTACTGAGAGATTCAGTCATGTTCCAAAAACAGCTACATGAGATTAAAAAATATATATATTATTCTTTTAGGCATTTAGCAGATGCTCTTATCCAGAGCGACTTACAGTTTGCATTTCTTTACATACAATCCATTTATTCAGCTGGATATTTTACTGAAGCAATTCAGGTTAAGCACCTTGTTCAAGGGTATAATGGCAGTGTCTCCACCTGGGATCGAACCTGCAACCTGTCAGTTACAAGCCCAGCTCCTTAACCATTATGCTAACACTGCCGCCTGTTAATAATAATGACCTCCCTGACATTGCTAGCTCACAACCAATTTCAGCAATGTTACTGCCCCTTAAACTGATTGCCCATTGGGTTAGCAACTTACCTAAACTAACTAAATTGGAAATAATCTATAATGAGCTAGGAATAGTGAAGATCTAATATGTGAGCCATTTTGCATTCAAACCATCAGCTAGAGTTACATATTCAATGGTTTTCAATTCGAAATCCTATTTTTGTACTAGGAATTTTAGAATTAGAAGTAATAATTTTTCATCCTTTAAAATTAGATTCATCCAGCTAAGACAAAGGCCATAAGCCCCAAGGCAAACTGTGCTCGCTGTTTTCTCAGAAAAATATCAAAAGGTACCAAATAAGCACTGATGGTAACATCACAGTAGCGTTAAATTCTGAGAGATTTTTCACCAGTGTAACAGTTTTAGATTTTGCACAAATGTACTGCTGTTATTTTCATCAGAGTGAAATCTTTGTAATTGTGAAATTGTTAGTTTCTCATTTTCACCAGCGTTAACATGTACCTAAATGAGAATGGGAGCCACTGTGTGTTCCCAGAGATGGGCAGTATTTCTGTTACTTGTATTTGAAATACGTATTTCAATTACTTTTGAGTATTTTGTAATTTGTATTTGACAGGGCTGAAAAAATTCAAATGTAATTTGTAACAAGATACTTTAGGGTGGAGTAATTTTGTATTTTCAAAATACTCAAAATACTTTATCCATGATTCAAAGAACATAAAAAAAGAACAACAGACACACTCACACAGTGATTTTTAGACCCGCTCTCTGTCGGTTGGACAAGGCAGTGAATGCATGCACACGTGGATGTATGCATGTATCTGGTCGCAGGCAGCTATTGAGAATTCGGCGGTTGTTTTCACACAAGCCTACTCACAGTATTCTAAGTGGCATTTTGAGAAATCGTGACGTGACGTGAAAAGTTAGAAAAGACGATTTCTCAAAATGCCACTTTGTGACTCCAGAAACACTAGCTGTACAATTCATGCTGATTTGTTTGTAAGTTTGTACTGTACTATTTTCAGTATTTTTCTTTTATATACAAATAGCATCAAAGATAAGAAATTGGTTGTCAATAGCCCAAACAACCAAAATGGAGGGAGTAATGTGGGCAAACTAATTAGGAAATGCTAGATGTGATTGTGCCTCTAACACTTAACACACGGCGATAGCCTATGTGATTTTGGCTTTTTGCTCATATTCATAGAGAAAGGCAGCCACCTATTCATATGTTGGCCTACGATAGCCAATTGGAGACAAGTTTTTTTTCCTGTATTTTGAAAATACAAGATACATGTATTTTATCTGATACATTTTCTGGCACCAGTATTTTGTATTTTGATCTGATACATTTATTTGAGGGGTATTTTGTATTTTGTAACAAGATACATTTTGATGTATCTTTGCCCATCTCTGTGTGTTCCCAACTTCACTGATTTCCTCTCTACAGATTCTGACCTACTTTTTTTCTTGTCTCTGGACTGTTTTGGGAATGAGGAGGAATGGTCCAATATCCATACATAGACCTCCAATTTAGGTGTGCTATAGGAAATGCTGGTTGAGGCAGCAGGATTATTGAGGTTGAATCCATTCATATTCATATCCATTCCCTGGTTCTACTGCCAGCAGTAGTGAGGCTCGGCGGTCAGCTATAGTTAGCCTCAGAAGGTTCTGGCAGTTAGTGAGTGATTTAACAAACCCCTGCCCCCAAGTTCTCTCTCCATCACAATCTGTTTACAGGACTTGCTGACTGGCATCACTTGGGTTGCAAATCTCTGGAATGGATAATATTGGGAAATTAATGTCTGCCTTGTCTGGAATGTTTTGTCACCTTCAAAGGGTTGGAAATTCACATTCAGCATAAGAAGAGGCGAGACCACGAAGAGTGGCTGCCGGGCGCCCGGAGGTATGGGACAGTTAGTTTGCCAGAGGAGGCGGAGCGGAGAGGTCTGGCTGGGGTGTAGGGTGTGATGAGTGACTGGAGGGAGCAGTTCCTCTAGCCAGTTGAAAAGCAAGCACTAGTGATTTGAATCTGATGCATGCTGCGATGGGGAGCCAGTGCAGAGAGGAGAGTTGATTGAACACCAGATGTGTGGCAGCGTTCTGGACTAGTTGCAGTGGGTTGATGGCACAGGCTGGTAGGCCTGCCAGCAAGGAACTGCAGTAGTCCAGACGTGATATCACCAGGAACTGGACCAGGACTTGTGTGGCCTCTTGGGTGAGGACCAGTCGGATCCTCCGGATGTTGTGGAGGGAGAATCGGCAGGTCTGGGTGATCGCTGCGATGTGGGCCGAGAAGCACAGCTGGTTGTCCAGGGTCACTCCAAGACTCTGGACAACCAGCGTTCCACGGTGATTGAAGCATCATCAAGAGCAGCTCAGTCTTCCCCAGGTTCAGCTTCAGGTGGTGGGCGGACATCCAGGCAGAGATGTCAGCCAGGCATGCAGAGATCTGCGCCAGGACCTGGGTCTCAGAAAATGTTTGAAAATATATACAACTGTAAGTTATACAACTGTGTATAAAATCAATGCACAGGTAAATTGTCATTATTATTTGTCATATATTTTGCATTTTAACTCCGCGTAAGGCATTAAAGTATATATATACACTACCGGTCAAAAGTTTTTAGTGAAAAAAACCCAAATTTTTTTCAGTTTTTACTGAAATTTAAGCAGTTCAAGTCCAGTGAATAACATGAAATGGTACAAAGGTAAGCGGTAAACTGCCAGAGGTTAAAAAATAAAGTTTAGGTTACCAAAAACTGAAAAATAATCTAGATTTTAGAGTTATAAAAAAAGGCCCTTTTCAGGGATCAAGTAATAGGTTAACGTTTGTTAACAGTCACTCTGTGCAAGTCTCCGACTCTGGATCCAGCAAAAGAGCCCCAGACCATCACGTTTCATCCTCCATGTTTGACAGTTGGTGTCACACACTGAGGAACCATCCTTTCGCCCACTCGACGGAGTACAAAAACCTTTCAAAATTTCAAGATTTCAAATTTTGTTTTGTCGGTCTATAGGACCTTCTTCCAGTCTTCAGTAGTCCACTGGTGGTGCTTCATGGCCCAGGCAAGCCTTTTTTCTTATTTTGACATCTTAGCAATGGCTTTCTTACTGCCACTCGACCAGTCAAACCTGCAGCTCGAAATCTTCTCTTCACAGTTGAAACTGAGACTTCCTTACTTCGACCAGTGTTAAGCTGTGCTTGAAGCTGTTGTCCTGTGAGCCGCCTATCACACAAGCTGTTGACTCTCAGAAACTTCAGATTTTGTTGTGGCTTTGGGTCTGCCAGACCTATTCCTGTCAGTTTCCTCCAGTTTCCAAGTGCCTTTTGATGGTGTAGGAAACTACTCACTGCCAAAAAATGTACATTATTTTTACGTTTTTGGTAATCTAAATTTATTTTTATTTTTTTACCTCTGGCAGTTTACCGCTTACCTTTGTACCATTTCATGTTATTCACTGGACTTGAACTGCTTAAATTTTTGCATACATTTTTCAGCATACTGTATGTGTGGTCCCAATGGGAATCAAACCCACAACCAAAGCGTTGTCAACACCATGCTCTACCTACTGAGCCGCACAAAACATCCTTGCTCATCCTGAGTAATTCATGGTTTCCTGGACTAATGGCCCTCAGGCTTTCAATAACATTGACATTTGTGATTTTAACCTTTCACCCGGGTCAGCCGGCATTTCTCATTCATTTGGTCAAATGCCCCCAGTGGACTTTGATGAGGTGATGAAATGTGAGCCAAGGTGTTGAGATTTGTGAGGCCGATGTGACCCCAAAGGGATGTTGCAGGGGGAGAAGTCTTTATTTGTAGTGCTCAGTTTACTCTGTAGAAATAAATCTTCAGGCTGGCTGAGAAAATGGTCATGTATTTAGGTGTCCAAAAAAGAGGATGTTCTGCTCATCAGTGCATCATAAGTAAAGTGCTCAAATAACTTTAGGCCAATGTCCGTGCAGCCGGTGAATAATTTATGTTTTTCTGGGCTTATGTTCCTTGGACATTCTATGAAATTTCTCATTTCGACCAAATCGAACTTGGTCAAAACATGTCTGTGATTTGTTCCCAGTGTTTCACAGCCAGTTGTCTGTGTGTTATATCCGTGCCCATTCGCATGAGGTGAACCAACATATGGCTGTGAAATGCGAAGCGAGGATGAACATCTTCCATGCTGTCCAACTGCTGTTTCGCAAGGCAACTGCGCTCTCAAAATGGCTGACCGAAGAGATATTGAGTCTTTGTTCATGGCATTTGTGCACTGGGGCTCGTTGGCAATTCGTGGTACGAGTTTCGGGCCCCACTGCCCTTTCTGAAAATTCACTGGATGAAATGCATCATCCGGTTCTGACTGCGTCCACTGGGCCAGAATGTCAAACAGCAGGGACAGGGCCAGCACCACCCTGCCCAGGGCACCCTGCGTCACTTTGCCGTTCCCTCCGAAAGTGGACTGCAGGCTATGGTGAATGTGCTCAGCTGCTCTGGATTGAGGGAGCGCTGCACATCTACATAGAGGTTACAATTGGCCACCAAATTGGGGTAAAAAACCTTTTTTTTGTTTTGTTTTTACATTTTATTTAATCTTTATTTATTCAGGGAAGCCATATTGAGATCAAAGATCTCTTTTACAAATGTGCCCTGATTACAACAACAACATGGAGTAAAAAGGGTACAGACAGAAGACATATACAGAGTAAAATGTAGATTAAATATTTCAGATTTGAAAACACATTCAAAAAAAAAACTAACAGACAGAAAAGATAAACATTGTGTTACAATGTCACAGTGATCCCATGACTGAGTTTTCATAACATTGTTGTGGAATTTCACAGCAGCCTTAAAGCAGCACTGAATCAGTGCAATCCCATTTATTATACATTAATTAATTAATTATTTATTTATTTTAATACACTGCCTTACAAGACTGGAATATCTCCAATTTCAAAATATTGAATAAAAATGCTTGTTAATGCTTTTTAAATGACCCTAAACGCATGTTTAGCACCCTAAAAGCAGTTATTTACAAAATATGTATAAATACTGTGCATTTATCCTTTTATCCAACAATTTTGTCATGAAAGAAAAACTTTTCAATTACTTTGTCTCTCTCTACGTACACAGAGCCAAACCATGTCTAATACCAGCTCTAGTTTTTCCCCAGGCCCAAAATGTAAAGCATAAAGCTTATCCCACAGCTACGAAATGACCCAAATTACATTTATTCTGACTTGGTACAATCCCACATCAGTTTAACATAACATAACATAACATAACATAACATAACATAACATAACATAACATAAGGGAAGACGAGAACAGGCCATTCAGCCCAACACTGCTCGTCCATTCCTACCACTAATCTCACAATGCTTTGTTTACCCAAAGACTAGAGTGTCTAATGCTGGATCGAGCCTGGCCTTGAATACCCCTAGTGTCTCAGCCTCCACTACATGTCCAGGCAAGCTATTCCACGCATTGATCACTCTCTGTGTGAAAAAATATTTCCTAGTGTCCGTGTGAAATTTACCCTTTGTCAGTTTCCATTTATGCCCCCTCGTTCTGCTAACCGAACTCAACTTGAATAATTTCCTGAAGTTCACTTTGTTAATTCCTTTAATACATTTAAAAGCCTCAATCAAATCTCCCCTAAGTCTCCTTTTACTAAGCTTGAACAGTCCAAGCATCTCTAGCCTTTCCTCATAACACTTGTCTTTTATGCCTGGAATCAGTCTGGTTGCCCGTCTTTGGACCTTTTCCAGCGCATCTATATCTTTTTTGTAATGCGGTACCCAGAACTGTACACAATAAGTGTGGCCTAACAAGGGCATTGTATAGGGTGTGTATGATCTCCTTCGATTTGTACTCAATACTCTTGGCTATGTATCCCAGCATCCTGTTGGCTTTTTTAACTGCTACCGCACATTGACCAGTCCCTGACAAGCTTTGATCAACTAGTACTCCTAGGTCTTTTTCTACGTCTGCACATTCTAGTTTTCTACCTCCCATAAAATAATCCTGTCCTATGTTTTTATTCCCCACATGTAGAACTTTACATTTAGTTGTATTAAATTTCATTTTCCAGGTTTCTGCCCATTTCTGGATTCTATTCAGATCGTCTTGGATTACTTTAGTAGATTCCTGACTATTTGCTAAGTCTCCCAGTTTTGTATCATCTGCAAATTTAACTAATGTACTTTCAATATCCATATCAATGTCATTTATGTAAATGATAAAGAGCAGTGGTCCCAGCACCAATCCCTGCGGGACTCCACTTCCCACTATATCCTCCTCGGATAAGATCCCGCCTATTACTACCATTTGTGTTCTATCCAGCAACCAGTTCCGAACCCACTCTAAAATGCCACCTGTAATTCCTACTGGAGTTTATCAAGGTCCTTGTTCTTATAGTAACTACTCTGTTAGCATATGCTGCCCTTTTATTACAGACAGGTGGGAATGAAGTACTGTATGTGACTAATGAATGTAATGCTAGGGTGGGTGTATGAACTGAAAATAGCAGTCCATTGTAAATGTAGGCTTACATTGCACAATGCTAGTCCACACAGGCTAGGATGAAAAGATATGTTTTTAATCTAGACTTAAAAATTGAAACTGTGTCCGAATACCTAACATGCCTTGGTAAACCGTTCCACAACAGAGGAGCTCTAAAAGAGAAGGCTCTACCACCAGCTGTGCTTTTCAAAATTCTGGGGAGTAATAGATGGCCGGCTTCTTGTGAACGAAGCAGTCGTGTTGGCTTATAAGGGGCAATCATTTCGGTCAGGTATATAGGTGCAAGTTCGTTCACTGCTTTAAAAGTTAGCAACAGTACTTTATAATCAGCCCGATACAAAAGCATGCATCAAGGTTTTTGCATCCTCTAATGACAGAATGTGCCGAATTTTAGCTATGTTTCATAGGTGAAAGAAAGCTACTCTGGAAGTGTTTTTAATATGAGTGTCAAATGTAAGATCCTGGGCCCGTATTCACAAAGCATTTTAAGGGTAAAAGTTGGTCCTAACTGGGCAATTTAGGAGCAAGTCCGAAAAATAATGGGCGTGTCACTCATAAATTTAGGACTCAATTTTTGGGATAAGAGTATTTCACAAAGGGTTTGAGAGCTAAAAACAGCTCTTAAGTCCAGGAGAAGTTAAAAGCAGCCAAGAGGACTTCTAAGTCGCTAAAGACCTACTCATGGCGATCTGAAAATCTGCTGCGGCCGGCAATCGTTGTCGCAATCTCGTCAACACTGGAGATATTGAATGATACAGAGCTCATAAAAAGGTACCGCCTCAATCGCGAGGGTATTATATATATAATATTATTTATATTATATATAGATACCCGCTGATTGTTTACGAGATGCAGACATGTAACCAATTGACTAGTCAGTATTCTTGGTTTCATGTTAAATCAGTGACACGTAGCCTACATTTGTATTTTAGAATCTTTATTAGAATATAATAGGGGTGCATCGGATCATTTTTCGGAAAAAAAAAAAAAAACGGGACCAAAGGCGCGTTTCCACCAAAAATTGCCTGGAACTATTCTCAAGGAATTGAATGAATGATCATTTCAGTTTTTCAATGTAAGTTATTTCACTAAATCTTTATTCGAAAATTTCACAAAATACATTTTTAGATTCAGTACGCCTTAGGCGATTTAACTAGGGTGGTCTTATGCCTGAATTAATTTAATAAAAAAATAAAAGATCGCTAATGTTTCAATTCTATTTAATTCGGTCACATTTCTAAAAACATGCCTCCCAGAAAGGCATTTAGTATGAAAAACAAAGCAAACCAAAACATACATGGTTGTCTATCTCTTCACTGTAACTCTGCATCGAGATTTAGGGAATTGTTACTTTAAAACGTAACAGCGGCATAAAAACTGTATTTCTCTATGATGGTTCAATTTAGCTATTAATCCGCGGATCATATGCATGCCGAACCGTGGGGGTTGATCGGTACGGATCACGGATGAACTGCAATCCGTTACACCACTAGAATATAACAGGAACAGGTAGGCCTACATACCCCTTTACAGTAGCATATAAATTATTGTCTAGGTTGAAATCGCGGGCAGAGACCCATCCCCTATATCAGCCAATCGCTGTGGGCATTCTGAGTAAGCTTGTTCATGAGAAACAACGTCATCCATAGCAACGACGTCAACCCCGCCCTCACTCTTAGCTTGAAAATTCTAGGACTTCCTTAGTATGAGTTTGTCTTTGCAGCTTTGTGAATAGGTTTTAAGAGGGGACTCCTAACTAAAATGTTTTAGTGCGATTTAGGAGTACTCCTTGTGGTAAAATAAAATTATTTGTGAATACCGGCCCAGAGATACAAGCCTCTAATTGAGTGAGTTGAAGTATTTCACCTGATTTCATTGATATGTACAGCTGTGTATCATCTGCATAGCAATGGAAATTCACACCATGTTTACGAATAACATTACCCAGTGGTAGCAAGTATAATGAGAACAGTAATGGTCCCAGCACTGAGCCTTGTGGAATACCATATTTAACCTGAGAGTAGTCAGAGAACTCCTGATCTAATTGCACAAATTGAAACCTGTCTGATAAGTATGATTTAAACCATGAGAGTGCCCATCCATGCAAACCAACCAGGTTTTCTAGCCTGTGAAGGAGAATCTGGTGGTCAATAGTGTCAAAAGCAGCACTTATGTCAAGGAGCACAAGAATAGAAACACAACCAGTATCCGGTGCTAACAGTAAGTCATTTACAACTTTAATAAGTGCCGTCTCTATGGTTTGGTCTAAAACCTGATTGTAGTGTTTCATACAGATTATTTGTTTTTAGGAAAGCAGTTAATTGTTGAGCTACAGATTTCTCTAAACTTTTTGACAAAAGGGGAAGATTTGAAATGGGCCTATAGTTCTTCAGATTAACAGGATCAAGATTTGGTTTCTTTAGAAGAGGCTTGATTACTGCCACTTTTAAAGATTTAGGTACGCAACCCAATAATAGGGATGTATTTATGATATCTAACATGGGCTGGCCTAGCACAGGCAAAAGCTCTTTAATAAGCTTTGTTGGTATGGGATCTAACAGACATGTAGATTATTTGGAGGACATAACCAGTTTATTAAATTTGTCCAGATCCAAGGGAGTGAAAAACTCAAGGGTCTCTAAGCAACCCTGCTCCTGATAGCCCTGTGCCATCTCGGGAGTTGGAGTGCTAGATATTGGAGTCATTTTCATAATTTGTTCTCTGATTGTCTCAATCTTATCAGTAAACGAGTTCATGAAGTCATTATAATTATAATTAGAAGGATAACTGATGCAATCTGAAGACTGATTTTTTGTCAGTTTAACTACCGTGTTAAATAGAAATCTTGGGTTGTTTTTATTCTGGTCAATTCATTGTGTATTCCGTAAAATATGATTTACCGCATCTGTTTGATGATCAATTGACAAAAAGCTATTTGGGTCCTGACTTGATACTAACAATTGACAAAAAGCTATTTGGGTCCTGAAGTATGTTTATACATTTTGAAGCCATCATTGAATTTATAGAGCGGCTGGAATATTATCTAGGTTCCGATTTAATAGGAATATTTAACTGAATTTCAAAAGTAATCAAAAAGTGATCCGATAGTATAGGATTATGGGGAGACACAATGATATTCTCGACATCCATACCATAGGATAACACTAAATCTAAGATATGGTTGCGGCAGTGGGTTGGTTCAGATATATTTTGAATAAAACCAACAGAGTCAATAATAGCTGCAAAAGCCAGTCCTAAAGGGTCACTGTCATGATCAACATGCATGTTGAAATCTCTAACAATCACAACTTTATCTGCCATAGTTGCCAAGCTTGATAAAAACTCTGCAAACTCAGAAAGAAAGACAGTATATAAGAAGGTCCAGGTGGTCCAGGTTGTCTATAAATAGTTACTAAGAGGAAAGATTGCACTGAGGTAACTTTTACCATCCAGAAAGCATAAGAAGCGATTAAAAAGAGGATAACTTATCCCCACATTTAGGTGTGAAACTACATTTTGTCGCAAAAATCACAGCAACACCGCCCCCTCTACCAGACAGACGCGGCGCTTGACAGCTAGCATAACCATCAGGAGATGCCTCATTAAGTGCACTATATTCGTCAGGCCTAAGCCAGGTTTCAGTGAAACTAATCAGGTCAAAACTATGGTCCGTGATTAGTTCGTTCACAAGAACCGCCTTGGGGGAAGGTGATCTAACATTTAAAACGTACTTAAGATATCCACATTTAAGATATGTCTTATTACAGGCAACACTTACATCAGGCTGAGAGGTTTTAATATAAATAAGATTATGTACACAAATGCCACGACAACCATTTCCAAAACGAGGGACAGACACAGTCTCAATAGCTAAGCTAGTCACAGGTTTTTGGAAGCTAGCAGACAGTAGTTTAGGACCAGAAATCCTATATAGTTACTGGGGCATGCTGGGAGAGAGTTTGGCAAATTATTATTCACAGTATGCACTTGTCACACCGTCACATAAGTTCACTGGCTTTTCATTTCCTTTTTCGGTAACGCATCATTTGTGACCGATAAAATTCGATGGTTTATTCCGTTTTTTTATGCAGCCTTTTCACTGCCTTCTGAATATGATGTTGTCATAATTCAAAATGAATTTGATTTTTCATTATCCATCCCTGATTGTGTTGGGAATGTCAGCCATTCACAGTGGGCAGGATTTCTTTGAACGAGGTGGTGACCGCTGAAAGAGAGACAGAGCATAGTGGCACATCCAACTACAACATCAATGTTGGATAAATTGGATAGCTAGCCGCTTTTGATGGGCAATTGTGTCACTTCCAACCCTTTCATCAGAGAGATAAAAGGGTTGGAAGCAATTAAATAATATTGTATTCTTTGCAATTTAATTCATGACACCAATTAATTAATTTTCTTTTTTAATTCCTTATTTTTTTCTAAAATCCCATATGAATGTAATATTAATGTAATAACATTAGATTAATGTAATAACATTAACGTTTGCTTGCTGATCTGATCTCTGTTGCTGAATAGTTTACCCCCTCTAAAGCGGGGGTAAACATGACTGTTGTCTGGCAGCCTTTTCTGATGACCCTTTAAATTATCCATTTGGAAGGTGACACTGGTTGTCATAACTGGAGCTGGCTTGGTTCTGCCACGCATACAGACTCCATATGCAGTCCAGGTTCCACCTGCCCAAGACTGTGAATGAACAGAGTAAGCAATTCTACATTTTTAGCAGGGAGGGCGTTCAGTCTTGTGTTTCATTGCAAAAAATCTGGAAGCGCTCATATTCTGAAGCCAGTGTTTCAAGCACTTTTCACCAGAATCGAGATGAAGCAGATTTACGCATCTGATGCCCTGGTGGCGTCGCGCACCGCCGCGCGGTGTGAATTCATGTGTGCTTCTCTTGTTGGTTTCTTGTTGCAGACAGTGTGGTTTGATCTTCACCAGAGGCTAACAGACACTGATGGCACAGCCAGCGCAGTAAGTAGCATCTTTTACACTTAAAAAAACACACTAAACCACTAAACCACCAGGATGCGCCTACCTATCAAAAAATATATGACCTTTCTTTAGTCATATGCCCTGAGAAACGGCCTCAATGCTGCACTTTGCTGCCACAAGCATGTCACCCCCAGTGCACACATGGCTACCTCACTCCATTTCCCAGCATGCACTCTGAGGCCATCTGCATGCTAATCATCTCATTCTCAAGCTTCCCAACAGCCCTTACCCAAATGCACTATTGGCAAGAAGCCCCAGATGGACATGTGATAACATGCAGTTGTCAACATGATTTCAGGTCATTTCCTGTTTAGCATGAACTTCCTGTCTGCAGCACTCTGTAATCTGCAATGGCTGGCAGGGATTGGCAAAGGTCTGTGTGTGTGTGTTGAATGAGCAAAGCTTTACCACAATATCTTGAAGGCTTGTGTTTTGGCAATGTCCCCCTGGCTGCGGTCGGAGGGCTTGTGACTTGGTCCTCGCTTGTGGACTGTCCGCTATATCTCAATCAGCAGGCAGCTGCCTCCGCAGGCAGCACAGGAACCGATAAGATAGATTAAAGAGCTAAAGTATGAGTGAGCACTTTGAAGGTAGGATTACGTCAGAGAGCGCTTGAGTGCTGAACACAAGGTCAGTGCTCGCACACTGTGACACCTGAAGGCTTATATTCTGACAGCTAATTTAAAAAATGTAATGTATTTTTAATTGGTCTCTATCTTGCTAGCTAGCTTTGTTTAGTAAAGCCAAATTATTAATTGTAATTAATAATTGTTTTGGTAAAACTCAAAGACCTGATCAGTGAATACTTCACTTCCCTAACTTCACATTTTGCTAGCTAACATAATTTAGATAGTTAATTGGCTAGTATGATGATTAACATACAGAATCTTTCCAGATCCTTCAGAGTCCTTGGTCCACGCTTGTGGTCTCTCCTCTTCAGCTCACCCCACAGGTTTTCAATAGGATTAGGTCAGGGGACTGGGATGACCATTGCAAAAGCTTGATTCTGTGGTCAGTGAACCATTTTTGTGTGGATTTGGAGGTATGCTTTCGATCATTGTGGAAGATCCAACCCACAACCTTTAGCTTTCTGACAGAGACAGACAGATTTTGATCTAAAAACTCCTGGGGCCTCATTTATAAAAAGTTGCGTAAAAACCATCCTATATTTGATCTAAGATCATTTCTGAAATGTGCGTAAGTGTGATTCAGAGAAACTGAACGTACGCACAAAAAAACGTGCGTACGCCAGTCCCCCAGATGTGAAATCTATAAATCGCAAATGATTTTGAAATTGTGCGCAGGTGAATAGTTTTAGATCTCCGCCTTGTAAACGCCCCCTAATTAATATCATTAGCATATAAAGGAGCTCGAAACAAATACTCTACTTGATAATGGCGAGCTGCAAGAAAAATAATTTTAGCGAGGCCGAAATCGAGGTCCTGTTGGCGGAGGCGCAGATGCGTGCAGGGACGCTGTTTGGGAGCCTTTCCAGTGGCTTTACCAGTAAAACCAAGTACGTGGCCTGGCAGTCTGTAGCACAGGCTGTGAATGGGGGGCAGCAAAGGTCCCTGAAGGACGTAAAGAAAAAGTGGTCTGATTTAAAACTGAGGTCAAAATCTCGAATAACTCGTTCCCTTCTTATTGCGCGGTTGGCGATATCTTCGAGAAGTGAAGCCATTCTTCCTCTTACAAACCACTGCATTATTGGACATTTTATAGCCTACAGATTGACCGAAATGTTTTACACGCGTGGAACCATAATATGTATTAAATACATTTCAAGGATGTGTCAATTATGCTAATAGGGGTAGTTTTGGAAAACCAATGTGCGTTTTTGTTTTGTTTTCCACAAGTAGCCTAGCTTATGTTGTTTGAATTTATTAATACATTTATTGTGCAAACCATTATGTATAGCCTAAGCAATGTGTTCAATCTGGTAATACTACTACTACTACTACTACTAATAATAATAATAATAATAATAATAATAATGAGAAACAATTAGGCAGCAGACGACATGTTGGCGCTGTTAGATTTCGAATACATTTTACATTACATTTACATTTACATTTTAAGCATTTAGCATTAATACATGGAAGGAACAATCTTATCCAGAGCGACTTTGCAGGCAATATGTACATTAATTACATGGAAGGAACAATCATAATATGACAATTAGCTAGATGTACAAATTCGAGATCAGTGCAGTAATACAGCAATAGACATCATTGCAGGCAGCTGCGTACCATACCTGTAACACTGGGAAGGAAAAGGTTAGTCAATTATTATTATTTTATGGAGTAATGTCAGGGGTTTGGATATAGTGTTGAGCAAGTAGGCAGTGGTGATGACAACTTACGCAGAGGATGTTGCATACCTAATTGCACAAAAACCAACTCTAACTCCAACTGTGATCCTTGATTTTTGCAACCAGCGTAACAGTTCAATTCTTACCAGTTTGTTTTAAACTTCTTAATTATTGATCTATCAATGATTGGTTTATGAAGTTATTTCATTTGTGTGTTCTCTGAATGGATGGATGACTTAAAGCCTCTAAGCTGTCAACATAGTTCATTGAGCTAGTACATCATTTTTTTACATTTGACATTTTAAGCATTTAGCAGACACTCTTATCCAGGGTGACTTACAAGATGTGCATTAACACATGGTAAGAATAATCATAGTTTGCGCAAGAGATCAGTGCAGTAATACAGTGATAGACATTGTTGTTGGCAGCTGCATACCATACCTATCTATGTTAACGTTAGGTGAGGTGAGGACATCTGGATTAGACTGGGAGATCATGAGAAGGGCCTTAATATAGGAGTGTGCTATAGACCTCCAGCTTCAGACAGTAACATAAATAGTACGCTCTTTGGTAACATAAAACAAACCTGTGCTGAAGGAGCGATGATAATAATGGGCGACTTCAATTACCCCTCTATTAATAGTGACAGGTCAGGGCAAATGTGAAGAGGAGTTTTTAGATATGGTCAATGACTGCTTTTTGGTACAGTCTACGAGAGGGAAATCAATACTGGATCTGGTTTTGTGTAACAATCCTGATAGAATTTGCAGCACAGAGGTAGGAGAACCACTAGGGGCAAGTGACCACAGTGGAGTAATTTTTTGGCAAGTTAAGACAGCCTCCGCTAACTCTCACATTTTTTATTTTAGATGAGCTGACTTTAATAAAATGAGAGAGAATTTAAGCAATATAGATTGGGTAAAACTTCTAGATTGCAGAACTGTGAATGAAAAATGTACTATATTTAAAAGGGTTATTGTACACTGCCCGTCCCCAAAAAAAGTCACACACTCTAATATTTCATTGGACCACCTTTAGCTTTGATTACGGCACGCATTCGCGGTGGCATCGTTTCGATAAGCTTCTGCAATGTCACAACATTTATTTCCGTCCAGAGTTGCATACATTTTTCGCCAAGATCTTGTATTGATGATGGGAGAGTCAGACCGCTGCGCAAAGTCTTCTCCAGCACATCCCAAAGATTCTCAATGGGGTTAAGGTCTGGACTCTGTGGTGGCCAATCCATGTGTGAAAATGATGTCTCATGCTCCCTGAACCACTCTTTCACAATTTGAGCCCGATTAATTGTGGCATTGTCATCTTGGAATATGCCCGTGCCATCAGGGAAGAAAAAATCCATTGATGGAAAAACCTGGTCATTCAGTATATTCAGGTAGTCAGCTGACCTCATTCTTTGGGCACATAACGTTGCTGAACCTAGACCTGACCAACTGCAGCAACCCAAGATCATAGCACTGCCCCCACAGGCTTGTACGGTAGGCACTAGGCATGATGGGTGCATCACTTCATCCGCCTCTCTTCTTATGCGCCCATCACTCTGGAACAGGGTAAATCTGGACTCATCAGACCACATGACCGTCTTCCATTGCTCCAGAGTCCAATCTTTATGCTCCCTAGCAAATTTAAGCCTTTTTTCCGATTAGCCTCACTGACAAGTGGTTTTCTTAAGGCTACACAGCTGTTTAGTCCCAATCCCTTGAGTTCCCTTCGCATTGTGCGTGTGGAAATGCTCTTACTTTCACTATTAAACATAGCCGTGAGTTCTACTATTGATTTTTTACGATATGATTTCACCAAACGTTTAAGTGATCGCCAATCACGATCATTCAAGATTTTTTTCCGACCACATTTCTTCCTCAAAGATGATGGAGCTCAATTTTGAGTGTCATAGCAAACGGCGTGAATACTTATGTACATGTGATATTTTCGTTTTTTATTTTTAATACATTTGCAAAAATTTCTAAAAAACTTTTTTCACTTTGTCATTATGGGGTATTGTGTGTAGAATTCTGAGAAAAAAATGAATTTAATCCATTTTGGAATAAGGCTGTAACAGAACAAAATGTGGAAAAAGTGAAGCGCTGTGAATACTTTCCGGATGCACTGTATATAAATGGGAATATACTTAATTTAGATTTTGTTCATAAGAATTTCTAGGGGTGCCAATTATTGTGATGTGTTTTTGAGAAAAATATTTGTTTTTTGATATAATTTTATTTCAATTAAAGATTCAATTTCTCTCATATTTTGAGTGTAAGATCAAGCTGATGAACAACAAAGAAACGTTTTCATTGCCTTTTTTGCTCATCTTTACCAATGGTGCCAATAATTCTGGAGGGCACTGTTGGTGGCCTTAAAATGCAACCAGGCAGTGGTCTTGTGATTGAGTTGGCACAGCCAATGTATGTCCTTCGTAGGTAAGGGTTCAAGGGTTTTTAAAGGCAAGATCTCATTTATCAATGGTGAGAAGAACACTTGCAAAAGTTGACTATCAAGAGGGATGGGAGAGGTTGTGCACTTGAACAGGAACCCTGCAGAATGCAAGGAGGGGCAGGCGTCCGATGATGAGCACAGTTGTACAATCTCTTCCCGCCCTACCTAGCTTTGCTCAGTAAAACCAATTGCCATAATTGCTAGTGGTGTAGTCCTAGTGGTATGCAGGTATATGTGGCATACTTATCTATTATAGCCATAGCAACAACTTGCAATACAATTCCAGAGAAGCAGCAATCTCATTTTATGGTTTGGTTTGTAAATTCTTTTATTTTATAAAACTTATAATTTACATTAATATGCTTTGGTAAATCACAATTAGAGGAGCTCTTTGACATAGATTTAATTTCATATTTGTCCTGTACATTTGTTTCTCAAATATCTGAAACTTGCCCAATCCTTTTCCAAATGTGTTTGAGATGCCTTTACCCATGCCAAATTTATTTAATGAATAAGTTAAACTTTTGGAGAACCATGGGCCCTTAACTCTTATATGGGTCATTTTTATTTGCAATACTTTATCATAATCTATGATAACTGATCATATAAGAATGACCAAGCTAATTCAACTTCAGAAATGAGAGACAAACCTTTTATAATCGCGCTTTGTAATAAAACGTGGATTTACTTTTTTAATTTGCTGTTTCGTACCCCAGCCACAGCACAGTGGTCACTAATATAATTTGTGAAAATACTAATATTAGAACATTTATGAGGGACATTTGTTAATATGAGATCAACCAAGTAGAGTTTTCATGATTTTTAGGATTTGGACAGGTAGGTGCATTTAGAATTTGTATCAAGTTTACAGAATCACAGTAATTCTTTAACAGCAGACAGAGGAGGCCTGTAACAACCCACCAGAATGATGTGACAATCATTAGCAAATTAAATATCTAATGCAAGTAGTTCAAATTGTTTGGGTATGGATACAGGTTTTATCACTGCTGCCTGAAGCTAATTTTGGCATAGATAACTATGCCCCCTCCTTTCCTATGTCGGTCAGCACCAAACACATTGTAACCACCCATAGCAATTTCACTGTCAGGAAACATAAAGTTGTTATTGCAGTAAAAGGGGGCTCCAACGAATATTAATGCAAGGGGTCTTGTGTATATAAACATATATGCAAGGTCATGTATACAAATACTGGGCAGGCCCAGTTGCTTCTCTGTTGCTCAAACATTCAAGATACATTGAAGCTGTCCGGCAGCTCATGGTGGTCCAACACCTTTAACCGTCACCCCCTATTTTTGAATTCCTGCCTATTTAGACAAATATAACAGTTCATAGCTCAGGAACGGTGATGGTTACATGCCTAAATCTGGCATCATTTGAAAGGAAACACCTTGTGATTTATGAGGATGCAGCTCATAATGCAGCTAAAAGTACCAAAGATCAAACATACAACAAATAGGCATTGTATAGTTTTCTTGAGTAGAAAAGTGTTTGAAAAGCAATAAAGGGGTATACCTGTGGAGGTTTGTGCATGCCTTATACAACATGTCAACTAAGTCTGTGTAAATTAAACATTAGACTTCTAGACCCAAGGGCTCATGAACTGGAGGGCTTTTAGTGAGTAGTGTCCCAAAACCTTTCCAAGGTGGCTAAATTGGTCCAATGATATGTCTGCTGGTACAGGAAGTGGGGGCGGAAGTAACAGTATGCTGAGAACCCACTTCTATGGCACTAGAAAACATACAAAAACATTTTGATGACTATAAAACCTGTTTCTATCACTCAAACCATTAGGATTTTACTACATTATTTTGTTTACAATACAGATATTAATGTGATGACTTATTGTCTCCTAACATCTTCAAGTGGCCCAATTCTCTTCTGTGACACTGAGAATCACAGAAGTTGTTATTGTTGTTGTTGCCTATGAGACACACATACCAAAATCAAACCAAATAATTGGATAGCCAGAATTTTTTTTTGATATATATCACATATTCACATATCTCATAGACTCAGGAGAATGGCATATTTGCAATACGAAGCACGTATAAAACAGAGTCACTACTTGATCAATGATCTGTAATATTTTGGGACTTCTAGACTTCACCCAAGGTAAGGAGCAGCTGGTACCCTGCCTTGAATCGGAGCAGGAATTTTTTTAGACATTGCAGTTGACGTGAATTGGCATGTAAAATACATTCATATTCATCACATTCATGTTCATATTTTTGGTACATTTAACTGTGATATTGAAAGGAGAATGTGCTATTTGATGTAAACGGCCTGTAGGCAGGCCAGTGACAGGTAAGAGGTTAAGACACTTTTTCCTTTGTTTCCTTCAGTTACCTGTATATACACAAACACATATCACAAACACACTATACTATGGCAGCAGCAGGAAAGGAAATGGGAGAGACATTCTTCCCCAGAGAGAGAGAGAGAGAAAGAGAGAGAGAGAGAGAAAGACAGAGAGAGAGAGAGAGAGAGAGAGAGAGATCTGCTCTAGAGCCACGATTGGGAAACCCTCTCCCTGCCAAAATGAATGTAGCGAGTGTGAGAATGAGCGTGAATAGCTCCTGCTGGAAAGGGCTTTTCTCCAGTGGGATTGTTCCATCCTTGTGTTTGTGAGATGGATGGTTTCTGTTCTCACCCTGTTTATTTAAGTTAAGATTGGCTTTGTAATGGCATGACGATGAACGAATGAACAGATTAGCCCAGCTGGCAGGTTCTGTCTCTGGATATGTGTAGAACGATGGGTGAATTGTGGAAGGAGTATGATGCATGGGGGGGTGGGGATTGAATTGGGGCTGGAGGACGGTGTTGGCATTTCCCAGTTTCCATGGTAACTGTGAATTCAGTCTGTGCTCTCTGAGGCTGCCTCCTCCCCAGGCCCCAGGGAGAACGACAGCTTCTGCAGCTGTAATACTACAGGGCCCTACTGTAAATCAGCCTGCAGTCACAAAGGAAAAATACACACTTCCTATAGTAAAGCGCTTTTCTTCAGGGATCACATCTCTTCTTCCGAGGCTCACATGGAATTTCCCAAACCCGTTGAACTCAGGCTGCGGCATGCATATGTTTTTTTCTTGTTCAGACACACAAGGGCTTTATGGTGCGGGGAGAGCGCAGACAGAAAGGCTTCAAATAATACTAGACCATAAATGAAACATGCTGGGAACCGACTGCCAATAAAAGCATTACTCATTAGCAAATCCTCAAGGAAAAAGGGGGTGTGGTCTGTATCAAAGGTTTTTTTACCTCTTCAACCTGCTAAAATATATATATCATTGTTAGTGTTGGAGCTACACAATTGGGTGGGGGGGGGGTGGGGGTTACTCTCGACCGAAGAACAAGGAAGGAGCGGTGTTGTTAGAGGGGAGTGGTCAGAGAATGGGGTGAAAAAATCATTAATTTGTACAAGTATATACAGTTAACACACTGCAAGTCACAGACCGTATCATGACAGCGTAAACAGAAAACTGTCAACGGAAATCGCATCGTGAGGACAGCATACTGTGCCAGTTGTCAAAAGGGTCCAACTTAAATCGCCGTCTTAAAAGCATTCCCTCCAGGGGACGTCAATTAAAGTCAAATTGAGCCATTTGCTAATAACAAACTTGGGGGAGGGAGGGTGTTGCCCTACTTATCTTTTTATTTCAACACAATTGTATAAAGTTATTCAATTCAGAGTCTACGACTAACAAATGTTTTCAGTAGCCAGTTCGTCAAACCTTTGACTTAATCTGGACGACAGCATGGGCCTTTGAACATGACCATATAATTGGTCCCTGGTGGTTATGTATTATATTAGGAAATTGTGATTCCATTGTCATGAATACATATTGTGGTGTCCCTTGGGGTTGGGCGACACTCACAGACCTTGCAGAGGGCATAGGCAGGTTAAATAACCCGGAGGAGGCAGTATTACAAACAAAACAACAGTTTATTACACAAATCTTGACAAAACACAAAAACAAAGGGCGGGGTATTTGAGGTATCCAAAACACAAAGTCCACAATCCTACTCGTCCTCTTTATCCGTAATCCAAGTCCAAAATCCAATTCAGTTCCTCAGGCAGTCCAAAAGTCGGTACACAAAACACGGTCCTCAAACAATCCAATTCAATACACAATAAGCAATCCAAAAAACACTTATTTTCAAAACAATCTCCACAACCACCAGCCTTCTCCACAACCACCAGCCTTCTCCACAACCACCAGCCTTCTCCACAACACACCAACCTACATCTTCTCTCCGTATAACACAAACAAGTCATTTAAATAGGCCTTGAAATTGCCTTCAGCTGTCCATAGTCCTCTGGCTTTACGGGCTTCAGCTGTAGGACTGCAGGCTGCTGGGAAATGCAGTCTTTCCCTCTCCTGTGGCTCCCAAGTATTAAAGAGGCGGGCCGCCATTTCCTCGTCCTGCCCCTTGGGATGCCACAATATATTCAGTGAATATTACTGTGTCCCACATGATAAGTGATAATTCACATTTGTTTTTACCTGAATAAATTATTGATTAACAGCGTAACAGTGTTGCTGAGTGGGATGCTGTGGCACAGCGGCAGGGAGAAATACCGCACACTGTGGTGGTGTGTGTGGGGATTATTATTCTGCTTACCCAGGGGGGGCTAACTGACCTTCTTTTTCCTGCTTTCTTTTTCATAATTCATCAGCTCTGTGTTTTCATTGGTCCATGCTGTAATTTTCTATGAGCAACTTGAGTGTGTATTAATTTGCTGGAAGTAACAATCCCATTGGTCCCAGTTTCCCATAGACAGTCCCCTGTCGGAACAAAGGATTGTACAAACGTTTCCCTGTGAAACATGCACTCCACGTCTATTGGTTTTTCCCTTGAGTACAAAGCTTTTCATGGATGACCACGCTCATCAAATGGCTGTTCATATCCACCGTTCTCCCGGTGGTGCCTTGGAGCCTCTCGGTCATTCTGCAGTAATGCTGTGCCAACATTAGGAGAACATTCTGTTTCTCTAAGGAGCCCAGTGGGGCACGGAGTCCTGTCTCCTTAATTCTCTGTTGCATGAGCAGAGAAATGGCAACAATGGGGGGTGAGGGGTTTTTGAATACTTATGGATTAATATTGAGTGTAATCAGATAGTGTGGCAATGGTCAATACATTTTTTACAAAAGGTCAACTCAGCTGAACGACAGGTTAATATCAGAGCCAGGCTCAGCATTAGGGATTATTTATTTTCTATTTAGGGAAATTTGTTGCGCATGCAGGGTTGCACATTGATTTTATTTTTCCTAACTGCTTAATATGAGATTCATGTGGAGATGATGTTAAAGGGATAAATTCCTCAGCCTATCAGGGCTTGGCTGTTGGTGGCTTACGTGTGATGCACTGCAAAGTAAATGAGAACTGTGGGCCCCAGATTCAAAATCAACCCCACTCTTCGACCCCACCTGTGGTCTCTCAAGGACAGGCCTATCCCAAATGTCACTGCCTGTCTCTGGGTCTTCATTGCCTCGACAGCCCAGGCCTAGGACCGGGTGGTGTCTGTAAAGGTGTTCGGGGAGGAGGAAGAGATGGAAAAAGAGAACAGCGAGGTGGTGCACAGGCAGGAAGAGGGTGACTATAGGGTTGCAAACACTCCTGTATTAGCTGGTATGTCCAATTTCAGGACATACCAGCTTACATGACACACTTTGTCCCTTTATTTCATGGTGTTGTAAAAAACCTACCAAATTCAGTTAGCTATATGATTACCTAGCACTGCAAATGTAATTACTTTGACAAAAATGTACAAAAAGTATTAAACAATAATAAATCTAGCCTGCATCACTGCATTGTGTTCTGTCAAGCCAAGGTAGAGATTTCACAGGTGGGGTTGTTTGCACACCTGGGAAAGACACTCGGAGAGGACCCAGGCTCCTACACCCTGTGCATCTTCCACAAGTGAACTTCAGCAAGAGACAGTACCAGGGACTTCTGATTTCTATTTGAAAACACTCCTTCTATTTGAAAACACACTGTCCTTCTGATGGAGGAACTCAGTGGCAGTCTAGTGACATTTCACATAACCAGGATAGGGAGTTAGCCAACAGCCATGTAAAATTGGACAGCTCCCCACCCCCAATATTTTTCAAAGGATGGATGGATTCACTGACTTCAAATGGTAAATGAAATCCCACAAGTTTGTCCGTAACCTTACAAATGTGGCGCGTAGGTCATTAATTCCACATTTAATGTCCAGATAAGTCCAACGTGTCAGTCAAGCATGTTGCTCTCAGAGATGGTTTGTAAGATGGCAGACAGCTGAGCTCCCCCTCACTGACTAGTGCAGGGCTGCAAACTCTCACACAATTCACCCATTTCACATACTCTCAAGCCACAACTGGAGTTTCTCATGCATTTTAATATCCCCCACTCCCTCTCCCCCCTTCCCTCCCCCTTCTCCCTTCCCCCCCCCCCCTTCTCCCTTCCCTCCCCCTCCCTCCCCCCCCCTCCCCTCCCCCTCTCCCTCCCCCCCTTCCCTCTCCCTCCCTCCCCCCCCTCCCCCTCTCCTCCCCCTCTCCCCTCCCTCCCCCCCCTCTCCCCTCTCCCCTCCCCCCTTCCCCTCCCCCTCTCCCCCCGCCCTTCTCCTCCCCCTCTCCCTCTCCCTTCTCCCCTTCCCCTCCCCTCCCCTCCCCCTCCCTTCCCCCCTCCTCCCCTCCTCTCCCTTCTTCCTTCCCCTCTCCCCTCTCTCTCCCCTTCTCCCCCCCCCCCCTCCCTCTGCCCCTCCCCCCCCCCTCCCCCTCCTTCTCCCTCTCCCTCTCCTTCTCCCTCTCCCTCCCTCTCTCTCGCTCTTCAGTCCCTCTATCTGATTCGTCAGGAGATGACCGTATCCCAGAAGCAGCTGGGGGAGTTTTGTGAAGCACTGAAGCAGTACCTGAAGAATGTCTCTGCCCAGAGAGATTGCTTCCAGTGAGAGCGTCTGTCTGTCTGTATTTGTGTGTCCTCCTTTCTCACAGTCCAACTGGCTATCTGTTTGTTTTCCATAATTGATCTCCCTCTCTCTCTCTGCCTTTCTCTCTCCCTCTGGCTTTATTTATCAATCCATGTTTGTCTGTCCAACTACTTGTGTGTCTGTCTGGCCCACCTGTAAGTCAGGTTGTTTTCGCACATAAAGTACATTTGTCTGTACCCATTTCTCGGGCCTGTGTCCCTCAGTGTTACAGTCTCTGCCTGTTCCACATGCTTTTTGTTCATCTGTGTTTGTTCATCTTGCTCATGATACAATACGCATCTTACTACGAGATGCAGGATTCAGTTCTCATTATTAACAGACACAGCTACTAAAGAAACTCCTATTGAACTGCTGACTATGACATTATTTGTCCAAGGCATTTCTAAAAAATGTCTAAATACTATGTTACAGGGTCACTGTATCACCAAAGAAAGTATCCCAATACTCAACTGTATGAATACATTGAGACACACAGGCCCTCGTGGTTTCATATCATACACCACACTGGCAGGAGAACGAGTGAAGGGGAAACTGAATTAGTGAGCGAGTGGGATGAAAGGGGCGCCGCTGACAGGAGAGCGGGTTAGCAGTAAATTGAAATGAATAAATAAGTTGATAAACAAACACTAAAATGACCATGCTGTGTGAGCGAGGTGGGGTGAGAGAGAAAGCAAGAGAATAACTGCCTTCCCACGTGTGGTGGGGGTGATTGGGGGGAAACTCTCTGGCCCATCCTGAGGCTGCACTGGAGAGATTGGGCAGAGACATGTTGGTCCTATCAATCGTGGAAGAGGGGGCTTGAAAAGCCTCATTAGGTGGATGAATCCAAAAGCTGAAACTCCTCATCAGCAAAAACAAGAAAAAAAACAGGTAAATGTTAGGAGCTAGTGTAGCATGAGAGCGGGAGGGAGGGAGGGAGAGAGAAGGGGGAGGGAGAGAGAGAGAGAGGGGGGAGGAAGAGGCCTGGAAAGAGGGACAGAGGGAGGGAGGGAGGGGGAAGAGAGTGAGAGGGAGGGAGAGGGGGAGAGGGGGAAAGAGAGTGAGAGGGAGGGAGGGAGGGAGAGTGTAGAATTCTTCCCGCTCTCTCACTATTCTCTATTCACAGCAACTCAGCGAGCAGGTGTACTTTCAAAGTATGTTTCTGATGCCCTCCCCTAACAAAAGGTTTAAAACAGAGCCTGTGAGTCGCCAGCACTGTTTTGTAGTGCCATAGTAATGCGCACTGTACTGATTATTAATAGCTGACAACATTGTTTCCTCGACATGGAAATTGATTTTCAACATGCGTTTCCATTGGCTCCTAGGTTTAATAGGTCAATATGCACAGCAGTGGGGAGCTTTCATATATAGCACGCACGCACACGCGCACAGCCATTCCACAGTTGAGTGAGTTTTATTTTGAAGGCCACGGTTCCACAGACCGTCTCCTTCACAGTCGGCCCCACTAGAAGCAGTAACACATGTCAGGATCAGTCAGACATGTCAGGATCTCCACAGCACTCTGCCCTGCTGCAGAACAGCGAGTGAAGAAGCTCACACTCAACTGCATTTCACTGCAGCCGCATTTTCGGCACTCTTAACCCCTCCCCCTCGCAGGCAGGGAATCAACATGCCTGGCAAAGTACTGCCACCTAGTGGGAGGATTTAAAGATACAGGTGTAATTTGAAGAAGGCGCTATGTTAGCACAACAGAGCTGTTCTGTAAAGCACACAAACCAGGAACTCATACAAACAAAGTGTTTCTGTTCCATTCACCCCCCCCCCCTCTGCTCTGGGCAGGGGCCATTGCTGCTTTAGGGACTGCAACTTTCAAACGTGAAATCAAACTTATTTTCTACTTCTCCCTTTCTTTTTCCTACCTTTTCTACATGGTGTCCCATACTCTGTCATCCCTGATTTTCTCATCTTTGCATCCCTTTCTCTCTCGCCCTGGCTCAGTGTGACCGCGGTGCGGCTCCCAGATGGCGTGTCCTTTGTTGTGTACGAATTCTGGGACGGAGAAGAGGAGTGGAAACGGTAAATGTTTAAAAATGTTTAAATGTCGGAGGGGGGAGGAGCGCTGCTCTGCCCAACAAGATGTGCCGTGATGGTTTTAACGCAGAGACGTATGGCGTTTAAAGTTCCAGTTGGGCCCTGGTCTCCTCCTATAACCTCGGATTTGACTATTCTGCATTATTCTACCAAACATTTTATGGAAATTGGTTAATGTGCATGAACTGTATACATACTGGTGCTCAGTATGTCCAATCAATCACATTCTCTGGGGAAAGAGGGCTATAGTGAGAATGCTTGAGTGTTTCCCTGATGAGAACCCGTTACCTTTCATGACCTGTACGTTATGAAAAGCCTTCATTTGCATTGAGAAGCATAAACCATGATGTAATGGCACAATTAAAGGTGAGCTCTAGGAGTTACTAGAGTGTGGTGTGCTCTATCTGGCATTCCGAGTAATGATGTGTTAGGTAGGTGGATATGTGATGTGGAGGATATGTGAACTTCTCATTTAAGGGCCTGTATTGTTCTGTACTCTCTACTTGGCTTATCACTATTAATGTGTTATTTGTGGTCGTGCGGGGAAGCTGAAATAACTGTCGATGTGGCCGAGAGTTCTCCATGAATATGTCTATGAATTAAATCATAGTGGAGCCAGGGATGGGCGTGGTTATGGGGGTGGGTGCAGTTATTGGGAGTGGGCTTGGTCATGGGGTGGGCGTGGTTATGGGGGATGGGCGTGGGTTTTGGGGTGGTTACTGCACCAGTGCGTTCCAGGGCTGTCTCGTCACTGGTGACTCACTTCTGTCACACTCCGATATTAATGAATGGCAGTGATCACAGCGCTTCCCCATGGCCTCCTGAACTACTGTGACAGTGTGTTTGTGTGTGTGTAAGTGTGTGTGTGTGTGTGTGTGTGTGTGAGAGAGAGTGTGTGTGTGTGTGTGTGTGTGTGTGTGTGTGTGTGTGTGTGAGAGAGAGAGAGTGTGAGAGTGTTTGTGGTTGTGGTTGTGTGTGAGTATGTGTATGCAAGTGTGTGAGTGTGTGTTTCAGGGTATACAGTGGGTTCGGAAAGTATTCAGACCCCCTTAAATTTTTCACTCTTTGTCATATTGCAGCCATTTGCTAAAATAAATAAATTTCATTTTTTTCCTCGTTCATGCACACACAGCACCCAATATTGTCAGAAAAACACAGACTTGTAGAAATTTTTGCAGATTTATTACAAAATAAACACTGAAATATCACATGGCCATAAGTATTCAGACCCTTTGCTGTGACACTTGTATATTTAACTGTATATTGTATATGTGCTGTCCAATTCTTCTGATCATCCTTGAGATGGGCCTACACCTTCATTGGAGTCCAGCTGTGCTTAATTATATTGATTGGACTTGATTGGGAAAAGCACACACCTGTCAATATAAGACCTTACAGCTCACAGTGTAAAGTCAGAGCAAATGAGAATCATGAGGTCGAAGGAACTGCCTGAAGAGCTGAGAGACAGAATTGTGGCAAGGCACAGATCTGGCCAAGGCTACAAAAAAAATTCTGTTGCACTTAAGGTTCCTAAGAGCACAGTGGCCTCCATAATCCTTAAATGGAAGAAGTTTGGGACGACCAGGACTCTTCCTCGAACTGGCCGTCCGGCCAAACTGAGCATCCGGGGGAGAAGAGCCTTGGTGAGAGAGGTAAAGAAGAACCAAAGATCACTCTGGCTGAGCTCCAGAGATGCAGCGGGGAGATGGGACAAAGTTCTAGAAAGACAACCATCACTGCAGCCCTCCACCAGTCGGGGCTTTATGGCAGAGTGGCCCGACGGAAGCCTCTCCTCAGTGCAAAACACATGAAAGCCCGCCTCGAGTTTGCCAAAAAACACCTGAAGGACTCCCAGACTCTGAGAAATAAAATTATCTGGTCTGATGAGACCAAAATCGAACTTTTTGGTCTTAATTCTAAGCGGTATGTGTGGAGAACACCTGGCACTGCTCATCACCTGCCTAATACCATCCCTACAGTGAAGCATGGTGGTGGCAGCATCATGCTGTGGGGGTGTTTTTCAGCTGCAGGGACAGGACGACTGGTTGCAATTGAAGGAAAGATGAATGCAGCCAAGTACATTGATATCCTGAACAAAAACCTTTTCCAGAGTGTTCACGACCTCAGAATGGGCCGAAGGTTCACCTTCCAACAAGACCATGATCCCAAGCACACAGCTAAAATAACGAAGGAGTGGTTTCAGAACAACTCTGTGAATGTTCTTGAATGGCCGAGCCAGAGTCCTGACTTAAATCCAATTGAGCATCTCTGGAGAGACCTGAAGATGGCTGTCCACCAACGTTCACCATCCAACCTGACAGAACTGGAGAGGATCTGCAAGGAGGAATGGCAAAAGATCCCCAAATCCAGGTGTGAAAAACTTGTTGGATCATTCTCAAGAAGACTCATGGCTGTATTGGCTCAAAAAGGTGCTTCTACTCAATACTGAGCAAAGGGTCTGAATACTTATGGCCATGTGATATTTCAGTGTTTATTTTGTAATAAATCTGCAAAAATTTCTACAAGTCTGTGTTTTTCTGACAATATTGGGTGCTGTGTGTGCATGAACGAGGAAAAAAATGAAATTAATTGATTTTAGCAAATGGCTGCAATATGACAAGGAGTGAAAAATTTAAGGGGGTCTGAATACTTTCCGAACCCACTGTATACTGAAGCGGATGTACCAATTTTCCTGCCCTTCTTCCCCCCAGAAACCTCCAGACTGGGCCCTGCAAGGCCTTCCAGCACGTGAAAGTGGACACGCTGTGCCAGCCGGAGGCCGTTTCCACTGTTGCTGTGCCAGGTACGTGCCCCTGGGCACCAAGCCCATGCAGCTCCCTGTGTGGGACTGGTACACCAGTCTTACAAAACCAAAAGGTGCCTGAGATGATGTGGCCTGTTTCTGTCCCCAGGGAGGGAGGTCAGTGCGGTCACTGTCATAGTTCATCCTCACTGAAGCTCTTCCACTTCTCTTTCACACTGCCTCCTGTGTCTGCTGCCCCAATAACTGCTTCTGCTTCCTCCACCTACCTCTCTCTCTCTCTCTCTTTCTCCCATAACTTGGAAATGTTTGAAAAATATAAAAAATTATGTAAATGAGGAAGATTAGTTAATTGTCATAGCTGAGGTGAAGACTGATGGTTGCTTGAATGTTATTGAAATATGTTTAGTGTTCCAGTGTGTTCTTAAATGTGTGTAGGAATGAGTTTTTTTTAGTTCTTTAGTTATGGTGGTGTTTCATGCATTTACATTAGATTATTAGACCTGTAGATAACCCTGCTGGTTATCTATAGTATCAATTAAAGGGTTTAATCTATAAAATGGCTATAGGCGCTTGCAGTATGAGGGGAATTTTCCAGATGGGAGGGTACCAGCAGGCGCTTGCGACACCGATCCGGTAGCCAGTGACAGATGGCCATGCATTGACTCCTCTCCCTCTCCTCCTCGCTCTCCTCTCCTCCCCTCTCTCCTTCTGTAGCTGCGTGGTGCACGCTGAACAGAGAATGATGTCGGTGGAGCCTCGGGGCAGGTGATCCGCCACGCCCGGAGCTTCCTCCGCAGTCGCCAGTTCACTGAATTACCCACCGCCACCCCCTTCCCATACAGAAGTGGATCTCCCTCTATCTTCACTTATTTTTGTGGTTTCCAAACCCTGTCTGTTAGATAGCTTACTGTGGCATAGTGCGGGGAACACAGGGGCCTATGTAGCCTGTCAGAACAGCAAAAGGGAAAAATACGAAAAAATAGATCAATCATAAGGTCACCCCCTCCCCCCACCCCCCAGGCTGAGAGGAAATCCTGCATACACCAGAGGCTTATCCATAGTCCTTACCTGCCCTTAACCCAGTCTTACAAGCACAATGTATATGAATAAATATGGTGATAAAAAAAATTAAAAAAAGTTATATATATATATATATATATATATAAATATGGAGAGAATAAAAAATCTATAACACTAAAATGATTTTATCTTAATCTTATCATGAATCATAACCAGCCAGTCCTCATTTATAATCTCACCAGGCTGATAATGAGGGACATGTCTCATGGGGTCCATCTAGCACTCTCGAGTCCATCTAGCGTCCATCCCACATTTCCTCTCTCTTTCTCTTATTAAGAGTGTACTGCAGTACTGCTCACTACATGACCACAGACTGGAGCCAAATATCTATCACTGATTCACAGGACTGCTCCCACCCATGGGCGTGGCCCTGGGGCTCCAGCTTTGGGTCACGGTGAAGCCTTGCTCGCTGTCCAACAGGATGCAGTGGGAAAATCCAGGGCCCCACGCAGGCTCAGGTTTAGACAGGGGACACTTTTGGGGCCCTGATTTAAAAACATGGGTGAAACAGTGAGCCTGGCTCCTCCGCATGCCCCCGCCAGCTGTGGTGGTGACCGTGTATGAAACAGTGACACGCAACGTTCTCCCAACGTTTCTGTAATGCTGTTAATTAAGTACTACCAGTGCAGTCCCCCCCACCATCACTCTCTCTTCCACTTCAGAACCAGTGCATGTTCTCCTAAACGTACTGTAACTTATTTGCTGTAGAATTTAGCTGTGCTACTTTCAATGGGTTTTGTGCATTTCTTATTTATTCTTTTATAATAATCCTTTGACTGACAAAAATATATGGAAAATGTACTGTACGTCCGATACAGAGAATGAGACGTTTTCACTTTTATGGCATTGATTGATTAAACTCTTATTCCTATACTTCTGTATGTTTCTGTAAACTTGCTTTCTCTCTTAAACTATGTGTTGAGATTCACAGCAAGGATGCCAGTGATATATTTAGTCTGAACATTGTTTAAATTCTAGCTCATGTAAAGCGATGCTACTCAGAAACAATAAAGCTCACGTACTGGAATAGTCTGTAAATGTGTCCGTTGATTTGCTTTCTGTTCTTGTGCACAAGTGTATACACACATATACACACAGACTATAGGCCACTATAGAGACAATAATTTGTAGATATAAAACATTTCCTTTCATTATGTCCCCCCCCAATATTTAATATGTGGTTAGGCCCTTGATACACACACAGTATACCCCCGCAGGACCCACTCTTACCAGAATATCCGACAGTCTCATTTAGATGTCAAGGTATTATTAGGAGATTGACAGCCTTGTGAAGTGCCTATTTGTATGCTAGTGCTGTACATTTACTAGTTAGCAATCTAATTTTGTCATCATCACTGAGACACTCATCACTGTGCAAGCAGCAAAGGTAGATGAAAGCAGAGTAAACACGATGTAGACAACACCATTTATTGAACCATTATTTGACCCCAGAGCCTCAGAGGTGGAAAGCTTTTCGAGATAATTATGCGCCGAAAAGAAAGTTGTGCTCTAAATAATTTATCTTTCGGAGAAGGACATGACAAGAGGGGATATCTCCCTTCAGGATAGGGAAGACATTAAAAACAGAACCAAATGCTGCCCCCGATCGGGGCTAACGACCAAGGCCGGTCTGGTTTCAAACCGCGTACCTGAACAGGCAGCACACACCGCACCGTACCAGACCAGCCAAAATATGGTGCATTAGACCGTTACACTATCCACCCCCCATGAAGCACTTTTTAAAAATATTTTGTTGCTTTATCCCATTTTTCTCCCACTTTAGTAGCCAATCCCACCCTCATATTGTGAGTTCGCTGCCGTAGCCCTGAGACCAGCAGTGACAAAGCTCCTCCGAGCTGGAACTCGCCAAGCTGTCCACCATAGCTCCAGAGCCACTCCTATACGCAGCAAACTCATGTCGGCTTCCCTCCCCCCTCCCTGGGGCGGAGATACAATTGCCGCCCCCTAGTGGCACTCCCGGCCAGAGCCGAACCCCAGTCGCAGTGGCCAGCTTCGAACACTGTAACCACTAGACGACCCGGGAGCCCTCTCTTTTGAATGGATTTCAGACAAGAAAACAAATTGAATATACATTTTACTATTAATCCAAGAAAACATGCTGTCACACATGCATACTGTAAATATACAATAACTATTCAAATACACAGTTAAAACATGTTTCATACACAATATACCATTCTAACCACCCTATTACCAAACAAATGAAGGAAATTATTGTTTTATTGAAGGCTGTAGATGAAACAGCCATGTTAGTGTTTTTCTTGACTAAATGCCAGTTGCATACCAGTTCCATTTAGTTTCAGGACAACAAAAGTACACTTTCATAAGCCTGCATGGACTATTCTTATGTGTAGGCTTGGTAATCCACAGGTTTGCAGTCAGGGGTCAAAATTTCCATTAAAATCCACTCCAGACATTGTCAACATTTCTAAAACCTAGATACAGCATACTGTGTTAAAAGCAAACATCCTATGAAACTCTATAGCTGGGCTGTTCAATTCCAGGCCTCAAGGGCCGCAGTGTCTGCAGGTATTTGCTCCAACCGTGCACTACACCACCTGAATTCATTCATTAGTTTACTTGCTTGGTCCAGGAGGTGAGCTAATTAGTGGAATTCGGTGTCGAAATTGAACAGCCATGCTCTAGAATAAAATGTTTTAAAATGTCATAATTCAGAACAATCCACTGGATTACCCATGGCCCAAATTTGGCCTGAAAATGTATCACATTTGTCCATACATTAAATATAAATCAAAAGAACATTTCCAGTGTTTTTTTACTCAAAACCCCACAAGAAACATTTGGGTTGTCTATTTAATAACTACTTCGGCCTTTCTTAAAATGCACCACACAAGATGGAAAAGATGAAGATGAAGCTGAAAATGTCTTGACTCCTACCTGGCTGACAGGTAACATTTAGGGGTGAGAACATCACCCCTAAATCATCCCCAAAATGAGAGCAGCTCCCATGTGCTGTCAATCAAGCACTTGTTGAGAAGCAAATCAACAATAAACTGACCGTTAACAAAACTCTAGGCTTGGTTCAAAACAAAGAGCCATAGACAACATGTTTTTACATTTAATTATCCCATCGCTGGGTAACATTCACACAGCCTCAGCCTAGCAGTTTGGCAACTGCCTCAGGATAAGGGCAACATTAAGAGAAGGTCCCTGTGTGCAGTCGCAGGGTAAAAACCTGTTCATCCAGAAGTACTGCTGGGTCAAATTGATAATGCTTGTGATGTTTTTAACTCGAGAGCTCCGTGAGGATAAGAATTTCACTGAAGGCCTCTGTGGCAAGCTTGTTGAGGAGGTCCATCGTGATGAAGAGACTTGATGGTGAAGATTATTCTGATTGTTCCATTATGGTGATGGTGGCAGTAGTGGTGGTGGTGAGGATGATGATGATTAGAACTTGTTGAATAGCTCCATGATGGCAATGGTTGTGCTCTGGCCAAAGATGAAGGCACCACAAAGAACGGTGATTCCACCCCATGTCGTCAAGATAATTCTGGAGAACAGGAGAGTGGGAGTGGGAGAGGGGAACAGGGGAGAGAGGATGGAGAAAGATACAGTAGGGAACGGAGGTGGTGAAGGGAAAAAACAATAATAATAAGGAAAGGAAAAGACAGGGAAGGGGAAAGAGTGATGTAGAGAGACAAAGAGGACGGGGACTTTAAGCCTCGGTTCAGTTTTTGGAGGTTTCTCGGGAGGGGACGTGCCACAGGTCACACAGGGCTGCCTAATCAGTTGCATGTGGGGGCTGTTTGGGTTTCTAATGCTGACAAAAGTGGCACTCTGCACCACTGAGGGATCTGATCTTTGCCCCCCCCCACTCACTTGGTTCTGGGAGAAACAGGCTCCGTCTGCATGGAGAATATCAAGCACAGGCCTGCGGGACACACATAAGAGGAAAGTGTAGATTAGAGGCGTCCTTAAGACAGAAGAGGGCAGAATAGAGAAGCAGATCGACTGAGAAGGCAGAATGGAATATATTTGAGAAAAGTGCAGCAACCTCCACATTCGTGAGGCTAATGGTTTACTGAAAGTGTCAGCGTGTCTGAATGTGTCTGTCAGCCATCTGTAACAGAACGGATCTGTTGGGACGGCGTGCGTCTGTCTGACAAAGTGTGAGACCGCGTGCATCTGTGTGTGTGTGAGTGTTTGTGTGTGTGGGTTTTAGTGTGAGTGTGTGTGTCTTCGTGTGTAGGAGTGTTTTAGTGTGTATGAGTGTGTGTGTGTTTTAGTGTGTGTCACACGCCAGGTGACAATCCCTGGACTGGAGCAGAGCAGTTGATGGTCAGAACTGGCAGAGGAGTGGGGTTTGTCGGTCTACGGACCGGATCTTTATTTTTTTCCGAAACAGCGGGAGAGCAGGCTAAAATAAAACAAACACAAAGTCTTCACCCTACTTGCTGCGAAGCTTTTGGGCAAAAACAATTAACTAAAAGAAGAAACCAAAATAAACAAACAATAAATGAAAGCCCCGCCTCCTCCGAGGGGGGAATCCCCTTTCGGGGAACACACAACAAACACACAGTCAGCGGCTTTCCACACCACTCTCATACATCCACATTTAACACACATCAACACTTCAACGGGACAGGTTAGAACTCTACGCACTGTCCCAACACACTCCACATCTTAACATTACACCTCGCATCTTCAGTCCAGAGTTCCTCTAGAACCTCACCAGGCACTCACATATCCAGTGACTTTTCAAGTGCTTCCCAAACCCATGCACACTTTTCAGTCCAAGCTCTTTTTACCCAAACACACAGAGACCCTCGCCACTCCTCACAGTGAGAGTTCTCTGACATCCAGCACCGAGACACTCTCCACTCTTTCAGTGAGTTCTCGGGCCGTTGTCCAGAAACACTCTCCACTACCCGAGTGCGAGTTCTCTTCCAATCACACAAAGGGAGAGAGGCAGACACTTTCCAGTGTGCCCTCTCTCCCTCTTTCCCCCCTTTCCCTCACACACAGGAAGCACTCTACTCAGTCACTTTCAACAAACGCACACAGAACTCAACATAGATTCCACACAGACTCCGCCTCCCAGAAGCTTGGATTACAGACACGCGCCACCATGCCCGACAGAGTCACATCAAACACCAACACTCCAGAATAATACACAATACCATACGCGTGCACGCGCACACACACGTGAACAACAACTCTCAATACGCCCACGACAAGACTAACAACTTTACAATACGCACACACGACAAGAGAAGACTAACTCTCTTGATACACACACCAATGACACAGTACGTCACAACTGACATTAAACTTATACTCCACATGATACGATATGCCACGCGTGCACGCGTACTTCACACACAAGAACAACAAGACCCACAACTCTTAATTCGCACACATCAATGACAAGACAAGACTAACTGATTCCGCACTTGCTCCACCTGCTCTTAAATAGGCTTACTTTCTGCCTGGCTCAGGTGGGACTCGTGAGGCAATCACTCGACTATCATTCACTCACCCAATCACAATCATCCAATCACAATCACTCAACATCAAACAATTCACATTCTCACACATTCCACATCAATTACCTGATTGAATAATAATGAACTCATTATGCCCTTTGGAGCAACCTTCCGGGCAACAGTTCACACTCTCACAGGACCTGCCCCTGGAAAGTCTCACTGCTCCAAAGGCCTCCACAACATGAAAAAACCAAGGCAACCCTGCCACTCCCATGTTGCCGAGACCGATGCCCTCCACAGTGTGTATGAGTGTTTTTGTGTGTGTGTTTTAGTGTGTAGGAGTGTTTGTGTGTGTGTTTTTCGTGGGTAGGAGTATTTACGTCTGTGTTTTAGTGTGTGAGTGTTTGCGTGTATGTTTTAGTGCATAGGAGTGTTTGTGTGTGTGTTTTAGTGTGTATGAGTGTGTGTCTGTGTTTTCATATGTAGGAGTGTATGCATGTGTGCTTTAGTGCGTAGGAGTGTTTGTGTGTGTGTTTTAGTGTGTATGAGTGTGTGTGTGTTTTAGTGTGGAGGATTTTATTTGTGTGTTTTCATTTCTGTGTGTGTTTTAGTGTTTGAGTGTGTCACACGCCACGTGACAAACCCGGGATGGGAACAAAGCAGCCAGGAGACGGAGTGGAGTTTGTCAGTCTACGGACCGGATTTTTATTTATTTTTTCCGATCTCTCCCCCCAGACATGGGGAAGAGACAGTGGGAGTAGCAGGTTAACATAGAACAAACACAAACACAAACACAAAATCTTCACCCTACTCGCCGCGAAGCTTTCGGGTAAAAACAACTAACTAAAATAATAAACTAAAATATTATTTTAGCGCCTCTTCCTCCGGAGTTCCCCTGGAACCTCCCCAGGCACACACAGTGACCTTTCAAGCGCTTCCCACCCATGCATACTGAGACACTCAAACTTTACAGTCCGAGTTCTCTTACCCATTCATACAGAGACACTCGCCAATCCCCACAGTGAGGGTTCTGGCAACCAGCCCCAAGACACTCTCCACTCTTCCAGTGAGAGTTCTTGGGCTGTTGCCCAGAAACACTCTCCACTGCCGAGTGCGAGCTCTCTTTCAATAAAACCGAGGGCGAGAGGCGGACCCTCTTTCAGGGCACCCTCTTGCTCTCCTCCACAATCACACCGAGGGAGAGAGGCGGACATTCTTAGTGCACCCCCTCTCCCTCTTCCCCACCCACACAGGAAGCACTCTACTCAGTCACTTTCAACAAACGCACACAAAACTCCACAAACATCAATCACACATCACTCCACAATACAACAATCCACAACACAACATACGTGCACGCGCACTCACACACCCATCAAGACACAGACAAGTCTCACTTTCAACACTCACACATAATGACAAGACAAGACTAACTCTCAATGAAAGACAAAGACAAAATACTAACTGTCTACAATATGTACACACGACAATCATTTCCATACACACACGACACGACAAGACAAAACCTATTCCCCACTCGCCCCACCTGCTCTTAAATAGGCTCACTTTCTGCCTGGCTCAGGTGGGACTCGTGAGGCAATCACCCATCTATCAATCACTCACTCACATTCTCACACAGACACCCAATCAGCCAATTGACTTCCATATCAATTGACTGATTGACACCAATTAAATAATTAAATAATAATTAAACCAATTATGGCCTTTGGAGCAACCTTCCGGGCCACGGTTTACTCTCACACCCTGTGAGAGTGCCAAACCTGCCCCCGGAAAGTCTACCTGCTCCAAAGGCCTCCACAACATGTAGACACAGGCAACCATGCCACTCCCGCATGGCCGAGACCGACGCCCTCCACAGAGTGTGTGCATGTGAGCTTTAGTGTGTGAGCGTTTTAGTGAGTATGAGTGTTTGCGTGTTTGTTTTAGTGTGTGAGTGTTTGCGTGTGTGTTTTAGTGTGTGAGTGTTTGCATGTGTATGAGTGTTTGTCTGTGTGTTTCAGTGTGTAGGAGTGTTTGTGTGTGGGCTTCAGTGTGTAAGAGTGTTTGGGTGTGTTTTAGTGTGTGAGTGTGTGTATGTAAGTGTTTGCATTTGTGTTTTAGTGTGTATGAGTGTTTGGGTGTGTGTTTTAGTGTGTGAGTGTTTTAGTGAGTATGACTGTTTGCGTGTGTGTTTTAGTGTTTAGGAGTGTTTGAGTGTGTTTTACTGTGTGAGTGTTTGCATGTGTGTTTTAGTGTGTATGACTGTTTGCCTGATTGTGTTTTAGTGTGTGTGTTTTCGTGTGTGTGTGTTTTAGTGTGTGAGTGTGTGTTTGTTTTAGTGTGTGTGGTTGTGTATTGTGTTCTGGGGTGTATGAGTGCTTGCGTGTGTGTGAGTATTTGCGTGTGTGTTTTAGTGTGTGTTTTAGTATGTAGGAGTGTTTGTGTGTGTGTTTTATTGTGTGTGTTTGTGTTTGTATGTATGTTCTGATGTATATGAGTGTTTGCGTTAGTTTTTTTGTGTATAAGAGTGTTTTCGTGTGTGAGTGTTTGCGTATGTTTTAGTGTGTATCAGTATTTGTGTGTGTGTTTTAGTGTGTAGGAGTGTTTGTGTATGTGTTTTAGTGTGTGTGAGTGGTTGTTTTAGTGGGTGGAGTGTTTGCGTCTGTTTTAGTGTGTGTGAGTGGTTGTGTGTGTGGTTGTGTGTGTGTTTTAGTGTTTGAGTGTTTGCGTGTGTGTTTTAGTGTGTGAGTGTTTGCGTGTGTGTTTTAGTGTGTATGACTGTTTGTGTGTGTTTTTCATGTGTAGGAGTATTTACGTCTGTGTTTTAGTGTGTGAGTGTTTGCGTGTGTGTTTTAGTGTGTGAGTGTTTGCGTGTGTGTTTTAGTGCATAGGAGTGTTTGTGTGTGTGTTTTAGTGTGTGTGAGTGGTTGTTTTAGTGGGTGGAGTGTTTACGTCTGTTTTAGTGTGTGTGAGTGGTTGTGTGTGTGTTTTAGTGTGTGAGTGTTTGTGTGTGTGTTTTAGTGTGTGAGTGTTTGCGTGTGTGTTTTTGTGCATAGGAGTGTTTTAGTGTGTGTGTTTTATTTACGTTTGTGTTTTAGTGTGTGAGTGTTTGCATGTGTGTTTTAGTGTGTGTTTTAGTGTTGTTTGCATGTGTGTTTTAGTGTGTATGAGTGTTTGCGTGTTTGTTTTAGTGTGTATGAGTGTTTTAGTGTGTGAGTGTTTGCGTGTGTGTTTTAGTGCATAGTGTTTGCGTGTGTGTTTTAGTGTTTTTTGTGTGTGTTTTAGTGTGTAGGTGTGTGTTTTGGTGTTTTTGTGTGTGCTTCAGTGTGTATGAGTGTTTGCATGTGTGTTTTAGCGTGTATGAGTGTTTGCGTGTGTTTTTAGTGTGAGTGTTTGCATGTGTGTTTTAGTGTGTATGAGTGTTTGTGTGTTTGTTTTAGTGTGTATGAGTGTTTTAGTGTGTGAGTGTTTGCATGTGTGTTTTCATGCAAGTGTTTGCATGTGTGTTTTAGGGCCCTATTTTTGTGCCGGTGCTAAGCGGCGTTATGACCTAGCGCTGGCAAATTGACAGTTTCGTCTGTCACAAACGGAATATTTCCCGCCTCCACCGAGTTTGTGGTGCGCAATGAAGGTGTTTGCGCGACTCTGGGTTGGGCAGTGCAATAGAGGGTGTGACTATGAAAACAGTCGGCGCTATGCAAGTTTGGTGTCAAATAATGAGTTTGCGTTAACGTCCAACTAGATCACCTCTTAATGTAAACGTTGGTGCTCTGTGCAATTTGGTGACTTTATTGATGCGCACATATGAACATAAGGTTATCTGAAATCACATGAGAATGTTTTGTGATAATTGTGAATTTCCCCCCACGTTGAGGCAAATTGTCCAATCCATGGGTAACTTGCAAGCGTAATCAATTAAGCTAAAAATGATTAATCACAGCTTGTGGTTATTCAATGCACGGACATGAAAGACTGAAGCCAGCAGGCCATCCATCGCTACTGTTCAGTAAGATACACCTGTTCAATAAATATATGTTTGTATGCACATTGTTTTTCTTATGTGAAAGGGTTTTATTCTTTCCATCTGCACTACAGAAAATGCGATATATGTGCGCATCCATAAAGTCACCAAATTGCATAGAGTGCCAACAAGAGGTGGTCTAGTCGGACGTTAACGCAAACACATTATTTGATACCAAACTTGCATAGCGCTGACTGTTTTCATAGTCACACCTCCTATTGCGCTGCCCAGCCCATAGTTGCGCAAATGCCTTCATTGCACACCACGAAATTGCCAAACTCGGCGGAGACAGGAAATATTCTGTTTGCGACAGACGAAACTGGCAATTCTTCTGCGCTAGGGCATAACGCCGCTTCGCGCCAGCATGAAAATAGGGCCCTATGAGTGTTTGTGTGAGTGTTTGCATGTGTGTTTTAGTGTGTATGAGTGTTTGTGTGTTTTAGTGTGAGTGTTTGCCTGTGTGTTTTAGTGTGTGAGTGTTTACATGTGTGTTTTAGTGTGTGTGTTTGCGTGTTTTAGTGTGTATGACTGTTTGCATGTGTTTTAGTTTGTATGAGTGCGTGTGTCTTAGTGTGTGAGTGTTTGCGTGTGTGTTTTAGTCTGTGTATGAGTATTTGTATGTGTGTTTTAGTGTGTGTGTTTGCATGTCTGTTTTAGTGCGTAGGAGTGTTTGTGTGTGTGTTTTAGTGTGTGAGTGTTTGCATGTGTGTTTTAGTGTGTGAGTGTTTGCGTGTGTGTTTTAGTGTGTGGGTGTTTGCATGTGTGTTTTAGTATGTGAGTGTTTGCATGTGTTTTAGTGTGTGAGTGTTTGTGTGTGTTTTAGTATGTTTTTTAGTGTGTATGAGTGTTTGTGTGTGTGTTTTAATGTGTAAGTGTTTGCATGTGTGTTTTAGTGTGTGAGTGTTTGCATGTGTTTTAGTGTGTATGAGTGTTTGTGTGTGTATTTTAGTGTCTATGACTGTTTGCCTGTGTGTTTTAGTGTGTGAGTATTTGCGTGTGTGTTTTAGTGAGTATGAGTGTTTACATGTGTGTTTTAGTGTGAGTGTTTGCATGTGTGTTTTAGTGCATAGCAGTGTTTGTGTGTGTGTTTTAGTATGTTTTTTAGTGTGTATGAGTGTTTGTGTGTGTGTTCTAATGTCTAAGTGTTTGCATGTGTGTTTTTGTGTGTATGAGTGTTTGTGTTTTAGTGTCCATGACTGTTTGCCTGTGTGTTTTTGTGTGTAAATGTTTGGGTGTGTGATTTACTGTACATGAGTGTTTGCGTGTGTGTTTTAATGTGTATGAGTGTTTTAATGAGTATGAGTGTTTCCGTTTGTGTTTTAGTGTGTGTGTGTTTTAGTGTGTGATTGTTTGTGTGTGTGTTTTACTGTATATGAGTGTTTGTGTTTTAGTGTAGGTGAGTGTTTGCGTGCGTGAAAAAAAAAAAAAAAAAAAAAAAAAAAGGTTTCTGGTTTTTCTCCCATTTTCTCCCAATTTGGTAGCCAATTAAACCTGCTATTTTTCAAGTCAATACCCTTTCTGGTTTTTCGCTCCCATTTTCTCCTCCGAATTTGGTAGCCAATTAAACCTGCTATTTTTCAAGTCAATACCCTCCTTGCAATGCCAGAGTGCTTGCATGTGTGTTTTTGTTTATGAGTGCATGCATGTGTGTTTTAGTGTTTGAGTGTTTGTGTGTGTTTGAGTGTTTGTGTGTGTTTTAGTGTTTATGAGTGTTTGTGTGTGTTTTTAGTGTGTGAGTGTTTGCGTATATGTTTTAGTGTGTATGACTGTTTGTGTATGTGTTTTAGTGTGTAGGAGTTTGTTTGTGTGTTTTAGTGAATATGAGTGTTTGTGTGTGTGTTTTAGCATGTGAGTGTTTGTGTTTTACTGTATATGAGTGTTTTAGTGTGTATGAGTGTTTGCGTGTGTGTTTTAGTGTTTGAGCGTTTGTGTGTGTGTTTTAATGTGTGAGTGCTTGCTTGTGTATGACTGTTTGTGTGTGTGTGTGTGTTTTAGTGAGTATGAGTGTTTGCGTGTGTGTTTTAGTGTGTAAGAGTGTTTGCCTGTGTGTTTTAGCATGTGAGTGTTTGTGTTTTACTGTATATGAGTGTTTGAGTGTGTATGAGTGTTTGCGTGTGTGTTTTAGTGTGTGAGTGCTTGCTTGTGTATGATTGTTTGTGTGTGTGTGTTTTAGTGTGGGCGGTCGGTGTGTGATTTAGTGTGTATGACTGTTTGTGTGTGTGTTTTAATGTGTGTGAGTGTTAGCGTGTGTGTTTTAGTGTGTAAGAGTGTTTGCCTGTGTGTTTTAGTGTGGGACTGTTTGTGTGCGTTTTAGTGTTTATGAGTGTTTGCATGTGTGTTTTCGTGTGTGAGTGTTTGCGTGTATGTTTTAGTGTGTATGACTGTTTTGTGTGTTTTAGTGTGTAGGAGTTTGTGTGTTTTAGTGTGTAGGAGTTTGTATGTTTTAGTGAGTATGAGTGTTTGTGTGTGTGTTTTAGCATGTGAGTGTTTGTGTTTTACTGTATATGAGTGTTTGCGTGTGTATGAGTGTTTGCATGTGTGTTTTAGTGTGTATGAGTGTTTGCGTGTGTGTTTTAGTGTTTGAGCGTTTGTGTGTGTGTGTTTTAGTGTGGGCGGTCGGTGTGTGTTTTAGTGAGTATGAGTGTTTGCGTGTGTGTTTTAGTGTGAGTGTTTGTGTTTTTGTTTTAGTGTGCGTGTGTTTGTGTGCGTGTGTTTTAGTGTGTGAGTGCTTGCATGTGTGTTTTAGTGTGTATGAGTGTTTGTGTGTGTGTTTTAGTGTCTGAGTGTGTGTGTTTGTGCGTGCGTCTATGCGTGCATGTCCGTGGGTGCGTCTGTGCATGCATGCATCTGTGTGTGTGTGCGTCTGTGCATCTTTGTGTTTGTGTGTGTGTGTGTGCTTCCTGTGTCCATGTGTGTGTGCGTGTGTCTGTGAGAGACACTGCATGACAGCACTAACCCACCTGGGAAGATGAAGATGAAGAAGGCACTGATGCCTCCAATGACGCTGATAACCTCACTCATGTCGGGGACGAATATGGCGATGAGGAGGGTGACGGCGGTCCAGGCCACCGTCAGCAGCACACGGCTGCGGTTCTCATACGACTGTGTCACCACAGTATATCGCCGCCGGCAACGCAGCAGCAGGTCCTGAATCACTGACCTGAGGTGAATAAAGACTCAACTAAAACAATTATGTTATAATATTTAAATATTGATCCCACAAAAAGAAATATTACTTTGCTTTTGGATACAACAAATCTTACAAATATTTGTGAACAAAGGGCCCTTTTCCATTGCACAATAAAAAACAAGAACCAGAACTTTTGGTACTTTTTTGGCACTAGAAAACGGGAACAGGATTCTCCCATTCGCCAATGGTCCAGTTGGGCAGAGTTATCATTGTACATTTTTGGTGCCTGTTCAAGTACTTACCAAACAGGACCTTGGGGGCAGGACTAACAGCACTGTTTATAGCTGATTGGTTACCAAACAGGTAACACCAGCATCGATCAAATAACAGATTCTGTACAACAACACAGTATATCTACACATTCTCATCAACACAATACATCTACAAATGTTTTCATATGGCAGTGTGGAGGACGTCGGTCTCGGGCACGTGGGAGTGGCATGGTTGCCTGTCTTGTTTCATGTGGTAGAGGCCTTTGGAGCAGTGAGACTTTCCGGGGGCAGGTTTGGCACTCTCACAGGGTGTGAGAGTGAACTGTAGCCCGGAAGGGAGCTCCAAAGGCCATAATTGGTTTAATTCTTATTTAATTATTTAATCGGTGTCAATCAGTCAATTGATAGGAAAGTCAATTGGCTGATTGGGTGTCTGGGTGAGAATGTGAGTTGAGTGATTGTGATTGGGTGATTGCCTCATGAGTCCCACCTGAGCCAGGTAGAAATTAAGCCTATTTAAGAGCAGGTGGGGTGAGTGGGGAATCAATCAGTCTTGTCTTGATGTGTGTGTGAGTGCGCGTGCACGTATGTTGTGGAATGTGGAATGTGGAATGTGGAATGTGGAATGTGGAATGTGGAATGTGGAATGTGGAATGTGGAATGTGGAATGTGGAATGTTGTGGAATGTGGGTGGAGTTTTGTGTGTGTTTGTCGAAGGTGACTGAGTAGAGTGCTTCCTGTGTGAGTGGGGAAGAGGGAGAGGGGGTGCACTAAGAGTGTCCGCCTCTCTCCCTCGGTGTGATTATGGAGGAGCGAGAGGGTGCCCTGGAAGAGGGTCCGCCTCTCGTCCTCGGTTTTAGTAAGAGAGCTCGCACTCGACAGTGGAGAGTGTTTCTGAGCAACAGCCCAAGAACTCACTGGAAGAGTGGAGTGTCTTGGGGCGGGTTGCCAGAACTCTCACTGTGGGGAGTGGCAAGTGTCTCTGGATGAATGAGTAAGAGAACTCGAACTGAAAAGTTTGAGTGTCTCAGTATAAATGGGTGGGAAGCACTTGAAAGGTCACTGGATATGTGTGTGCCTGAGGAGGTTCCAGGGGAACTCCGGAGGAAGAGGCGCGGTGTCCCGTAAGTTTGGTTATTTTAACTTGTTATTTTAGTTTGTTGTTTTTACCCGAAAGCTTCGCGGCGAGTAGGGTGAAGATTTTGTGTCTGTGTTTGTGTTGGTCTTTGTTATATGTTAACCTGCTACTCCCACTGTCTCTCTCCCATGTCTGGAGGGAGAGACAGAAAAACAAATAAATAAAATCCGGTCCGTAGACCGACAAACTCCACTCCGTGTCTCCTGTCTGCTCTGTTCCCGTTCAGGGTTTGTCACGTGGCATGTGACAGGCAGCTTAACCAAAATGAAGTGAAAAATAATTCCTTTGCGTTGCTGATGTTTGCTCTGAATTAGTGCAAACCGTAACAGTTTCCCCTGAAGTCGGTAGAAACAAGAACTGGCGTTTTTCCACCGGACAGTACAATACGCACGGCACGGTTACCAATCCGTGCTCCCGCATTTTGTCGCTTTTTCCACCGCCAATTGACCTGTACCGAACCTAAGTACCAGTGCTGAATTTAGCTACTGCTCTGTTTAGGTACTACCGAGCCAAACAGGGACCTAAATGTGGAGCTAGCAATACTGCAGACAATTGATTTGTCAAGCACAATCGGCTCAGACACAACTGCCATGTTTCTTTTACTTCACTTTGATTATTGGTAGGCTATTATTTGAAGAGTATTATATAGAGCTTGACATTATTGTCAGGTTTGCATGATTCTCCAAGTTAAGTTTACGAAAACATGTTTTCTTTGAAAGGACAAAGATAGTATTGTCATATTTATTCACGCATTTTCATTCCTCACATAGATTTTTAGAAAGATATAGAAATCGCTTCGATGCATTCCAATGCTCAACCCAGGCCTTTCAAACAAAAGGATCTGAACTGGACAGTGTCAAGTGTTTTTGACAAAGACAATCTTGCGAATTCATAAATCGCATTAAAAATATATATATTTTGTTTGTAGCTAGGGCTGCACGATATGGGCAATCTCATATTGCGATAATCTTGCTACATATTGCAATTACGATATAGCACACAATGTAACAAAACACATGGGTGGAAAATTGATCATTGATACATGTGTACCAGGCATCATAGAATAGACATTATATTGAGTAAATTAAGGGAACCCAAACAATACAATTTCCCCAGTATTAGTTTAGCCTACTGAAATGTTGGAAAAAATTATTCAACTGTTTCTGTTGAACGTCTTAATCACATTACTGAATGAACATAGCTGTCCTACTGTTCCTTTCACTGTTGTGCCTTTGAGAGTTTTTTTGTAAGGCATTACATTTTCAAACACACCCAAGATTGGTGCTTGCTTGGGCTGGGATGTGATTTTGGTAACTGAGTTCCGGGAGACTGCGAGTATGTGTGTGAAACAAATGTACAACAAAACATGCCCAGCGTTGCTATAGATTTATATCGCAAACTTTGGCAGAATTATATTGCAAATGCTCATATCAGAATAGTGTTCGGAATACGATATATCGTTCACTACTATTTGTAGCTCGTGCTGGAAATATTTTTGCAGCAAAAAGCTACATAAAAGCACAGATGTAAACACAAAGACAAATATAGCTAATCTTTTCATTTTTATACGATTTAAAAACTGTAGGCTACAGATGTAAGAAATATGAGGTATTAAATGTGATCTTGGTAAACTGCAATTCATTGGAGGACCAACGCCAAATAATAAATATGAAAGATGATATAGCCTATTGTGAAATCACTGCATGGTACCTCTTGCGCTCGCTGCCCCTGACATGACTCTCAAATGCCTAGGTAGAGGTAAGAAAATTGTAGCTAATGTTTTGGGGAAAGCCGTGTTCTGCTTTTGTGAATTTGAGCTTGAATGTTTACAATGTCAATGATAATGTTACTACAGCGGTCGCATTCTTTTTTGTCACTTCAGATAACTCCTCCTATCTTCACGGTTCTGTTGTGCGGTGGAAAAACAACACAGTGACTTGACCCGTGAAGGGGATGGTTACGGGTATGGATGGTTACCGTGCCATGCCGTACCGTGCTGTCGGTGGAAAAACGCCATTAGTTCCCGTTAGGTCTAGTTCTTGGGGAGGGGGTTGCAATGGAAAAGGGCCCAAATAGTTTTGAAAAATAGTTACTAGAGTTTCTGTGATCGGTATTAAAATATTTTCTGTTACTTAAAATGTATATTTACTCATTTTTTAATAAGACACGTTTTAATGATTTTTTTAAATAATAGTTAAAAACAAAATAGTTACTTTTCTAAAAAAATATTTAAAACTGTTTATCCCATGTCTGTTGTCAAGAAATATTGCCAATATGCTGTCCTGAAGGTTGCCATCTCTCTGGAGTCGCTCTCTGATGACATCAGCAATGGCTCTACTTTACCTGCCCAGAAGTAGGATGATGGGGTAGATGGTGATGATGGAAATTCCAAAGAGCAGCCTGGCAACAATCATGACTATGTCGTCCCCGGGATATGACATCAGGATGTCTGAAGCGACCTCCTTCCCGAATGTTAAGAAACCAAAAATCCCTGGAATGATCGAGAGGGGAGCCATGTTGAGCGAGGAGGATGTGGTCCTAGGTTACTCATGGGTCTCTGTTCTGCACCAGCATATTTCAAAAGTAGTTGTGACCTTTTACAGTATTTTTGCTCAACATACAAAAACATAAACACCTTTTAAGTATGCTTGAGCTATTCATTGAACAACACACTGAGGGCCCCCAGATGGCGCAACCGGTAAAGGCACTTGCCACAAGTATAGGTCACCCACTGGCCCGGGAGCCCCATTTGAGGCCGGCGATTGGCTGTCTGCCCCAGGGGAAGGGGGGGGAGGGAAAGCCGGCACGAGGCCATCGCAAGTACAGAAAGTTTCCCTGTGGGCAAAACGGATAGGCGAGTTCCGTCTCAAAGGAAGCAGTTCATTGCCAGCCCCAGGGTAGTGGCTGGTTGCGGGCGGCGGGCTCGTGGGGAAGGGTGAATTCAAGAAAGAGATGGTACAATTGGCCACCAAATTGGGAGAAAAACAAGTTAAAAAAAAAAGTTTAAAAAGAAAAGGAAAAGAAGAACACTGCAAGATGAACGAAAGCAACAGAACTAAAATGAGTTTGAAGTCCGACCAGCCCACTAATCCTAGTATCCACACAACCGGTAATGTATATTTATGGGGAAATGTATATATATATATCAAATCAAATCAAATTAAATTTATTTGGCAACAGTGGCAAGGGGGGGCAACCTCCTCTGGCTGGCACAGTGTGTATCCAAAAAAGACCGTATTATGGTCAGTCCAAAGGTGACTCAGGTGATTATGTGAGAGCAGGGGAGCACAAGCGTAGGAAATATACAGATGGCCCCGACAGGTGTAAACTATGGCAGCATACCTATTAGGAGAGATACAGAGAACACACACAGCCATGAGGGAGTTCCAAACCATCCACACCCGATCAAGGATAACCAGCCTAACAGTGGTGGTAACACATTGAGGAGCTGACAGTATGGAAAGCTTCTCAGTCCATAAGACACTAGGGCACGGCCTTCTCCATCTCTGCACCTAGACTATGCTTGGCAGTAGGCAAGGCTGAAAAGATATGTTTTTAATCTAGACTTAAAAATTGAAACTGTGTCCAAATCCCTAAAATGCTTTGGTAAATCGTTCCACAACAGAGGAGCTCTATGAGAGGAGGCTGAAAAAGTGTTTTCCTGTGTTTTGAATCGAACTGCTGTTTGTTTCCGTCTGGCGTGTTTAGTATTTTTCGGTTTGCTAGAGTTTGCCGCATTAGTTTGACTGATCTGTTAGTTATCTGTAGTTTCTTTAACTTTGCGTAGTTTATTGGTACTTAATTTGCTATTACGGAATTAGATTAGCCGTGTTATTCTTAATTTCAAGTCATTGTTAGTTTGATTGGTAGTCTGATTGCAGCGAATTGTAAAGAGTAATCCGTGCAATTACCACGTCATTGTACTCACCTGTTTCTGATCTCTTTTTACCTTTGTCGCGTCCCTCACAGTATGTGCCCGCACCCCATAACAGTCTGCTCTCTCCCATTCAGAACATGCTTCCAGCGTCGCACCCTCCCGCGACAACGGAACCTCTCCAACCTCTCCTACCCCCCCTTGACCCTTTGTGACAGCTTCACAATCTCAGGGGGGCTATGGAACTGTCGATCGGCCGCACAGAAGGCTGACTTCATTTCTGCTTATGCCTCCCTCCTGTCCCTCCAGTTTCTCGCCCTCACCGAGACCTGGATCAGCCCTGACAACTCCGCTACTCCTGCTGCCCTCTCGTCCGCCTACTCCTTCTCCCACACCCTCCGGCCATCCGGCCGTGGTGGTGGTACAGGTTTGCTTATCTCTCCCACATGGAAGTTCTCAGTCGTTCCCCTCTCCAACCTGTCTATATCCTCCTTTGAATGCCACCCTGTCTCCATCACCTATCCTACTAAACTCTTTATTGTTGTTGTTTATTGTCCACCAGGGCCCCTGGGATGCTTCCTCGATGAGCTAGACACCCTGCTCAGCTCCTTCCCTGAGGACGGCACCCCGCTGATCCTCCTGGGAGACTTCAACATCCACCTAGAGGCCCCCCAGTCTGCTGCCTTCCTACCACTACTCCACTCCTTCGACCTCTCCCTGCAAACCTCCCCCCCCAACCCACAAGGCAGGCAACCTCCTAGACCTGATCTTCCTGAGGAACTGCCCCTGCTCCAATCTCACGGTTACCCCCTTGCATACATCTGATCACAATTTCATTTCCTTCTCCCTCTCCCTTGCCCCCATCCTCCTCCCCTCCTCCAACACCCACCATCACTGCCCGTCGTAACCTTCGCTCCCTCTCACCCTCCTCCCTCGCTCCCGTTGTCACTGCTTCCCTCCCCCTTAAAGCATTCTCTAGACCCCCCACTGACACTGCTTCCTCCACCCTAATCTCATCTCTGTCTTCCGGCACTTGACTCTCTCTGTCCTCTTCCCATAAAACCCATAAAACCCCTCTGCTGAAAAAACCCACTCTAGGACCCTCAGTTATCCAGAATTATCGCCCAGTATCCCTCCTCCCCTTCCTGTCTAAAACCCTCGAAAGAGCGGTATCTAACCAACTCTCTGCTTTCCTCACAGAAAATAACCTGCTGGACCTCCTCCAGTCCGGCTTCAGACCTGGCCCACTCATCTCCATTGAATTGACCTGGTCAATGAAGCTCTTCACACCGCACGAGCCGCCTCCCTCTCCTCCATCCTGATCCTGCTTGATCTCTCAGCTGCCTTCGACACTGTGGAGCACTCCATCCTCCTGTCCTCCCTGGCAGCAACAGGGATCTGCGGTACAGCCCTCGCCTGGATCGAGTCCTACCTCTCCGGTTGCTCCTTCCAGGTTGCCTGGGCTGGTAAAGTATCACCGCCTCGCTCCCTCCCCACCGGGGTTCCACAGGGCTCAGTCCTCGGTCCCCTTCTCTTCTCCCTGTACACCCGCTCCCTTGGCTCTGTAATCTCTGCCCACGGCTTATCTTACCATTGTTATGCTGATGACACTCAACTCTTTCTCTCCTTCTCCCCATCAGACACTCAGGTCTCTACCCGCATCTCTGCTTGCCTGGGGGACATTCAGAGCTGGATGGACAGTCACCACCTAAAGCTCAACCCAGGTAAAACAAAACTAATCTTCATTCCTGCCCTAAACTCTCCCCACCTTGATTTCTCCATTTCTCTAGGTGACATCCTGGTGACATCATCACCCTGCGCGAAGAATCTCGGTGTGGTGATGGACAACAGGCTGTCCCTATCAATGAACATTGCAGCGGTAAGCCGTGCATGCAGATTCTTCCTGTATAACATCAGGAGGATCCATCCCTTCCTTACCACGTACTCTACCCAGCTCCTGGTCCAAGCAATGGTACTGTCCCGCTTGGACTACTGCAACTCGCTCCTGGCTGGCCTTCCCGCATCTGCCATCAGACCCCTGCAACTCATCCAGAACGCTGCAGCCCGTCTGGTCTACAACCTTCCTAGACACTCCCATGTCACCCCCCTGCTCACTACCCTCCACTGGCTGCCTGTTATAGCTCGCATCAAATTCAAGACATTGGTCCTAGCATACCAGGCAGTCAAGGGATCAGCCCCAACATACCTCCTCAAGATCTTCAAACCCTACACACCTGCCAGACCTCTCCGTTCTGCTACCTCAGGACGCCTAGCACCTCCCCCCCTCCGCACCTGCGCTTCCCGGTCACGTCTCCTGTCGGTTCTGGCTCCACGATGGTGGAATGACCTTCCTGTGGAAGTCAGAACAGCTGAGACCCTGGCCACCTTCAAGCGGCGACTGAAGACTCACCTCTTCAGGGTGCACCTCTCCCGTAGTCCGGTTTTTGTTAACTTAGGGACATAGTTGCTTAGTTTACACGTCTACTTGTTTATGTATTGTATTAGGCTTAGGCATTATTTCCTGCATTGAGTGCTTTACTGCTACCTCTGAATTGTGGCTACAGATTTACCTACAGGGTCCTAGTTTAACTATGTGGTTGCTCCTAGCACCCAGGAATTGTACTTCCCACTAGGGTGGCTTTCAGCTAAACTGTTCTTGACTACGGTTAACACTTTGTTGTACGTCGCTCTAGATAAGAGCGTCTGCCAAATGCCTGTAATGTAATGTAATGAGGCTCTACCACCAGGGGGGTATTTCACAAAGCTGGCTAAGAAAATCCGGGCTTACTAAAATAAACCTGACTTCAGTTAGCGGGCTAACGAACTGTAGATCAATTCCGTTTCACGAAACTAGATTGCGGCTCAAGAGGTCAAGCTAATCCAAGCCTGATGAAAGCCAGGTTTGGGAAATCGCTTACGTGCGCGTTCATGAACTATTTAAACAGCCCGAGTAAGTGAATGTCGATTGAAAACTCAATTAGACAGAAATGGCAAAAGAACGTGCAGTGTCGTTTACCGTGGGGGAGCTGCAACTAATCATGGAACATTATGAAGACTACAAGACAATCATCACTAAAAAAGGCAACACCACCATCATTAACAAAGTGAGAGACGCAGCCTGGGAATTGATTGCCGAGCACATAAATGCGTAAATTAGTACTATTGCGCAATCAGTGCTACAGTATGTGCTTTGCATCTCCTCAATTTAAAGTGGGTTTTTTATAACTAATTTAAAAAACAATATTCTGTCAAATGGCTCTGACAATTACCAACCATTGATTTATTTATCACATTAAAACAAATTAATTAATTCAGACTTTATCCACTGAGTCTACATTTTTTTTGCAGTAACATGCAAATTAGCACATATTTAATTAGTACCTCATTTGCATATTTTAATAAAAAGAAATTCAGTCATAATACAAATATATCTTGTATTTGTGTGTATATTCAACTGGTCAAATTTCATTCTGATAGGAGGAAAGGAAAATGTTTGGCTTTGCTGAGGTTCTATTTAAATAAGGAAGAGCAGAGGCTCCAGAACCTCCCTGCAGGACTCCACTGCGCCCTGTGAATTTACCCTGTGTATCAACAATACTCAACAACAATGCAATCACTCCATTTTACGTTCACAGCATATAGTCACAAAGAAATAGTCATTAAACACATCTAAAAACCACATCCTCTTCACATTTACCCTGTTCTGACACTATTTCCCAATTAATAAAGGGATAAATGAAGTCTCCTATTCTTAACATCTCTCCTTCCACACAGGCTTGTTTTATGTTACCATAGAGCATAGCATTTAGGTTGCTGTCTGAAGCTCGAGGTCTATAGCATTCTCCTATATTAAGGCCCTTCTCATGATCTTCCAGTAATCTAATATAGATATCCTCACAATGAATGAAAGAGTTAATACCTGGAATTTCTTCCACATTAAGATTTTCTTTCACATAAAGGGCCACATCCCATCCTCTTATTTGTTACTTATATCAATTTGTATCTGTCCACATTATATTCATCCTCATCCACTGCACAAAGCCATGTCTCTGTAATCCCAAAAATGTCTTAACGCCCAAAGTCTATATCATCATCACTCTATTATGCCATTAACAACTTATCTAAATCACAATGGCATCTGTCTGTGTCGAACTGTGGTTGATCAACCTGATTGTAGCAGGCATGATGCTCTGACTAAATGTTATCTTGACTATCAGGTGATGGAACCATGAGCTGTGCATGTATGACGCTGCATCACCAGCAGGGGGAGCAAGCCGCTCATCCACTCATCCACCTGGTCAGGAGGACAGTCTTTCAGACACACACATTGTGATTATAAAAACAAACAAAGCCAGATTAAATAAAGATATAGTAAAAAAAAAATAAAAAAAAAATAAAATAAAAAAATTGTTTAAAAAAAATTGATGACTGTTAGTAAAAGTGGCCCGTGTAACAATAAATTCATCAATTGGGGAAAATTCCCTTGTAAATGTACGACTCGGTGAGTCGGTGTAGGTGGGCGGGCTCACCTGTGAGGGAGTAGATGAGCAGGCAGAACAGCATGGAGACCACGGAGATGATTACCCAGTGAGAGAGCTTCTTATTCTCCATGCTACTGTAGATGGCGATGCAGGCCTCGTGACACTGGGGCACAAAACAACACCATAGATACTACGCTCATTCATTGGTTTTACTTTCATGTGGTGTCACTTCCTATATCTGCCACCGTGTCAGGTCCTATGGTGAGGACTTACATCTAACCTATTGACTCGCGCTTGTTTGCGGTCTGCGTTAGCCACATTAGAACGCTGCACGTGGAAGCTTGAAAAGTCACATGGGCAAAACCTATCAATAAGTAGTAGTACAAGTCTGGTTCTCAGCCTGGTATCTCTTCAGATGCATTCTATTGACTGTCCACTAGCCGCTACACCCATCTTCCTTTGGATTAATGGGTAATAATTCAACTCCCCACCGTGTAATTAGTTAGCAGAACAGACCTATCTGAACAGATACACTGTCCAGATATCTAAGAGCTACCTTGAGCCATAGAAACAATACCTGGACAGGACACTTTTTGGCATGGAAACAGAGGCCCCACTAAGAACATTCTGGAACACAGGACACAGATACCATTCAGAACACTGTACACCACAGACTCCACAGAGCACGCTCAGAACACCCAGGCAGCCCACCGGAACACAGATGGTGTTCATTGCCCTCACATGTTATAACGCAGGACAGCGGGAACATGAGAGCTCTCCAGAAATGCCACAGAACTGCCCCAACATCCTACATCACGGGCCACGCCCCTAACGCCAAAACAAACCATCAGTATTTGAAGTTTCATAGACAAAGGGAGCACACAATAGTTACCTAAAAGGGAGCGCCTGAACTCACCTGAAACCCGAAACAGATGGTGGGGATCACACTGAACATTGAAGCCCATGAACTTATTCTGGTGGGGGGGATGAAAAAAGACAACAATAAATAAATAAAAATGATATGAAAAGAAGAAAGAGGGGCTCTGTGTGAGCCCTGACCCTCTGTGTGAGCCGCTCTGTCAATCACACACCCACACTGAAAGGAAAGCACTCTGATTCCCAGATCAGGGAGAGCCGGAAAGGCCTGTGATATGGAGAGCAGGTCTGATTCTGTGCGCTGGGGTTCCTTCACCTTGAGGGCCTGGGAGCTCTTGATTCTTTTAGCATTATTTATGAACCATAACCTCTGCCACCAGTTTGAGGTTATGATTATATAACATTGTTTTATTTTGAGACCGCACCGGTCCTGTCTGAAAGCCTGCTGTGGCATTGATCAGAGCTTGGTGAAGCCAGCCAAGGGCTTTCTGTTCATTATGTCCCTAATCTCACAAAAAGCAATGATGCACTGACGCACGCACACACTCACCCATTGCTGTGCGTAGGCGAGATGACGGCTGTATGCTCTTCTTTCATGTAGTATTTCACAATAATTGCCACAGACAGGTATGTCGCAGCAAGAGTGCCTAAAATACTGGACACAGAAAAGAGTGAGGTGGTGGGGACAGCCGGCACTAACCCAGGAAAATCATCTTCGATTCACCACACATTCGTCTACTTTCCTCCACTTTCCCTCAGAATTTAACTAAATTGAAAATCTTCCTGACTTCAACCACCTTAGGGTGGTCCGTCAACAAAATTCTTTGTTGCTACTGCCATTGCCTTTATTACTTTTTAAATGTAAAATGTGTAGCAAACAAAATATCAATGCTTCACAGATGAAGCCCTGAAGAGACAGATTTGAAACAAGTGGGGCATGCACTGGCAACGGGGTAGTGAAAAGGCGAGCGGCTCACCTGGTGTACTTCTGGAAGCCGATTTCCTTGGGGATGGAGAGTGGCAGAATGAGGATGATGCACAGGATGAAGAGGGCAAAGCGCTGGTCCGTGTACCAGTGGTAGGGCATCTCGGCTTCAGTGGACCCCGTGATCGTGGCGTACAGGGAGTCGCACACTGAAACACACAGGCGTGACAAACACAGGGAGTCACACACTGAAACACACAGGCGTGAATCACACACAAACGTGAAAAACTCAGGGAGTCACACACTGAAACACACAGGCGTGACAAACACAGGGAGTCACACACTGAAACACACAGGGAATCACACACAAACGTGACACACGGAGTCACACACTGATACACACAGGGAGTCACACACAAACGTGAAAAACTCAGGGAGTCACACACTGAAACACAGGGAGCCACACACTGAAACACACATGGTAATGTGTGGTAATGGAGGCTGCCCTCATCAGTCATCCCTGCTCAATCCAATGTGTGGCACATGCAAGACCATTAAAAGAAAATAGAAAATAAAATCAAAATTGTAAACAATCAGTTCAATTACCCAAAACTACAGGAGGAACACAAACAGAAAACAAATCAGAGCATGAGGTAGTACACTAATGCAAACTATGTAAATATGTGAATACAATTTTGGGGTCTTTTGCACTGTGCAAGAATTGCTTGGACGTTGGTTGGATGCTGGTTGAACATTAGCCAGGTGTCACTCACATTTCTCCAGCTGATCCTGCACCACTACCAGGAAGGCCACAGAGATCATGAAGAGGTTGAAGACGAAGCAGACCTCGCACAGCTGGCCAATGGCAGGGCCGCACACCTCCCGCACCACATCCTGGTAGGTGTTCTGGCCGCTGATGGATGAGGCATAGCCCAGGATCACCAGCCCACTGATCAGGAACACCAGGGACACCTGAGTGGGGGGGGTGAAGAATAAAAGAACAGAGGAGAAGGGGGGTGAAGAGAGAGGGAGGAAGTTATTCAACAACATGCAAAATCCTTATATGCTGTCGGGTATCGATCACAATGATCAATCACCCATTAACTGATAATATAACCAGTATTACATAATAATCCAGAGACTCTAGTGAAGTTCTCCAGAAGTGTGGCACATACATACATTGACATTTTAGGCATTTAGCAGACGCTCTTATCCAGAGCGACTTACATAGTTTACATTTCTTTACATTAGGGGTGTCAAGAGATTAAAATATTTAATCACGATTAATCGCACGAGTGTCCATAGTTAATCGCGATTAATCGTAAATTGATCGCACATTTTTTAATCTGTTCAAAATGTACCTTAAAGGGCCGGTTTCCCGTTCAGGCCTTAAATCAGGACTAGGCTAATTCTACTTAAATTAATCCACACTAAACAAATGGCTTTCTGAGACATTGCTTAACTTCAGATTAATTAGTTCTAGACTAGTCTCAGACTAAGGTAATCAAGGACTAGTCAAATCATCTTTTGGAAGCCCAATTTGATTAGCAATGTGCACATGGTGCTAAAGTGAGGATGCTGTAAAAACCAGGGGTGGAATGCTTCTACATAAGCATTATGCAGTGTGTGGAACTGGAGTTAGACACCTGACCCAACCAAAGAATGGACAAAGGCAAAAGAAAACGTTCACAGAATTTCAGTGAAATTGAAAAGACCCTCTTAAAGGAAATTGTGTTAAAGTACCCTATAATTGAGAACAAACAGCATGATTCAGGAACAGAAAACAACAAGAAGAATGCATGGACTGGTATTTTGAATGTATTCAACTCGAATTAAAAAGTAACCAACCGTACACTCCAACAACTTCAGGTAAGATTATTTATTGTTGGCCCAATGTTACAAATCAGTCACTTTGAAATGTATGTTTTCTTATGTATCATAACAGGGTGGGTCCTAAATGTATTGTATGTGCACAGAAATGTAACATAAACAATATATACAGAACTGCTAATACAATTTCTATATTGTCTTCCAAAGGTCCTGTGGAAAAACATAAAAATAAACTTGAAAAAAACAACTGCCATTGCTCGTAGGGAGCGTTTCAAGACAGGTGGGGAACCCCCAGTTAGACCAAAGACAGATGAGTTGGGGGACATGTTGACTGGGATTATTGAAAGCCAGCAACCCTTGGAAGGTATCACAGATGATGACCATTTGGACAGTGCAGGTGGGGGACCATTCCAATACTCATTTGGTAGGATAGCATGTGCTATCCCACTCAATACATAATGTTAGTCATTGCATTCTCATAATAAAAATGACAATGACCTCAACTCTTGAACCCTTCTCAAATCTAATACTACAATACTTTTCCAGAAGAAGAGGACCTGATCTTGACCCAGATCTTGGAGGGGCCGGGGCAGAGTCAGGAAGATCAGCCCACGACATCTCCAGCAGCAGCCAGCAGCAGCCAACAGCAGCCAGTGTCTCTAACCCAGGCAGCCGGACAAGGGGGAAAAGGCTGACCATTCATGAGAAACTTGCCATAGAATTCCATGAGTGTAAATCACAATATTTAAAAGAAGAACATGAGGTCAAGATGAAAATCCTTCATGTTGAGTTATCTATGAGGGAGGAGGAGAGAGACATGAAGCGGCAGCAGTATCAATGTTCTTGATGTGCCTTTGTGAATTAAAAAAACTTTTGTTACCAATCCATGCCAATCACTTATGTATCATTTGTTATGAGAAGTGCTGCAAAGCAAAAGATCTCTGTAAGCAAGTCCATTTCTGTTATGAGAAGTACATTGTCAAAACTCATCTGTTTTCAAAACCTTTGTTTATTTCTGTAAGCCTGTGTCCATTCTGTTGTCATCTGGCTTAAATGTATGTTTTATGTAACTTTTATCTACTCAGCCATCTGGAACATGTTTCTTGGGTCAAATAAAATGTCATCTTCAGTATGAGGGTCATCTTCAGTATGAGGGTCTGGGCAGCCATGCTGTTTGAGATAATTATGAAGCACTGCTGTTGCAATAATGAAAATGCAGCATCTTCTTGGTTCAAAACGCAATGTGTTTCTGAGACACTGGAAACTATTCTTCCATATACCAAACATGCGCTCTACTAGCCCTCTGGTGTGGATATGAGCTTGGTGTAGCACTGTTGCTCAGGTCTTACTGGATGAAGATAGGGGGTGAACAAGAAGTTTGTCTGTGCATACCCACTGTCACCAAGTAGGATTCCACTATGTTGTCCCGCTTCAAACTGAGCATACAAAGAGGAGTTTTGGAAAATCCTTGAGTCATGAGTTGAACCTTTCCAACATGCAACAATGTTGGAGAACTGCATAGTGGGAGTTCACGCACGGTGTACATTTATTGAAAAGCAGTTTTTACGATTCCTGAACTCCTCAGCATCCGCTGTAGAGGGACACTTAATGGGAATATGACATCCATCAATACAGCCAATTACTCCAGGGAAGTTCCCATGTTCATAGAACTCTACCTTGTAGGTGGCCTGGTCAGCAGCATTGGGGAACTTGATGTAATTGTCTTTCAGCTCACATATAGCATTGCAGACTTTGTGTACTATTTTGCACACAGTTGATTCACTTACACCACACAAATCCCGTTTCACGATGGAAGGTTCCACATGCCAAAAACCTCAAGGTGATAAGTACTTGTAAGGAAGGAGGGATAGGGGTTCCCTTTACTAAGTCACATGAAAGCTTTGGCTTAAGCAAACAAATTATTTCAGATGCATTGTCTTTGTACATACAGAAACGGTCACGAAAATGTATGTCATCCAAATCATTCAGTTGGTTGCTCCTGTCCATAAGCAACCTTCTTTCTGGTCTTGGTGGTGGTCTTTGATCATCATTGAAATAGTCAAGGTAATCCATTTTCCTCTATTGTCAAGGTGAACCATGAGGCAAACAGCCTGTAATCTGAAGTTAAACCTGCCTCTGGCCAGGTTTAATTTAAGCCTTCATTTAGATCTGGATTACCTCTAATCTTCCTTCTGGAAATCTGATTGTTTAAATCAAGACTAGGGCAAGTCTGAGACTACTTTAATCCATGTCTGAGAAAGCCATTTCAATAAGTCCAGGTTTAAAATGTGATTTAGTCTACGACTAGGCTTAATCCCTGTACAGGAAACCAGCCCAAAGTGTTTAATACTCTTATCAACTCTATTGATAATACTCTTATTCTATTCTATTTTATTCTATTCTATAAAGTATATTCTATCAACATGGGATTGGACAAATATGTTTGCTTGCTATGTAAATGTATGTTTATTGTAAATCAATTTAAGATACTCCTCTTAACTTGCATGGACTTGCACCCTCTTACTTGACGGATCTACTTCATCCGTACAATCCCCCACGTTCGCTTCGCTCACAAGATGCAGGCAACTTGGTAGTCCCTAGAATATCAAAAAATACAGCAGGTGGCAGAGCTTTCTCCTATAGAGCTCCTTTACTGTGGAACAGTCTACCCGTCTCTGTGAAGGAGTCAGACACGGTCTCAATTTTCAAGTCTAGGTTAAAAACACATCTCTTTAGTCTCTCTTATAGTCATTAGGTGCAGATGTGGAGGGGGCGTAGCAATAGAGCCTTCTGCTGCAATGAGCTATCCTTACTGTCATCAATCATAAGTTATGATCCGCCCCTATCAGGACTGCTGATGATGTGGTGGGATGGTCTCTGAGTGCCCTCATGGCTGCGTGCTCCTTGTGCCACTCACCTAATTAGTTATGCTGCCCTAGATTACTTCTGCTGGTGCAAAAGTGTTATCACTACTCTTTCCCCTGATCCGGTGTGATATTTATCATAGTCATAATTGCTAGCCGGATGCCGGATGCCGCTGGCCCAGACCCTAGCTGCTGGTTCCATCCCCCGCCCTGCCCTGGTATCTGAAGGGATGAGGTCCACCCCACCCCTACACTTAGAATGCCCTTCCGGTGGTCTGTTAAGCCTCATGAGCCTCAAGGACTATTTGTTTTGTTTTTCTTTGTATCCCACCATTTTCCAGGAGTTCATCTCGACCGCTTTTTAAGGGGTCAGGGAATCATTTTCCAGTCTCCCACATTGGCTCCAATGGTTTTCTGTTTTTTTGATTCCCTCTGGAAAATACCAATTGTGAAGCGCTGTGTGACAACCTGTTTGTAAATGGCGCTATACAAAAATAAATATTGATTGATTGAATTAACCCAAAACAATGACAAATATTGTCCAGAAACCCTCAAAGGTACTACATTTAGCATAGAAAATATGCTCAAATCATAACATGGCAAACTCAAGCCCAACAGGCTGCTAAATTTAATTTAACATTACTTAGTAATATGAGTACTCACACAATGTAGTGTGTCCAACTTTACGCTTATAAAGGTTCACTAAAACATCCCATTTTTTTAAACATTAACACAAAACAATCGACCTCAAGGTATCGCAATAACAGACTCATTGTACAACAGGTACATTGGTCAGCTACATTTTCCATTACTCAAAGATCATTCCCTGGATCCCTCGCACTTCTAAAGCAAATCACACAATGTAATTGTGTCCAACCTCACATGGGGAAAATAAAGGCTCACAAAAACATCCCCTTCTACTATGTGGGATCAAAACAGGATGATACAAAATAAAACAAACAATAAATAAAGTGAGCAGGAAACAGTGGAAAGGGAGTATAATACAGAACTAGGACTCAAACTAGGATATTGCATTTAGGCTATACTTGCATTTATTTGGATACAACAGTTAGGCTATACTTCTATTTCTTTGCACCGAGCCAGTTGCTTAAACAGACAAGCCTATTTACATTGTCGGACGACAGGGCAGCTCGCTTCTTCAGAACAATATGCCCAGACAATGAAAATAAGGTGTTGCCAAGTACTTGCGTGCAAGGCAGTGTGCAATGTTTGGACCACCACTGCTGGGGACAGTCCTCCATGTCAATAGCAGGCTCTGCCCTGTAACGCTCCACACATTTATCAATAGAGTCCTCCTCTTCATCAGAGTCAGACTCTGGGGCAACCATGAGAGCTGATCTTTTCTTAGGTGGCTCAGACGTCGCTGGTTGTTCCGGCTGTGCAGGCCTCTCCTCCCTGAGCAAGGCACCGATCGAACGACACACCTCAGCCCTATCAGGTCTGCACAGACACTTGAGGTCCTTAAACCAAACCAAACCAGATCAAGTGCTGTCGCAACCCTCAGCCATGTGATGTTCGTTTTTTCCTTGTGTTTCTCCAGGTCTGTTGTGAAGGTCTGCTTGAATTTAACCACGTAGGCTGGGTCATCCTCACAGATCTCCATCACTCGCGATAGATGGCACAAAGCAGGCAGCACCACTGAGCCTGAAACAAACGTTTCTCCTCCAAGAAGTTCAGTTATGTACCTGCAATAATAGAGAATAGCACTTCAGTTAGGAACTTGTTACATTCACTCACTGAAGGGCTCAGTGGTTCTCACACACACACACACACACACACACACACACACACACACACACACACACACACACACACACACACACACACACACACACACACACTTTCTCCCAACCCTCTTTCTCTCTCTCTCTCTCTCTCTCTCTCTCTCTCTCTCTCTCTCTCTCTCTCTCTCTCTCTCTCTCTCTCTCTCTCTCTCACACACACACACACACATACTTCTGACAAAGACCCACTTTGATTAAGAAACACACATACTATAAATGAGAGTATCAATAATTACCTGCAGGGCTCCAGCACTGTCTCCAACGTCTGCAGTTTATCCAGCTCAGCTGTTGTTGGCATGGTGACGTTGGTTGTATGTAGGGCCAGTGCAGTTCTCAGTGGTTGTTGATTTCTCCAAACACGCTTGATCATCTCCAGGGTACTGTTCCATCTCGTTGACACATCCTGTGTGAGTGACTCTTTCTTTTGACCGTTTGCAATTCGCTGTTATTCGAGCTCCGCGGCGTTTGGCGGACTATGCTTAAAATGCCCCACTACCTTTCTGCATTTTGCCAATGCGATTTTAAACGGACTGTTATGTAGAGACACTGTGATGGATCGTTGGAGGCTATGCGCGGTGCAAGGCAAATGCTCGAACGGGAGTTGTTGCGCACACTATCGGTGGTGATTGTGCTGACTTTATGTTCAATGTTCCACTGTTTGGCTACTTGCATAAAGTGCTCGGCGCACGCTTCAGCAAAATGCCTCTCCTCTGTCTTCATAACAGTCAAAGCATGCGACCGAAGTTGCCACTGCTGGTCAAAATAATACGCTGTTACCCCGAGGTAACTGATTGCTGAGTGAAGCCCAATAGTCTCCGGCAGTGGTGTAGTCTACTTTTTTGTAGTGGGTATACTGTTATACTCATCTGTCCTAGAGCAACGCATCCCGGAGCGACACCTCATGACTACCATCACAATCAGTAATGCATAGAGAGCATTCAGACTGGTTATGCGTTATCAACATGTTAATTTATTATAAGCATCACAAGACATATAACAGCCAATAACATTACCAAGAACAATAATGGAGTAGCAGCATTAATAATGAGCATTTCTACAGTTCTGTCTCCAACACTTATTCATTACAGAATATTAGGAACTATAGAAGAATTAGGAAGTGAGGACACAAAAAGTCCACTTATCTTTCAAAACCATTGTCAAACTTAGGCTATGTACTGTACCAGCTTAAATGAACAAGAAAACATCCTAGAAGTGCACAAGACAAATTAGCTTCAAACAAGAAAAAACAAAAAAGGTTAATTAACAAATAGGTTTCACCTCAATGAGGGTTGAGAAGGCACTTAACATACATACGGAGTTCACTGTGTTAGTCCAAAAGCCCTGAGAAAAGGATGGCACACTTATAGACAGCCCAGCTCCTGTTCCAGGATGGTAAGAGGTGGAGGGGTAGGGTCACTAAGTGACTGCAGGGGGAGGGTGGATAACTTGATAGTCTACAAAGCTTTCCAAATATGTTTGTACTCAGGCATCTGAGGTGCGCGTTGCTTGCGTAACAGAGCGATGGCTTCTCAGCCATGTTGTGACGTACTTCCTTGGCTCAAAAAGTGTTACAGGGGGCCCATTAATGCTGATCATCATCAAATTACTTATATTAAACAGTTGTCTGAACAATCTTGTCTGTGCATATATTGTTAATCAGACTGAAGCCCCTTTCACACTCAGCAGTGCTGCAAGGGATGGTCTGCATGCATCTTATGAGTGGTTTTAGGCTTTCAGGCTCACTGTCTGGGTGCTCAAGGAAATCTCTCATACCATTAACTGCTTGCTCTTTACAAAGATTGAACCGCCTGCACAGTCGTTTCACTTGAGCCTCACCATGCCGTATGCCAGGTGTTGATGGCCAGTTGCCTGTATCCAGAATGCTTAGATCATGAAGCATTTCATCATCAAATGAGAGGCGCTTCTCCAAGTTGTTGATCAGGGGCCGTATTCACAAATAATTTTATCTTACCACTAGGAGTACTCCTAAATCGCACTAAAACCTTTTAGTTAGGAGTTCCACCTTAAAACCTATTCACAAAGCTGCAAAGACAAACTCATACTAAGGAAGTCCTAGAATTGTCAAGCTAAGAGTGAGGGCGGGGTTGACATCGTTGCTATGGATGACGTTGTTTCTCATGAACGAGCTTACTCAGAACAGCGATTGGCTGATATAGTGGATGGGTCTCTGCCCGCGATTTCAACCTAGCAAATAAATTATATGCTACTGTAAAGGGGTATGTAGGCCTACCTGTTCCTGTTATATTCTAGTGGTGTAACGGATCGCAGTTGATCCGTGATCCGTATGGATCAACCACCACGGTTCGGCACGCATATGATCCGCGGATTAATAGCTAAATTGAACCATCATAGAGAAATACAGTTTTTCTGCCGCTGTTACGTTTTAAAGTAACAATTCCCTAAATCTCGATGCAGAGTTACAGTGAAGAGATAGACAACCATGTATGTTTTGGTTTGCTTTGTTTTTCATACTAAATGCCTTTCTGGGAGGCAGGTTTTTAGAAACGCGACCAAATTAAATAAAATTTAAACATTAGCGATCTTTTAATTTTTTATTACATTAATTCAGGCATAAGACCACCCTAGTTAAATCGCCTAGGCGTACTGAATCTAAAAATGTATTTTGTGAAATTTTCAAATAAAGATTTAGTGAAATAACTTAAATTGAAAAACGGAAATTATCATTCATTCAATTCCTTGAGAATAGTTCCTGGTAATTTTTGGTGGAAACGCGCCTATGGCCCCTGTTATTTATTTTTTTGCTGATCCGAAAAATGATCCGATGCACCCCTATTAGCCTATATTCTAATAAAGATTCTAAAATACAAATGTAGGCTACGTGTCACTGATTTAACATGAAACCAAGAATACTGACTAGTCAATTGGTTACATGTCTGCATTTAAATAAACAATCAGCGGGTATCTATATATAATATATATAATATTATATATATAATACAGTCGCGATTGAGGCGGTACCTTTTATGAGCTCTGTATCATTCAATATCTCGAGTGTTGACGCGATTGCCGGCAGCAGCAGATTTTTGGATCGCTGTGAGTAGGTCTTTAGCGACTTAGAAGTCCTCTTGACTGCTTCTAACTTCCCCTGGACTTAGGAGCTGTTTTTAGCTCTCAAACCCTTTGTGAAATACTCTTATCCCAAAAATGTAGGAGTCCTAAATTTATGAGTGACACGCCCATTATTTTTCAGAGTTGCTCCTAAATTGCCGAGTTAGGACCAACTTTTACCCTTAAAATGCTTTGTGAATACGGGCCCAGACTTTGTAGGAATTGCTTTGCATTGATTGGTGTGAGCTTTGCATTTGATTCCAGGGGAACCGATCCAAAATGTCCCAAAGCTTGTGCAGTCAGTGCCTCCTCTGATTTTTCTCCTGGGGTGTCACGCGCTCCCCTTCTCTCATTGATTCGCAACACTAACGTTAGCCAAGTTAGCTAGTTCTAGATACATTTAAAATGTAAATATACCAACAATCCCCTGCTATTTCAGTGATGTTAATGATAACGTTAATGATAACATATTTCACCTACCAGGTAACGTTACGGTAGCGTCGGGCTCGTTCTCTGAAGCATTACTGTTTAGGACAGCTTCATACTCAGCTGGTTCCTTTTCAACAACCGCGTTTTTGTCATCTGCTGCAGTTGTAGTGTCCTCCGAAAAAGCAGTAGCTTCAGGGGCAACCTTTCTAAAACACTGAAAGAGTGTAGTTTGCTTTCGTTTCATCGTTATATCTCCGTCCCTTCCTTAGTGATTCCCATTCGTTGATTTTCACATTACAAAAATGATGTTGTTACGTATCCTCACGCATTTTTAAGAGGGTATACGGAAATCACTGAGCTATTCTAGTGGGTATACGGCGTATACCTGCGTATCACGTAGACTACACCACTGGTCTCCGGTGAGCGCAACCGTTGTAGTCTGTCCCAACTCCTCCGCTACTTTTGCTTTCTGGTCTTCATACAAGTTGTGTATCTTCGATACAATGCTGGCTCTCGAAGTGCAGCCGTTGGATGCAATCTGAATTATTTCAAGCAGACCCTTGTCCTCCACAATGTTAATTGGCCCGCAAGCTGTAGCCAGCAATTTAGCTATTGCTGTTGAAAGCTTGCTGCTTGTAGAGTTGTCTAGGGTTTTCCCTCGCACACTATCAAGTGTGGTCTGCCGCAAGCGAGATGTTTCGGGGCTAACGGGGCTGTCTGCATTAGCTGTGTGCTTGGCTAGCAAATGGTATTTGAGACTAGATATACTCCGGTGGTAACTCAATTCACATCGGAGGTAACTGCAAATAACTTTGGTCTTGTCGACAGACCCATCTGGCAGGGCTTTGTAGCTGAACTTGCCATTCAAAACCCCTTTTTTTTAAATCCATTGCTGCTTGCTATCGCCATCCGACTTAACGTTAATGCTAGCTGATTCCTAAACTGCGGGTCGGGCAAACGGTCCTCATAATAGAACGTGCGTTAATGCATTTAAAAAAATTGTGGCGTTAAAATGAATTTGCGTTAACGCGTTATTATCGCGTTAATTTTGACAGCCCTACTTTACATACAATCCATTTATACAGCTGGATATTTTACTGAAGCAATTAAGTTTAAGTACCATGCTCAAAGGTACAACAGCAGTGCCCCACCTGGGAATTGAACCTGCAACCTCTGAGTTACAAGCCCAGCTCCCTAACCATTGCATTACACTGCCAGCCCATAAACCATATAAACTTAAGCCTATATACTACTACTACCCCACCATAGCAGTGTTTTGGGCTGAGGTGGCGGTGGAGTGCGTGTGTGTGTGTTTGTGCGTGTATATTTGTGTGTGTGTGTGTGTGTGTGTGTGTGTGTGTGTGTGTGTGCATGTATGTATGTATGTGTACATACACACACATATATACACACTGGGATGCTGGGATACATAGCAAAAAGTATTGAGTATAAATCAGGTTATATTAGTGTTATATATATATGCCTTTGTCAGACCTCACTTAGAATACTGTGTGCAGTTCTGGGCATCACACAGAGTTGTCAATGCCTGGAACAACTTGGGTAGTAGAGGCAGAAACACTTGGGCTATTCAAGTCTAGGCTAGATGCAGTACTAGATACTCTTTAGATTAGGACATGACGAGCCTAGATGGGAGAGAACCTGGCAGAAGGACAACCCTTTCTGCAGCACTCCATTAATCAGGCCTTTATGGTAGCTCTTGGCATTCAGGCCAAAAAGTTCAATTTGTGTCTCATCAGACCAGAGAATCTTTCCCTGATGCTCATAGAGTCCTTTAGGTGCCATTTAGAAAACTCCAGGTGGGCTGTCATATGCCTTTTACTCAGCAGTGGCTTCCATCTAGCCACTACCATAAAGGCCTGATTGATGGAGTGCTGCAGAGATGGTTGTCCTTCTGCCAGGTTCTCCCATCGCTGCCGAGGAACTCTGAAGCTCTCTTAGAGTGGCCATTGGGTTCTTGGTCACCTCCCTGACCAAGCCCCTTCTTGCCCGGTTACTGAATTTGGCCGGACGGCCAGCTCTAAGAAGAGTGGTTCCACTGGTGGTTCCAAACTTCTTCCATTTCACAATGATGGAGTCCACTGTGCTCCTGGGGACTTTCAATGCTTTAGCAATGTTTTTATAGCCTTTCCCAGAGAGTTCCTAGGACTTCATGGCTTGGTTTTTACTCTGACATGTACTGTGAATTGTGGGACCTTATATAGACAGGTGTGTGCCTTTCTAAAGCATGTACAATCAATTGAATTTGCCACAGATGGACTACAATTAAGTTCTAGAGACATCTCAAGGATGATCAAAGGGAACAGAATGCATCTGAGCTCAATTTCGAGTGTTATAGCAAAGGGTCTGAATACTTATGTAAATGTGATATTTCAGTTTTTTATTTTGAATAAATTTGCAAAAATGTCTAAAACCCCATAATGACAAAGCAAAAACAGGTTGTGTGTAGATTGATCAATTTGAGAATAAGGCTGTAACATAAAATGTGGAAAAATGTAAGGGGTCTGAATACTTTCCGAATGCACTGTATGTGTGTGGGGTAGGGGGTGTTCAAACATCAGCAGATTGGTTGCCATCTCCTCTATAAACAGCTCCCCCTTCATTAGAACATGGCTGTGAGGATTCACACTCTATGGAGAAAATTCAACACACGCAGGGGTTGGGGTTGTGGGTAGGTCCACACACAGGGGTTGACCCTCATGATGCAGGGACCCTTGGCCCCCCACCCAGCTCTGCAGTAGCTACTAGTAGAGGCGGGGGCAGAAAGACACAGAAACACAGAAACACACAAACGCCCCCACACTCAGTCCTTATCAAATAACAAGGGAGAGCGAGTGCCCCTAAAGGTATGGAACCCCCAGCAGAGCATTCAAATAAATTTAATCTACTTAAATTTAATCTCGGTTTCTTGCAATATAATCCCTGCTGACACACATTAAGCAGACTTTCCAAACCCAAAACACATGATTAAAACAGTGGTGTAAATATTCCCTGCAGGGTGAATGTGTATGTGTGTGTGTGAGAGACAGTGAGAGTGTGTGTGTGTGTGTGTGTGTGTGTTTTACTTCATCCTCCTCTGACAGAAATAAACCAGCAAGCCGATACAGCCATTACGATACTATTTGCCGTCCTGACCAATGAAAACACACCACAGGCTGTTCAGTAGATACAGATCGCCCTACCATTCTGCCCACCCCTGGCACTGCCACATGGTAACACCCCACACTCTGGATGCTGGCAGAGTCAACTGGGTCAACCAGAGGATTTACACACACAGAGAGAGCATCCAGACCACATCAACTCTGAAGTGCCTTCCTGTCTGTTGAGCTGTGCTCTGTGAGTGTGAGTGTGCGTGTACGTGAGAGCCGTGTCAGTGTATGTGTGCGAAAGTGAGTGAGTGTGTGAGAGTGAGTGAGTGCGTGCATGTGTGAGTGTGTATGAGTGTGAAAGTGAGTGACTGTGTGTGCGTGCATGCGAGAGTGAGTATGTGTGTGAAAGTGAGTGAGTGTACATGTGTGTGAGTGAGTTAGTGTGTGTGAGTGTGTGCATGCGCACGTGTGTGTACAAGAGAGTGTGTGTGTCTCCATTACAGCGCTACTGTTTCAGGAAGGCTCTGATCTCTCACTCTCTTATAAACATGCATCTTACATCTAAACCCTTTAGGAAGGCAGGGGGACAGCATCATATCACACTGCACACCTTCCCTGGTCTCCAGACACAATGCTTATGAAAGCCACAGCCTGAAACTGAAGGTAGACAGTGGCACGGCGTAACGGGGAGAGGGCTGTCACAGTCGGGTATAAGAAAATGAAGTGTTGTGAAAAATGCAAGTGAGACCCAGATGTTAAATGGCCCGAGTGCAGGGAAGCATGCCACCAAACGAGGGACACACCGGTGTGAATTTGGGGTGGGGTGGGGTGGGGTGGAGGAGGATATGAGCCGTGTTCATGGGAACACAGTACAAGCTGTGCATCGACCACCACAGCACCACAGTGATAATAAAACCAAACCACAATGGGTCTGAACTGCTGAGTTTGCACACTCCTGAGGGAATCACCACTCCTGAGGGAATCACCACTCCTGGGGGAAAGTGCTGCCTTGCAGTGAGGCTGTTACCCATGATGCAGTGCAGGTCCACAGGCCTCATCAGCAGGTTGATGGATATGAGCAGGAAACTAACATGGCCACAGGTAGACCCCCAAATAATAAAAGTATCAATAAAAAAACTAAACAATGATTCTACTTCTGCATGGCTATTAGTTATATTATGTCTGGGTCCTATGTCTGGGAGGCGGCCATTGATTTCAGACTGATTGTTGAGGATTAAAGGGTTTGACTCAGTCTTGCATTAATGTGACCGAGCTCACAGTGGGCGGTGCCCACCTGGTCTCTCAGAGCCCACTCATTATCCCACTACCCTCTCTCTTACCCATCTCTGTTATCACCACAAAAACACCTTTTGCACACATTCACCAGAATCCATAAATTCAGCTTCTTTCTCTCCCTCTCAGACTCTCTCTCACCTCCTCTGCTCCCATCTCTTTTCAAATAAATTCCGGGATTAAAAGGCAAAGCCCCCAAGGAGTTGACTTCGTACAGAGGGGAGGGGGGGGCGGGGAGAAAGAGAGGTGGAATGAGGTGGAATGTAAGAGTATGCTGGGTGAGATTGATTTAAAGGACCCCTCTATTTCCTCAAAATGTGCTTCATCAAAGAAACTTTCTATTTCATCCTAGTAGGTGCAAAGACAAAAGGAAACCCATATTCTTCAGTGGAAGAAAATATATAAACACAAACACACAATCACCCCTCGTCGCCTCCTTTTAAATCAATCTGAGAATTAAAAAAATTATATAACTAGGAAACTATAAACAGAATGTATGTCCACAGTATCAATGAAAGAGTGAATGTACCGTCGCTTTTTGTATGCAAGCAACGAGACTCCGGTACTACAGTCCTCAACATCTCTACAGCGCCATCCTTCTGGGCGAACATATAATGCCACTGGATTACTGAACGCATTATTATAGTCAGGACAGCATGCCGGCGTCATCCTCATTCGCACGTGTCTGTACTGTTACAGTATGCCCGCAGTCCATTGTGCTGTTGAGACGTTATAATTATCTAATTATGATTGAAATGTTTCGTATGTGCCTTATTGGAACTGAAGAGATGAGATGCATGTGCAAATTAACAATTTATAGATGCACAAAGCATCCCCTTCATCTGAATGCAATTTAAATAAATATACATATAATCTGGCGTTGTAAATGTAAATGCGTTGTATCAATGACGATATAATCAAGTCGTTATGCCCATTCCTGTCATTTAAAAAAGCCAAGGGGAGTGATAAAGTGTCATCCCAATGGCACAGCCAATCTTCATCATTAATCAAAGAGAGTTTAACTGTGAAACAAACGTTTCAGAAGAGAATCGCCGTAGCCTACACGGCACCTTCACTTATTTCAAGAGTCAGCTACATCGAAAGGCACACAAAATAATTTCACGCTATATAATACGTTCATAATATCCGTGAATGTACTTTATTACACAGAAATTGATCGCTCACCATTTCCACTCCAACAGCGATGTTCACGCCCCCAGCTTTCTCGAAAGCCCACGGAAAGTTGAGTAGCCCTGCGCCCAGAGCAGATTTGAGCATAATGAATATCGCACCGAAAGAACCCAGCCTCGGGCCGTCTGTGTCCAACGCGGGCTTGGCCAGCAAACTGATGCTCTCCCTCGCCAATTCTTCCATCTTGACCACACGCTTTGCTCTCGACTTCTTGAATTAAATCGCCGCGACTCAATAAGTCTGACACCTTCCTTTCAAAGAACACTTTCAAACTTTGGGCAAAAGGCGCAGGGTTGGGGAGGTGGATGTGTTGATGGAGGCGTTGTCAAAGTTTCCAAACCAATCAAATGTTTTTCCTCGTTTTCGTTCCCCTCTCGCACCAGGGACCACCGTTGATAAATCCTAATTTCGTTTGAATGGACAGGTTGTCAGTTCGGCTTCCAATCAGCGGCCGTTGTTTAATTAAGCTGCGCAAGGTTGAAATGCCCTCTTAAATGGATCAACACATTTAACGGCTTGATGCAAAATCTGTTAAGGGGTTGACAACATTTTTGAAACAGGGCTGTCCTTTCGATCACCACGAGGACTCAGGGGAAGTCTCGGACACGTGGGTCAGTCACTTCATATCACCTGCCGTGTTGACTCAGTTTAAATGCTGAATTTTCATATTATTACATTAAAACGTTTCCTCACCATTAACCTTCAAGTCGAATAAGGTAAACGGGGGATAAATGACAGGCTGAATTGATCTTCTATGCCTACACTTAACACTTGACTGTCCATTACTGGAATCCTCCATGACCCCATGACCCATGCAGCATCCTGCACCTCTTGTGCACACTAATACAGTAAATAGATATTAAGGGCTGCTTGCGAAATAGGTGTGTGAGTGGCATGTAGCTGCCTGCAAACAGTATCACCTTGGTGCCTGACGGCGCTCTGGGTAACGTGTGCTCACAATGCATACTTGTGCACTCATGAGGGGTGACCACGTGTCTCCTATGTGTCCAAAAAGAGAAGGAGGGGGTGGAGTCTCAATACACAGCAGCAGAACACTGGCAAGGCAGGCTCACTCATTTTTTGGGAGGTCGAAGGGAAACTGCCAGCTCCCAGTCTAGACTGGGCGGCTGGAGGAGGAAGTCAGGAACAAAGCTGGGAACCTCCCAGGAAAAGAGGGCATGTGACCTCGTTTGGGACAAGATTTTTTAAATCCATTTAGCCACAGATACTGGTCACAGGCTCAGTTCCCATGTTCCACAGATAATTAACGTCCACTGAGGCTGTGATCCGAGAGGGCTCTGGGACATTCTCACAGGCGGTTCTGTCCCATTAAAAGTGGATCAGCTGGGTTTACAGGGACTGCCTTCACTAATGGAATTAGTCTACTTCCCAGTCCTGGGGGGTGGGAGAGAGGTGGACAGAGAGCCCAGTTCTGGGGGGGTGGGAGAGAGGTGGACAGAGAGCCCAGTCCTGTGGGGGTGGGAGAGAGGCGGACAGAGAGCTCAGTCCTGGGGGGGTGGGAGAGAGGCGCACTGATCTATGTGGGACAGGAGGAGGGTATTTATTGTTTGTTTATGATGTTCCGAAACAGTTGCAGTAATTACACCATTTAAAAATGCAATGCCTCATCCTACCTACTCACACAAACAGAGAACTTCCCAAAAGCAAGAGTACTCCCTTCACACTCCCTCGCTTACTCTGTATGGTTCAGGTGTGCTCCAGCACAGGGGGTTGTAATAATTAGTCATAAAGATAATTTATTATTTTCTGTTTACTTCTGTGCATAAGGGGGGATATCCAAACCCCTGATCACAATGACAGAGTAAATACAAAACACTGAAATAAACACGCACGCACACTCTCTCCCACACCACACACACATGCACACACATGCACACACAACACACACACAACACACACAACAACACACACACAACATACACACACACGCTCCCACACCACACACACAACACACACACACACACAACACACACAACACACACACACACACACACACAACACACACAACATACACACGCTCTCACACATGCACACACGCTGGTACACCCACACGCCATCACACACACAAACACACGCACACGCACGCACACTCTCTCCCACACCACACACATGCACACACAACACGCAGACAACACACACACACACACACACGCTCTCACACACCACACACATGCACACACAACACACACACAACATACACACACACGCTTTCTCACACATGCACACACGCTGGTACACCCACACGCCATCACACACACAAACACACGCACACGCACGCACGATTTCGAACACAGACTCACGGGCACATGCAAGATTAAGAACCATATTTACTCATCTGCTCCATCTCCCTTCTCCAGTAACATGGTAGCTTGGAGGTACAATGAGTACTTCAAATAAGTTGTTTTTCTAATGAGGCCCACAGCAATAAAGTTACAAAAGGAGAAGACTTGTTCTATTCCTGAAAGAATGACACAACCACTGCAATGGACCCATTATGCATCATTCCCAAATCCTCCCAATTACCCTTCTGCACATGGACACTATCTGCATGAGTTACCCTTTACTTTATGACACAATCAGTAGGTCTATGTCTGTGACTGATCCATCATGTCAAACTTTTAAAGGGAGATTTGCTCACTCTTTTGCTCATGTGCCTTTATGTTGCATCAGTCCTGGTCATAAGTGGACTTCCTCCAGATCGAGAGCTTCATGATTCGATAGGTGGAATGTGGACTCAGCCTGTCTGTCTGAAAAGGTCAAAGGTCCAATGGGACCAAAATGAGCAGGGTTGCTGCCATTCAGGGGGATGACACTCTTCTGTGTGATACCTCTACACATTTGTTTGCCATGGCGATATGGCTTGGCACAGTTAGAGCTGGCTCAAGAAGCCGCTTGAAACATATTAACCTACAGTGAACATTCAAACTTAGCAGTTGATGGAGGACAATAAAATGTGTTTGGACAGTAAAGGGAAATCTAGGGATCTCATTTTAGGATGAATTTCTGTGTGAGGTGGTCTAACAACGGGGCAGGTTGCACAGCGCAGTATGAAAAGGTAACAAATCAAGCTACTACTTTCAAAGATCAGTGTGAAAATCCTAGGTGACTTAAAATAAACCCAAACATGGATGCCTGTTAGTCCTGTCAGCTTCCACTCACTAAGAGTCCCTCACATGACTCAGTAATTCTAAACTTTCTGTACCTCCTGTCACATTTGTATTATTTTGTTATGTATTCATACAGTTCAGTGGAATTTAGATCGTCTTTACCGTAACAGTATGGATTGCAAAAATGTTAACGTTCGTTATGAATAGAACATAATTTATTTTTCTGTCAGTTCAGATTCATACATCTACAATGGGGGAAATAAGTATTGAACACATCAACATTTTGTCCAGTAAATGTATTTCCAATGAGCCTATTCAAGTGAAATTTGCACCAGACTTTGGTATTAACTCAAAAAATCCAGACAAAAAAATCTAAACATTAAAGTCCATATGTAAATAAAGTTATGTGTAATAAAGTGGAATGAAACAGGAAAAAAGTATTGAACACACTAAGAAAAAGCAGTACACCACAGCAAGGAAAGGCAAGGAACCAGCTGAAAACCATAACTAATTAGGAGGCAACTCTACCTCCAATCTGTGCTAATTAATGTCAGCTGGGTTAGAATATATTGATGGGCTATAAAAAAAATATATTTGTTACCCAGGTGCCACACAAGAAACATCTAATGATGGGTAAAAGCAAAGAGCTCTCTCAAGACCTTCGCAACCAGATTGTTGCAAAACATGAAAATGGAATTGGCTACAGACGTATTTCACAACTTCTGAATCTTCCAGTAAGCACCATTGGGGGCATTATCCGTAAGTGGAAGCAACATCACTCCACCATCAACCGGCCACTCACAGGAGCTCCTCGCAAGATTTCTGATCAGGGAGTCAGAAGGATACTTAGAAGAGTAGCCATAGTGCCAAGGACCACTAGGAAAGAGCTCCAGAAAGACTTGGAGGCAGCAGGTACAACTGTGACAGAAAGGACAGTAGGCAATGCATTCCACCGCCATGGCCTCTGTGCAAGCTCAGCCCGCAAGACTCCACTACTGAAAAAAAGACATGTTGAAGCTCGTTTAAAGTTTGCCAAACAGCATTTGGACAAGCTAATGAACTACTGGGAGCATGTACTCTGGTCAGATGAGACCAAAATTGAACTTTTTGGCTGTCACACAACACACCATGTTTGGAGGAGAAATGGCACTGCACATCACCCGAATAACACTATACCAACAGTGAAGTTTGGAGGTGGAAGTATCATGATGTGGGGCTGTTTCTCCTCTCGTGGTACTGGCAGACTTCATATCATTGAAGGAACAATGAATGGAGCCATGTACAGAGAGATTCTTGAGATGAACCTGCTGCCATCCACCAGGATGCTGAGGATGAGACGTGGGTGGACCTTCCAGCAGGACAATGATCCAAAGCATACAGCAAAGGAAACTCGCAATTGGTTTCAGAGAAAGAAAATCAACTTGTTGGAATGGCCCAGTCAATCACCTGACTTAAACCCAATTGAACATTTGTGGAAGCATCTGAAGATCCAGATTCACAAGAGGGCCCCCCGCAATCTTCAAGATTTAAAGACAATCTGTGTAGAGGAATGGGCCAAAATCACACCTGAATACTGCGGGCGATTAGTTACTTCATACAGAAAGCGCCTTGAAGCTGTCATTACAAACAAAGGCTTCTCCACTAAGTATTGAATTAATTTCAGTTAGTGTGTTCAATACTTTTTTCTATTCATTCCACTTTATTACACATAACTTAATTTACATATGGACTTTAATGTTTAGATTTTTGGTCTGGATTTCTTGAGTTAATACCAAAGTCTGGTGCAAATTTCACTTGAATGGCCTCATTGGAAATAAATTTACTGGGAAAAATGTTGATGTGTTCAATACTTATTTCCCCCATTGTATAATTAATTCAAAAAATAATTAAGTGGGCGTATTGATTTTTATTTTACGGCAGCTCTCTGTTAACTGTTTTTCTTCTTCTTTTTTTCCACCAATGACAATCTTGTGGAGTAACCCACTGAAGATCAGAACATTGCGATGTGTGGTGTTTACCCTCCATAGACGAGTCTAATTCTTGCTGGGGAGGGTAATCCGTGCACACACCAACACTAACCTGACTGTTTACTCGAAGGCCAGGTGACATGACATGATATCGTATTCTAAACACATTGCACTTCAACCAAAGCCTACATGCCAACCCTGCAAGGAAGTCCAAACATGTCTTATTATGCAAGTGTATCTTCCTTTATTATTCCAAATTACAGAATAAAAACATTGATGAGGATATTTTTTATGTAAAACAGCCACCCCGCAATTAAATATATGTACATATAACATGAGCTGAATTGGGAACTTGCATGTGATCTGATCGTTGTTCCCGCAGTGTCACTTTTTTTAATGTGTTCTTATTATACGAACGGCATAAATTGAGAGCCCTCTGCTGGCGACACAAAGGAACGCAACTCTAGCCTAACTATTTCCGAACGCTCTAGAACAGGGGTGTCAAACTCATTCCATGGAGGGCCGAGTGTGTGCAGGTTTTTGTTGTAACCAACGCACTACACCAGGTGATGTCACTAATTATCTCCGTTCTTCAACCAAGCAGGGGAACTAATTGAAATCACCTGGTGTAGTGCGTTGGTTGCAACAAAAACCTGCATACACTCGGCCCTCCATGGAATGAGTTTGACACCCCTGCTCTAGAATCTAGATGAACAGCTCTCCACTCAGCATTGACACCAGAGACATGGTACCACTTTGTGCGTAGTGTGCATTTTGTGGCATTGTATTTATTTGGGTATTTTGCTATCCAGGTGATCTTTAATTTCCCGTGAATCAAGTTATTTCTATCGATTTGGAAACGATGACTCCTCTTGGTGGGAAATGAGGGGATGTGACATGCCCAACTCTGAATGTAAACCTACTTCCCTCCTCCAGTGTGATGCTCCCAGTCACTCAAATCTCCCACCTCTAGTGGTCATTAATAGCATTTAACATCTGTATTGTAGCAATCTGAGAGGATATTTTACCTACTCAGAATATATTTTAAATCAAACACTATTATACAAGATTCCCGCACATTTGCAAAATTCACAATTTAGTAAGGCATTGCAAAATAGAACGTATCTATCTTTTCTGTTCGTAGCAAGTTAATCCATCTTATCACCACCCAGATGGAGTCAGTCTCATCAATAGTCAGTTTCATAACATCAAAAAAATCATACAATTATGACATCCTAAAGACAGTCAGTTAGCTATGCAATCATTCAATTGTTCAATTGTTCAATTGAACATAATTGGGGACAGGTGTCGGAAATCAGCCTTTGGCTATAATCACTTAATGCAATGGATCTGATGCTGTTGTTTTTACATTGTAACAATACTTTTTTGCTATGTCCCTAACAAATAAAATAATAAAGATGCAAACAAATACTGTCTACAACACCATCAGCATTAGCTATTACAATCTCCGAACTCCTAAAAGATAAACCACATTGCGATCACAATAAAAATGTAGACTTTTAAAAGCTCATTCATCTGCGGTTCAATATCCAGATCCTAAAAGTGTTGCTGGATGTGTGGGTGCCAGGCCCAACAACATCGCCCTAGGCCTTAAGATATTCATCATATTATGCAGGTTCTTGTTCCGTATCGCTTTTGCTTTGCTTTACACCAGAACCGACTATCACGACTATTCTCATATCTCAAGCTTTTGTATTGTATAATACGTTTTGCCTTCATACGATTTGGAAATACGTTTGTAAAAATAAGAAATTTCTATTAAATTCAAAAATGTTGAGAGAGAAAGAAAAGAGAGGATAGAGTGGGAGCCACAAGAGAGGAAAGGATGAAAGAGAAGAGTTTGTCTTTAGCATAGTTATGATTTAAGTTCACCGTCTATTTTACCACCATAGCCAGGGATGGGTATTTTGAATTCAACCCCCCCCCCGAAATGTTTTATGACAATTTCAAAATTTTGCTGAACAATTAGTTCACATAGCAGACCCCAATGGTCTAGTTTTGCAGGTTTCTGTAAGAAGCTCCAGTTCCCTCAGTTATAACACACACCCTTAACTAAATCCAGAATGACCAGAACAATAGTTTGAACTCCGTCAAGGTCAGATCAAGGTCCAGTCTAGTTGAAACAGTAATCCCTGGGTTTAGGTTGGTTACAGTCTGTCATTGGTCATTATTGATGGGGGTGGGCAGAGTGCTGGTGATGTCATCATGCCGCTGTGACACTGGCATGCTGAGCCGTTTGAACTTTGTGCACGTGTGTGTGTGCCCTCGCCCGACTCAACTATTCACAGAAATAAAGGGAACAATTTTGAGAAAGATGCAAAAGGTTTCCTCCTCTCTTACAATGATAATAGTATAGTGTAACCCAGACAAATAGAGCCTATTAATAATGCAATTCCAGTGTTATAAAATGAGTTAAATAAATAGAATGATCCTTAAAAGAAATGAGTAAGTACTAAATGTTAGACACTGAAGAGAAAAAACCCCAACAATAATTTAAATAGTTAATTTAACTTAATAAAGAAAAACCAGGACATGAATGTTGAATGTGACATGTATAACCAAAATGGTATTGCATGTGAGAAGCTTGGAAGAGGTGATTCGTGGATTTGATCAGACAGTAATAAGCCAATGAGAAATACAATCACGTTGAGAATTGGCCAATTAGAAAGTAGGACCACCCTTTGTCGCCTTGAGTTATGTGAGAGAGAAGATATAACATCCATTTTGTGTGAAGCCAAGTTCATGTACAGATGTGAATTTTCCCTGGAGTTTAACAGAAAGATATCAAATTAGTTTTCTCAGGAATTTGACATAAATATATCGAGTGAGAATTTTTATATTACTATTCGAGTGTAAAACGAATAGTGATGGCTATACACAGAACCGAACTGAAGAATATTTGTTAAAAGAGCTATTGACGTATTGGCAACTTTCCTCCATTTGTTCCTGGGAAAAAAAACATCAAGTTTCTCAGTTTCCCTTCGAACTGCTGTACATTCGATAACTGTGTTCTGGGGACCGGATGAGGATCCGATCTCACTTTATTAAAGGACTGAGTAATTCAAGTCGCCACTCGTTGGGAGAGCGCAGGTTCATGCATTTTGAATTGTAAAGTATTGATGTATTGGTAATGATATGACAGTTGCTTTTGATATTCATATTTGAATTGGTATTTTATTTGTTTTCATATCCAGAATTCAGTAATACAACTGTTGAACTAAGGCGGCACGGTGGTGCAGTGGATAGCACTGTCGCCTCACAGCAAGAAGGTCTCGGGTTCGAATCCAGGCTGGGGGCCTTTCTGTGTGGAGTTTGCATGTTCTCCCCGTGTCCGCGTGGGTTTCCTCCGGGTACTCCGGTTTCTTCCCACAGTCCAAAGACATGCACGTTAGGCTAATTGGAGAGTCTAAATTGCCCGTAGGTATGAGTGTGTGAGTGAATGGTATATGTAGTGCCCTGCGATGGATTGGTGACCTGTCCAGGGTGTATTCCTGCCTCTCGCCCCAATCCATGCTGGGATAGGCTCCAGCCCCCCCGCGACCCTAACTAGGAATAAGCGGCTGAAGATGAGATGAGATGAGATGAACTGTTGAACTGGTTTAAGAGCTATTGAACTCATTTGAAATAAGAGTTCTGGTTTTAAAAGAGTACTTACATGCCAGTTACTAAGAGTATCAGCTACACTGGCATGGCTGAATCCTCACAGTGATTAAATCATGAGCGTAATGAAAAACAATGGCTTAAGTTGTCCTGACCCACTTAAAAATACACAGACACACGCACGCACGCACTGCAACTTTGCATTTCCTGTTTAATAATGACACTGGTGAAATCCTATATGACACACTTCAGTGGGTCTGGGATGACAGGCAATAATAAGCTCTGTGATCCACCGAGCAGCACAGTAGCAGTGGTGAGGTCATCAACCTGCTTCAGGGCCAGGTGAGACACACACTGTCTGCAGGTCAGGGAAATTACAATTATTTGCAATTAGCAAAAACCAGGCTTATGCAATTATGCAAATGAGGACGCCTTTCACATTCTGAGAACATAATAACAAACAGAACGTAATATTATGTTTTGTTTTGTTTCTATTAATATTTTGTTAAATGAAAGCCTATTTAAATTTTTTGAATTAAATTAAAACCCATCAAGATGAACACCAGCCATCCCACAGAAAAAAAAGTGAATTAAACTTTTTCCAAACAAGCATGCAGGGCAGGTGTGCGCTGTACCTGCTCCAGGAGCAAATGGCCACAAATGTATTGAAATTTCGGGTGCAGAATGGGGTTGGGGTGGGTCGTTGTCATTTGTCCAGTCAAAATGTATGCAGGACACATTGGTGAGTCAGATGAAGGTGTGGGACATCTGAGATTGGTCTCTGAAAAAGTATTTGCTTATCTTATCATTATCAAATATGTTTATCCAATTTAAGTTGAAATACATTTAAAGAAAAGAAAGAAGGGGGGGTATGGCTGATCTGTGTGTGTGTGTGTGTGTGTGTGTGTTGTGTGTGTGTTCCAGCACACAGGGCATGTGTGACGCGTCAGCGCAGTATTACTTGGGTAGTAGTGCCTGTAGATAGTGCATGCTGCATGCTGCTTCTGCTTGCTACTTTCTGCTTTCAGCTACTGCTGCCGGCTAGCCCTCTTGCAGGGGGTGAAAAGAGGAGCCGAGTGCGTATGTCTCCTCCTGACGGTACATAGCCTCTCCACCGCCAAGACTCCTGCAGTGCCTCCTCGTGGCCACACACGGTAACTGGGCACTTTGCGGTTCCAGGCCAAACTGTAGGGGATCTCGGAGCAGCAGTGGCCCCCAGAGAGAAGGCATGCAGGCCCACCGGTGTGTGGACATGCCCTGGTGCCTCTCAACCACTGCCCCAGCTATGGGCTAATAGCAACCAAATCCTCAACGGCAGAGCGGGCGGAAGATGGTGGCTGTGAGGAGCACCACAATGGCTGCAAAGGCAGAAGAAGGCTGCAGCAATAATGGGCCCCCAGTTGTCTTGGTTTCCATGCCACTGGATCCTGGCCCGTTCTATGCCAAGGACTGTGTGGAGGCTGCCTGTGCATCAGTCTCCCCATTAACCCCCTGAGGTCGACGGGATCGCCGACGATCCCAGCAGCAATACAAGTATATTACTATTTCTAACTTCGCAATATTTGATCATACACACGCGGCAAAAACATTGACAGAAACCTTAGAATCGCGACTTTCCGATTTGAGCACTGGCAAATAATATGGGATTTTTTAATGAGGTTAATTAGACCAAAAGTAAAACTTGCCTTTCACTCTCTGTTTCACCTGGAAGTACCGTCCCCCTTCTATTAACATGGTAACTAGGTGCTAGTTTCAGGGAGGGGCGTGGGGCCATGTGTGAAATCGCTGTGTAAACAAATACAATGTCCCGACATTATATAGCCTAGCATCTTGTCTGTGTTTACGGTTGCGATCTGCCAGCAACAGACTGTATGCTGAGATTTATTTTATTTCCCATGTTTTCAAATACTCGTGAAAATATATGAATTCCGCGTCTTGTGACGCTATACGGAAACAATCAGAATCATTGCGGACTGCTGCAAATAATTAACGGGAGGATATTTAATCAGCTGGCATTCTGTTTCGGCGCTTGGACATTATCTAGCTTGGACATTATCTAGCTTAGCTTAGATAATACCTATTGTGATTAATGTTTCTTGCCTCTCGAGAACTTGTTTGTTCGTGTGCTTATTGTTGTTTAGATTCCCAGTGTTTAGTTTATTACGAGTTTTTGGATACATTTTGTTTGTGTCTTCGCAGACACGGATTTTGCTTTCGTTTTCCTACAGACGTTTAAAGATAAATATCTTAAACCCAGAAAACGGGCTACTTTTGATCATGTGCCTGTGCCCACTGCCAAACAGACTCTGGATGTTGGCAAACTGGCTTCTGTTGGTCGCAAGAAATGCTTACTCTGATGGCTTTTGTCTTTGTCTGATGGCCTTTGAGAGAGAGATGGCCCATCTGACAGATCTTACAGGTGTGGATCATGAATATTCAGGAAATTAGCATATAGCCCTCACACAGCCTGAAATAAATTTGACCAGTTCTGATAAAAACTGGTTTTTAGCTATTTAGATCTCAGATGTGCTAAATTAGTTTGACATCCTTACATAACCAAGACCTTGATGAACAAACGCATATTGGCAAAACAATTCGTCACTATAGTTTAGTGTTGTGACGGCAGAAAAATTTAATCTTTATAACTTGTGTGTTTGTAGATCTATTTACAAGCTGCATATGATACTGACCAAACTATTGATGGCATATAAATGTAGCTGTGATTGTCCTTCAAATAAAAATACCAAACACTTTGGAGTAAGTGTGTGTTAAGTTGATAAAATTTAGATAAATATCAGACCACGCCAAAATCTACGCAGTCAGAAACATAAACGGAAGATTTATATTGGAACCTGGAACGTGCAGACCCTTATGGACAATAAACACATCGATCGACAGGAAAGGCGAACTGCCATCATCGCCAGGGAGCTAAGGAGATTCCGGATCGATATTGCAGCACTCTCCGAAATCCGACTGGCTGATGAAGGGCGGCTGAAGGAGGAGAAAGGTGGGTATACTTTCTTCTGGAAAGGGAAACCTGCTGATGAGCAAAGGATCCATGGTGTGGGTTTTGCTATTAAGAACAGCCTCATCAGCCACCTCTCCAAACTCCCTGTGAGCATCAATGAACGCCTAATGACCATACGCCTGACGCTTGCAGGTGGCCAAAAGGCCACTGTTGTTAGTGCCTACGCTCCAACACTTGATGCACAGGATGAAGTGAAGGAGGCCTTCTATGCTGACCTGGGCAACATCCTAACCAAAGTCCCCAAGGAGGACAAGCTAATCCTGCTTGGAGATTTCTTGTATTATGTTGGACAGATTTGACCCGAATTTAGATGTTTATCATCACTAAAAGGCTGGTTAACATACTTGTTTTAGCCTGGGGCCAGGTGACTTTGCCTCATTTGGGGTCATGAACTTCTATACAGAATACTGACATCTTGATGTTTTTGTTTATTTCTATATGCATTTTGCACCCAATTTTGATGCTTCGGCCAATTTTGGCCACGAAGGAGAATAGGCCTTTAAGAACTAGCAGCTAGTATAAATAAGAGGGACACTTTGTTTTTCTCTCACTCTCTCTCTCACACACACACACACACACCAAACACACACACACACACTGCTCTCACCACAAACATAAAGACTATCCCAAAGAGATGCAAATATTTTTTGCATTATTCTTACTTTTATTTGAACTAAAGGCATGTTTATAAATATATTTTATCTTCAAAAAGCTTACCAATGCCTCATAGACCTAACAATAAATGCCTCTCTGCTGTCTGAGAGGGGCAACACTGATATAAAAAAGCCCCCTCACCATTTACTCAGTCAATCACTCAGCAATTGTCAGAAGAGGAACATGAGCAGAAGACTCTCAGCCAGTGAAGCTGTCGCTTTACTCTTAGACAGTGATAATGACAGTGTAATAGAGGAGGAAGTGTCTGAAACTGAGGACAATGTTGAACATAATTCGGACTACAATGAATCATCCTCTGATGAAGAAAATACACAGGTTGGAAGGCAGGAGATGCTCATATAAAAAAATTGAAACATAGCATGGTCACAAACCCTCTGTGCAAGTCAGGGAAGACGGTCAGCTGAAAACATCATCAGAATGGTCCCAGGGCCTACCAGATTTGCAGTTACACGTGTTCATGACATCAAATCTGCCTTTGAACTTTTCATACCACAGTCAGTGGAGAGGATTATTCTGGACAACACAAACATGGAGGGCAGACAGGTTTACGGTGCCAACTGGAAGGAGCTGGATTGGACACACCTGCATGCTTATATGGGTGTGCTCATACTGGCTGAAGTGTACCGGTCCAGGGATGAATCGACAGCCAGCCTATGGGATGCGGAGACTGGGAGGGCGATATTTCGGGCCACCATGTCATTACAGACCTTTCACATTTTCTCCAGGGTGATTCGATTTGACGACCGAGAAACAAGACCCGGGCAACATGTCCCTTCAGACAGTACAAGCCAGGTAAATATGGCATCAAAATATGGGTGGCGTGTGATGCACAGCCGTCGTATGCTTGGAATCTGCAAGTGTACACAGGGAAACCACCTGGAGGAGCCCCGGAGAAGAACGAAGGAATGCGAGTGGTGCTGGACATGACCCAAGGTCTTAGGGGTCACAACATCACCTGCGACAATTTCTTTACTTCTTACAGCCTGGGCCAGGAGCTGCTGAAAAGAAAATTGACTATGGTTGGGACTGTGAGGAAAAACAAGCCAGAGCTTCCCAGTGTGCTGCTGAATATGCAAAACAGAGCTGTGAACTCATCCAAGTTTGCCTTCACAGACACCACCATAGTGGTTTCTTACTCACCGAAAAAGAGGAAAAATGTACTGTTGATGAGCACCCTTCATCATGATGCTGCAGTGAGCAGTAGAGATGACAGGAAACCTACAATCATTCTTGATTACAACGCCAACAAGGGAGGGGTGGATAACTTGGATAAGGTGACAGGTACATACAGCTGCAAAAGGAAGACAACGTGTTGGCCTTTGGTCCTCTTTTATAACATCATTGATGTCTCTGCCTACAACACGTTTGTCGTATGGACTGCAATTGACCCTGACTGGAACAGAGGGAGACTTTACAGGAGGATTGTCCTTCAAGAACTGGGAAAAGCTCGTTACCCCCCACATAATCCGCAGAGAACGTCTACCCACAGCTCCAGCTGCTGCAGCCATTGTCAGAAAGCTCCAGACTGAGGACTCTGTTCCACCTGTGCCTGCTCTACCTGTGCCTGCGCTACCTGGCCCTACTCCACCTGTGCCTGCTCTACCTGGCCCTACTCCACCTGTGCCTGAGGCTGGGAAGAAACGTAAACAGTGCCAGAGCTGTCCTCCAAACATAGAGAGAAAGAGCAACATCACCTGCAGCAAATGCAGCAAGTATATTTGTAAGCAGCATACTTGTACATACTGCTATTCATGTGCAGTTTGAATACAGCACCTTTCATTGTGTTGTGGAAAGCGCAGTAAAAATGCAAACATATTATTGTTATAGTTATTATTACCATTACTGCTATTCTTGTTATTATTGTTCTTACTGTGACTATGTTGCTTTATATATACCATTACCAGGGTTGGGTTGTAACGGAATACATGTAACAGCGTTACATAATCAGAATACAAAAATCAAGTAACTATTCAGCTCGCGTTATATTTGAAAAACAAGTAATCTGAATACAGTTACTTTAATAAACCTGAAGTAAATACATTTTGGAATACTTATTGGAATTCTTGGTGGAAAGTTTTCCTTACAAACATTAATGAGCTGATATTCATTACTAAAGCTACAGCATGAAATTCTCTCGCCTACATGATTATCATCACACAGCTCACAAAAACTAGCGCCGCTGCACAGAACCAAAACAAATTCGTTTAAAAAAACCCCCAAAAAGCGTGCGCCCACTCAGAGAAACATTGACAGCGACAAGAAAAGTCCGCTTTCAGTTCGTGGCGTTATCGACACCATTTCCAGTTTAAACAAGACCAAGAAGACCATGGGAAAAATCTGTTGGTCCAGTGTACCGTGTGTCTTCCAGGAATAAAGATGCTGTTGGCATCAAAGGACTCGACTTCGAATCTTAAAAAGCACTTGGAGTAAGTCAACATTAGCGAACCTTCAGCTTAATGAACACAGTTCTGCAGTAATTTGCTGTTACCTGACCTTAGCCTACGGTTTGAGGCATCGCAATAACTGCTCTGCTAATTTTATACTGCTTTCTTTATTGTTGAAACGATTACATTTTATTTTTATTTTTATTCTTTTTCCCAGTTTTCTCCCTATTTGGTAGCCAATTGTACCCTACTATACGTCAATTACGTTATGCACTGCCGAGCATTCGCCGCTACACAGCCCGCCAACACTCACTTTTCTAAGCCATATCCCTCAAAAGTCGCTGTTATTCCAGTGCCAAAAAAGTTTCAAAAGTTATTACATTGTTTCAGATGTTGTGTTTGAGTTATGCTCATGAGCCATTAAAACAGTAAAATAACTTGCCTTTCAGTTTCCCATTGCTTTTTATTATGATTAATTTTTAATCTGTCCATTCTAATTCCATAACATGTTAATGATGATGACTAAAACAAAAAATGCAGATACAATGTTGCATATATTTAGCTAAATTGACATCTCAAATGTATTAGTATTTATTATTAAATGAACAGAAGCTGACCTGACCTCTACACAGTGGAAAGTTGAACATGACATCCTTTTTCAAAGTGTAATGCATAATAACTATTTAAATGTATTACTGATAAAATAAAAAAGTGAACATGGCCTGTGCAAAAGTTTGAGCACCCTTTTAGTACTAAGTAGCACAACCTTTGGCTATATAACAGCTTCCAAATGTCTCCTGTACCCCAAAACATACCCATCTGTGATGGAAAAAAGTAAGTATTCCAAAAGTAATCTGAATACGTTACTTTTTTGAGACATGTATTCTTATCTGATTACTTTCAGAGCCGTGTAATCAGTATTCAGGCACTAATTACATTTACAAAGTAACCCTCCCAACCCTGACCATTACAATGTGCTGTCTTGTTATTAAAAACAAATTAAATTAATTTATTCATATGACTGTTTTGATGTGTTACATTGTACAGGTTATAATGGATGTTATTGTGCCAAGTTTGCCCCTCATGAAATGCAAGACCAACATTACATGTGTGAGATACTAAAAACATGACAGCAAATCTTTAAAAAAACACATTGGCCAGTTTGATGAATAATTAGTGCATAGTTTGCTTTGTAATGAAAAACGAGTGGTGTAATATCAAGGGAAACCTGTCCTATATGGACAAAAAACTGAAATATCTGGTCAAGCTTGTAATGATAGTCAGTGACATGATGATAATTTCAAATAATTACTTTTTGAGGAGGTTAAATATGTATATCTCACAATTTGAGGTGACTTGTATAGCACTGGCCATTTTTGGCCAAAACACCACTCATTGGTTAAACATTGAAACATAATACAAGGAAGGGAGACAAGGCAGACTGCAGAAATGACCGTGGCATTTCCCTCCTGTCCACCACTGGGAAAACTCTTGCTCGGGTTTTGGCTAATAGACTCCTCCCCCTGTCAGAAAACATTCTCCCTGAGTCTCAGAGTGGATTTCACCCAAACAGAGGTACCACAGACATGACTTTCATTGCTCGCCAACTACAAGAAAAATGCCGAAAACAAAATCAGCCACTATACATGACCTCCATAGACCTCACCAAAGCTTTTGACTCTGTGAACCGTCAGGCTCTCTGGCTGGTTCTGGCAAAAATTAGCTGCCCAGACAAGTACATCCGGATACTGAGACTGCTGCATGACAATATTTCAGCCACAGTGGCAGTGGCAGTGGAGGTGAAACGGAACCCTTTAGGGTTGACACTGGAGTCAAGCAGGGCTGTGTTATTGCTCCTACCCTGTTCTCCATTTTCATTTCTGCTATACTCCATCTTACGGGTAAACACCTGCCTCAAGGAGTCAGAATCATGTACAGGACCGACGGACAACTCCTGAACATCAACAGATTCAGGGCTAAAAGCAGAACCACCACCCTATCCATCATGGAGCTGCAGTATGCCGACAACAACGCCCTCGTGGCCCATTCAGAAGAGGACCTACAGTGCATTCTGGATGCTTTCACCAAAGCATACAAACAGCTTGGTCTGGCCCTTAACATAAAAAAGACCCAGATCCTCTACCAGCCACCACCCAGCACAAATACCCCCGCTCCACCCCCAACTATCTCTGTTGACAAAACCAGTCTGGAAAATGTGGACCACTTTACATATCTCGGTAGCCTCCTATCCTCCAAAGCTAACATTGATGAGGAAATACACCACCGCCTCAGCTGTGCCAGTGGGGCTTTCTCTAGACTGAGAAAAAGAGTCTTTGAAAACCACGACCTCCAGGTTTCAGGTCAACACACTTTGTAGCCTCTTCGAAAAAGTCCAGGAGGTTTGTTATGCATGACCTCCCTTAGAGAAATCCATGTTGGCTCTCCCTTAAAATACTATTATTTTTCAAGAATGATTCCAACTTATCCCTAATAATACATTCCAGCATTTTACATGCGATGCAAGTTAAACTGACAGGCCTATAGTTCCCTGGGTCAGTACGGTCCCCCTTCTTATATATTGGAATTATACTACCCTGCTTCCAGTCATCTGGTATCTCGTGATTATGGATTGAATGAAAATATCTGTCAATGGTTTATATATAATTTCCCCAAGTTCTTTGAGTACTCTGGGATATAAGCCATCTGGGCCCGCTGCCTTATTTGTCTTAGTGGCTTAATGTTTTTGTAGTTTTTGTAGTACTTCTACATCCCTTATCTCAAAGTCCTCCAAAACATTCTGTACCTTGTCTATACATTTAGGCATATTTATAACCTCTTCTCTAGTAAAGCTCAAAGTAACTGTGTAGTGTGTTTGCAATATCCTTATTATAAACCAAAGTTCCTTCCTTATTCTTAATGCACTTAACCTCATCCTTAACTTTCCTTTTTCTACTACAATATTGAAAAAACTTTTTGCATCTTGGGAAATTTTAATTTCAAACCGCCTTTTAGCTGATCTTATTTCCCTTTTAACCTTAGCCCGCATGTTACAATAATCGAACTTGTTAGTTATCCTTTTTATATACTCTGTACAGTCGTTTCTTTTGCCTCAAAATCTCCCGTAAAGATTTAGTCAAATTCCCTCTCAATTTAATTAAAATCAGCTTGTCTAAAATTAAAAATTCGAGAGTTAGAGGAGGCTGTCTTAACTTGTCAAAAAATATCAAAAATAACTGCACTGTGGTCACTTGCCCCCATTGGTTCTCCTACCTCTGTGCTGCAAATTCGATCAGGATTGTTACACAAAACCAGATCCAGTATTGATTTCCCTCTCGTAGGCTGAGTAACACTGTACCAAAAAGCAGTCATTGACCATATCTAAAAACTCCTCTTCACATTTGCCCTGACCTGTCACTATCTCCCAATTAATAAAGGGGTAATTGAAGTCACCCATTATTATAGTCTCTCCTTCAGCACAGATTTGTTTTATGTTACCAAAGAGCGTACTATTTATGTTACTGTCTGAAGCTGGAGGTCTATAGCATACTCCTATATTAAGGCCCTTCTCATGATCTCCCAATAATCTAATCCAGATGTCCTCACAAGAAATGAATGAGTTTATACCTGGAATTTCCAGCACATTAAGATTGTCTTTAGTTCTATCCTTCCTAAACAATGTGTACCCCTCTACATTATATTCATCCCCATCCGCTGGGCCAAGCCATGTCTCAGTAATCCCAACAATGTCATAACCCCCCATTCAACATGACAGCCTCCAGTTCCAAAAATTAATTTTTTATGCTTCTCGCATTTAAACACGAGCTTCAGAGCCTTACTCACGCTTACATTGTCCTTCCCCTCCACACCTGAGTGTGCCGAACCACCTCTATTCACATTATGATCTAAAAAATCTTTAGCAATTATATCCTCAGATTTATTATACTCCGCCCTGGTATCTTCCATCTGGGCAGTCTGTATCTCCCTATCCATAATACTACTACTAATAATTTCCCTCCCTGCCCCCCCAGTCCCTAGTTTAAATATTCCTCCGCTATCCTAAGCATACGCTGGCCCAATGCATCTGTACCCCTCCGATTCAAGTGTAACCCGTCCCACTTGTACAGGTCATCCCTGTTCCAAAAGGAGTCCCAGTACCCCATAAACCTGTACCCCTCTTTCCTGCACCAGGTTTGTAGCCACGTGTTAAATTCTGCTTGCCTTTGCTAGCACGTGGTACTGGCAGAATTCCAGAGAAGACCACCATGGAGGTTCTGCCCCTTAACTTTGTTCCTAATTCTATAAATTTGTCCTGCAGAACCACAAACCTTCCCTTACCTATGTTATTGGTTCCAATATGGACCATCACCACTGGATCCACCCCTGCTCTGGCCAGGAGCTTGTCCACGTGTTCCAGGAGATCTCCAACCTGAGCACCAGGCAGGCAACATGCCATGCGAGATTCCTTTTCCCGCGAACAGACTATACTGTCTACACCTCTAATGATTGAATCCCCCACTACAATTAACTCCCTTTTCCTGGGTGGCTTGGCTGCCAGGGTGCCCTGGGGCTCACAGAGGGCTGGGCCAGATCCTCTTCCTGCAAGGCCTGGAATCGGTTGGACACCACAATCTCTGGAGATGCCGCCCCTGCATGTGCGCACCATTTTCTACGCTGGCGCCCTACCATCAACTAACTCTCTCTCCCTACCTGCTCTAGAGTCTCCCCCCTACCCTGCTTCGGCGTGCAGACTATCTCTCTAAAGGGCGTACTGATTAGTTCCTGGAACTCTACAAATTCTGCAGGGAAGTCGAGACCAGCAAGTTGGGCTTCGAGATCAAGGATCTTGCTCCCGAGATGCTTCACAAGCTGGCATCTGTCACAGATGAAACCCTCCTGGAAGTCTCCTTCCAGAAACGCAATCATTCTACAACACTCGCACTGCACTGCCGGTGGCCACATTTTCACCCCTAAATATATCTACTGCTCTCCCTGCACTGAATTAATTACTGCCGAAACAGAGACACCAAGTCGATAAAAATACTATACACCGAGGTGGTTCCGAACAGTCAGGTGCAGAAATTTCTAAATGGAAACACCGAAACAGCTATACGCTCTACGCTTGAAATATAACAATTCAATTTAAATTTAAGCCAAAAAAAGCTAGTTAGCTATAGTATATTTCCCTACTCTTGGATTTGCTCCTGAGAGGGCGAAAAACCACAAAAAAACGCTGGGTGTATTTACACTGCTGGGTGTAATACAAATCGGTAACTTTTTAACAAGCTTTCTATGGCTAGACGGGGAAAAAATGGAAAATTCCCTCTGTCCTCTAACAGCGAGAGACATTTACCTCAAGAGCAAATCTTTTATCCTTTTACCTTTCTGATGATAAAACGCTGAACCCTAAGCAACAATACAAACACAATCCAAATGATATCCCGACAGCAACAAACAATCTGCTCAAACTCAAACTCTCAGCACGTATGACGTAGCAATCCCATCAGGCCAGAAAGGTCCTGAGGGATGCAGTTTCACTCTGTGCGCTGCCCTTCAATAAACTCCACAGATGAACACTCCACACACTCACCTTTGAGCTTCAGTATCCTCCTTGAGAGATGAGGGCTGATTTACCGGTCGGTCAAGCTGCATGAGCAACACACCTGCATCAGAGCTCACCTGTGCTCCTACTTATTGCTGTAACTCTAAAGCTACACACACAGACAGTATCAGAGCTCACCTGTACGGTTGTTTTTCAGGTTGTGCGTGCATATTCCTCCATAACATCCTCCCCCAAATGTTCCTGTCCCACCTATATCACAACTGCCCTGTGTTGTTACCTCTCCTTCTTCCAGTAAGGTCCCAGTAAGACACCTGTACCACACCTCACCTGTGCCATCTCCTGTCATCTCTTAGGCCACACAAAAGCACAACTATACCTGTATGGTCACCAGAAGAAGTGCTGGCCAAATGGTAAGCAATCATTCATAGAATACTGGGCATTGCAGGAGAATGTTTTGGCCATGTACTGTGTCTGTCGTGTGCCTGGCTGTCTGGCATCATCCAGGTGCTACATATTCGTGGTGGTTGAGGTGAGTTCCACCCCCCTCCTCCACAGTGTAAAATACTCTGAGATTAAAGGGGCTACTGAAAAACAATCCATTGTTATCATTAAACCAGGAACACAGAATAAAGTAGTGCAGACAAAAGGGTTCAGATTCATAATGGAGAGATATATTTGAAAAAGTTCCAATCCCACTCCACCAATAATTGTGAAATCAAGGTGCATATTTACACTACGTCACGGTGGAGCCCACTGAGTAAAAACAGACTGACTGCCTGATGAAACAAACAAGAGATAACATTGCGTGGACATAAAAAAATAAAAAAAAAAAAAAAAAAAAATCAAAACAGAAATAGAAAAATTTCCCAATGCGCATAGCTAAAATCAGAATATTCTATCCAATTTAATTGGTCGAGCCCTTCCCCTTAACACAGTCCCAGAGGAATGGGTCGTCCGGTAAACATGTGAAAATAAATACAGAAGTAAGAGAAATAGGGGTTTAAAGCATGCGCCTCTGTTTGGTCTGTGGAATGAGAGACGCTCTCTGTCTGGGAGAAGCAGATGAAGGTAAGATGCCAGCTTCCTGTGGATGAAAGTCATCGGGGGAACACTTCCTGGCTTTTTGAAAGTCTGTCTCCCGTAAGTATTCCAGTGTTGCTTGGGCCTGACCCCCAACCGCCCTGAGAATCCTCCAGCGCTCACAGGAGCCTTCTATCTTGCTTTAGTCCAGTAGAAGAAGAAAAAACACACACACATCAGAGAGTTAAGAAAGCCGTCCACACCGGCCCACAGGCCACCGCGTGCTCTCTGAGCAAGACCAGTCGCCCCGGGACGGGGGCGTGCTCAGACGGTGGGCGTGCGCCCTGTGTGCGTCTGCGGAGACTGCTGTAGGAAGAGCGGCCGTTTGACCCGCGGTTTCCTCCTCTTCGGCTTGCTCCTCACTTTGGTCAGCTGTACCACGAAGAAGGCCAGCACCACCATGGCGCCCAGGAAGGCAAACACCGGGATGGTCTGGCCCACATCTTGGTTGTAGCGCCCGGGCATTATACCTGAGAATGGCACAGAGTCAGAGACTGCACATCTGGATAACTTGGGTGGTGGGGCTGACCGATTGTTTACAGGTGGAACGCTTTTAACCTGCAGGGTCACTTAAGCTACCCACCCTCAAATACTTCAGGGGAAACTCCACTGAAGGTCTAAATATTCACCATGATTTTCCTCACTGAACAGTTTTGTGCTGTCCTGTGTGGACTAAAAAGAAAGTTGGTTCCACAAAGGAGAAATCTCCATTTCCTTCCGTAAGAACATCTGCCTGTTAGCATAAGGTTAGCTGCACTCATTAAATAGCTTGAAATACAAATAAACCGATCAATGTATCAATGCATAAAGGAACTTACAATTAATGCACAATATCTACAAATGAACAAAGCCAAATTAGAATGCATGTAAGCAAAAGCAGCTTTGAAATAATCAGTTACCACCAGATTTTCAGAAAGGAAGAGAGATGGGGTGATGATTTCTGGGTTTATTTCCATAAATAAACAACCAATTTAATAAATGTAACTTAATAACCAAGGTTAAACCACCTATCGAGCCTTTTAAAATGGATACCTTTGACTGTAAAAAGTAAACATATTAAATGCTTTTGGGTATACCCCATTTTTGGCATATTTATTATGCAGTTAGTTTGCATGGGCTTGAGGCTCTTCATATTGATATATGAAAGCTCAGAATCAGATATTATGCAGAGGAATGTGGGCTCAGTCCTGTGCTCACCTCCAGGGATGTCCCAGGCGCCGCTCTCCCCAGGGGACAGGGGTCGGACCTGGGGCCGATACGCCCGCATGTTGGGCAGCGTCACCTTGTCCGTGTCCACAGACAGAAGCTTCTGGTGTTTCCACAGGTTGCTGCGGATGAGGAGGGAAGAGATCCAGGATTAGGTAATTTCATTAGAGAGGTGGAAGATAATGATCTTTTTATTAACCTTTTATAAACTCAACCTTTTTAATTGATTAAATCAGGAACGGTGTACAATTAAAATCATTCATAATGATAATGAGATGCATTGCACCCAATAGGCTACTTTTCATTGGTCATCCCTGAGTATTTGGCTTACATACACTACACATAAGATTTGAGGTGGGGGAGGGGTCCCCTTAAATCACCCTAAAACCTGCCTTCTGTAAGAACCTAAAGGCAAAGAGAGCTCTAGTTCTTTAGTTATGGACATTACCCACTTCAAGTTTCAGACCTGCCAGAGTACTCCCAGAGTGTACTGGGTTTTGAACACAGTAGAGTATCGGCAGCGCTCCCACACACAGCTCTGACGTGCTTCATTCACCACCGTGAGCGCAGGTGAGCAGTGAACCGTGAGCGCAGGTGAGCAGGGAACCGTGAAGGGAGGTGAGCAGTGATGCTGGAACACTAACCTGGGCGCCGTCTCATTGAGAGGCTGGGGTTTGGCCCAGGACAGGTGAGGGCAGGCCGGGAGGGGGCGGGGCTTGGGGTCTCCAAGGTACGCCTCCAGCACCTTGGAATATCGGTACAGGTGATTACCTGGGGGGGGGACAGAGGGTGGGTCAGATGTGCAACACAAGGCTGTATTTCTGTGATTCAAGCACTACAGAAGATCAAGGAAACCATTTCTGAAAGGGGTCCAACCAAGAGACAAAGAATCCTCACAACTATAAAGAGCCCTCTTATAAAATAAAGGAGATGGCCTGACCTGATTTTTAGACAGGGATATACATATTTAGAAATCATGTAGACTCAGACTCATTTGTCCCACTTTGTCCAAACACTTCTGCTCATATTTGTGGTGCAGGTTTGATGATGAAAGGTGGGGCAGTTTTACCTTCCAGTCTCTCAGGCAGGGGGCGCTCTGTACTGGTCGGGGGGGCCATCCTGTTCTTGGAGTGGCTGAGGCTAGGGGGGGTCATGCCGTAGGCGGTGAACTGCAGCAGAGCATCCAGCAGCCAGAAGCAGTCTGGAGGAAAAGGAGACATCACATTCAGAGCAACACAATCAACATGTATACTCTGAGGTCTCCATATGTACCTGCCTAGTAATCATACCTGAATGTGTCGGTGTGTGTGTATATATATATATAAATAACATAAGGATACATAATGACGAACAATTGTTCAGCCCATCTATGCGCGTCATGTCGTAATCTAAAGAGGATCTAGTACTTCATCTAGCCTAGACTTGAATACCCCAAATATTTCTGCCTCTTACTACCTGACCTGTAAATGTACACACACACACACACTGTCCCTTCCGCCAGTTCATTCAGCCGGTGTCAGTTCCATAATTAGGAGTACTGCTTTCGCAGTTCCTTGCTTCCATGAACAGTGTGGAAAGACACGTTTTTTTATTACGTTTGTCGTTTTAAATTAAATGTAAATTCAATAAATCTGTTATTCCTTCTACCTCGACCTGTCTTCCTATTGCCATGTTTCAGCCTTGAGCTGGTCACACGGTCGCATGGACACACATTTACAATGTACAAATATAAGTATATAGTACCCTCAAATTATTCACACCCTTGATAAAAATAAGCAAGTGAGGCTGTATAAAATAAACAATACAGGTAGTGAGCCTTACTGTATGCTCCAAAAATGGGAAAATTCCTTTATACAAATACAATTGCTCAGAGAAGTAGGGATGCACAATATATGTACAACCACATCTGTGTTGTCAGACAATGGTGGTATTGGACCGATGCGATGATTACTTGTGACATGTTTGGCCGATATGATGACACATGAATCATGCATCAGACAAGCGATGCATGTGCTTTGTTTTGATGCACCGCTGATAAATGGCTAGAGGGAAAATGACGGCTGTTTGGACATTTTTCAAAGTGTAAGAGAGCGCCAACAAAACAGCAATTTGCAACATGTTCTGCTCGAGTCCTGCATGGAGCAAGCAACGTAAAGAACTAATGCCACAAATGTAAAAGTCAGCCATCTGAAGAGCCGCCACTCTGATGAAGATCATCACAGGACACCATGGACTCTGATGAAGACCATCACAGGGAGCCATGGGCCTTGCTATAGGTGTTATGCAATTTTCTCAGTAATTCTAAAAGGTAGAAGCGCAGATTATTATTTTTTTCCCTCCAGTACTGTAGGGAGATTCAGTTTTGACTAAGGCAGGTTTGACACAATGCATAGGGACATGTTTACTTTACGCCAATGCTATATTTGTTGTGTGTGATACGAGTTATGCTTTTAAAAATAGAACGTTTATATTTTTATGATATATAGTACTCATTTTTTTATTATATTGAAGAATTTTTAAAATTATGTGTATGGCCCTAACATAACTTCAGATTACACAGCAAGGGTAACTCACATTAACATGAAAATTGGCACTGTGTGCATTGCATCTCAGTTGGAATCGTCTCGTCACGTGCTAGAAAGTGTAAGTTATTCGGCGTTAGATTTGGTGTTTAGCTTCTGCGTTCGTATCCTGTTCACTGGTTGCAAGTAGCATTTAATGCTACTTGGTTATCTTAATTAGTATTGTGTTGCTGATGTCCAGTGGTTATTAGTTTCTATCGCTGCTTAGAAGTTTTATTTCAAAGTTGTTTGGTACTTTTTGGTGTTTTAATCGGTTTTATTATATCAGCCCGTGTCTGTAGTTGAGCGTTCCTTGAGTAGTGGGAGGAACCTGTGAGTTGTTAATTAGTCTGTATTGTTGTCAGGTGGCACTTGCCACTTAGTGCCTAGCATCACTCAGCTATATTAGTAACTATAGTTGTGGAAAGCGGCAGCTTTTCGCGGCAGCCTCCGCAGACGAAGACTCGGCGGACAAAGACGAAGGAGTCTACCGAGGGGGGCCAGCTAGGGAGTGCTCGCCGCACGGTAAGTATCATAGTCTTGTATCTCCCTGTTCTTCCTCTGCATCTAACACTACATGCTACCTCCCTATCCCAGTCCATGTCTCCTCTTCTAGATTACCTAGAAGGAGAGATTCTACCCACACCCGTAATCTGTCCAATCTCATCTTCCCTCCTAGATCTCCCGGTGTCGATGTGGTGGTAGCAGGCGGACTATGGAACTGCCAGTCCGCTGTCCGGAAGGCCGATTTCATCTCGGCCCAGGCCTCACTACTCTCCCTGCAGTTCCTGGCGCTCACGGAGACGTAGATCACTCCTCAGAACACGGCCACCCCTGCTGCTCTCTCCGCTGGCTACACCTTCTCCCACACTCCACGACCCTCTGGTAGAGGTGGCGGGACAGGTATACTGTTCTCCCCCCTGTGGAGATTTGGTATTGTTCCTCTTCCTCACTTCTCACCCTCCTCCTTTGAATTTCATGCTGTCACTGTCACTGTTCCATGTAAACTGCACATCATTGTTCTTTATTGCCCTCCAGGTCCACTGAGGAGTTTCCTAGATGAGATGAACGCCCTACTCAGAGCCTTCCCTGAGGATGGCACTCCCGTCTTACTCCTCGGTGACTTCAACCTACCGCTGGAGACCCCTCAGGCCTCTGCATTCCTCCCCCTGCTTCAGTCCTTCGACTTCACCCTGGGCGAATCCCCATCCACCCACAAGGCCGGTAACCAACTGGACCTGATCTTCACCAGGAACTGCACCTCACCCAACATTACGGTATCTCCTCTACATGTGTCTGACCATTGCTTTCGGTCTTTCTCCCTCCCCCTCCCCTCTGTGCCTAAACCATCTTCACCTGCTCCCACTGTCCTTGTCTGTCGCAACCTCCGCTCTCTCTCCCCCGCTGCCCTGTCAGCTACTGTTCTATCTTCCCTTCCCCCTACTGATGCCTTCTCTCAGCTACCTGCTGAGGAAGCATCATCCACCCTACTTTCCTCTCTCCTCCTCCTTTGACTCACTCTGTCCTCTATCCACTAAACCTGCTCGTTTCCGCCCCCCGCCCCCTGGCTAACCGATTCCATTCAGGCTAACCGACTGAAACTGCGAGCGGCAGAAAGGAAATGGAGAAAATCCAAATCCCCTGTAGCTCTGTCTGATTTCCACACACTCCTGGCTTCCTTCTCCTCTAACCTCTCCTCTGCTAAGTCTGCATTTTTCCTTTCTAAGATTCAATCTTCTGTTTCCAACCCACGTAAACTCTACTCTACGTTTTCCTCTCTCCTCACCCCTCCTTCTCCCCCACCCCCCTCCTCTCTAACCGCGGATGACTTCGCATCCTTCTTTCACAAGAAGGTTGATGAAATTTGCAACTCCTTCTGCCCAACCTCTCCCTCACCTAACTCTCCCTCGCCCATCTTGCTACCTAAACCTCCCACCCCTCTGTCCTCCTTCTCGCCCCTTCCTGACTCGGACATCCTTCATCTTGTTCTCTCCCACCGTCCCACCACCTGCCCTCTTGATCCCATTCCTTCCCCCCTCTTCCAGTCCATTGCTATGGACATCCTCCCCTTTGTCTCCAATGTCATTAACTCTTCTCTTTCCTCTGGCTCTGTCCCCTCTTCCCTCAAATGCGCTCAGGTTGTTCCCCCTCCTCAAAAAAACCTCTCTGGCCTCCCGCGTGGTCCAGTGGTTACAACGTCCGACGCTGGCCACGGAGACCGGGGTTCAATTCCCCGTCTCGCCAAGTGTCGGCTCTGGCCGGGAGTGCCACCAGGGGCGGCGATTGGCTGTCCGCCCCAGGGAGGGGAGGGGAGCCGACGTGACGTTCACTGCGTATAAGAGTGGCCCTGTAGTACCGGGTTACGGTCGACGGGCTGCGGGTGCCGTCTCGTAAGAGGCGTCACTTCGCTTCGTCACTACCGGTCGGAGGACTACGGCAGCGAACTCACATTACTAGGGGGGGATTGACGTAAAAATAGCGGGTCTAATTGGCTACCAAATTGGGAGAAAAATGGGATAAAATAAATTTAAAAAAAAAATAATTAAAAAAAACCCTCTCTGAAACCTGCTGACATCTCAAACTACCGACCTGTCCCTCTCCTCCCATTCCTTTCCAAAACTGCAACTCGTCCAGAACGCTGCCGCTTGCCTGGTGTTCAACCAGCCGAAGTTCACCCACGTCACCCCTATACTCTCCTCTCTGCATTGGCTCCCCATCGCAGCACGCATCAGATTCAAGTCACTGGTGCCTGCTTTTCAAGCGGCCAGATGTACTGCTCCCCCTTACCTCCAGTCACTCATCACTCCCTACACCCCTCCCAGACCCCTCCGCTCCGCCTCCTCTGGCAAACTGACTGCCCCATCCCTCCGGGCGCCTAGCAGCGGCTCCTCGGGGTCTCGCCTCTTCTCTGTCCTGATCCCTCGCTGGTGGAACGACCTTCCACAATCGGTCAGGACCGCGGAATCACTTGCAATCTTCCGCAAGAGACTCAAAACCCACCTCTTCAGACTCCACTACCACTGAACTCTGTCCATCTAGCTAATTTGTCGTCACCACTGTTTACTTGTTCTACACTATACTAAAAAAAACAAGTAAAAAAAACACACTAACCTTTTCCTTCCCAGTGTTACAGGTATGGTACGCAGATGCCTGCAATGATGTCTATTGCTGTATTACTGCACTGATCTTGTGCGCTAACTATGATTGTTCCTACCATGTATTAATGCACATCTTGTAAGTCGCTCTGGATAAGTGTCTGCTAAATGCTTAAAATGTAAATGTAAATGTAATGCATGTACAGTCTACCCTATAATCTTCCATTGCATGAGGCTCTTTGGATATAGACATTTATTTTTCGGAAATGCCTTAGAGCAAGTCAAATTTAAAAAGTGATGTGTTTGAAATTTTTGTTTTGATTATATATACCATCTAGAAGTAGAATGCATGGCACAAGGGGTAGCTCAGAGTTGTCTGATACAAACAGGATGCAAAACTTGGAGCATGTGTTAGATTACCTTGAGCAAACTAAAAAACGAAAAGGTTTCAACAGGTTAGGCAGATGACAGAAGGTACATTTGAAAAGTAAAGTTGAAAAATAAAAAGCTATGCAAATAAAATGTTTTCCCTCATCTACTTCATCGGTGAATGCAGAACACATGCAAACACGAGGAAATAAGGGAAAATATTGGCATCAGCCAATATGGCTAGGGCAATACCCATTATGGGAATCTGTCCAGAATTGCCATTTAGCAAGTAATATTTTTATTATTGGGGGAGGCATCATAAAGTCTGGAAACTGAGCTGGCCATCGCAAAACAGTACATTTGTGATCAGTTTAACTTTTATTGGTTGATTTTGAGGTATGCTTGGGCTCATTGCCTTGCTGAAAGATCCATGTGCGGCCAAGTTTCAGCTTTCTGGCAGGGGGAAGCAGGTTTTTGGCCAAGATGTCTTGGTACTTGCAGGAATTTGTGATTCCACTGACCTTAACAAGAGCCCAAGGACCAGTAGATGCAAAACAACCTCATTACATAAACGATCAACCACCGTATATCATTGCAGGTATGACGTTATTTTGTCCCACTCAAGCATTGTTCTTTCAACGCCAAGTTTACTGCTAGCATGCACGGCCAAAAAGCTCAATTTTGGTCTCAACGGACCATAACACCTGGTTCCAACCAGAGTCCCAATGCCATCCAGACGCTTATTTTTGTTGATTGCCCTCAAGAGGCTTTTTTCTGGCATCCCTTCCAAAAATCGATTTGGAGACTTTGTGTCCCCAAGATACAACCTAATTTTGTAGATCTCCAACTGTAGATTTTTATTTGCCTTCCAAACCACCTGCCTCACTGTGTGTGGGGGCAAGATGCACTACTACTACCAGGCAGATTTATGATCATTCCAGGCTTCTTATTTATTGACCTAGTAGTGGAAAGTTCAGTTTTTTTGTATTTCAGTAAATATTTATTTGTAGCCATCTCCTGACACCAAACTTTGTTTCTGCTGAGAGCCCTTTGCCTTTCTCTGTGGTGATGGATGACAAATTGATTTTACATTATTTTTATACCCCAGTAAAACAAGAAATATGAGATGCCACAATACAGTTCCCCAAGATTGAGATAAATTAGCATATTAATGCAGATTTATTTTTGTTGGATTTTATACAAAAATATTAGGGGTGTGAACAATTGCAGCATCTTTTTGAGGGGAAAAGATTTACTTGTTAAACAATTGTATTCGTATAAAATAATTACATTTTCCCTTTTTTGAGCAGACAATACAGCTCATTACCTGTATTGTTTATTTTGTATAGCCTTCGTTGAACATCTTTATCAAGGATGTGAATAATCTGAGAGTACTGCGTCTGTGTGTATACATGTATGTATTCATGTATGTGTGTATATATAAAAAAACATTTAATCTTGGTCCATACAAAACTTGCAGCCAATCTCAGTTTCCCAATCTGCCCGGAGGGAAGGGCAGTGGTTTCTCACCTTTCTGTCTGTGACTGTCGTCTATGCAGTTAGAGTCTCCATAGAGAGCTATCCTGCCTCCCCCTTCAGATGGTGTTTGGTACAGTCCCAATATCGGAACATTGTCAACCACTGCAGTCTCCTGTTTCAACACTTCCAGACCTGGGGAAATGGAAGGAGAAATGGAAGAACCAATGAGCACAGGAAAAATAAAACAGCATTGAAAAAGTAAAACAAGAGAGAGGGAGAAAATGACTTTTTTAAGCACATGACATCTGGTAACTATGGTAGCAGTGCCAGGTGTGTGCGCTCCAGGTGTGCTGGATGTTGTGCAAGTGTCACCTTGATCCTTCAGGGTCTGAGCAATGACAATGCCGTCGTCCGGGAAAAGGGCAATGCTGCAGCCAGATGCGTAGTACACTGAGGAGGTGTGAACATGAGTGCCATCATTATACCATACATTACATTATACCACACATCACATTACACCATACCAAACATTAAGCAAAATCACACAGAAATAAAGAACATTTTAAAGGTGCAGGTGTATTGATTTCTGTGCAGGCAGAGCTTTATAATGTGGAACAGAATACGAAGGGTTTGTGTAAATACTAAGCCTGTTGGTCACCTGGGTGAAATGTCACTTTCCTCTATCCTGAAGCGCAAAAGCAGACGAGTTCCCTCATCCCGGCACGGACGGTTAGAAAAGTGTAACGGGCTGCTTTAAAAAACACCTGGTACCGAGCTAATCCACTGATCTCAGATCAATCAGTGCGATGAAATGTGCTCATCACTGAAGCGCTGGTCTGAGATCAGTTACAGTACGGGGGAGATGGGAGTGAAAGTGGAGCCTCACTATCGTGGTCGGCCATGGTGAAGTCTCCCTCGTACAGCCCGTCGCTGAAGGCCATGCCCCACACAGAGACCAGGTCGTTCAGAGCCGGCACGTTAGCGCCCCCTGTGTCCGGCATCCACCACTGCCTGCACAACACATTCACAGACAAAATGGTTACACTTTGGTCTTCGAACACAAGTTATTCTCAAAAGAAAGCAGAAACAAATTATGTCACGCGTATGCAAGGTACAAGATAACCATTCTGCGATTTGTGGATTGGCTGATAATGACTAAAGTAATGGGAGGAAACAGACACCATTTGTGAATCACCAGAATTACTAGAGAAAAAACGAGTGATGGCTGGGATTCAGAAAGAGAGCTGGACAGAGGGGCGAGGCCCTAGGGGGGGCAAGGCCTACATAGGGGGCGGGGCCCTACCTGGTGTTCTCGTCGTAGAACTTGACCTTCCTCATGACGGAGGTGTTATACCAGTCGCTGAACACGATGACCGACAGGCCGTTCTCCACGTCCCGGCGCAGCTTGATGATCTCCTCGGGGAAGTACTCCTCCTCGCTGTCCACCATCAGCAGGGTCCCTGCGCACAACGGCCCCCAGCCACAACATTAACCACCGCACACTGACTGCACAACCCCCCAACCAAGCACCTGCAGCCACGCCGGCCCTCAGAGTGGAGCACCCAAGACATACGCAACCTGCTTTTCCCAGGAAGCCTCCCATCCAGGTACTCACCAAAGTGCACTTCAATTTAACTGTTTGGTATAAGAAGGCAACAAGGCCATTCTCCCAAAACAGAATAAAGCACTTTATATTTTGGTAAAGCCTGGAGAAAAACATTTATCATTCAAGTACAGCTCTCGCTAGAGCCAAACATTTTTTTCCACTGTCCTACATCAGATATGATAAGCAGCAATCTGTATAAAAATTTATGGTGTGAAAATGTATTCACCATATTGACTGGCGTCGAAGCATGTAATGGGCGAGCCCAGAACCTCCACAAAGTAGCCCATACTCCTCAAATGCTGATACATGTCTCTGAAGTTGGTGTGGATGTGGTCGCCATTCCTTTGAAAATAATACACAGGAAACTCAACACAGATTTATATTCATTTTGGAAAAGGAAAAAAAAAATGTCTCAAGCGATGAGTCTTGGCGATCCAACATCACCCTCCGCTGGTGACATGCACCCATCTCACACTGTAAACAATGCCTGGAAGAATTTATTTAAAATATATTAGGTGTAACATCCTTAGTGCAGTTAAATTGATTGTCCAATACTGGAAATACCACAAAGTGTATAAAGGGCTAACACAGGAAGAGTAACAAGGCACTGAAATGAACACTTTGTGTGTGGGCTTGGCCTGCCACTAACCAGTCCAGAGGGTCGTTCTTCATGCGCAGGTTATCTCGGGGGAAGTACCCCGGAGGGTAGCGCAGGTTGTGGTACTGATCCCACAGCACCCTCTTGCTGCGAGGAGGAGTCGGTACAATCTTCACCTTCACTGGCAACTTGACAGTGGACGTGAGCTCACCACCGACCTGAGACTGTGGGAGAGACACGGAGAATTAGAGCCGCACGCACGCACGCACGCAGTACCCTCACACAACCCTGCATCTGGAGGAGCTCCAAGAGCACTCGAACGCTGAGCTTCACAATCAGGGACCACAACAGACCTCTCACACAACAAAGACTGGGGTCTACCAAAGCCCTCAGCCAGCAGCTCGAGCTCTATAGGGAGTGACTGCGAAACTGGGACGCAGGCAGGCAAAAAGTTCCAAGGCACTCACATGAATTAAAAAGCCTTTATTCTTTACATTTAACATTAAAAAAGAACAGAGAGAAAAGCTGAATTTGATAAGGTAACCCAGGCACAGAGACCTCGTCAAAGAGAACAGAGCAGAACATATTCTGCCCGAAAGACCTTTAGATCCCAAATCAAACATGGATGCCGTGCGTTTTATCCCCGACTGGGTGGAGAATGAAGGGCTCCAGCCTCCATCTGGGTGACCTTGCTTAACCCATTAAGACCTGGAAATATTTTGCGATTAATGAAATGCGCTGTGATTCGCTGAAATAGCGTGGGGGAAATGAAGTGCACTTGGTGTCGGCTTTTTTAAGAATTTTTTTCCAGAAAACCCTCAGGTTTTAAGAGGTTGTGTAGAATAATTGCTTAGGTTTTAATAGGCGTTTTTAGCAGGCATTTTAGGTCTGAATGGGTTAAAAGCAAATATAAATAAATGAAATGCTATCTCCCGGTTAGGAGTTTGCTGTTCCGGCATAAGTGTTCAAATTTCAGCAAATGGAATGGAAGGACCATTCCAACAGATGGAAAAATGAACCTTGCATAGACACCTGAGGGAGGGGCACATTCACAGAGCCCCGTACCCCCGGGGAGAAGGTCTGAGATGCAAGTAGCAGGTGGAAAAATGAACCTTGTTGAATGAGAGTAAAGTGGCTATGATATCACTATCACCCTAACCCAAAATGCAGCACAAGATATCCCCAGTACATGAGCTGTTGTGTTAACCAATCGGCTTGCAGCTCTAGAGTTCCACAGTAAAGGCAGAACTCCCCCCATCCCCACTCACGTCGTTCTCGGCCGGCGAGGCCACGGTGACCATCACATGACCTTGAGCGATGCCTTCCCATGATGCTGCTTTCTTGGCGACAGAGATAGATATGGCGAGGTACCCCGCCCAAGGCCACAGGATGGGCGAGTAGGAGACCGCCACGTCGATGTGGTCGCCGTTCTGGGGCAGGTAGGGCTGCCAGATTGGCTGTGGGGGGAGGGAGCAGAACAGCTGACAGCACACCTGGACATCACAGAGGGAATAAACCTGAACTTCGTAAACAACCTGAAATATTTCAGTTTTTCAGTGCACATTTCAGTTTTTCAGCGCACGTTTCTGTTTTGATGAGAAACTGATTATCCAGCCTCTACAGGTGGCCTTAAACCTCCCAGACAGTGGCCATTCAAGACAGAGTTCAGGTTTAAATGAAAATATTCAGTAACCCTGCTCCCTTTGAGGGAGACAAACTTTTTATTCTTAAGGAGCCAAGTATTCAAACGCCACTGCCTGGATTGGCAGGGGCTCACAAGGGGGGGAAATGAGCCTGCAACTGCAGCATGATCACTCAGGTAAATGCTGTTCATCTTCGCATCCAAAACATTCTGTACCAGGCTGTTAGAAATAAGGATACAGTCAATGCTAGAGTAAGAAATGTGTGCTTTAGAGTAGAAGGAGTGTTCATGTGAATGTGGGTGGACTAAGTGCCACTTGTCCATCACTGCTAGTTGTGTCTGAAACTTTCATTGCTGCTGAGGCTTGGACCGGTCTAGAGCGGGATTACATACGGAGTTAAAATCCACTCCAATTATGAGGGGACCCTCCATGGACCATGATATAATTGGACAGACAGAGACAAAACTGGATTGTGATGTATTAAAGAGTGCGCACTGTTCATTTTGTAGCCAAACTGAGACCATAATGTCCACATGAACACCAGAGAGCTTGAAAGACAATTTCCTGGAAATGCTAACCCCCCTGGAGCATCCACTGCCTGATGAGGAGAACACCTGACCCACCCATCGGTCTCAGCTTCCTAGATTAATCCAAACTGAAATGCATCACATCACATTTAAGGGATGTAAGGTGTAGCAAGATCTTATATCTCTTAAAAGCATTCTGTATGACGTTCACATTCCAGCTCACTAATTCAATTTTATTGATTATAGTATCCATCAACATTGAGGACTGGGTGATTAGATCTATATCCATGTGACCGTAGCTCTCTTGAAGAAGAAACTACTGCAACACCATTGGCCTTGCAGTATGTAATGCTAATGCACCAAGCCAAATACACACCCAACATACAAAATATGAGCGTCAAAATGACAATGGTAACATCACTATGGTCAGATTGCCCAGACTAGTGAAGTAACCACAATGAACACTTGGGCCACCGTCCCAAACCCCTGTAGGTGTGGTGAATACACTACCAAGACTAAACTATACCCAGAACTGTCTGTAAACTACGGGGTCAAAGGGAGAACATACTCTATATATAAGATTTAACAACATGAGTATGGACGATCAGAAACGAGCTCAAAAATAAATAAATAATAATGATAACAAAACACTATATACACACTACCTCCATTTTTCCAGTTTTACTGAAATGTACACAGTTTAAAGCATAGAGCAAATAAACAATTGGAGATAAAAAAATAAATCATGGAATAATTTTGTTTAACAAAATTTAATCTAAATTTTTGACTCATCAAAGTAGCCACCTTTTGCAGATGTAACAGCCGAACACACTAGTGGCATTCTTTCTACAATGGAAATCAAATACTGTTCGGAAGTATTTCTGTCCCACAAATGTGTTGCACTTGTAGGTTGCTTTGCTTTCACTCTTCCGTCCAGTTCATCCTAAACCAGCTCGATGGGGTTTAAGTCTGGAGACTGTGCTGGCCATTCCATGATTTGAAGCCTACTGTCTTGTTCTTTTCTTCTAAGGTAGGTCTGACATGTTCTGGTATGTTTTGAGTCATTATCTTGCTGTAGGATGAACCCCTGACCTACTAGGCGTAGACCAGAGGGTATTGCATGGCGCTGCAAAATGCTGTGGGAGCCTTTTTGGTTCAGGGTGCCAGTAACTCTGTGCAAGTCAACGACTCTGGATCCAGCAAAATAACCCCAGACCATCACGCTTCCTCCTCCATGTTTGACAGTTGGTGTCACACACTGAGGAACCATCCTTTCGCCTACTCGACGGCATACAAAAACCCTGCGTTATGAACCAAAGATTTAAATTTTTGATTAATCGGTCCGTAAGACCTTCTTCCAGTCTTCAGTAGTCCACTGGCAGTGCTTCATGGCCCAGGCAAGCCTCTTTTTCTTATTTTGCCATCTTAGCAATGGCTTTCTTACTGCCACTCAACCTGTGAAACCTGGTTCTCGAAGTCTTCTCTTCACAGTTGAAACTGAGACTTCCTTACTTCGAGCAGTGTTAAGCTGTGCTTGAAGCTGTTGTCCTGTGAGCCGCCTATCACACAAGCTGTTGACTGTCAGAAACTTATCTTCTGATTTTGTTGTGGCTTTGGGTCTGCCAGACCTCTTCCTGTCAGAGTTTCCTCCAGTTTCCAAGTGCCTTTTGATGGTGTAAGAAACACTCACTGACACCATGGCCTTCTTAGAAATTTCTCTAAAGGAAAGACCTACACTCTTAAGGGTTATAATGTTCTGTTTGTCTTCCTTTGTTAATTGCCTTTTTTTCGCCATTATGATAGCAATATACTACTTCCTGCAGTGCAATATTGCCCAAATAATGCTTCAGAGGGTGTAGTCTGTTCCAACAATGCTTTTATACAGACAGAGGGTTTGTAAGTAATTGACAAGTTGGGACACCTGTAGGAATTGTTTGCTTCAACTTTCAAGGCTTAATTTACTTCCATTGCTGCAGAACAGCTACTGCAAGTTGTTAACCCATTACTTGTTCCCTGAAGAGGGCCTTTTATTATAACTCTGAAATGTACATCATTTTTCAGTTTTTGGTAACCTAAACTTTTTTTTTTTTTTTTTTTTTTTTTACTTACCTCTGGCAGATTACCGCTTACCTTTGATTTTCAGGTTATTCAGGTTATTGTTGTTATTATTTAATAATAATAACAACAACAACAACAACAACAACAACAACAACAACAACAACAACAACAACAACAACAAGTGTCTACTCACATCTGCTACTGAAGTGCTAATTAAAAGCGGAGCGGTGGGTGAGCTCACCTTGTCCACAATCCTGCCCGTGACGCCCATCCCGTTGAGGATGGTGACGTTGACGATGGTGGGCATGCCCCCGTAGTAGATGGGCTGGGAGCAGTAGGGCCACATGTACGGGCACTCGGACAGGTCAATGTAGCTGGGGCTCAGGCTGAGGCCAGCAAAAAGAGTCGATGGTTAACTTAGCCAAAACATGTCAGCTGAAAGCCAGCTTCAGGGAATCACAGGCAAACGGAATGTGAACTGCATGGAGGTTAATTTATTTTCTTTTGAACAAATTTGAGCAACATGTTTCTTCATTCACCTACTGTATTGTAGGGCATGTGAAATGAATGTGAAATGTTCTTTTGAACAGCCACCCCCGTGCCCATTTTCCTTTATTTCCCAGTTTAGAAATGTCCTCCAAAAGGCGTATAAGCCAACCGTCATATCTCACTCTTCAGCCCACACGCTGAAACTGCCAAAACTGCTGAACTGGAGAGAACTAAAAGGTGTTTTATCTGTGGCCTAAACACTGATATTCCGATATGGTGAAATATTCCAGACCACATTCCAACACCCTGAACTCTGCTACTGCTGGGAGACAGACATGCCTCAGACTGGGCACCAATCACAACATGGCTTGAGCTGCTCATAGAAACAGAGAAGTCTGGCTGTCCTGGCTGTACCGGCCGTACCTGGCTGTCCTGACCGTACCGGCCGTATCGGGCCGTACCGGCCGTATCTGGCTGTCCTGGCTGTATCTGGCTGTCCTGGCTGTACCCGGCTGTCCTGGCTGTTCTGGTGGTACCTGGCTTGGGGCTGGTAGCTGTTGAGGACTTGGTAGGCGCGGAGGAGGTCTAGCTTGCCGTGACCCTGCTCAAACATGTTGACTCCAGGGAGGCGGCGAGCCGATGCGATCAGGGCCTGCTTCATGCTGGCCGGGTTCACTAGCTCCCGGTTCAGCACAGTGCTGCAGGGTGGGACAGTGAGGGGGAGAGAGAAGGGTGAGCACAAACACAGTGGGTTTCCAGAAAATGTTGAATGTTAGAGATGTGCTTTAAACATTTAATGTGCAACTTTACGATAACTGTAGTAAAAGTATGTGCTACTTCTTCATGGGTTTCCTGAAAGCCATCGTTAGCTGGTATTTTACGTATGAGTTTAACGTGCTTCTTAGTCTGGCAAAAAGCAAAGCAAATCGATAACCAAATGACTCATTTGTTTTCTGGGAAATTGGCATGATGTAAATGAATTAAAAATAGTTACAAATAACTATAAGAGTACATTTTTTATTTCACACATGCATAACTTAACATTTAGCAATATTGAATGTCATCTGTCACATTTCTGTATTTTGTTCAAATCAGCTTGGATTACTAAACCCCCAAAGTTCATCTGCAAATGTAACTATTTTGCTACTAACATTCCATAGAACATATTTACATAATTTATGTAAATAAGGCAGAGCAGGGGTCCCAGCACCAATCCCTGCGGGACTCCACTGCCCACAGCACCTAGGTCAGATACGGCCCCTACTGTTACTCTTTGTATTCGCCCTTGCAGCCAATTATGATCCCACTCTATAACAACCAATTCTACCATGCAGAATAATAATCGGACCCAAGGACTCAGGAGATGGTTGCCTAAACCATAACACCGTAACTCATTACACCAGGTTATGCGTTATTGTGTTGTTTTTTAGGAACTATCCAGATAACTGTCCGTCTATCCCCAGTAAGCTTCGAATTGCGACTGCTGTTCCTCTTTCCAGATGCAATTTTGCCTTGTTTGGTGTTATGATTTTCGACACATTCAATGATTTTTCAGTTTCTGTGATTGACGCACCTGCGCACTATATGACCGCTTTCAAATTTTCTTAGATCTCTCATGTTGCTTTAGAAACTGAGATATTAAATTCTTGATTTTAAAATGTATTTTATTGCAGAAATTTTTTTTATTGCAATTTAGTTGCTTCAAAATAAAAGTCATTTGGCATTTCCATTATTTTGTCTACCCCCTGTATTTTCTTGCATATAGTGCATATATCTTGTCATGCCTGTATGGATCAGAGAGAGAGGGAGAGAGCAAGAGATGCAGAGATGGAGAGATGGAAAAAGACACTCCTATGTCCTCTGTCCTTTCTCTCCTGCGGCTCTTGTAAGGCAGCGAGAGAAAGCAACGTTTCATTTATTTCCGTGGACCCCCAAGGAAAACGGATGAGCCAATTCAGCCACTTAGTGATAGACCATCAGAAATGTAAAATGAACCTGCACTTTAAAGCAAGCCATTTATTTACCTTTTCCACCCAACAACAGTCAATCTGTCACTTTAGCTTTGCCCACGCCACTGAGCATTCCTCTCCGAGTGATAACTCTGCTGCTGAATCGTGTGTTTCCCTGTGACTGCAGGACGCATTAGCTTTCACAGAGCCTCATAAACCAGCCACTCGGCGGCTTTCACAGCAGACTGCCAAGGTACAGCAACAAACCACAAAGCCATAGGTCGCAGCTCTACTGACCAAAAAACCCCCACATGAAATTCACCTGAAAATGCGAAACTGATTGTTTCATGTTCAAGAGACCTTACATCATAGTAGAAGTGTTCATCATGGAAGAAGTGCGATGAACAGGGAGGGGCCAGGGAGAGAACTTCACAAAAGGTAAGCAGTCACACATTTAAGACTGATTAACGGCACATGCATTTATCTTCACCGTATGTCATTGGGATGTAACATAACAACCCCCCCACCTTAACACCCCCAGGCATGTCAATCTCCGGGGGGCCACTGTGCATGGTGCGGGGGGAATTTATAGTTGCATAAATTACAACTATACCTGTACATTTTATACAAGACCTCACTCGTATTATGCATAAGAAACTAAAGAAACCCTCCAGGACTGAATGAGTTAAAAATGAGTTAATGGCTGCTTCCTTTGCCTCAGAAGAGCGAGGCTGTTCTCAGACAAAGAATAAACAGTTTTCTAGCTTTACTTCAGTAATGATCTGAGTGGGAGTGGTTCACCCCTCCCCTGTCAGTGATCAGGTGCTGTGGGTAGAAGACTCACCTGGCCAGCAGTGTGACTGCCCCAGCTACCACTGGTGAGGCTACGCTGGTCCCTGAGAGAGAGCGGCATCCCTCCTTCATCCCCGAGCCTCGCACCCCGGAGCCATAGGTCACAATGTCTGGCTTCAGCCTGCCATATCCACCTGGCAACTCCTGTGGGACGCAGCAAAACAGGACATGAGAGACAGGAATTGGGGGAAACCATTGGTGAGAGACAGGAAGAGAGGTAGAAGAGGGAGCAGTAAAGGGAGTGGGAACCTGGGTGCATCTCACTGATCAGACTGACATCGCCCCTGAATTGCTCCTAAAATAGGCTGCTGCTGCTTGTAGAAGGCATCGCGATGTCCATCTACTGAGTAGCCTGTTAGCATAGCTCCACAACTGACACTGCTAGTCCCCTCTATTTGCTTGGGCTGTTTTTACAGTATTCCCAGCAAATGAAACTGCTGTTAAACTCACATGAATTCCCTATTCGATAGTTCTGCGTTGTTCTTTAAAGTTGATACACAGGCTGTTGCAAAACATTTATTTTAGAATTTTCTTTTAGCCAAAAATGCAGGGGCATGTCGTTAATTCCTGCATTGCCTGATATAATGAATCTCCCTGCTCCATCATGTAAGTATGTATGCATGTTACTGTACGTCCATGGTAGGGCTGTGACGGTATTACATTTTCACAGTATAATCGTACTACTCAATCACGGTTTTCGGTATATCACGGTATCAGTTTTTAAGCAAAAAAAAAAGTATTACACAAAGTTTACAACTTGATCTGTGTATGGCTCGTTGTAATTGTTTAAATCAATAACCATGTACGTAGCCTATACAACACAATGCGCAGGCCTACTCTCAATATTTGAAAATGGTAATATTCAGAAAACGGAATTGTCAAATGAGTAACACCAGATGCATTTAGGCCTAGCTTTCCTTTTAAAGGAAGATTTTTTTATGTAAGAAGACTAGCATGTACATTTTTTCAGGTTTTAGGCTTGAATGGAAGGGAGACAATGTAGCCAGAAGCACAGAAAAACTATTTCAGAGGCAACGCTTGTTGCAGGGATGCACTGAATTTTACAGTATCAAGGCACTCTAGCACAAATTAATTAGTGGTGTAAATAAGTAAAGTTTGAAACAAGACTTAACCAACATTTTCGGCTTATCAGATCTAGCACTATTTTTAGCTACTCACTTAGCTACACAATCTTTTTCTCTGAATCCAAAGTGAGTCCACATGGATGAACGAGTTCGCTTTTTGGGGGGGATATAATTCGTCATTACAGACCGCCTTCAAAATCATCAAAATCAGCATCAAAATCAGTGTCGGGCATCGCAAGTTTTATAAGGGATTGCAAATGGAGATTTATGCTGTGTAGAATAACAGCTACCTAACCTGGGAGTTGTCTGCACAGTCGCAATCGCGTTGTAAACAAAACAAAATGCAAGAACAGCCAAAGTGGATGAATGACATTAGCAGACACCCCAGGTCCAGTATTATATTATTTAATGACCATTATTATTTAATACGGGTTATTTACACATTTTAGTACGGTAACGATTGAAATATTTGTTTCCCTGCATGAAAATAGCGTTTGCCACGTGATTTACTATCACAGTATTACATTAAGTTTATGTTAGTACTATTTAATATTTTAATATCATGGGGTACAGTCACACCCCTAGTCCATGGCAACGTTGACCGCTTAGATTGATATGAATGAAAGAGGAAAGAGGTGCTTTTGGCCAATAGAAAGTGGCAAAATGTGTGTGGGGGTTTCTGGGTAACTGCTCGTAAATGAAAAATTCCATATCTGCAGTAGATGTATGATTACAATCTCATTGTCAGCTTGGAGATTGTTTTAATGCTAGTATTTCGTCCAAAGACACGTTTCAATTTTCTGTACATAAACATAGCATAATGTTGTTTACATGGTCATAGCTAGCACTATTTGTGCAGAAAATAAGCTGTGCCACTTTCAGCTCTTGCCATCTCGAAAACACCTCTCCAATGTTTACACATTTTCTACATTTGTCTAAGTACCTTTTGTTTTCAATGTTTAGCTTTTTCTGATTTTAGCTTCCACAGCTAGCTAGTGCCATTATTTTCTTTTCGTTCTTCAAACATAAAGTAGGTGGTGGACATGAACAGCTGGCGTCAGAGGCCAGTGTGGCTAATGGTGGGATTGCAGTTTGTATGCGTGTGGCTTTGTTTAATGGTGGGATTGCAGTTTGTACCTTAACCCATTAAGACCTGGAGTGACGTTTAGGTCGTCGATTTGTTTGAAATGGAAGTGATTCTGCCACTGAGCGAGAACATGAAATTTTTTCGAAAACCCTCAGGTTTTAAGAATGTAGAATAATTGCTTAGGTTTTAATAGGCGTTTTTAGCAGGCATTTTAGGTCTGAATGGGTTAACTTTCTTGCTAGCGTAGCCCTATGTGAAGCACTGCAGTTCTCTGTGGAAGAGGCTGTTGGCTCAGCAAGTAAATAATGGATTGAAGCTGGTACATACTCTACAGAACTCAATGGATACAACCTGTGATTTTTATTTATAACATTTTGCAGCTGCAGACAACAAGGGTGTGATGAACCATGCAGCTGAACATGCAGAGATGAGCAGTCAGACCACAGGGACAGGGCTGGTGTTGGGCAAGCAGAATGACAGGCCCTGTGCTGGGAATGAGGCGTGACAGGGCCTGTCTGTATTGGGAAGGAGGCATGATAGGCCCTGTGTTGGGGAGGAGGCGTGACAGAGCCTGTGTTGGGGAGGAGGCATGATAGGCCCTGTGTTGGGGAGGAGGCGTGACAGAGCCTGTGTTGGGGAGGAGGCGTGACAGGGCCTGTGTTGGGGCATACCCATGTTGTCATTCCCCGGGAGGAGAACCTGGCGATGTTGTCCTCAAAATCGATCCCGCCAACCCCGATCACATCCATCTGATCAGCAGGGTTATTTAGGGTTCTGCAACACCAATACACATCAGATTCTGATACACGGGCGCGCGCGCACACACACACATGCACCAGCCAGGCACACACATATAGACAGACTGCTATCAGCCACACAACCACACACACAAATATCAGTCTGCCACACACATACATCAGACAGACACACATATCACAAACACACATATCACGCACACAGAGCCACCAGCCACATACAGGCATGCGCGCACACAACTGCTACACACAAAATACCAGCTACGCACATAAATAAACAAACAATTATTGTTTATCCAAATTTGTCAACACCCACCCGTACAATGGGCCATCATTTCCAATGGCAGACACCATAATCACTCTGTTAGCAGTCAGCTCCCACACCTAAACACACAAAAAACCCCAGACATCATTAAACTGACACATTTGAACAGCAGCTCAAGGACCAGCATGTTACCAGTTAGTGTGATGGCATCACCTTGTCTACGAAAGGGTGGTCCATGAAGTCGGGCCCGCCGATGCTGAGGTTCAGCACGTCCATTTTCTTCAGGATGGCATAGTTGAAGGCGTCCAGGAACCAGGAAGTGTAAGAAACCTGCAGGGGGGTTTACAGAACCATCCTGTATGCGTGTGCAATTCTGGTCTGAAAATAACTTCTGGTGACTGAATGAGCACACGTGCATAGCCATGTGTATATAACAGCTCAGGCATGACCGTGTGCTTGTGACCATGCGTGTGCGTGAGTGACCATGTGGGAATTGTGTGTGGGGGGCTTTGCTGGGGTGTACGAATGCACTCATGCCATTCATAGCCCTTTTCCTCCGTACAAGTGGGCCTGGGCCAAGGGCAGAGCAGTCCTCTTCCTCCAGTGTATTATTGAAAGCTCAACAAAGCTGTGAGAAGCAGCTGGCCCAGCCTGGTTACTACTAATAAAAGCGGCAACGCTCTGATATACAGCCAAGTTCCCTTCATATTTTTTTGTACATCACAAAGCCACGTGCCTCAGCGCTGGTTACAGATAGCGCAATGGAAACGCAACAGTGCTGGGTTAGCCAGCTTTGACTGCAGCTCTGCTTTCAGCTCTACACTGGGTAGTTGGTAGTGGAGTTGGGGGGTACCTGGTTATTAGTGAACACTCTGAAGATGTGGAGCTCTGAGTCCGGGGCAAAGCCCTGGCACTCTCTCATGCTGGCGATGACCCCCGCCACAAAGGTGCCGTGACCCAGTCCTACAGAGCACAGAGACCTTCAGTAGACAGCCAGGAAAAACACTGCTCCCAAAACAACTACTCCACACTGCTGCTACTTATCAAATCAACAGCACCTCCTGAGACCCACATTTCAATGTTTTACTCCCAAGGACACCCACGCGGTCATAAAGTTCTCAGCACCCCAAACACACAGAAACAGGCCCATCATACAGCGCCTTACCCGCCTTACCTGCCCATTCTTGGATTTTAAACAAAATCCAAGAATGGGCAGATACATGGCAGATGACATTCAATACTGCTAAATGTAAAGTTATGTAAAGTAATGCATGTGGGAAATAAAAACATTAGACAGGAGTATTTTATGGGAGGAGAAAAGTTAGTAGGTGTTCAATTTGAAAAAGACTTAGGAATTGTAGTTGATCAAAGCCTATCTGCATCAAAGCAGTGTGCTACAGCAGTGAAAAAAGCCAACAGGATGCTGGGATACATAGCAAAAAGTATGGAGTATAAATCAAAGGAGGTTATATTAATGTTATATAATGCCTTTGTCAGACCTCACTTAGAATTGTGTGTGCAGTTCTGGGCACCGCACTACAAGAAAGATATAGAAGCTCTTGAAAAAGTTCAAAGAAGGGCAACTAAACTGATACCTGGTATGGAAGGTAAAAGTTATGATGATAGACTTAAGGCACTCAATCTATTTAAGCTTAGCAAACGGAGACTAAGGGGGATTTGATTGAGGTTTTTAAATTCCTAAAAGGGTTTAATAAAGTGAAATACCAAAGATTTTTTAAGATAAGTGGGGTCAGCAGAACAAGAGGCCACAGGTGGAAATTAATTAAAGGCAAATTCCACACAAATATTAGGAAGTTTTTCTTTACAGAGAGATGTCAATGCCTGGAACAGCTTGGCAGGTTGGGTAGTAGAGGCAGAAAAGCTTGGGCTATTCAAGTCCAGGCTAGATGCAGTACTAGATACTCTTTAGATTAGGACATGACAAGCCTAGATGGGCCGAACGACCCGTTCTCGTCATTATGTATTCTTATGTTCTTACCGTCATCCAGCGTCTTCTCGTTGGTCCAGTTGGTTCTCTCTTTCACGTTCTTGAAGTGCGGGTGCTTCTCGCTCAGCCCCGTGTCAAAGACGGCCACTTTCACACCAGAGCCTGAACACACAAAGAACACACACCAAAGCCTGAACACACACAGAACACACACCAGAGCCCTAACACATGCAGAACACACACCAGATCCTGAACACACGCAGAACACACACCAGAGACTGAACACACACACTCAAAACATTAAGACAAAGCACACTCATTACTATCATAATGTCATACATCACTACAGAGATGCATACTCGCTTTTGGGCCCGGCATACATAACACACACTTCTTATCATATGAACAAACAAAAGTCAGGGATTTTTTTCCTGCTTAATCAGGAAATGTTTATTTTCAGACCATGGTATGTTGTTGACGTGTGTGGACACATTAAGAAATGTTGCACTCTTTCACATCTGATAGCAGGAGAGAATGTTCAGCAAATAAAGCCAAATAGCCAGAGATATTTAGCCTCCGAAAATCTGCATTTCCTCATTAATCAGGAAAAATCACATCCCTGAAAAGATACGCACGCATGCACACACATGCAAACAGACACGCGTGCAAACAGACACACACGCACGCACGCACGCACACACGCACGCACGCACACATCCTTCACCCTCACCAGTATGGCCCATCTGCCACAGCACGTCGGCCTGCAGGATCTGAGCCACGTGGCGAGGGATGGCCCTCAGCAGGCGTCGGCTTGAGTGGCGGCCCGTGGCGTGCCAGAACCCAGAGCCCAATGACAGGCTGGTCCGACGCAGGGGGCGCGACGACTGCCACTTCTGAGTCCAACGCGTGTCATTACAGGGCGCTGGGGGGGGTCATTACATTACTACTGCCCTCTGGACTTCAGTTACACAATGTTCACTTCAATTGCTACTGGAAATAACGGAGAAGACATGACAGAATTTAGCGACATTAATGGTCTAGTTCTGTGAAATAGCAAACCTGACAAATTGCGATCTTCCAGGAGGTAAGAGAAAGAGGTCAAGGAATAATTTTACAGTTTGTCCCAATTCTAGTTTTTTATTGGGCTTTTCCATTCTTGCTTCTGTAAAGTGCTCTGTGGCCTTAAATGTAAAAAAAAATGCATTCTCTGAACCACTGTCACGATTCCACCATTTAGACCTGTGATATGAAATTAAATTTGATTGACTGATTTATTGATAGGACACAGAATTAAGATTGTGAAACAGGTCTGCTAAAGGATGTGACATGGAACAGAGAGAAAATATACGCAGTCAGCACTAGTGCTTGGAGCATAGCATCATAACCATCATAAGCATTAGCATCATAACCATCATCAGCATCATAACCACCATCAGCACATCCTGTTAGCCTATAAGTTATCCTGCTCCTATCCAGCCAATAACGTTGCTCTCAGGATGCAAGCATGATAACGTCATGCAGGAAAAACATTTTCAGAGGGGAAATCCATCTTTTACATTTTTATATGTAAGGAAGAGTGACAAAATATAAAAAAGCCGTCTCATGACTTCAGTATTATCAAAGTACCCAATCATGACACTGGACCTGCCTAGAACTGAGGGGAACGGAAGATGAGGGAGAGGAGGAAAAATTAGGAAGATGATACGGGCAGCCTCAAGTCTCAAACCGACTCTTACAGCATTGGGCAGACGAGCAGCGGCAGCTTACAGAAGGGCATCAACATGGCTAGAAAATCACCGTAGTCAACACAACGAACAACATTTTTTTTTTACAGAAACACAAATTAGGATATTTCCAAACAGGATAATGTGTTTTTTGCATTATGGCAATATGAAAAATAAGATTGGGGACATGCCTTGTGTACACATTACTCATGGGGGTAACATTTATAAGACCTTCTAAAAGCATCTGCAATCATAAAGCGCATTTTGGGTGCCCTGGAAGAGCATGTTTATCTACAGCTGCTGGTGAAACAGGGGAGGTTCCTCCTCTCAAAATCTTACCAGCACTGCAGCCCAATCTTCTCATCTCCATGCTAAAGCAATTTTGCAAATGCAGAACATGATAAAAAAACACCCACGAATGGTTTTTAATTATAATGAGAGCTAGGGGGACTCAGGAATAATGTAATTTATTTTTTTTTTTTAAAGGGTGGGGGCAGGGGGATTTATGGGACAGTAAGGAGCACACAAACAAGTTTTTGATGATTGTCTTTATTGCTTTATTGTCTAAAAGCGCATGTGAAAAGGTACAGCGCATGTGGGGAGCTGGTCCTCCCCATTAGCGATATCATATTTTAGGCTTCTGTTCTACATGAGGGGCATAATGGTGAAGTTTGTGTTGGAGCGCTGCGGCCTGAAGGCCCTAGCTGCTGATCAGATGGGATAAACGGGAGCGGCAGTTTGCAGGCCGCTGTTAAGCGAACACTGATCGATGACTTGGCCCTTCTTCCGCCCAGCTCTGCTGCGAGGTGGCACAGCCGCAGGTGGTCGGACCAGGTCCTGCGAGGTGATAACGTTCCTTTGTTTAACAATGATCGCGGGCGTTGGCGGCAGTCTACGTCCACAGGAGGCACAGTGGTCAGTCTCTGAAACTAATGGGATATCGTTCTCATTTATGCCATCTGTACGGCGCAGTCACCGTGGGAACCTATTTTCCTTTAAGAGCTAGGGGAGGGCCCAAGTTGAGAGGGGACTAATATGTGGTCAAGGCAGGGGTGGGCAAGAAGAAACTCCTGCTCTTAATTATTTAATTAGTCGAATAATTTACATGATCTGACATTTTAGCAAAATTTCTTGATAAGCCCATGAGTGACAGTTGAAGACGGTTCTTGTGTTCCCGTATGAAACATGCTACTGTGATCTTCAAGTGAACCAGCATTGGCGCATCCAACTAATTAGCTATTTGAGCCAGGGTAATTGGTAGAAACAAAAACCTGCATACACACCGGCCCTGCATGACCGGAATTGCCCACCCCTGGGTTAAGGCCATGTTTGGGGGAAGGGTTGTCACCCATACACAGTAGTCTTTCATCACACTGCCCACAGAGACAGGCAATGCTACCCCACCCGCACCAAAAACAAACAGGGCCTTTCAGATCAACCTGAGCACTGCAGTCTCAGGAAAAAGGGAGAAACAAAGACTGGAACACTCAATTTCCCCCCAACCACAGGGGATGTGTGCGTGTGTGTGTGTGTGTGTGTGTGTGTATGAGTGAGTGAAAGAGAGAGAGGGTGGATGTGTGTGAGTCACACAAACCGATTCATTGGAGCCGTTGATATTGTACAACGTAAGAGGGGTTAAGGTCACAGCCTCCAGCACGGACTATGTAATGCAGGGGAAGGGGTGCTGGGAAGGGGTGTGAAAATAACAAGAGGAACAGGAAGAAGGCAGTGCTCCCGGAATTCACAATCAAACCACCAGCAGCACCATCCCAGGGGGTGGCAATCCTCCAACACCCAAATCTAATCTCACATAACTCCCCCAGTGGAGAGAGAGTGAGAGGGAAATGGGTGTGGTCTCGGAGAGATACTCCCAAAGATCCCTTTCCTATTTTCAGAGGTAATTACAGAGGAGACCCAGTCAGAGACCACTGTACCCTCTACAGAGCCACACACTTAATGCGGGCTTAAGACTTATACGGAAGGATAAGTAGAGTTTTGCAGGTGAGGGCGGACACAGTGGAGACGGGTAGAGGAGGGAGGAGGGAGGAGGGAGGTGAGCAGTTGTGTGATGGCGTAGGAGGGGGGAGGAGGGAGGTGAGCGGTTCTGTGACAACGCAGGATAGGGAAGGGGGGAGGTGAGCGGTTGTGTGATGGCGCAAGACTCACAGTCATCAAAGAAGTTGAGGCTGCGGAACACTTTGCGCTGGGGCGTGACCCTCTTGATGTACGGGTGGTCCTGCAGGGAGAGGAGGCTCTCCCGCGCCGCCTGCCGGATCTGCACCACCTCAAAGTCGCTGGGGTAGTCGCTGGCTGGGTTGTCCCGTGGCACGATGTGCCAGTCCAGTGCTGTGGAGCTCCGCAGGGCACTGGCGATGAAGTGGCTGCGCGCCCGGGCCGTGAAGTAGCCGTTAAACACCACAATGTACTCTGGGAGGGGGCAGAGAGAGAGCTCACACTACACTACATCACACTCACAAAACAAAACAAAGTGCACAGGTGCATTCAATTGGTTCACAAGAGCAACGGTAACTACTGAAAAGGATAATTTACATAACATAACGCATGCCATGTAGCAGACACTTATCTAAGGGAACCCGCAATCTAAACATCGTCAGCACCATGCTCTACCTACTGAGCCACACAGAACCACACTAACTCCAGGGGCCCAGATTAGCAGTCATCCTATCGTCTCATACGACTAAAAATTAAGAAGGACGACCTTCAATTTCCAAGTGGTCGTCCTGCTGACTGTGAATTTAGGATTTTATTATTTTTTTAATGAGCTAACTGGAACTATTTCTGTTTTACACTCACATCGTAAGAAACACATCATGCATTTATCACTTACCAAGCCTTGAATTAGCAAGCAATATCCGTGAACACTAGCTAGCTAGTTACTGTCTATATTCAGTTCAGTGAGCCCTCCCGCCAGGCTGAAGAATCGCTATGATTTTCCTGCAGTGATTTCTCATCTCCATCCTACAGTCCTACAGAAGCTAAACACGAAAACAACAAAGTATCAATCAACTTTGAAATAAACCTTCTAAGCAGCAATCGAAACTAATAAACACTGAAACAACAGCAACACGATACTAATTAAGATACGTAGTGTAAGCTGCTACTGCAACCAGTGAAACAGGATGCGAACGCAGAAGCTAAACACAAAAATCTAACGCCGGGTAACCAACACTTACTACAACGCAACAAGACGACTCTTACCATGATAGAATGCACACTACTGGGATTCCGGCAATACCATGCTTAAATCCTACCTGACAACAACACAGACTAATTAACAATTCACACTAGTCGCTAACACCACCTGCGGGCACCCGTCAGAGCTTCACTGCTACACAGTCCCATGAGCACACGCTGCACAAGACAAATATAAATATCAGTGTAGAAAAGAAATAACGTTAACACCTGCCCAGTTTATTCAGTTCATTTCTTGTGTTGGTGTAGGAAAGGCAACAACTTCAGTTGCTCCCTCCTTAAATCTGTCTTCGTTTATCTTTCTTGTCTTTTCTCTATTTTCTGTTTGTTTGGTGCTGGGGGACAACACCATCAGTTATCCTCCCCGTTGATTTGTTTGAATTCCGCCCTTCCTTTTCACTCCTTTACCTTTTTGTTTTGGGTCTTTTCCTTTTGCCTATTATTTTGATAGGATTAGTGGTCATAGACCTGGCCATTGTATAGACCCCGAAAGGCCCTATACATACGCAAGTGGCACACCAGTACGCATTCGCGTCCTCAAACGTTAATTGCGTACCAAACAAGACGACAAACTTTTGAAATAGTTAAAACTTAAAGCCGGAGCAACAAGACAGGCTATGCTTTTCCAATCGAATTGTGTAATAGTTATGAACAGAAATCCCAATGCAAGTATACACTTCAAATTTCTATTTTAAGAGCTTTTTGAAAAGGTAAGGCCGAAAAAAGCCCAATCCCTGAAGTCCACGTCAACCGCGTCGGAAAAGCACAAGTCAGATCAACATGTCATAGAGAGAACGGAAGAGGGGATTATGGCATTACACTGTACTGAAAGGTATTGAGCATATAGCAACTACAATATTCTACACTATATAACTTTATTAATCAACATGACAAACCATCTGCTATGTATTCTATCACACGTGATGGTTTTTAAAATAATTTGCTAGACCGTTTTGCGATATTCATAGGGAAAGCAGCTAGCTAGCTACCTAGCTAACGTTAGCTATGCCGAGTGCTGGATAGCAGCAAGCTAGCGCAGGCTACATTTGTTACACTGTATGATCCATCTGTCTTTATATTAAACATTTTCTACATACCATGTCTACGTCTTTTCCGTTTCTTTTGTTTTAATCACAAGTAGCTAGCTAGCTAATTTTATAAATGTACATAGCTCAGTTATGGTATATAATTATAAACACATTGTTATTGTAATATAGTCACTAGCTAGCTTAGCTGCGCTGGTATCATATGACATCCAAAATATTACACATCTTCCTTCCGCCTACCTACTGTACATGTGCAATGGTATTTGAGAGACATGTGTCATCACTTTTGCAAGGCAAATTCGCTGGTGCCTACACTTGTCGTCTTGCTTGGTACACAATTGACCCTTCGCTAAACCACGCCCCCCTTAGTTACTGTTGCTAAGTCCGTCAAGCTTTCGGAGCCAGCATGGCGCTCCCACTGTCGCTAATTGCACTCCCTGGAGAAATATTGTCCAATTTTTGGAAAATAGAAAAAGCGATTTCAGATAGAAGCAGACAGAAGGGTCTACAATATGCATTTGAAGGTTATATTCAAGATATCACACTGACTCAGCAACAAAATGACGTAAAAAAAATTAAGATAGAAGCGAAAGCCTACAGATCACAGAATAAAAGTGAACCACCGCATCACCTGGCGAATGAGACAGAGGACAACGACATTAAGGAGCAACTGTTCCTGTAAAGCTGGGTAGGTCTCTATTCACTATTACAATCATTAAAAAGCAAAAGCAAAAGCAGTAGGCCTATATAACGTTACATTCAGTAGTGAGTTAGCTAGTATTATCTAACTAACGTAACATTAGTAGCCTATAGTGTGCTGTAACGACATTACTCTGGTTAGCTCCACAGGTTTCTGCGCCCATCTCATCAGACTTATCCATACCCTGGACCTCTGTAAAGCAAAAAAAATAGCAGTGTGTCAACCCAGTCCTCCACAAGATTTGGGTACTCGGGACTGGGCTGAAATAGTAATGAAAAAAATAGTATTACATTTTGACATCAAGGTAACGTTACCCACTTGGTTTTCTAGAGCTTGACTGTAACATCTTAACGTTAGCAAGCTGGCTGGATCACGAATAACAAAGCTAACATTTAGTCTAACTTTACCAACGTTGCAACCCGGAGCTGTATATCCAGACCGTAGCCACGTTAGCTTAGCTGGCTAACACTTTTCAGGATTTGATATAGGTTTTGGAAAGGGAAAAAAACCTATATCTCCTTCCAACCTCTCTGGGTAACGAGTGTCACTGTTACAAGTGCCCCAGGCACAACGTTTAACCATAACTAGCTAAAAATCCACAAAACCAGCTAGAAAATGAAGAAAATCTCGAACTTTTCCGTTAATGTCAACGGAGCTCCGCCATAAACTGTCGGACCTCTGTCAGAGCCTGTCAAATGCTGCACTGTGATTGGCCAGTCTGCGTTTCGGGGCGTGGTTTAGCGAAGGGTCAATTAACGTTTGAAGACGCGAATGCGTACTGGCGTACCACTTACGTGCGCCCCTGCCTATACGGGATTTTCTTAGTGGTCGCCCTTGTCCCAGTGTTCTAAGTAACTCTTTGTGCTGACGGTCAATGAACTGTGTGTTTGAGTGAATTTTAGTTGGGAGGTGGCACATCAATAGGCTGTGGAGTTTCATTTAGACACTATAGTTGAGAAACCTACTCAGGCAACCATAAACTCCTGTACCAAAGCAAATCTGATTCAGATTGCACAGCACTGCACTATTTTAGTGTCATCATGTGCTAGAAAAGATGCCATCAAAGTGGCTATAGTTACTGTTTTGGTAGAGGGGCAGTTCCTTAGTGGAAGTCCTGCCACTAAATCAGATGAGGAGGAAGAGTTTAAGAAGCTTGCTCAATCTCCAGATGCACAAACTTTAGCCCTGCAAATTAAGTTGCGTAAATTGAAGCTGAAAGCAGAAAATAAAAAAATACAGATGGCAAATGAACGGGAGGAAAGGAAGGAAAAGTTGGAGGCTCAGGAAAGGGAGAGAGCAGCGAAGGAGAAGCAGAAGCTTGAATTAAAGAGACTGGCCGCTGATCTTGAACTGAAAAAGCTTGAGCTTGAGCATAAACAGAAAGAGTTAGAGACCACAGTTGCATTGGAAAGGAGGTATGGGGCACCCTTCTCTGCCTTCTTTACGTCTTGTACCACTTTTCAATGAAAAGGAGGTGGAGGTATATTTTATTCTGTTCGAACGGGTTCTGGAAATGATGAAGTGGCTGGAGGAATTCAAGCCATTATTACTTCAGTGTGCTTGTTGGTAAAGCTCAGAAAGTGTATGCTGCCTTGTCCTCAGAGCAAAGTTCTGATTACAAGACTATCAAAGCTGCCATTTTCAGAGCTTATGAGTTGGTGCCAGAGGCATATAGGCAGCAATTCCACAAGATGAGAAAGACAGTCTTATCTCCAAAGATAGTCATGTGGAGTTTGCTAGAGAACAAGTGTGTTTGTTTGAGCGTTGGTATGAATCACAAGAGGACTTGGAAAGGTTAAAAACCCTCATACTGTTGGAACAGTTTAAACGTTGTGTTCATGAGACAGTTGAATTCTTGAATGAGCACCAAGATCTCACCCTGGAAAAGGCTGCAGTCCTTGCGGATTAATTTGTTCTCACTCACAAAATGACATTCCCACCAAAGTCACCAAGCACAAATCCCGAAGATAACCCAGAGAGATCCTCATTCACACCAAAACCCTTCTCTATATCAAATGATAGGTCAACACCGAGGTCTCCTTCCACAAGTCAGATAGAATGACATTACGGCCATCTGAAAGGCCATATGATCTGTGAATGCCCCATTCTTCTGAAGAAGGGTGGTACCAAAAACAGTCGCTCTTCTGAGTGCTCCCCAGACCTGTGAGTCTTTGGTGGTGCCATGATTGGTACCTATGAAGGGGGAGGTGCCAGATTCATTTAGACCCTTTCTTTCAGAGGGGTTTGTGTGTCTGCAGGGTGACCTTCAAGGACGACTGAAGACTCACCTTTACAGGTTGCCCCTGTAGTCTGGTTTTGTAAACTTAGGGACGTAGCTGTTAAGTATTGCACTTATGTCTACTTGTTTAGGTATTGTATTAGGTTTAGGCATTATTTAGCCGGCATTTCCCGCACTGATTGTTTTATTGCTGCCTTTGAATTGTGCCTAACAGATTTACCTACAGGCTCCTAGTTTAACTATGTGGTTGCTCCTAGCACCTGCAATTGTACTTCCCTCTAGGGTGGCTTTCAGCTAAACTGTTCTTGACTATGGTTAACACTTTGTCTGCCAAATGCCTGTAATGTAATGATACTGCTATTAGGCAGCCTGTACAAATTCTGCGAGACACTGGGGAATCTCAGTCTATCCTACTGAGGGGTGTGTGTTGCCTTTAACCAAAGAGATGGGAAGTGGTAACAGTGCTCTAATGCATTGGTTTCGAGCACCTTTGTATAATGTGGTACTGGAGTCTGATATTGTCTCCGGGCCTGTGGAAGTTGTGCTGAGACCTGGTATACCCATTGAGGGGGGTCTCGTTCATTCTGGGAAATTACTTAGCTGGGGGCAAAGTTACATAAGAACATAAAAATACATAATGACGGGAATGGCTCGTCATGTCCTAATCTAAAGAGCATCTAGTACTGCATCTAGCCTGGACTTGAACAGCCCACGTGTTTCTGCCTCTACTACCCGACCTGGCGAACTGTTCCAGGCATTGACAACTCTCTGTGTAAAGAAAAATATCTGTGCGGAATTTGCCTTTAACTAATTTCCACCTGTGGCCTTGGGGGAGAAAAAACAAGAGGAGTTTGCATTTATGAACTCTGTGTTCTGTCCCTATGTTTTCCAATAGATAATTTGTGTAACATAATATCTGCACTTGGTTTAAATCCTGTATATTTTGTTAACCGGGCCAGTAACATTCCGCTTTATACATGAATAAAGCCACTGTTAGTATATTATCAGAATGTCAATTAAAACAGAAATATTGCCTACATGCTGTGCTTGGAAGTGACACGCCAAGGACTTTAAATGAAATGAATATGTTGGGTATAAGTTGTGCAGTGACACAGAACTCAAGAATACAAGAATTATGTCAAACATGAATTCAAATCGAAGGCCCGAGTGTCTGTTTGTGCTGCCGTAAAACTGTCTCTGTCCGATGAAGTAATGATCATGCGTACGAGAGAGATCCGGACTGTGCAATCTGGAGCTCAAGGTTCAGGCGCCGTAATCTGTGGTTCAAAGTAACCGTGGTCCTCCCCTCACTAGATAAATTACCATGAAGGAAGTCCACCAAGGTTCACCCGTCACTGGAATTTACGAGTCTAGTTCGGGCGACTCTGATGGCACGAGGAGGAGAGGGCGTGGATTAAAAGTTCAATAAATGCATCCCACCACTTTTAATTATTTTACTTTTGTATCAGGAATTCTGCCAAATGTACTGCCAGCATTGCTGAGTCGTGCAGCAGATAGATTATAAACCCCTGGAATTGGGCTATCTGCATAAATTGTGTGGGAATGAGATCATGGGGAGGGGTTGAGTCAGGTGGGTGTGGTGATGACGTTAAGCCTACGATACAGGAGGGGTCTATGACATGCTAAAAAACAGATGTATGGTAAGGGGGGGCAGAGCTGCACCAGCCAGGTTTCTTGTATGTGATTTTGCATTATGTACAATAAACCCTATTACATCAGACTCTGAAGAATGTGTTGTTTTTTGAAGAAGTATTACGTATTAAGTAAGTTAGCCTAACTAGCCAGTCTAACTGGCCCTGGCTGAGATCTGATTCTCCCACAGTCTCTTGTTCTGCTGTTCTGTTATCTTAAAACATCTTTGGCATTTCATTCTTTTTTTAATAGATTGAGTGCCTTAAGTATACCCTCATAACTTTTACCTTTCATATCAGGTATGAGTTTAGTTGCCTTTCTTTTAACTTTTTCCAAGAGCTTCTATATCTTTCTTGTAGTGCCGTGCCCAGAACTGCACACAGTATTCTAAGTGAGGTCTGACAAAGGCATTATATAACATTAATATAACCTCCTTTGATTTATACTCAATACTTTTTGCTATGTATCCCAACATCCTGTTGGCTTTTTTCACTGCTGGAGCACACTGCTTTGATGCATATAGACTTTGATCAACTACAATTCCTAAGTTGTTTTTTTGTTTTTTGTTTTTTTTGTTTTTTTACAAACGTTTCTCCTCCCATAAAATACTCCTGTCTAATGTTTTTATTTCCCACATGCATTACTTTACATAACTTTACATTTAGCAGTATTGAATGTCATCTGCCACGTATCTGCTCATTCTTGGATTTTGTCATCTTGGATTACTTCGATTCCAAACAGTTTGCCAAACTCACGAGTTTAGTATCATCTGCAAATGTAACTATTTTGCTACTAACGTCCATATCAAGATAATTTATGTAAATAAGGAAGAGCAGAGGTCCCAGCACCAATCCCTGCGGGACACCACTGCCCACAGCACCAAGGTGAGAAATGGTCCCACCTACTGTAACTCTTTATATTCGCCCTTGCAGCCAATTATGAACCCACTCTGAAACTACTGCAATTTCTACTGAATTAATTTGAGCAATGAGCCTCTGACTTTGAGATAAGGGATGTAGAAGTACTACAAAAACTGAAGACAAATAAGGCAGCAGGCCCTGATGGCATATATCCCAGAGTACTCAAAGAACTTGGGGAAATTATATATAAACCATTGACGGATATTTTTATGCAATCCATAATCACAGGAGAAATACCAGATGACTGGAAGCAGGGTAGTATAATTCCAATATATAAGAAGGGGGACCATACTGACCCAGGGAACTATAGGCCTGTCCGTTTAACTTGCATCGCATGTAAAATGCTGGAATGTATTATTAGGGATAAGTTGGAATCATTCTTGAAAAATAATAGTATTTTAAGGGAGAGCCAACATGGTTTTCTCAAAGGGAAGTCATGCCTAACAAATAGAGATGCACCGATCGATCGGCCTCTGACCGGAAATGGCCGATTTTCAGCTGATCGGCCTCAATCGGTGACTTGATCGATCACTCCACATAGCCGATTCTGTGCGCCGGTTGGCTCCTCGCCCCCTCTTTTTCACGTGGCGTGCGCGTACCCGTGAGCCAATGCAGACAGATCAGATGGCGCAGCGCTGAACACTTAAAGCTTTCAGTTTGTCATACATGTCAATCGAAAATAAGCCGCGGAGGAACAACCTCGAAAACGTTCGGAACGACCAACCTAATCATTTAGGTTGACCAACTCGTTTTTCTACAGTACCGTAGGTACCGGGGTTAATTAATAATTAACCGTTGCGCTAGTTCGGTTCCTCTGAACCATTTTCCATTAATAGAACATGGTGGTAGTGCATACACTTGACGTAATAATGCCCTGCTGAAGCACTGAATTGCACTGAAATCATTATGTTCGCTAATGAGTGACGTTATGAAACAGTGCTATTCACTCATACAAATCTAACTTATTAGACCTAATGATAAATTCATCTAACGATTTCTAGCTAAACCACAGCTGTGCGTTTCCACTATCAAACAAACTCAGAAACAGCAAGCATCGCCTCTTTTCCAATTACTCCTAGTTTGAAACATTTTTATCTAGGCTTTGAAGCTAGTTAAAGTCGTAGTCGTTAGGCTACCTGACTCACGCAAATAACGAAATTCTGCTGAAGAGCGGCTTGTTTCAATGCCTTTGACAAGCTCCGCAACTGAAACATCCGCCCTTATATCGCTACAAGTGTTTTCCATTGCACTATATAGAATTGGGATCTACTCTAATCCACCTCTAGCAAACAAATTAGTCTAGCGCATCATAGGTTCGAACTAACCTGTTTTCCATTAGCATTGTCGCAATAACTTTCTGATGCACATCAAGTTGAAGCCATATAATTATTTAATGGAAAAAGGGCTTGTGTCATCTGTCATCAGAATATAACGTTAGTGTTTTAAATAAATATTTCCGGACTAATGGTCTGTCACCATGTCAGTACATTTAAACTACTCTTGTTTCTTTTTATTTATTACTTAAAGGCTACATGCCACTGTTGTTGGATTATCTTTTATTCATCATTGAATTTAATTTGCACAAAAAAAGAAAAGCTCTGTCCAGTAACCTGGAACCTTTTATTTTGAAATGTGTTTTAGTGAGACCTACCTCATGCTTCTGACCTACCTCAGAATTGTCAATCTTAATTTTCTATTAAAGCAAAGTTACAAAAATGTTTGTGTAAGTTGTCAATTATTGTTTTTAGGAAAACAAAATCGGAATCGGCCAAAATCGGTATCGGCAAGTCAGACTAATCAAAAATTGGAAATCGGAATCGGCCAAGAAAATCGCAATCGGTGCATCTCTAGTATTTACTCATTTAAAACAGCTTAATATAGATATTCTTCAGGAGACCCATTTACGCGCATCGGACCACTTTTGACTGAGATGGGGATGGGCAGGACAGATATATCAATCCAATTTCCACTCAAAGGCTAGGGGGGCAGCCATACTGATGAATAAAAATACACCATTTACGATGACAAGTGTAGAATCTGACTCCGCAGGGCGCTACGTCATTGTGGTGGGGCAATTACATGCATTTCCGGTCACCTTACCAATATTTACGCACCGAACTGGGATAATCCTGTTCTTCACCAATCTTTTCTCTCCTTTACCAAACATGGCAACGCACCACCTTATTCTTGGTGGTGACATGAACTGTACACTCTTCCCTATCTTATACCGTAGACCATAGAATCTTTTCTTGTAAATACATTTTTCCTTGATAAAAGACTCCTCCCTCTCAAAACTGAGTGTGATTACGGAGCTATAGTCATTTCAGACCATGGTCCCTTGACTATGAAAATGCGTATTCCCAATACACAGTCTAGTCACCGCCCAAGGAGACTCAATCCTCTGCTTCTCTCGGAAGAAGCTTTCAATAATTTCATTATGCCCATGATTACACTATTCCTTGATACTAATCAAACCCCAGGAATGTCTTCTTTAACTATATGGGAGTCGCTGAAGGCATATTTACAGGGCCAGGCTATCTCATATTGCGCAAAAAAAAAAAAAAGGCAAGTACTGCATGCCTCAAAAGACTGTCTTGTCAACACGACAGGCTGAATGCCTCATTTCACAGGTGCTGTGAACATGGGGGAAAGGCTGGACATTAGCTGCGTCAAAGAACTACCAATCAGATTATTTCTGTAATCAATGATGAGCAGGGCTCAAAAAGCACTGATAGCCTAAAAATTAACTCCTGCTTTCAAACTTTTTATCAGTCATTATACACCTCAGACTCATCCACCAATCCTTCCGTGCTGGAAGATTTTCTTAAGACCCTGCATGCCCTTCCATAGACCCAGAAACAACCGCCAAGCTGGAGGAGGACCCTTCGGCCACAGAGATAACGTCAGCAATCAGGATGAGGAACGATGTTATTATCCGAAAATGGGCAATTTTGGAGGGGGCATCCATTGGGTCCACTTCTCCCGCAGGCTTATTGTGTTCTAAACTACCATTCACACAACCTATTTCCAGCTTCACTTCTAATCCGGTTGTCTTACACTCTGGAATCAGTTTAGAAGATCCTTTTCCTCTCGCATGTTACACCAGTTGCAAAAAACTGCATGTTTGCCCCATCAGTGATGGATGAGGCTTTTAATGTCTGGTGCAGAAATGTAATATTCCCAGATCACATTACTACAGGTACGTGCAGCTCCGGAACTTTGTAGCCTTTTACTCCGAATGTTTTCCATCATGCCCTCCCACTTCTGTTAGACTCAATTTTTAACTGCAAATCGGTCACAAAAAAAAGCTATGAGCATAATTTACAAACTACTCAACACACACAATCTGATGACTTTGAACCACCTTAGAAATAAATGGGAAACAGACTTGGACAAACACATTTCTGAGGAAATTTGGCAAAAAATAATAGAGAATTTACTCCTCTTCAATCTGTCTTAGGCATGCTGTAATTCAGTTCAAAATTGTACATCGTCTGCACTGGTCCAAAGTCAGACTTTCTAAGATTAAGATCGACGTTGATCCTACATGTGATCGATGCAGGCAGGCTTCAGTCACTCTGTTGCACATGTTTTAGAATGTCCAAAGCTACACACATTTAGGAAAACCATCTTTGAGACCTTCTCTATAATATTTGAAAAAACTATAGAATCATCTCCATTCATTGCACTGTTTGGTGTGGCCCCGGTGGATGCCCCTCTCAATAGTTTGGAAATCAATATCTCCTGGCCAGGAGAATAATATTGTATAAATGGAAATACCCTCTTCCACCAACATATAGCCATTGGATTAGAGGGGTCATGTATCATCTTAATTGTCTTCAATTGGAGAAGATTAGATATACTGTCAGAGGGTCGACTAGGAAATTCTATACTACTTGGCAGCCTTTTTTAACCTTTGTTAAGAATATGGAAGCTGACAGCATAACACTGTAACCAATTGTTCTGTTATTCCTACTTATTTGTCTTATTTTTATGGATGTCTGGTTATGTATAATGTATGTATGTATATATGCGCATGTCTGGTACTGGGGGGGGAGTTTGGAATTTGTTTTTTTCTGTTAGACTTGTGATATGTGAAAAATAAAAAAGACCTTGATCAAAAAATAATTTGCTTGCTTCGTAGAGACGAGCGGTGGACCCATGCGGGGAGGGTGAAATCTAAATAAAATAGAGGGTACATTTGGCTAATAAATTGGGAGAAAAACAGGGGGGAAAAAATCTAAAACTAATTTATTTTTTCTGGTGGACACGAAGGGTAAAGTTGCCCATCGTGTGTTCGGCAGACCCCTCAACAATTACGTCTTCTGCAGGATGCTTCACACATAAAACACTTTTCTTTTAGATTCCCATTTCAGAACAGCCCTGGGATGGCGCAGATTACTTGACATTGGTGGTCACAGTTAACGACTAATGCGCTCTTAAATTTCCCTCGCATCATTTTGGGCACTGTTGGACAAGGGCACTTTATTCCTTGAGAATAAGGTTCCAGAATGTCAAAAAATTGCAATGACAATCAGTGCATTGTACACATCAATCAAAAACAAAACTTACCATGCTCTATGATGCTAGTAGAAAAATCAACTTTGAGGGTGAGCTGGGGGCAGTTTTGGCAGTGGAGGCCGGCAGCAGTGGGGGAGGCGGAGGAGTTTGCATCCCCCGACTCTGTCCCCACCAGAGAAGGCCCGCCACAGAGCAGGACCACCAGGATGGAAATCCACAAGGTTACCAGAGCCATGGTCCCTGTGGGGCCGCTCCCCACAGATCCAACTTTGTGTCCCCTGGAGGAAGCCTAACGCAGGCCTTAGTTCCTCCTAGCCACCAGGGGGAGCTGTTCGCCACAATAAATGACTAGAACAACTGAAAACCCGGGACTCAATAGCATCAGTTTAAAGGGAGATGTTCAAGGTCGGGTCGCATGGTACATTCCAAAGAAGCCTGGATCGCACAGGGGCTGCTCACTCATTTCTTTCTCCGTTTTCTCTCCATGTTGGGGGATAGATTCCGGTCGGTGGTTCTGTCATACAGAGCAACAGGGAGTGAGGGTGTCCATATCCATGCACAGGAGAAAAAGAGGGACACAGATGGGGGGTTGGGGGGGTGGCGGTGGGGGGGGTGCTTCCACTCACACGGCTCTGGCACCTGGAAAAACAAGACAGGGACATCAGAATCGGATGTGACATGGCCTTAATGCTATATAACACGGATAACCATGGTACAGTATAATTTCCCAGATGTGCAGAATGTTTGTGTACATGCATAGATGAATGAACCACAATGCCACAGCCCACTTGCCACCCACCCTCCGAAAAGGGCAGGGATATTTACACGGTCCAGAACAAGGGGCATTCACACAGTCCAGTAGTGTTCACAGAGTCCTGCTTCAGATCATTCTGCTGGGAATGTGTCTACTGTACCAGAGATTCATTTGAGAACCCCCCCCTAAATTTAATAATTTAAAGGAAAAATGATCTTCTAATATAATGACTCAAAAACTCTGGGTTTTGAGTCCAACAGTAGTCAATAGCATGTGGGAAAAGGAAACAACTCATTGAAAGCTCGAGGGAAGGCTGTGACTAATAATTTCTAAGAATATGATCATATTTCCTTAACCGAATTATACTTTGGCAAAGGGAGGAACACTAGTTGGTGAGGAACAGGGGCCAATCGGCTGATGAAATTTCCAGCAAGTAGGGATGCTAATCCTTGATCATCGCCTATGTTAACAATTGATCGATTAAATGTAAAAAATATATTATTTTTTTTAAACTGCAAAATGACAGAATACAAAATGCCCATTTTTTTTTCCTCAATCAAAGCTCTATTCAAACTTTTGAGATACTGGCCTATTTTAACAGCATGAAGCAATAAGAATTATGAAAGAAATTAAACACCACTCAGTAGGCCTAACAAAGAAAACAACATTCCTTTTGAAATGAAAAGGACTGTCCCGACAGCGGAAGCTTGGCAACCTGAATAGAAAAAAAGCCTACCTAACTTCACAGTAAGCCCAACTGCTGAGAACACCCGTTGCAACTGAACCGATGTCCCAGGGATGCTTAAATACTGTTGTGCAAAAAAATAAATAAATACAATTCACCAAAAACTCATAAATGTGGAAGTAGCGTTACGTGGTTAGCGAATTCAAGAGACCACACTATTGTCGGCTGAGGTAACGTTAGGCTATACAAAATATAACAAAAATGTTTTGTTGTTGGAAATCGTTTCTTTTGTGAAATATTGCTTGATATATTTGATTAAACCAAGGTTTTAACTGTTGTTTCAAAGCAATATTATTACGCTCACTAGAGTTTGTGCTATTGGATAACTCCGCTGTGATACATCATTAATTTAATATGCTTGATCAATCAAATTCTTAACGGTGATTAATCGATCATCGATTAATCATTAACATCCCTACCAGCAAGTCAAGGAAATTTACAACAGGGAAAAAAGAAAGAAAAAAAAAAAGAAAAAAAAAAAAAAAAAAATTCCAAAAATGATCCAGTCAATTGCAGTGTGTGTAGAGGAAGGTCACATATCCTCAGAACACCCTCAGTGTGTTATTACACACCCTGACTAGACCAAACTAAACCAAGCAAGACAAGACCAAAAAAAGTACAATACGATCCTCTGCCAGGGCTCCTCCAAACTTGAGGCTGTTTTAAAGAGAGCTTTCGAAATCCCTAAGGGAACTGCTGCACTTACCCACACAGCTGTATGCAAAATCGAACCCATTCCTCCCACATTAGATTGCAGCCCCTCGCCAAAGTACAGGACGTACAGCAACACAAATGTTCTTCCTTCAGATCACTGGGGGGGCCTTGAAGTGGCTATATACAATTAACCCCCTATATAGGCTATAAAGAATAAACTCCAGAAGCAGAAACGTGAAGCAACCCCCCCCTTAACTTCTTTTTACTTCCGGAGTGAAGAAGAAAGAAGAAAAAGAGAGGCCCTAATGTGCAGACCAGATGGGACTGCACATGCAAATCTAGTTTCAAGTTTGTTGAAGGTATGTGCTGCTGTGAAGATGGACAAGACATAGTGGCTACTTGAGTCAACGTGACACTGATGTGAGAAAACCTCTACCCAGAATTCTCTGTGCACTACTGCCCAGACATTACATCGCAAGCTGAGTGGGGATAAGATAAACGTATCATATCCTGCCCTATGGATTTATTTCAAAATACTGAGAGCATTATGGACAAAATACAGGCCAAATTTCAGCTGATAACTCCAAATTACAATCAGAAGTCTCTTCTTTGTTGTTCCTGTGTGTAACCTGGAAATTATATCCATGATGTCTCACCCAGCAAACCCCACTGTATAAATTCCTTCCCACACAGTGTTTACAATAAGCCACACATAAACCAAAAGGCCCAGGTGAAGCGAAACTTAAAGGTCAAACGGTTGCTACTTCTTTTACTTCTCGAACGGAATAGTTTGGACACCACATCATGAATCCAGGTCTGTGTGGTGGCTATTCAAACACTACACACACGCATGCACGTACACACAAACTAAGGACAGTCAAAACCAAATAATGAAACATGCTAAACAACTTCCAACAAACTGTAAACAAATATTACATAGTATTATCTGGCCTATGTATTTACGTTTCAAGCAACGTGTTATATGTTGGGAAAACCGGACACCCAAGCCACATAGGCAGGTAGGTACCGGTTCCATTAATTACGATCCGGTGGTAGTCATTTAAACATCAAATAGACATCGTAAGACAAATGTCACTGATAGTGATATTGCAAAATAAAAAATGTTTGCTCAACACCCGGTTGCTGTACCTGGCAAACAAATCGCATGCGGCTTGAGAACACCCTTTCCACTTCATACAAAAACCATCCTTTAAATTAAAAGCAGGACACGGTAACTTAACTTTATAAGTTATTTGATGCTTTCAAAAATGTCACAACACACGAGACTCTACTTGCCTTCAAATACAGATAATCTAAAACGGATTATCACACTACCTAGGTAGCTAGCGAGTTTATATTTACACATAATATATGATAACAACAAATTAACGTTAGCTAAGCCATGACACTGTAGTAAGGTACAAACGCACACTAATGATAACTATCATGGCTTACTTACTAGCTAGCTAGCTCACTAGCACTAATTTGCACAAACGTTATAACTCAGCCAAACTAGCCAAGTTACCCATGTAAGAAAATATAACATTTAAGTGGTTAATGAAAGCATGGTCGTGTGTGGACGTATTTCAGTAGCAAAATGATAAACGTTTGTGAGACTACTGTGAAAATAAATAGCAAACTGGTGGAACATAAGATAGAACATACAGCTGGCACTAACGTTCTCTAACTACGTACTGTTAGCTGGAGCAATTGAATCGAAACAAGCCAGTGCATGCTTTCTGTCTGAACAATTATTATTAAATAATAATGTTAGCGACCTAGCGATAACGTTGGCTAGCTAGTGTAGCTATGTTTATTTATGTTTTTCATTTACCTTGCTAGTTTAGTAATAGTTACCCTATTTTATCAAGAATCCCAATGGCTAATTGCCCTTTCACCCGTGGTTAATGCCGTGTTCAGATGATTGAGGAAGGCGATAGCTAGCTACTTAACTTAGCTGGCTGGTTGGCTATAAAACCACGTTAGCTAACGTAAGGTGATGTGTGCGTACTGCTGGCTAAACTAGCCAACGTTAACTAGTTATCACTACCTATAAGCAAGCTAGATTGATAAACTAGCTAGCTAGAAGAGAACCATCGTCGTTAACTAGCCAACAATACAGGCCATAACGTTTACAATATCAGCACGCTTACGATATCGAATGGTTTAAGCATACAGATATGCATTTGGCTAACGTTAGCTGGCTAGCTCAAAACAAGCCCGGTTCAGATATAATTTCATAAACACATGTGCATTATCATACTCACTTCCTTAATTCGTTTTCACAACAGATTTCTGGATCGCGACAAAATAGCTAAGTCGCCCAACTCCTAATACTCGTTTTGTTTTTTGTTTTTGGGGTACTAGCATGACCACAAAACTTTAGCTACCTCCTAGCTACTGTCCCAACACTGACGTTTCATCAACATTGCAGCATTTACTGGTCCACATTCCCGAGCCCGCCTACGGATATATGGGACTAGATAGATATCCAATCGTGCGCACTGAGCCAGTAACGTTACGAGATCGATGCTAAAACTAACCAATAGAATCAGCATAAATAATAATTCAGCCTATCATATTAAATGGACATGTTGTTTGACCTATGTAAGTAAGAAAAATCATCGCTTTCGGGAAGTATTTGTGATTGACAGGGAGTATAGCAAATAGAAGTAAATATAATGTAAATAACTCCACAGTAACCAATTAGAAAGGGTTCAAATGAAAGCTGTAACGACAACTAAATAAATAAATAAAATGACAACTACTTTTACCCAATCACCGGAAAGCATGGAGAATCTTTGTCTGAAGTCCTGTTGATTTGTTTCTATGGTAACATGAAAACCCGTTGCAGGATCTATCTAACGTTAGCGCTATAAATACTTGTAGTGTTTCGAGTCATTTTAAAACGCAAGCTAAAAATACATAGCTACATAGCTTGTTACACTCTGCTGAAAAGTTACAAGAAAAAATGTTAGACTAGCAAGACTAGTCTAGTCATTAAGCTAGTGAGCTAATTTGACGTTATTACGTTGGATAACGTTAGCTAGAACAACTACAAATTGGTATACTTGAGCTAGCTACTTAATTCACGTTATCTTTTATGTTTATTTGTCTAGGTAAATTGAGAGTTGAATGAATTGTTTAATTCCAACAATGCAGCCAAAGGAGTTTTATTCGGAAGAATCGGAAGTGGCAGAAGTAACCTTACTACAGCAAACAACAGCCGACATACTACAACAAGAGTTCCAGACGACTGCCAAACAGGGTAAGAAATACAACGTAACAAAGAAACAAACAAATACATATCTGTGTGTTTAGCAAACAAACTCAGGACCACCGCGAGTTATTTAGTTATGTGCGTTTGCTATCTATCCTAGATGCTCAAATGACACATTTTAACATCAGTGAGCTGGAAGCTACCAATATGTTACTGTTACAATATATTATAGATGCTACTAGATAGCTACGCTAAATACTGCTGGACTAGGGATAAATCACGGGCATTTGGAGAGTTCCTGCATCTTCCAGGGCATCAGTTTAAAGTTACTCGTACACAGATTCAGTCATCTTTATAGCTAATATATGAATGCATTAATTATCTAGTAATGTGTAATCACAATCAGCCCATATAGATTATATTCTAGTGCCTGCTTTGCACTAATGCCCATGATCAAGCTCTTGGTCTTGGGGTCCGTGTAATTGTCCTTAAGTGTTAATTGGCAAGTCATACTCCCCTTTTCTCAGGAGAGGATGTCTTCTCAGCTACCTTGGAAACACACACAACAGAAGAGGACAGTGCCATAGTGCAGAGGAAAGAAGCCCAACGGCCAGATGGAGTGAACACAACTGTACCACAACTGAACAAAAAGGAAATGGGTCCCAGGTGACTTTGGACTTGTTTATTATATATAGAATTATAGCTGATTATGTCATCTATCATTTTTCAAAGACACTTAGAAAACACTCAGAGAACAGAAGGTCAGCGATTGTTTCTCTTTCCATAAATAAGGTCTACAGAATGCACAAACCTACCATATCCTACACAGAATTGCTTTCCAAAGTTTTTTCAACAAATGTCAGTCTCATGTTCAGTGTCTCTCTTACATTATAGTTCAAATCACAGGCAGTTCAGGTTTTAATATATTAGAACTATGTATCCTCCCACAGAATCACAAAGGAATTCCTGAGGAATCATTGCAAGCAGAACAAATTGTATCTCACCCCACACCTGAACGACACACTGTACCTGCACTTCAAAGGTATTGACGATGCTTCCACTGGCACAACACAGAAGTCACACTTTTTTAAATGAATGTAATGGATTGTCAGGGTTGAATTCATGGTGTCACAAAAAGTGATCAGCCTTCAGTAAAGAATGGAATCAACTGGCAAAATGCCTGCTCACCTGTTTAGTAAAACATTTTGGGAAATGACAGTTTCATCCACAATTTTCCCTTGAGACATGCACACACCTTGGCTTTGCCTCAGCGCAAAATCAGCTATCTAGATTCAGCCTCTGAGGGTGAATTTGGAGTGCTGAATCGTGCTTGCCATTCAACTCCTAGCGTATGCCCTTCTGTATCACTTGGGCACAAATCTAGTTGTAAAATTTGCTGCTGTGAAGGTACGTTATGTAATTTCCCTATTGACCTACAACTACCAACATGCAAATACGCTGCTAAGCATTGTGTAATTCCTGCAAGTTTATTTGTATGAAAAAAAAAGGACAGCCAAAACCCCCAAAACAGGAACCACAGCCAGAAGTCAAAATCAAATCAAATCAAATCAAATTTATTTGTATAGCGCTTTTCACAAATGCATTGTCACAAAACGCTTAACAGAAGGGAACCGAGGCCTAGACCCCCAAAAGCAAGCCTAAAGCGACAGTGACAAGGAAAAACTCCCTTGGTAGGGAGAAACCTTGGGAGGAACCAGACTAAAAGGGGGGGAGCCCATCCTCTTCTGGCTGGCACAGGGTGTGTCCAAAAAAGACCATATAATGGCTTCCTCCCTTGTTTCCTGCTTGGAGTGCAACATGTTTAATATTAGTTCTGACGCCAAGTTTAGTGTAACTGGTATCTGTAGTAAGTGTCAACTTAATTTAGAATTGGCTCAGAAAATAGTTGAGCTTGAGGACCGCGTCCGGACGCTTCGCCAGATTCAGGAGGGAGAGAGTTACATAGAGTCTTTTCTGCAAGCACCGGACGCACCAGGGAGTTTAAATAGTTTAAATATCAGTGCTATTCCCCCGGCAGAGCCTTCGCAGCAAGGCGTTTTTGTCACGGTTTGAGGGAGGCATAGTCGCCGTCCCAAGGAGGTCGTACACCAAACTCACGTTTCGAATAATTTTTCCCCACTCAGTAATACACCTACTGAGAAAGCTCTGATTATTGGCGATTCCATTTTACGAAACGTGAGGATAGAGTCACCAGCGACCATAGTACAATGTTTGCCTGGGGCCAGAGCTACTGACGTGGAGGCAAACTTAAAAGGTGCTAGCTAAGAATAATTGTAAATATTCTCAAATTATTATCCACGCTGGCACCAACGATGTTCGACTTAGGCAGTCGGAGATCACTAAAAATAATTTTGTTTCGGTGTGTAAGCTCGCTAAAACACTCAGTCGGGAAGTAATTATCTCTGGCCCTATCCCTGCCTGTAGGAGTGACTAAGTCTACAGTAGACTCACGTCGCTAAAATGCTGGCTGGCTAACTGGTGTACTGACAACGACTTGGGCTTCATAAACAATTGGCTGACTTTTTGGGGAAAGCCTGGCTTACTGAAGAGAGACGGACTCCACCCGAGCTGGAGAGGTCCTCTTCTATCATCTAGAAATTTTTCCCATAGTCTAATCTCACAAAATTTGTGACCTCTCAGAGCACTAGCCAGGCAGCAGACTTCTGGTCCTAAACTACTGTCTGCTAGCTCCCAAAAACCTGTGACTAGCTTAGCTATTGAGACTGTGTGTGCCCCTCGTTTTGGAAATGGTTTTAGAAATAAAAAGCTATCTGAGCACACTGGCTGTCGTGGCATTTGTGTACATAATCTTATTTATATTAAAACCTCTCAGCCTGATGTAAGTGTTGCCTGTAATAAGACATACCTTAAATGTGGATTGTTAAATGTTAGATCACTTTCCCCCAAGGCGGTTCTTGTGAACGAACTAATCACGGACCATAGTTTTGACCTGATTAGTTTCACTGAAACCTGGCTTAGGCCTGACGAATACAGTGCACTTAATGAGGCATCTCCTGATGGTTATGCTAGCTGTCAAGCGCCGCGTCTGTCCGGTAGAGGGGGCGGTGTTGATGTGATTTTTGCAACAAAATTTAGTTTCACACCTAAATGTGGGGATAAGTTCTCCTCTTTTGAATCGCTTGTTATGCTTTCTGGACGGTCAAAAGATAAAGTTACCCCAGTGCAAGCCTTCCTCTTAGTAACTATTTATAGACCACCTGGATGGTATACTGTCTTTCTTTCTGAGTTTGCAGAGTTTTTATCAAGCTTGGCAACTATGGCAGATAAAGTTGTGATTGTTGGAGATTTCTACATACATGTTGATAATGACAGTGACCCTTTAGGACTGGCTTTTGCAGCTATTATTGACTCCGTTGGTTTTATTCAAAATATATCTGAACCAACCCACTGCCACAACCATACAGTGCATCCGGAAAGTATTCACATCGCTTCACTTTTTCCACATTTTATGATGTTACAGCCTTATTCCAAAATTGATTTTTTCTCAGAATTCTACACACAATACCCTATAATGACAAAGTGAAAGTTTTTTGCAAATGTATTAAAAATAAAAAAATAAAATATCACATGTACATAAGTATTCACGCCGTTTGCTGTGACACTCAAAATTGAGCTCAGGTGCATCCTGTTTCCACTGATCATCCTTGAGATGTTTCTAGAACTTCATTGGAGTCCACCTGTGGTCAATTCAATTGATTGGACATGATTTGGAAAGGCACACACCTGTCTATATAAGGTCCCACAGTTGACAGTGCATGTCAGAGTAAAAACCAAGCCATGAAGTCCTAGGAACTCTCCATAGACCTCCGAGATAGAATTGTGTTGAGGCATAGATCTGGGGAAGGGTATAAAAACATTGCTACAGACAATTCCTTTGACTTCATGGCTTGGTTTGTGCTGACATGCACTGTCAACTGTGGGGCCTTATATAGACAGGTGTGTGCCTTTCCAAATCATGTCCAATCAATTGAATTTACCACAGGTGGACTCCAATCAAATTGTAGAAACATGATGCACCTGAGCTCAATTTTGAGTGTCATAGCAAACGGAGTGAATACTTATGTACATGTGATATTTGAGTGTTTTATTTTTAATAAATGTGCAAAAATGTCTAAAAAACCTTTTTCACTTTGTCATTATGGGGTACTGTGTGTAGAATTTTTAGGAAAAAAAATGAATTTAATCAATTTTGGAATAAGGCTGTAACATAACAAAATGTGGAAAAAGTGAAGCGATATCAATACTTTCCGGAGGCACTGTATCATAAATACATCCCTATTATTGGGTTGCGTACCCAAGTCTTTAAAAGTGGCAGTAATCAAGCCTCTTCTAAAGAAACCAAATCTTGATCCTGTTAATCTGAAGAACTATAGGCCCATTTCAAATCTTCCCCTTTTGTCAAAAATGTTAGAGAAATCTGTAGCTCAACAATTAACTGCTTTCCTAAAAACGAATAATCTGTATGAAACACTACAATCAGGTTTTAGACCAAACCATAGCACTGAGACGGCACTTATTAAAGTTGTAAATGTTAGAATGTAAATGCAAATGTTAAATCTGTTCGGATACTGGTTGTGTTTCTATTCTAGTGCTCCTTGACATAAGTGCTGCTTTTGACACTATTGACCACCAGATTCTCCTTCACAGGCTAGAAAACCTGGTTGGTTTGCGTGGATGGGCACTCTCATGGTTTAAATCATACTTATCAGACATGTTTCAATTTGTGCAATTAGATCAAGATTTCGCTGACTACTCTTAGGTTATATATGGTATTCCACAAGGCTCAGTGCTGGGACCATTACTGTTCTCATTATACTTGCTGCCACTGGGTAATGTTATTCGCAAACATGGTGTGAATTTCCCTTGCTATGCAGATGATACACAGCTGTATATCAATGAAACCAGGTGAAATACTTCAACTCACTCAACTAGAGGCTTGTATCTCTGATATAAAGAATTGGATGACAGTAAATTTCCTGCTTTAAAAAAAATTAACCAATTCTCCCAATTTGGTTGCCAATTATACCCTCTATTTATCTCAATTCCCACGAGTCCGCCACCCGTCCCCCAAGGCAAGACATTATCTCCGGGCTGAATTTATCCGCCTCTTCCTCGACGGAATTCTACCACGGACGCCTTTTTCCTGCTCCTCGACGGACTCGTGCCAGCTCACCCTCCCCCGGAGGCGGACAGCCAAACGCTGCCTCCAATCGGGCTGATGACCAGGGCTGGAATTTCGTGCTTTTAAATTCAGATAAAACAGAGATTATGGTTTTGGGCCCCCAAACAATTAAGGAACAAGTTGGATCTGCAGTTAAATGCAGGTGATTGCATAGTTGCATCAAGTCTAATGGTTAAGAACCTTGGTTTTTATTATTGATCAGGATCTTACATTTGACACTCATATTCACCTAAGAAACATAGCTAAAATTCAGCACATTCTGTCATTAGAGGATGCAAAAACCTTGATGCATGCTTTTGTCACATCGAGGCTAGACTATTGTAATGCCTTATTATCCGGCTCCTCTAGTAGCTCTCTAAAGAGTCTTCAACTAGTACAGAATACAGCGGCACGTATTTTGACTAGATCCAAGAAGTATGAGTACATTACTCCTGTGTTAGCATCACTACATTGGCTTCCTGTTAAATATCTGGCTGATTATAAAGTACTGTTGCTAACTTTTAAAGCAGTGAACGGACTTGCACCTATATATCTGACCGAAATGATTGCCCCTTATAAGCAGACACGACTGCTTCGTTCACAAGAAGCCAGCCATCTATTACTCCCTAGAATTTTGAGAAGCACAGCTGGTGGTAGAGCCTTCTCTTTTAGAGCTCCTCTGTTGTGGACCAGTTTACCAAGGCATGTTAGGGATTCGGACACAGTTTAAATATTTAAGTCTAGATTAAAAACATATCTTTTCAGCCTAGCCTACTGCCAAACATAGTCTAGGTGGAGAGATGGAGAAGGCCATGCCCTAGTGTTTTATGGAGTGAGAAACTTTCCATACTTGATCCTTGATTGGGTGTGGATGGTTTGGAACTCTCTCGGCTGCGTGTATTCTCTGTCCCTCTCCTAATAGGTGTGCTGCCATAGCTTACACCTGTCGGGGCTATCTGTATATTTCCTATGCTTGTGCTCCCCTGCTCTTACATAATGCTACTGGCTATAGCACTGCTTTTTTTCTGACTGCATGTTCTCTTCTCTGCCTCGGCCTCTGACTCGGGGGCTGAGGCGTGTGAGCTGCCCCCATCAACCCTCACCCCCACGCCAACCCCAGCTCCTGGATCTGGACCCCCTTCACGCGGTTTAGCCCCCCCCACTGACTACCTAACTCATTCAGCCCTGAGTCACCTTGGACTGACCATGGTATGGTCTTTTTTGGACACACCCTGTGCTGGCCAGAAGAGGATGGGCTCCCCCCTTTTAGTCTGGTTCCTCCCAAGGTTTCTCAGTTTTTTCTTGCCACTGTTGCCTTTAGGCTTGCTTTTGGGGGGGGCTAGGCCTGGGTTCCCCCTCTGTTAAGCGTTTCGTGACAATTCAATTGTGAAAAGCGCTATACAAATACATTTGATTTGATTAGATTAGATAGCCCCGAAAGGTGTATGCTATGGCAGCATACCTATTAGGAGAGATACAGAGAACACACACAGCCATGAGGGAGTTCCAAACCATCCACACCGATCAAGGATAACCAGCCTAACAGTGGTGGTAACACGTTGAGGTGACAGTATGGAAAGTTTCTCACTCTATAAGACACTAGGGCACGACCTTCTCCATCTCTCCAACTAGACTATGTTTGGCAGTAGGCTAGATATGTTTTTAATCTAGACTTAAAAATGTAAACTGTGTCCAAATCCCTAACATGCTTTGGTAAACCATTCCACAACAGAGGAGCTCTAAAAGAGAAGGCTCTACCACCAGCTGTGCTTTTCAAAATTCTATGGAGTAATAGATGGGTTCTTGTGAACGAAGCAAAAAGGGATAATCATTTAGGTTATAAGGGATAATCATTTCGGTCCGATATATAGGTGCAAGTCCGTGCACTGCTTTAAAAGTTAGCAGCAGTACTTTATAATCAGCCCGATATTTAGTGCATGCACTAAGTCCTGCTTAGGGCAGGCACAGTTTCATGCATGGGCTTGAAAATGCCCTTACAAGAGCCCAGTTTAAGTGTGTGGAATCCTACGTGCTGTTTCTTTTTCTCCATCAGGTTTCTCCACCATAGAAAACCTGGAGGAGTACCGGGGGCTGAGATGCCTGTGGCTGGAGTGCAACGGTCTGCAGGGCATCCAGAACCTGGAGGCCCAGACCGAGCTGCGCTGTTTGTTTCTGCAGCAGAACCTAATCCAAAAACTGGAGAACCTGGACACCCTGAGCAAGCTGAGCACCCTCAACCTCTGCAACAACAATATCAGGCACATCGAGAACATATGTAGGTACATTGTAAACAGACTCAAGGCTCCATGCCCTCCTCTGAATCCAGCATGCTGCTGCCCATATTCATCAAGCAAATATGAGACGTTTTTGGTTTGAGACAGTTCAGACAATCAAAACAATTTCCCAGAGTGGTAATTGACATTTTTCCATATGCGTTACTTAACCTGTGACTTAATCTGACCCACTTGTGGCCTATTTTGAAATGTAAGGCTTCAGTGAGTTTACCGATCATTAGGAGGAAAAGAAGAACAGAAAACCTCTCCCTAATTTGACCGTCCAAAAAACAAATGTTTCATCAAAAGGACCCATTGTGGCATTTTACTGTATGGTTGGTTTAATCTCAGTTGGAATTTATTTGGTTCTGGTATTGTCATACCTATGTCTGTTTTTCAAGAGGCTTATTATTTTAAAACCTTGAAAGTGATCCTGGTTCAGAGATGAATTTCCTGCATGAAAGTGTGAGGCCTGTTTAGTAAATGTGTGACATTCACACATGTTGTCCAATTATTCTTTTTCCAAGCATGCCTCCCTGAACTGAGCACTCTGCAGATAGCTCACAATAGACTGGAGATGGTGCAGGACATTGCCCACCTGGCACTCTGTCCCAAAATCAGTGTCCTTGACCTGTCACACAATAAACTGAGTGACCCAGACATCCTCACAGTCCTGAGGGCTATGCCTGAACTGGTAAGCTGCTCTGTCTCCATCCCTCTTTGTCATTCTCTCTCTCTCTCTCTCTCTCTCTCTCTCTCTCTCTCTCTCGCTCTCTCTCTCTCTCACACTCACACACACACACACACACTAAATTGCATCTTAGTTGTGCCTGTTTGGGGTTTTGTGGGGAATGCTTGAACATATTCCTTCACTTGTAGGAAACCCATTGAAAATGTGTGACACAAAAACACCCATTTCTCTGGTTTCAGCGAGTGCTGAACCTGATGGGAAATGAGGTCATTAGGAAGATCCCCAACTACAGGAAGACGCTGATCATCAGCATTAGTCAGCTGACCTACCTGGATGACAGACCTGTGTTTCCCAAGGACAGGTGAGACGAGGGGTGTTAGCATTAGCTGAGCCTCACTCACAGCTGTGTACATCTGCTCTTTACTATCCTGTCGGCTTTCCTCCCGCCTCTCTCTGGGGCAGACAGCCAATTGCCACCCCCAAACAGGGCCCCCAGCCAGAGCCGGGCTGGCGCAGTGAGGGATCGAACCCCCGGTCGCAGTGGGCAACTTCCATTCCGTTATGCCACCCAGGTGCCTAAGACTAGATAATTCTGAGGTTTTCCTCATAACCATAGATTATACTTCCCATGGACAGGTGTTATCCTCGTCCACTCAGACAGTGTAACAGTTCCAGTGAAGGTTCCAGTCCAGGGCTAAAGGTGTTTTGTGGCGTTGGCTGTTTGGGCGATTATTTTGGGCTTGTGGTGTTGAATGTTAGCGGTGTTTGGTGACTGGTGCTGATGATTGGTGACTATTTTGATGCACGTGAGGTTGGCAATGTTTGGTGACTGTTTTTATGCATGTGGTGCTAGCAGTGTTTGGAGACTGTTTTGATGCATGTGGTGTTGGCAGTGTTTGGTGACTGTTTAGTCTGGTGCAGGGCATGTGCAGAGGCGTGGGCTAGCGGTGGCCTGGAGGCAGAGAGGAAGGAGAGAGTGATGTGGGAGACCCGGGACAGGAAGAAGATCCAAGACAGTCTGGATTCCTTAAGCGCCATCCGGGAACTAGCCAGAGAGAGACACAGACTAAGAGAGGGGAAAGAGGGAGGTACAGTCCACTGGGACCCTGCATAACACCATAACATAACACCATAACATGTTCACACACACATACATTGATGAGATACTATATTTGTGTCCTGATATTTAATCTAATTTTGAGCTCATTTGAAGCTATAAGCTCTGTGCCACAAGCCTTTATTGCCTGTAAAATCATCATCTTTGAATTTGGAGGTTGCTCTCCTTTTTTTCTGGTTGTGGTTCCTGCAGTCTTTGATAGAGCACTTTATATTTCCTCCATAAACACTCAGCCCAGCTTTTGCTGCATGCTGGCACTGATGCCATGGCCTGTGCATAGATCGCTGAAGACTATCGCTTTTCTCACCCCTGCTGTACTGGATCAGGAGAGTCCATTTCTGGGCCCCATGTTGAGGAGGGAATCCAGGCCATTTCTAGGGGAGTGGAGGACAGCGGCAGGCCGGTGAAGACCCGGGCATTTGTGGAGGAAGCCCTGCAAGCCCATGAGGAGTTCCAGATGGTTGCTCCGGCAACGAAGGAGACAGACTTCAGAGAGCTGCACACCAGCACCCAGACTGCCCCTGCTCAATCACCCGCAGATAAGGCCATGGCTCTGAACGAGCCTCTGACAGGTCCGTGGGGACAGTGAAGAGCGCGTCGTACCACAACAGCCCACCACCCTTAGCTGATTAGATGGTTCAGTTGTAGTACGGAGCACTGGTCGGGATAATGGAACCATGGTTCTCTAGTCAAAGCCTGCTGCGAAAATGATTAATTACATAACTAATGGGAGTCACCTGGGGAAATGTTGGAAACTTGTTTCCTACTCTTCAAACCACAACCATTGATGAGGACTATAGCTCTATTAAAATTAAAATAGCATAAATAGTATTTAATGGGTGGGTGCATGTGTATGTGATGTTCTGGTGCTCTAGAACCAGGACTGTGAGCCTGCCTGGGTGTAAAGCTATGCAGTCACCTCATCTCTACTGATCCTCTTTCTCTACTCAGAGAAAAGCATCCAGCCAATCAGTGACCTGCAGACACGGACAAAGGCCATTGAGAAAGCCCAGCCAATCACAGAGCTGCAGACACAGTTGATGGCGACTCAAGGTTCCCTGGTCACAGAGCTGGAGAGTACAGACCAGATAGAGACCATTCACGTGGGCAGCCACAGCCAGACGGCTGTCCATCGCATCGATGTGAGTGCTGTCTCAAGCAGTACCAATCTTGATCAAGGACCACTAGCACACTCAAATTTCAATATTACTGTAGAACTGAGCCCATATTCATAAAGCTTCTCAGCTAAAAGACCAAACTGATCATAGATCAGCACTCTGAGATGCTTAAGCTATGTTTACACCTTCTGATAAAAGTGACCCAATTCCCAATTTTTGCTCACATGGCACATATCAGATATGTACTATGAACGTGTAAACAGGAAAAAATGGAAGTGATATTTTCAGATCCATTTTGGGCCACATTCATGTGGAAATAAATCCGATAGGAATCTGATATCTGCCAGATCTGTCATCTAAACGCACAGATCAGAATTTCAAAATGTAATTCAAAATGCGACACTCATACTTTTTCGCGTTTGAATGACATGTAACATTTCACGTGCACAACCGCAAGTGAAAGAAGTGAAATCATGGAGGACGAAGGATCAGGTCAGTGGACAAATAGAGGTTACGTGCCATTTAAGCCTGTGGGGTGAAGAGACGGTATAGGCCAAAATACAGGGAATGTATCGCAACAAAACCGTTTCTGATTTTTTTTTTAAAATTTAAAACTTGTTTGCATCCATTGCAAATGGCGATATGCCGGCATGGTTGTTTACTTCCATATCAGGAACCAAACCCTCGTGTATGCATGCGGGTTGTTTCTAGTGTAAACCGTGTAAACACAGGTATCGGATATGGGTCACTTTTAAAAGTAGATGTAAACAGGCGGTTAAATAAAAAAGAATCGGATATAGGCAAAACATCTTAACGGCATCAAGGCCTGCAGTGTAAATGTAGGCTTTATGAACACAGGCCCTGATCTCTCCATTCTAACTTAATGAAGCGATACTGTACTCCCTAAATTCCATATTACTGTAAAGTGTTCTACACACCAAATTCAAATTTTATGCAAAACTACATGTGATTTGGATCTGGGATTTTTTCCGAGGACAGTTCCTAGATCCCTTTACAGATTCATTTTAATTGCAGGACCTTCCCGATCTTGAGGAGGTGGACTCAAAAGATCTCTATGGAATGGACTTCACTTCTCAGGTAATTTTCTCAAATGAAAAGACCTCAAATTGGAAACATAAGGTTTCCCTGGGTGCCTCTCACATCCAAAATAATTGTAACAGAAAAAGCAGTTTAAAGCCTCTGCTTCAAAAAGCCCTTTACAAACCTGTTGCCGTAGAAATGTTGTTGTTAGTCAAACCATTTGAATGTATTTTTCCAGGACATATTCCGACCGAAAATAGAAGTGATCTCTGGTGCCAGCGACGAGAGCGAGTCTGAAGAGACAGAGGACCCTCCTGCCAGGAAATTGCTGATTAAAGAGAGTCACTCCGAATCCAAACTTGCAGAGAACCAGGAACCAGAACCCACAGAGCTGTTCTTCAGGGTCATCGACAGGCACTTGTCAATCAAATCAGAGTGTCTGGAGCCCACCAATCACATCACAGAAGGGGGGAGACACCACCCAGCTGGCGAACACGGCACTAGAGCCACTGAGCTGTCCAAAGGAACCTGAACCAAACAGGACTAGAGAAACCAAGATGTCTAATAGAAAAGAGTTGGATTAAAGGCCAAGGCAGTGTCGTAGCATTGCAGAAAAGTGTTTTGACAGTCAATCTGTTTTTCACAATCATTTTTGGGATACCAAAGCTTGTTCTGTGTTCATCTTTTGTTACATTTTCTTTTTGATTTTTCTCACAATTTAGTAGCCAACTACACCCTTCTCTTTTTCATGTCAATCCACCCCTCGTATTGTGATTTCGCTGCCGTAGCCCTGAGACCGATTATACAGCTAATTAACTAATTGACCCAGGGTAATTGATGGAAACAAAAACTTGCATACACACCTACAGGCCCTCCAGGACTGAAAATGCCCACCCCTGGTCTAGAGTCCTAAAGTACTACAATTTCACACAATTTTAATGTGTACTTTAGGTGGCCTTTCACAGAATCAGTTGGCAACAAAAACAATAACAAGTTATAGGGTTTATTTTGTAGGCACGTTTACACAAAACTAAGACTGAACCAGTTCATCATAAGAAAAGTAAATTAAAAAAATCTATTCATTATTAGCCTCCATTATAAACACAAACAAAACCATTTAAAATGTATCAGATACTTTTTTTTTTTTTTTTTTTTTTTAGATTGTTGGGGACAGTACTGGTTTTGCCTTGTACAAAATATTTTGTATTAAACTGTACAGGTGTGAAATGTAATAAATCCAAAGAGTACATATTTATTAAAAATGTATGTAACTCACAGCTTTTCAACATATTTTGTTTGTTTTTATTGATCTGGCTATTCTGCACAGTGTTTCTTATAACTTTGGTCAATTTGCTCCCTTTCACACATTGACGGTTTGCCTCTTGAAGACTGGCAATATGGTAAGCCCGTTATTAAGGCTGGGCTTCCCTTCTATTCCACAATTCAGTGGTCTCCTGAAAAAACACTGATGATTATCAAAAAGTTAAAATGTAAGGTTATGCTTATAAAATGGGCTCCATCAGAAAAAGCATGTGCCACGAGCACAGACTACACCCTATATTTGGGACATTGCAGGTTCGAGTCAGGGCTCTGTCATTAACCATGGCCAGAAGTCCGAGGCAACAGGATACTGGCTTTCATCCCAACGGGTGGGGGGGGGTTCAGGTTGGCCACCTTTTCTCCGGTTCCCGCCGGATTAGTTACGCCCAATGACACACCATAGAATATCAGCTGCCACTAGGGGGAGACATGCCATGCTTGGGAGAGTTGGCATACTTACTTTATAGCGCTCCTTATATGGGTAAGGGCAGTGATTCAAGAGGCACAATTGGCAATTACAAATTGGGGAGGAGAAAAAGGGAGGGGGGTGCTTTCAATAGTACAAAGTAAAAGACAAAATGGGATCTTCTTGTAAGAGTGGCCTTGTAACAATTTTGCCTCCTGCAATTTCCAAATAATGGAATTTTGATCATCAAAAAGGTGTCTTGTAATGTATGAAATAAAAAATAAGATCACAGTTCTATTGAAAATGTGGGGTAATCATTTGTTTTCGGGACAACTCTCAATTTTACTTACGTCATCAGACTGCTAATGGCTACCAGTTTTCTCCATATCAGGAAAAAAGAGAAGTAGATCTCGTAAATCAATCTCCACTTGCAAAAAGATGAGCACATCATGCATGAGATCTTAAATTCACCACCTGTTTTTGAATGTAAAAAATCCTGTGGACACAAGGATGGTCATTTGTAAACTTACATGAATTACAAACATTTTTGTAAAAAAAAAAAAAAAATCATAATCAGGTGATCAAATTAAATTGATATTCATTACCATTTTGTGACTGTTGATGAATAAGTATTTGGGAAACAAATCTAATTTTTGTTAAAAAAAAAGAATAAATCATTTACTCTACTCAACACGTCACTTTAAAAGTGCTAGGGTCAGAAAGATGCACATTAAACAGAATGGCTTTCCGTGGTCTGGAGGAAGAGACCGCTACACTGGGACTACAAAGGCCTTTCCTCTGTCTCTCTCATAAAAACCTTAAAGATGGCAGGATGGACCATAGCAATAAGCCTGTGGGTGCTCTTCAGCAATTCCAGTATTTTTAAAAATTCACATCTCGATCCAGAACAGAACAGAAAGCAGTTTGTACAGAGTTCAAAATAATTCACAAGAAAATAAATGACATCCCCTTTCCTTCAAAATTTTTTTGGTTGAAGCATATTGAAGCTGTTCTGTCCATCACTAATATAGGTAACCAGAAAATTCACCAGCATTTATTTCCTAAAGAAATGTTATTTTATAAATCACAAGTGTAAATACAGAACAGACCATTCTTACAAAAAAAATATTTAATTTAACGTGAAACCAACAATGGATGCCATAAAAGGCTTTATGCTAGGGGACTATAAATGATCCAGAATCGGTTTTGCCTCCTACAACTTTAAAATAGTCACATTTTCCCATAATGCACAGCTTTGTCAGTGTGCTGTACCTGTGGCTGGTAAAATACCAGCCGTGCCTTTGTGTTTAGTGCCGTTTCTTCTGAAAAAAACTATTCATGTAGCACCTTCATTGAATATACACCTCATTATGTGTGTCTTGTAACTCTTCTAGCAATGCAGGTCAATGCTTCGGACAAGTTTTAGTGAAAACTAGTGCATTCAAAAACAAATCGGCTATGACTAGCTGCACAGCAATGGAGGAAAAAAAAATCACTTCATAATCATAAAACAGAATTCTTCATTCAAAGGCTATAAGGTGACAATCATGACAAACATAATACTGGTGAATAAAAGTTAAAATGAGAATTCTCCTTTTCCTGGGGCAAGAGTGACACTGAACTTCACAGCAGTAGACAAGGTTGAGTTCTCAACGGTCCTTCAACAAATACTGGAATATGAATTCCTCTTCCAGCATTGCCTGGCCTCAGCTAAAACACAATAACCCCCCCCAAAAAAAAACAGAGACCATCCTTCACTTAAAACATCCTTAGATAGGGCAGTTGAGGGCACCCTTTCCCCTTCTATCTGCTGAACTCAATGATCGCCAAAATGATGCATCGAAAGCCACAACAGTGTGTTTGCCAAACTACTGCAAATGGCAAACCAAGAAACCACACTACAGGGAGAAAATCAACACACCCCACCAAGGCTCAGTTTGCAGAAGGTGGGAGGGGCTCGACCAATGAGGATGGCACCAATCGGATTCTGTCATTTCAGAGTGGACCAGTGAGGCACACTGCAGCCCAGGAGGCAGGGGTGGCAAGTGGCATACTGACCTTTAAAAATTGACAAAATGGTTTGATGGGGCCAGGTATAGGCAATATATTGGTTCTTGGGGACAGGAAGTATGTCCCTGATTGTGACATCATCAACCCGCATCATAAGGTTGAATGGCTGAAAGGCTGAGTGATTTGTTGCAGTGTGGTTCACGGTCCAGAGTTTTATGTCCTTTTGTTATAGCGCATATCTCTTTTCCACAGCAGAGGTGGAACCAGGCTGGCTCACCGACACCCTTTTTCCACCAAAGAGCTGGAATCAAAGCCAGTGACTGGACCCAGTACTCCACAGCATAATTACCTTTCCATCGAGTTACACACAACCAGAACTGGAGCGGATGGCAGCACACTGAATGCGGGTATCTTCCCAGATCAAGACTGAGGTTTCTTTCCAAAAAGGCTCTGCTCCCCAAAAAAAAAAAAAAAAAAAGAGTGGGATTTGCAAGTAGGGCACAGTCGACCGGCGAGTCGGGCACAGTCGATTGGCGATTCCACAGTAGGGGGAGGAAAAAAAGTGTCATGTCAGTGTGTCCAGGAGGAAACAAGGACGTCAGGTCGACAGGCAAATGTCTGAGGTGAGAGCTGTGGGAGCTGTGTGAGGTGGCTGCTAGCTCTGGTGCTACCGGGGCCACAGGCATGAAAAAGCCACGCAAAGCGTGAATTAGCAGTAAGGGGCAGGGAGGTCTGTGGGCAGAGCAGTGGAACCAGGAGATTCAGCCTCAACGCTAAAACTGAGGAATCACATTGAGACAGAGCTCTCAATCACAAACCAAGGCCTTAACCAACCACTGGAAAGCACTCTGCAAAGGGAAGACAAACCTACATAATTTTCAAAGCATTAGAGAAAAAAAATAGATATTTATACCCAAAAGAACATGATTTGGTGTTTGCACAAAATGTGGTAATTGAATGGAAAGATTTAAAATTTAAATTTGAACTCAGCCATTTTAAATACAGGTTTCAGCCCAGAGTATTGGTTTTTTGACAGCATTACTAATGCTCATTATTGCTTTGACTTTACCTTTGCATACACCTGACATGCTTGTACCATACAATTTCACCCTTCTTTAAACACTCTTAATTTTAACACGGACACCTTCTTTTAACAGTCCTTCATAACATTTTTCTTTTTTAAACTTCATGACCCGGAATTTTGTTCAACAGATCATTTCAGCCTTAAGGCTTTGAGTGATGCTACCCTTCGACACAACAATGACAACAACACAGGCAATAAATAAATATAGGAAATAAATGCACAGGAAAAGTTAACGGAAAAAGAGAGAGGGAGAAATGATGGGAGGGAGAGAGTGGAGAAGGGGGTGTGTTTGTGGTCTCTGTGGCCCAGCAGAAGAAGTGCGGATCTCAGCCGTTGTACTGCTGCTGGTAACGGCGATTGAGCTCCCTCAGTTCCCGCTCACGCGCACGCCGCGACTTGTTGGACTTGGTGGAGCGGCTGGAGCGCGTAGACTGGGCGGACTTGGTGCTGTGGCAGCGCGAGGACGCCCTCTTCAGGAGGTTCTGGGAAATAGAGCGGTGCAGGTTCTTCATGGAGGATGAGGCGGCCATGCTGACGATCCAGGGGTGCTTGAGGCCTGCCCTGAGCTCAGCCTCGCGGCGGGGTCCACCGTCAGCACGCGCTCAATGAAATCCTTCGCCAAGTTGGACACATTAGGCCAGGGCTGGGGGAAAGGGCAGGGCAAATGAATTATCATGAAGGCCTTGTAAAAGCATCTGACTGACACACACACAGTGGGAACAGGAGGGCTTTTGCCTGATTATAACACCACACACCCACCAGAGAGCAGCAGAGACTCAGTGTTCAATGCCATGTCTCTCTGGTTTCATAGAATGCATTTTTTACATGCGGAAAATGTAATGATGAGGAAGTGTGGCAAAACAAAAAGCATTTCACATCAGTGCTACAACAGTTTATTAAAGCTGTGTAATTCTCAACTACTGTGCAGCCATATATATTGCTGAGAAGGGTTTTTTGTTCAGGTTTTATCATTAAGACCTCATCCACTGTCTGGCAAGGTATCATAGAATAGAATAGAATAGAATATACTTTATTGCCATGTTACACAAGGTAATTGGAATTTGTCTTTTCACATATCTCTCCTAGATACACACACACATAGACCACTATACATATGTATTCCATCAGAGAGATCAGAGTGCAGGGTCAGCCATAGTACGGCGCCACTGGAGCAGTTAGGGGTTCAGTGCCTTGCTCAAGGGCACTTCGGCAGTTTCCCCCGGGAAGTGAACTAGCCTCCCTCCGGTTTCCAGTTCATTGTTTTTCGTTCGGCCTTCCTGGGATTCGAACCAGCAACTCTCCACTTGCCAGCCTGTGTCGCTAACCACTGAGCCACTGCCGCCCCACTGATGATTACATCATCAGTAATGTATCAGTAATGTTTTTACTCTGTGCGTCACAACAGGTATTTGACATCAGAGACAACAGAGAGGCATCACCAGGCTCTCCAGGTTCCTCCACACACCAGAACAGTGTTATATTAGGCAGTTAAGGTAATAGTAATGTTGTGAATAATTCAGCAAAACTAATAAAAGTAATATTTCATAATAAATGTGTTTTGCTAATTGTATGGTTTATATATTTATAACTAACATGCGCAACACCCCCTTTCGTGTAGCCTATATTGTATCCTTCTTGTTTTAGGCACGCGAATGTGCATTTTAATTGTAGCCTAAGATTTGCCTACAGTTAAGATTGGTGATATAGGCATACTTTAATTACTCATTTCAATATAACCTAAGAACATAATGTCAAAGAAAAAATCTGGAGTATGGCAGCATTTCGTTTCAGTCGCGGACGAAACGAAAGTTTACAAAAGTGGAATGTAAACTTTGCAAGCGCTTTTTCCAAGGCAGGGTTCATCATTAATAAAACAAGGAGCAGCCATTTGCCAAAAAATTTGGACAAGCTAGTGTTCCTGTGCCATAACATGAAACGACTTCGGAAGTAGGCCATCGAATGGTCTCCGTCTCGAGTAAGTTATTTTCGATAGGCTATAGCCACTTTACGTTCCCCTTTAGGCTACAATTTAAGACATTAGGCTGTGTGTGATCATTCGTTTGTTAGCCTATTTTTTTGCAAAATAGATTTTAAATCCCAATGAGACCAACCTGGTTAATTAAATAAAACATAGCCTACACATTAGAATGTGTTATGGTTATGGTCAAATAGAAGCATCAGCCTATTATGTGGCCATACTTCACATACTTCACAAACGCAACGGCAGAATCTGCAAGGGCAGCATGAGCTCGGAATGGAGAAGTTTTTTCTTTCTTTCAGGTAATCTTGAACTCCGGCTCCATAAAGTCATTAGCCTATCGTTACTCATTTGTCTTTCACTTAAGAAAGTTATAAAACATGAGACAAGCACAGTGTGCATATAGTTGTATTTATTAAAACAAATAGGGTGTGTCATATTTTTTTTTTTTTTTTTTTTTTAAGGTTTTGACCAATCGGAAAAAATGGACGACTGTTGGTTGACCAAGATTTGTTTTAGTCGGGGACAGCCCTGTGTGACATCGTACATCCAACCGGCGCAACAGTATTACTATATCCACAAATTAAATGTCCTATACTTGCGCTGGTAAACCACAAACGCTTTCTTTCAGGCTCCCAGAGAAATTTTGTGCAGCAATGGAACATAAACTGTGTTTGATGACTTCAACAGAAATGATTAATGGCCCTCCCTCCTTTTATGGATATTAACGAACTACAAGCTTCTATTAACTTTGTATCACACTGCATTTTGTAATTTCCCCCACTGAGGCATAGTGACTCACGCCCAAAGCTGCAACATGAACTGTTATTAATTAAAATTTTGACGGTGAATTAAGCTGCATTTATAATACCCACTCAGGCCGCGAGATTAATTCAGCTCTAATGAACTAAACACTGAGATAATGTGATCTCCTCGGCTAATTGAAGATATGCTGCCAAAACAGTGATGTGGCTAATGCTTTTCAGGTGTGCTGCACTCAGAGATGCCAACATTGGAATCCTGTAATCAGGGAGGATCTGTCAAGCGCAGCACATGGCGCACGTATTGACTGTTTTCAGCTTTACTAATGAATAGGAAAAATTGCACATATATTGGGGTGAAGTCAATGAAAAACACTCGTTCGTCAGCTGCTAGCCATAATGGGTACATGTACATATACAATAGGCTCCGTTTTTATTCATACCCTTGAAAAGGATTAACAAAAGAGATCATATAAAATACACTATACAAGTAATGAGGCATAATTTATGCTCAAAAACTATTCTTTAATGATAATGCACTGGCAGACGACCCACAATCGAACGGTTCACAAATTATATTTTTTTCACCAGAAAAATCAAGAATCACAAATATTCACACCCGTTACTTTGTGGTTCCTCCCTTGGCCATTATAATAGCAAGTAGTCACCTTCTCATAATTGACAAAACCACGGAAAGCAGTATCTTAACATTTTTTGTAGCCATCTCATGATCTGTAGAGGTCAATAACCTTTTGTCTGATGCTTTCAGGGAGTTCTTTGCCTTTCACCATGATGATGGCTGACGACAGTATTTCAAACATGTGTTCCCTCCTTTTTATACCCAAGGGAAACAGGAAACCATTGTAGGCAATGTTCCCTCATTTTTTTTTCAGCACTGACCAAATTAAAATCTCTCTGAGCGCATACTTCGGCTCTGTGAGCAACTTGCGAAATGTGTTCAGCGCAACCAACCAGCAGGCTATAGAACTCGTTAGCCATAAACTACTGTAGACTGACTCCATTATGTAAATGTAAGTGTATAACAAGTACAGCACCTAAAAATAATAAGAAAGTACAATATATTTTACCAGCAATCTTTTATTAAACCCATATCACTTTAAAGTTCTTTCTTTGTCCTTATTTACATTTTCAGTCATTGTGTTGACCGTGTCCAGGTTTATAGGATACTCTGGCTCTGCTTGTCATTTGCAGGTCTGGGGAAGGCCTCTGTCAGAGCAGCATCTGAAAAACACACCAAAAAAGCTCCAGTCAACTAATTAATAAAGCAGCAATTAACTATTAAAGCTCAATTAATTATGACAGCACATTTATTATTACACAAAAAGACTACTTTAAACATTTTAAAGCTTCAATAAATAGTTAATACAACTGATTTATTACATTATACATTATAATGACATGCTACTTAAGGAATTATTCAAATGTTATTACAGTAATTGAAATACTGTCTAAGTTAAACACATTAATACTAAATATTTGAGGGAAGCCTTAAATCTTAAAGCTGCCTACCTTAAATCTTGTCTTGTCCTCTTCTCGTCCTTGTCCCCTTTCCAGTGATTGTAGACCTTGTCCAGGCTTTGACTTGTATCGACTTGATTCTCATCAGCTGGTCCAAGTGGGTGACCATAAGTCGGTTCCACTATTTTGTCTTGATACGATTAATCAGACTGGAACCGTGTTCAGAGCCACAATAGTCAATCAGCTGTACCAGCTCCTCACTTTTCAGCATCCAGGTTACCATATCAGCAACTGTCTGCATCGCTCCCATTTTTCTTTTTTCTTTAACCGTGAACTTGAAATCATTGTACTGTTGGCACACGCGTCATGGCAGCCTCGTCTGTTTGCTTCAGAAGCGCTTGGAACTTCTCAATCAGTCTGGTTACATCATTTGTCCCATGATCAAAATCGAGCGTTGAATCCAGCTGAATGATACCGGTGAAGACAGTTTTGTAACTGACCTAATTTTCCTCCTGAAATGTTATGTATAGCACTAGTGTCTTATGAACCTTGATGTCCAGATTTTCATCCACAATTAGGGTGTGGACATGGGCATTTCATACACTCTCCATCGTTTCACCTTGTACAACTGAATTAATTGATTCAACAAATTCGAATGCATAATTTTTGCTTCTCCAGCTCTCTGGTAGGCTGATGTATTTTGCCATGTGATTGTGGATGTTTTGAACTGATAGCATTGACGTGTGTTTTAATTGCAAGAAATACATTGTCAATTAGTATTTTAATTTGTTCAGGGTTGGACTTGTTTCTCTCTCGCCAAGAAGCTGAGTAATAACAGTTCCATCCTTACAACTGAGCAGAGGCTAGGTGAAAACACATGGCTGTTTGGTAGTACAACCTTTACGTGCTATAGTGGGAGGATGTGACATAACGCTCAAGAAATCCTGTTGAGCTGTCACAGCCTTGTGCAGAAGCAACTTTCAGTGTAGTTAACAAGTATGTTAACAACTTCTCCTGACTGACCACCTAAACTGACAGGCCTATAGTTCCCTGGGTCAGTATGGTCCCCTTCTTATATATTGAAATTATACTACCCTGCTTCCAGTCATCTGGTATTTCTCCAATATTTATGGATTGCATAAAATCTGCAAAAAATGTCAATGGTTGATTTATAACTTCCCCAAGTTCTTTGAATACTCTGGGATATGCTGCCTTATTTGTCTTAAGTTTTTGTAGTACTTCTACATCCCTTATCTAAAAGTCCTCCAAAACATTCTGTACAATGGCTATACATTTAGGCATATTTATAACCTCATCTCTGGTGAAGCTCTAAACAAAGTAACTGTTTTGTGTGTTCACAATATCCTTAGTATTATAAATCAAACTTTCTCTATTTATTCTTTACAACAATATTGACTGCATAGGATTACCTTTTGCAATACATGTATTAAGTGAAGCTTATATATATATATATATATATATATATATATATAATATAGGCATATTTATAACCTCTTCTCTGGTAAAGCGCTCAACAAAGTAACTGTTTAATGTGTTAGCAATATCCTTATTATTATAAACAAATGTTCCTTCCTTTTCTTTAATGCAAGAAGTAATGATCTTACAGTTTTCACTCAGTATGTGTGCATGCATGAGAGGGTGTACAAGGATTATTCCCTCTGGAACATGTACATGTCCAGTGCTTTGTGACCAGCAATGATCACATAAAATGTTGTGACTAGACAAATATTGCAACACATGCGATTCATACACAGCTCACAGATCAATTACATAAAAGGTGTTGCAAAATATATCTTTTTTTAATATCAAAAGTGGTATCACACCAGCACATAAATCCCACTTCCAGACTCTGTTTTGAAAACTATTTAATAGACAATTTCAGAAATGAGATTCCTCTCTGTGTTCCTGATTAGGGATTCATTCTTCAAATAATATTCTACTAAGAGATCACTAATCTATTACTTCAATCAGTATTCAAAGGCTAATTAAAAATATATTAAGAGTTTTATTTTTTCCTATTAACATCATACAATTTATATATACTAGTTTATATAAACTGCAATGAATCATTAAAACAGAAAGAGCATAGCTTTTTGGAGCTGACAAAAATATAGCAAAAATTTCCAAATATGGAGACAAAACACTCACAAACTTGTCTTAAATTAGCATCTCTGTCTTAAATTAGCATGTATGGCAGCCACTCCATTCCAGTTTCTGTTGAATTCCAACACAAGCACACCTCATTCTACTTAATGAAGTACTGATTAGGTGATCACCTGAACCAAATCTTATTTAACGAGGAAAAGTATAAAAACCACTGCTGTGGTCATCACTATCCTCTTGCAATAGGACCAGCTGGATGGCAAAAAACAGTGCTAGTAGTACCTCAAAAGTAATTGGAATCAAAAAATAACTATTGACCATGACAAAAGAGTTGAAAAGAAAAGTTTTGGGTGAGGAAAAGAAGGGTTCAATTCTGGCTTTATTGGCAGAGGGATACAGTGAGTGCAAGGTTGCTTCTATCCTTCAAATTTCAAAGACGGCGGCTCATAAGAACAAGGTCAAGCAGCAGACATTGGGGACAACAAAGCTACAGACCGGCAGAGGGCGAAAACGACTCTCTACTGACCGGGATGACCACCAACTCATTTGAATGTCACTCAACAACCATAGGATGACATCAAGTGACCTACAAAAAGAATGGCAAACAGCAGCTGGGGTGAAGTGCACGTTGAGGACGGTTTGAAACAGGCTCCTAGGGGCAGGGATGAAGTCGTGCAAAGATAGAAAAAAGCCCTTCATCAATGAGAAGCAAAGAAGAGCCAGGCTGAGGTTTGCAAAAGACCACAAGGATTGGACCGTAGAGGACTGGAGTAAGGTCATCTTCTCTGATGAGTCCAATTTTCAGCTTTGCCCAACACCTGGTCGTCTAATGGTTAGAGGGAGACCTGGAGAAGCCTACAAACCACAGTGTCTCGCACCCACTGTGAAATTTGGTGGAGGATCGGTGATTATCTGGGGGTTCTTCACCAAGGCTGGAATCGGGCAGATTTGTCTTTTTGAAGGACACATTAATCAAGGCACGTACAAGGTTATCCTGGAAGAAAACTTGCTTCCTTCTGCTCTGACAATGTTCCCCAACTCTGAGGATTGTTTTTTCCAGCAGGACAATGCTCCAAGCCACACAGCCAGGTCAATCAAGGTGTGGATGGAGGACCACCAGATCAAGACCCTGTCATGGCCAGCCTAATCTCCAGACCTGAACACCATTGAAAACCTCTAGAATGTGATCAAGAGGAAGATGGGTGGTCACAAGCCATCAAACAAAGCTGAGCTGCTTGAATTGTTGCGCCAGGAGTGGCATAAAGTCACCCAACAGCAATGGTGCTGAATGGTGAATGGTGGAGAGCATGCCAAGACGCATGAAAGCTGTGATTGCAAATCAAGGTAATTCCACCAAATATTGATTTCTGAACTCTTCCTAAGTTAAAACATTAGTATTGTGTTGTTTAAAAATGAATATGAACTTGTTTTCTTTGCATTATTAAAGGTCTGAAAACACTGCATCTTTTTTGTTATTTCTGCAAATAAATGCTCTGTGATAATATTTTTATTTGGAATTTGGGAGAAATGTTGTCAGTAGTTTATAGAATAAAACAAAAAAGTTCTCATTTTTACTCAAACACATACCTATAAATAGTAAAACCAGAGAAACTGATCATTTTGCAGTGGTCTCTTATTTTTTTTCCCCAGAGCTGTGTATATATACATATATATATATATATATATAAGGGGTATATAATATCACTGTGCCTTCAACTTCAACAAACAGTCTATATATCAATCTATTTGAAGCAGTAAACAATAATAAAAATGGGCTTTTCAACATCTCCACATGGTGCCTGTTGGCAAAAAATATTTTACATCCTGTTTTACACATTTTACACATACCTACTTATGCACACTTATTTTCATATATTCTCCACTGTCTCCATTCTCCATTTGCATATATTCTTCACTTCTTAAACGGTCTTTTATAAATGTATTTTTGTATGTATAATTTAGAAATGCGTATGTTATAAATGCATGTAATTTCTATCTTGTTATTACTACTACTACTATTATAATAGAAGGGTTAGAAAGGTAAGACATTCCCTGTGCTTACTAAAAAAAATTTAACATTTCTGCAAAGCTAAACCCATGCTACAATCTCACAGCAATACTGAGAGAACATAACAACATTTTTCGATTAGGTATGTTGAGCAAGGCACTTAACCTAAATTGCTTCAACAAAATACCCAGCTGTATAAATATATTGTGTGCAAGTCATTTGGATAAGAGTGTCTGCTAAATGCCTAATATGCTGAAAATGGTGGAATGAAAGTGAAGGCTTTGGGCTAAAGTGTGCTCCAATGAAAGCAGTGTTGAGGGGTGGTCACCATGGCGATGCTGTAACTACGCTCTTTTACAGTCACATGACCAGGGAGAGAATGGGCCAATGATTTGAGGCCTATCGTTCAAAACCTACTGTAGGACATACCTGTGTTCTGCCTCTCCCTTCTACAAACACACACACACAGGAATAGTCAAACGTATGCCGGCACACTCTTGCACACATGGAGAAACACACACTCGAGTGTGCACGCACAAACCTTGAGTGGGCATGTAAATATTATTGAAATAAAACTGGACCTTTTTTTATTATTAGTTCAAATCAAGATAGGACATGAGCCATCGCTCCTGATGTGCCCAAGCCAGCACAACGCAGTGTGATATTTCATAAGAGCAATCCAATCTCATTCAACCCCCTCTGCTCCATTCAGCGCTCCCACAGTAATAATCCCCTTTCAGAAACAGGCCGCAGTGTTCTTCTTACTTCTGTTGGTTTAACCTCATTGTCATCCTTATTGCATTGCTCGGACTAACACCGCCCTGTGTTTGGCTTGGGAAGACGGTTTCCACAGAGCTGCCTTTAGCTTGCACTTAAAACGTAGAATCTCTCAGGAACACAAGCGTGGCAGGAGACTCACCGTTTCCCAGTCAAAGGGTCAAAACTATGGCAGCATGCATCAACAAACACTCTGGTGTGTGTAGATAATCGTTTGAAAACCAGAGATACGATAACTGCTTCTCAGCCCAAGCAGGTCACGGCAGGGGAGACAAAACGACATGGAGGTTGTGAACTCTCTGCCTTGAACGTCATGGTTACCATGCGTGTGCTGTGTGACTGCGCATCCAGCGGGCAAATACTGGGTAATGGGAACCGACTCGCCGCAACACGAAGAACTTCCAGCTTACATTTCAAATGAAAACACACGCACACGCACACGCACACACCTCATATTACACATGCCCTCTCCCTGCTCTCTCTTTCTCTCCCTCTGTGCACAAAAACAGAAAACAGAAAACTCTATTTCAAAGAGCAGATTATTAAGACTGACTAAATCAAACAGTGAAAATCTGATAGACATTTGAAAATGTGACATTTTGTGCTTCCCTGGGAATAAAGAGAAGAAAAAAGAGAGCAACTAAAAACAGCTGCTTTCCTGTGCAGACCTGGCTGGGGGGTGCAGGGGGTGGGGGTGGGGGTTGGGGGGGCTGGGGTGCGGTAGTTTAAGAAAATAAAGTAAAAGACGGAGAACAAGAGGAGAGGCAAAGGAAAACAGAGGAAGAGAGGGAGAAAGAAAGTGGGCTCCTCACCTCTCCCGAGAAGCTGTACTTCCCCTTCAGGATCTGGCGGTACAGTCGGGTGCGATTGTCGTCCTCGAAGGGCATGGTGCCGCTCAACAGGATGTAGGAGATGACGCCCAGAGCCCACATGTCCACTGCGTTGGTGTACGGCTTCCGCACCAGGATCTCAGGCGCGATGTACTCAGGCGTCCCGCACGTGGTCTTCATCAGGCACTCGTTGCCCTTCTTGCGGGTGCTCGCCAGGCCAAAGTCTGTGATCATGATCTTGGAGTCGGCGCCTGGGTGGTAGTACAGCAGGTTCTCGGGCTTGAGGTCACGGTGCGTGATGCCTAGCGTGTGCAGGTACTTCACCCCATCCAGCACCATCTGCAGGACACGTGTAGCATCGCGCTCCGTGAAAGACCCACGGGCAATGATGCGGTCGAACAGCTCCCCGCCGGTGGCCAACTCCATCACCATGTAGACGCGCTCAGCAGTCTCGAACACCTCGATCAGCTGGATGATGTTGGTGTGGCGCACACGCCTCAGAACGCTCAGCTCCGACTCGCACACCTCGCGGCCCTCCTGGCACCGCGTCTCGATCATCTTGATGGCGTAGGGCTGGCGGGTGCTCTTGTGCTCCACCCGCACCACCCGGCTGAAGCTGCCCCGTCCGATCAGGGCCTTGATGTCATACTTGGCCGTCACCCGCGGGTCAAACTTTGCCCGGTACTTGGCCACCTTGTTCCGCCGCGGGTCGGTGGAGTCGGGGGGGCTACTAAGGGGGGCCTGCGGTGGGGGTGAGCCGGTCTTCTCACCACCCACCTTGCCCCCACTGGCCCCTTCCCGGATGAAGTGCTTATACGGGTCAGTGTGCTGCCCAACGTGGGGCTCCACCTTCTTGACTAGGTCCAACTGGACTTCAGTGGGCGGCTCGGGGAGAACCTTGCTCGTCCCACAGCCCATCATGTCACAAGCCTGCCCCCCCAGCGTCACAGAGCATCTTCATCACCCACACAGCATGAGGTCACAGCCGGCCAAGGCCAAGACTCAACCAGCTTAGTCCTCCCCAGTCACTCAAAAAGCAACTCTTCGGATTCCCAGTGTAAGAGGGAAAGAAGAGCAAAACGGAACAACAACAAACCCTGAAAATAAAAGTGTAAGTGGTTACCAAGTGGTATTTGTTTGGGTAAGAGAACATACATTAGCCTCGCAAAGTAAGGCCTTTTCGGCCAGTCTTACAATCGCCCATTCAACCCGTCAACCACCAATCGAAAAACTATAGTACGCAGCTCTCCTCTGACCAGTGTCAAGGAGCGTCTGCTGATGGGAAAGAAGAACTCCATCTACAATGCGATTTTGAGTTGTTATGAGTGGGCGAGTTCGACATCTGGCGCAAACTAAAGGAGTAGCTGGTATTTGCGTAATCTCATTTGTGAAGGTTGAAGAAATATAACTAACTTGCTAACTTCCACATTGGAATGGGCATGGCAAAAAAATAAGACAGTTACAGGGTTTTGTAAACCTTTGACCACTAAAACATAACTTATAAGCGACATTTTATCGTAAGCTAATTAATTCAGTAATTTGCCTCACTTCTGAACATTTATGGCAATTTACTAGCAACTGTCGCATTATGGTAGCCATATACATGAAAATGAAACATGCACAGTCGCTGTAGCACGACATGAAATAGGGCCGGTTCAGAATTATTGTTAACAATTTGCTAGTCGATGTGTAAGCAATGATATTTCAATTACCACAGTAGACACATTCAGACATGTAACGCTAGGTAGCTAGATACAAATTTCGATGTTCTACGTTCCGCACCTTCAGTGGGATAGTAAGCGAGAGCGATCAAGAGTAAATCGAACTACACCCCCTTCGTTTAGCTAGATAGCAAATGTTAGCAAATCACACGTAGAATACGAACATACATTTAGCATTATATTTAGGACTCTTATTCTTAATTCTTTGGAAAAATATAACTAGCTGGCTTGCAACAATTTACGACAAACGTGACCTTGCCGTTTTATGTCAGACTTTAGCAATGTAATTAACGGTGTAACGTTACGTTACCCAAATTAAGTTACCTGTGTAGCTAACGTAGCTTAAAACGAATGCACGTTAAACTCGCTAGATAGTTGTCCCTAAAAATACTGCATTCCTTTTTAATCAGTTAGCTACTAAAGACTACCTCAGCATGCCAAAAAAAACTTTTCTGGCTACGCTAGCTATCTAGCTAATGTTAGGCTAGTAACAAGGCCGTGTAGGTTAGCTGGCTAGCTAGAGGTAGTTAACTAGTTAGCAACAACATTAGACTCTCATTAGACGAATTGGAATAGGAAGTCAACGCATGTAACAAAATATTCCAAACTTGTTTAGCAATTTGTTTAATTGAAGGAAGGATCAAGTGTATTTTGTTAGCTAGCGACTTAGCAATAGCTAGGTAGTTCCGCTTCATTTCAGGAAACATCACTGAAAAGCGTATCAAGCATTCCAAGCGTTTATCATAACTCAAATTCATTAGCCACTTAACAGTAATCCATCCAACCTGATTGTAAATGTCTTTAAAATAAAAGGAAAAACTCACCGCCTTTATGAATTTATTTTGGATTTTAGCTAGCTAGATGCGGTGCAACGGATAACAAAGCGAGATTTCAGCAGTTGCTAGCGCCAACGTCCTCACCCCACTCTCAGCTGCTCTCTCCATTTTTTGGGTTGATTTTTTAAAAATAACTTTATTCCTGTTAGTTGGCGAGTATTTCTCCTTCCGTATATTTTACTCTAGTAAAAATAACATATTGAACAAACTGGAACGAGAGGTATGGTAATCAGGAACAGAGACTCCGACATTGCACAATAATCAGTGTTTCAGATTCTTGTTGACTGCTCCAAAACGGTTTTTGCGTTGGTCCACCTTTTTTCTGCAGAAGTTTTTTGGGAGGACCTCGGCTTTTTAGACCACAGAAACAGACCCACACGAACTAGTTGTGAGCTCACTTCCTGGATACCAAGAGACGCTCCTTACCGACACTTTTTTTGGTAAAAGACCTCTGCTGCCATGTTGGCTCCAAATTTAGCCTATTCCTGCACGAGGAACAGCCCTTAATAGATCCGAAATGACGCCACAGCAGTCGTAACCATAAGTCAAATACATTTAAACGCTTAGTGCAGTGCCTAATTTGCAAAATAAGAGACGCCGGGGCTCAACTCGCTTCCCCCAATCACACGCCCCCCCCGCGGAGGAAAAGGGTAAACTTTTCCTACCTGTGTCCCTGCATTTCTGCATTCTATTAACATTTGTAATGTTCACTGGACGTAACATTGTTTAATACCAGTTTAAAATACGCGATCTTGTCGCACTTTAGATATTTATGAGCCCGGGCCTCTGATTCTCAGTAAGACATTTGCCGGGGCGCAAAATCGGATTCTTGGCATTTGCCGGGGCAAATTAAGCACTGGCTTAGTGCATTTGGTTGTCGGAAAAGCGTACCCAAATGTATTTGAATTTGTAAACGCCCATGGACCACGGTACATTTTCAGCATTTACGCACTGAACAACGTTTAGTAGATGCAACCGCTGGAGGACGCTATAGGTGTCTAGTGATGGCATTTTAAAGACACTGTATTTGTAGGGCAGGTAACTCAGACGAGCGCAAGACGCAAGTTGAAATAGAATAAAAGTGTGTTTGACCGACACTAACATATCAATCTATCACGTAGTAAAAAGAGTCGCATGATGAAGTTAGTTAGCGAATCACACCACTTTATTACAGTATCCTACATGTATTCTTGACTTGTAATGTAGGCTATTATAATAACCTAATTATGAAATAGACGTGTGCCGTTACATAGACAAATTTCCTCTCGCTTTTCTACATCGGGTTTACATTGTTATATTCCACACTGTACTTTGATTTAGTTTTTCAGTAACGTACTGTAGCGATCTAGCTTGGTTAAATAGCCTAAATAAAAGAGAAAATAATAAAACAGGCAACAGACCGGGCTGAGTTCTCGAATCAACGGTTTATTGATAGTGCAGGAACCAAACCCTCAAAATGTTGAGATACCCCTGCCCGGGGTAGTAGAACAACACACGACCTTGTTTTTTCATAACTATAAGATGTCCCCTTCATGAAATGGATGGTCGTAATTTTTACTTTTACTGCAAAAGTCATTCAATTCATCAATGAAGTGATTCACCACATAGGCGAAAAAAGTGCAAAAAACGCCTGCACTCAAAGAGGGAGTACCAAGTTAATCCCATGTCATCTTCTACCTACTGGTTGGATTTACATCATATTTGCACAGATGGTCAACAGGTAGTGTCCATACATCCTAAAGCAACCAGAATGTCAAAATATGCTTTTATTATGAATCAGCAGCCTTTTATATAAGGCCTTATTATAGGCGGAAATATCATAGTTATTGTTTCTGAGAAATACTGGACTGACAAATTCATTGAAAGCTGACCATGCTGGGATATTCTGCTGACCTTCCTTCATTATCCTGCTTAGTTTCCAAGCTGTGTGTCTTTTTTCAGCCTGGAGATATTGTGAACTCTCCAGTTGTATAGCATCTTCAATGACTGGAGGCTCAGGTCATACTGGAGGCTTTTGGTACCTGAAATTTATATGATAGAAGAAAAGCAAAAACAAAAAAACTATAATGAAATGTTATGTACTTAATTAAAACGGAAGTTTAATTTCAGTGATTTGTAATTACATCTCTATTTTGCAGTACTTACCTCTGAATCATATCTTCATTGACATCATAGGTGTCCAAGACATTCAATCAATCAATCAATCAATCTTTATTTTTGTATAGCGCCATTTACAAACAGGTTGTCACACAGCGCTTCACAATTTACATTTTCCAGAGGGAATCAAAAAACCAGAAAACCATTAGAGCCAATGTGGGAAACTGGAAAATTATTCCCTGAGATCAAGATGAACTCCTGGAAAATGGTGGGATACAGAGAAAAACAAATAGTCCTTGAGGCTCTTGAGGCTTAACAGACCACTGGAAGGGCATTCTTCGGCATCCTAAGTGTAGGGGTGGGGTGGACCTCATCCCTCCAGATACCAGGGCAGGGCGGGGGATGGAACCAGCAGCTAGGGTCCGGGCCAGCAGCATCCGGCTAACACATGGCAGGGGTGGGGGGTTGACTCTGGGGCAGGTGAGCTCCGGGCAGGTGCCACGAAGCCGGGGATAAAAGAGGAAAGGTGCAATTATGACTATGATAAATATCACGCGGGATCACGGGAAAGAGTAGAGTGATAACACTTTTGCACCAGCAGAAGTAATCTAGGGCAGCATAACTAATTAGGTGAGTGGCACAGGGAGCACGCAGCCATGAGGGCACTCAGAGACCATCCCACCACATCATCAGTGACTTAATTACTGCCACTTTTTGAGAATTTGGCATATAGCCTGATGAAAGAGACAGATGAATAATGTCTAGCATGGGTTGCCCCATAACAGGAAGAAGTTCTTTAACAAGTTTTGTTGGGATTGGGTCTAATTGGCAAGTAGATGGTTTGGAGGACATTACCAATTTAGAAAATTCTGTCCACTCCAGAGCACAAAAAAACTCAAGAGTAGCCATAGGACCCCTGTCCTGGTAAGCCTGTGCTTTCTGACCAGTGCCTGCTACAGCAGAAGGTGCTATTTTAGTAATTCCATCTCTAATTTTCTAATTTAATCCCATCCAGGGATTGTCACATGGTGTGTGACAATGACAAATTGCAATTACTGGCAGTTTTTCTCTTTGTCCCTCTTTCTCTTCATGGGTCTGAGCAGCTTTGTATGATTTTTCATCCACACACCAATTTACCAAATCATATAAAGCACTTGGCACGTAGTCACGGCAGTGTGAAAAGGAGAGGACATCACTGCTTGCATAATATTTGTGGTCATGATGTACATCTTTCATAGTTTTCCTTATGATTCCTGCTGCTTTGTGTAAGATTTGATAGTCAGTCAGACTCTCATCCATGTGAAAGACATCATATGCTTCCAGGTCCTGCATGTCATTTTCTTTCAGGTTTGAAGCTTCTCTCATACAGTAGCATCACCTATGGCCATCCTGTGTGAGCATACCAGGTCTGACAATCCAGAGCACTTCATAAACACCAGTTTATCTCCATAATGGCTTTTCAGCCTCTCTTTCAACTTCCAAGACTTGTACCTCCCTGGATCCTCCACTGAACGGTCTTGGAGTTTCTTTCGATATGTTTCAATGAGAGAGCTTAGACGTGTCACAGTCACTCTCTTTGATAAGACACTTGCGACGGACAAGGACAGTGGGGGCAGGTGAAGATGGTTTAGGCACAGAGGGGAGGGGGAGGGATAAAGACAGAAAGCAGTGGTCAGACACATGCAAAGGAGATACCACAATGTTGGGTGAGATGCAGTTTCTAGTGAAGACCAGGTCCAGTTGGTTACCAGCCTTGTGGGTGGATGGGGATTCAGCCACGGTGAAGTCGAAGGACTGAAGCAGGGGGAGAAAAGCGGAGGACTGAGGGGTGTCTAGCAGCAGGTTGAAGTCACCGAGGAGTAAGACGGGAGTGCCATCCTCAGGGAAGGAGCTGAGTAGGGCATCCATCTCATCGAGGAAACTCCCCAGTGGACCTGGTGGGTGATACAGAACAATAATGTGCAGTTTTCATGGAACATGAATGTCCAGCCAAACAAATCTGCAGCAACTGTGTGATGCTATCATGTCAACATGGACCAGAATCTCTGAGGAATGTTTCCAGCGCCTTGTTGAATCCATGCCATGAAGAATTCAGGCTGTTCTGGGGGCAAACGGGGGTCCTACCCAGTACTAGAAAGGTGTACCTAATAATGTGGCCACTGAGTGTATATATACACCACACACACACACACACACACACACACACACAACAGATAATAGTTTCTCCCATCCTTTGCCCACTTCCATCCATCGCCATGCTATCAGTATAAAGGTCTCAGTATACTTTAAACAAAATTGAATTTAGCATGTTCGCACAGACAAGATGGTGGGTTTGGAACCAAAACGAAGCCGCATTGGGCTTTGATCGCCGCAGTGTGTGCAGGCTGCCTAGCCGAACTTGTCGAACTTTTCGCACAGCCCTCCCAATACACCGTCTCCTGCAATTAGTTAACAATTGTTTGTGTTTTTTACGTATGCCATTTGGGCCGCTTGTTTTCTGTTTATATCTTATCATTGCATCCAGCTGGTTCTCTACTTCGATTCAAAGTTCTCATCAAAAGAAAATTAACCTTGCTTAGTAATGACAATTGTTGATGCATCTAAATGTAATATAGGACAGGCTAACCCATGGTCTACTCCATCAAAAAATACAATTTACAGTCACTTCATGCTATATGCAACGTATGCACTGCATCAAAGCAGTGTGCTACAGCAGGCCAACAGACCAACAGGATGCTGGGATACATAGCAAAAAGTATTGAGTATAAATCAAAGGAGGTTATATTAATATATATATTATATAATACCTTTGTCAGACCTCACTTAGAATTCTGTGTGCAGTTCTGGGCACCGCACTGCAAGAAAGATATAGTAGCTCTTGAAAAAGTTCAAAGACGGGCAACTAAACTGATACCTGGTATGAAAGGTAAAAGTTATGATGATAGACTTAATGTGATGATCCGGACAAGGACCCAAACACAGACCAGGATATAGCAGAAAGATTACGTTTATTTAATCAGTACAAGTTCAAAGCCAGTATGTAAATAAGGAAGAGCAGAGGTCCCAGCACCAATCCTTGCGGGACACCACTGCCCACAGCACTGAGGTCAGATACAGCCCCACCTACTGTTACTCTTTGTATTCGCCCCTGCAGCCAATTATGAACCCACTCTGAAACTACTCCTGCAATTCCTACTGAATTCATTTTAGAAATGAACCTCTCATGTGGTACCCTGTCAAATGCTCAATCTATTTAACTTTAGCAAACGGAGACTTAGGTTGAGGTTTTTAAATTCCTAAAAGGGATTAACGAAGTGAAATACCAAAGATTTTTTAAGATAAGTGGGGTCAGCAGAACAAGAGGCCACAGGTGGAAATTAGTTAAAGGCAAATTCTGCACAGATATTAGGAAGTTTTTCTTTACACAGAGAGTTGTCAATGCCTGGAACAGCTTGCCAGTTTGGGTAGTAGAGGCAGAAATGCTTGGGCTATTCAAGTCCAGGCTAGTTGTAGTACTAGATACTCTTTAGATTAGGACATGATGAGCCTAGATGGGCCAAACGGCCGTTCTCATCATTATGTATTCTTATGTTCTTATGTTCTTATGGTAAGTTAAAGTCCCATATGTTTCAAAAGTTTGCCGTCTTGCTTGGTACGCAATTAACATTTGAGGATGCGATTAACGTTTGAGGACACAAATGGGTATTGGCATACCACTTATGTGCACCCCTGATTATAAAGGTCACCCCTTATACAATAAGTCATGCTACAGGATATTATTATTTTTTTAAATTTGATTAAATTCCCCAGGCATTGTTTTTTCGTCTTTCTCACCCATTATCCTCCTCTCGGCACTTCCTTTCCATACACGTCATGGGAAAACTTTGAAATCAAAATTCTCAGGGAGGATTTGATCTCTCAGGTGACACTGACCACCTCTAGTGCGTCAAGGCAAACAATAAACCCCAAAATTACTACAACAACTCAATCACAGTTCCTATTGAGAAGACCTAGAAACATATGGGTCAGATTTGTAATGGTACAGCAATAATGACAACATTGGTCTTTTCATCTAAAATGTGACGTGACAAATTTGAAACGATATCATATTCAGGTATATATTACACTTTCTTTACTGCAGTCACAAGCTTAAATCCTGGCTGTATTATGGTTGGATAACTGCCATATTTGTTTGATTATGGCATTTAGCGGCAACATTCTGTCAAGTGCCCTCTAGGTTAAGATTTGTCATCAATCAGTAGGTGGCATGGAATATTTTGCCTCCTTATGGAATCTGCTTCTCTGGGGTTATAGTTGCAGAGATGTATAAAACTTTTTTTTTAAAGTTACCTCCTGCTAAATCACTATTCTGTGGTGCAGTGAATCAAACCTTGAATTTGACGGCGCTAACTGTCATAGAAAGGCCCACGGGGCAAGGCAATATTAATCATAGCATCTCTCAGGGTCGATTGAGTAACTGCAGTCTACCTGGGCCAGCCGTGCGTGATGTATAGCCATCAAATGCAATGACCGCACTCTGCGCTCTCTCCAATCGATGGATAGTGATTCAGCAATGGGATGGGCCTACAAATATTATTGGGCATTCCAAATTAGGGCCAGGGGGGACATAAGGGATAAAAATAAATGATTCGGTTATAAAATGATAATATTTAAATGGTTAAATTGATGGTTAAAAATGGTTTCTCATTCCAACTACATTGTATTCTACCATTTATGTATTTCAGGTTGTTTTTCATGCATGTGTATATAAAGGATCCTGTGTGGAGATACATCCCCCAGTCTTCTTTCTGTCTGTGATTATGATTTTCACGCTGCCTGGTGTCCATGGTGGCAAAGTCCTGGGGCCTCATTTATAAAACATTCTTACGCACAGATTTGATCTTAGAATGTGCGTACGCTCAAATCCACGTGAAAGTTCAGATTTATAAAAACGGTCTTTGACATGGAAAAGTACTTAGGTCCACGTCAGGTTCCAACTTGGCGTACGCACGTTTCCTTGTGGCAATGTTGGAGTACTGCAGGTATTCGGAAATCTAAGAGAGTCTGCTGCCTAGTAGATGCTGTTGTAGTTGTATTACCAGATTGAACACATTGCTTAGGCTATACGTAATGGTTTGCACAATAAAGTTATTAATAAATTAAAACAACATAAGCTAGGCTACTTGTGGAAAACAAAACAAAAACACACATTGGTTTTCCAGAACTACCCATATTAGCATAATTGACACATCCTTGAAGGAAATGTATTTAATATACATATTATAGTTCCACACGTGTAAAACATTTCGGTCAATCTATAGGCTATAAAATGTCTAATAATGCAGTGGTTTGCAAGAGGAAGAATGGCAGCATTGGCACTTCTCGAAGATATCGCCAACCACGCAATAAAAAGGGAACGAGTTATTAAGAGATTTTGACCTCAGTTTTAAATCAGACCACTTTTTCTTTACGTCCTTCAGGGACCTTTGCTGCCCCCCCCACCAGGTCGTACCACGTACTTGCCAGGCCACGTACTTGGTTTTACTGGTAAAGCCACTGGAAAGGCTCCCAAACAGCATCCCCGCACTTATCTGCACCTCCGCCAACAGGACCTCGATTTCAGCCCCGGTAAAATTCTTTTTCTTGCAGCTTGCCATTATCAAGTAGAGGATTTGGGTTTTGATTCGAGCTCCTTTATGTGCTAATGATATTAATTAGGGGGCGTTTACAAGGCAGAGATCTAAAACCATTCAGTTACGCACAATTTCAAGATCATTTGTGATTTAGAGATTTCACATCTAGGAGAATGGCATACGCACATTTCAGAAATGATCTTAGATCAAATGTAGGATGGTTTCTACGCAACTTTTTTTATAAATGAGGCCCCTGGTGTTCCCATTGGATGGCAGAATTGGGTGAACATGAGAGTACTGGTAGAAGGGCTGCATTCAAGAGGCAGCGTGTCTGTGGTGCGAGCATCGGGCAGCTGGTACATCAAGGAGACGTCCCCTCACTAGTCCCTGCATGACACTCAGTACGACCTAATTCTGTCTGATCCAGCTTCAGGTGGTGGGGCTGTCATAGTGCACTACCTTGGTATACCCCTCGTTTTCAATGCTCAATGGTCGGTACACGGGGAAGCTCAAATGGCAATACCTCCGTCGCCAACTTCTTATGTTCCCTACCCAGTAGCAGAGTTACCAGACAGAATGAACTTGCCCCAAAGAGTTAGCAACAGGTTGTTTTTATATTTCAAGACCACTTCTTTACAAAAGCACTGTTAGTCCTCATTACATTGCTTTGTGTCTATCACACGCCACGTGACAATCCCTGGACAGGAACAGAGCAGTCGGAGACGGAGTGGTTTTTCTAGTCCACAGACTTTATCTTATTCGGTTCTCTTTTCCCAGACACGGGCAGAGAACGAGACCGGGAGGGTAAACTAAAACAGAATTAATTCGTCCGTCGCCCTCACGGGTTCGGAACACAAACAATAAACTGGAAATAGTAAACCAAATTATAACAAGCTCGCATGGAAACTTTTCACTTCCCGTTTCACTTTTACTTTTACTTTTCTTTCTTTCTCTTTGTCTCTCTCTCTCCTCGGTCTCTTACGCCTCCTTCATCCTGGTTCCAGCCACCTACTGAAGAGAGCAGAGCAGTTTTAAGCACACAGGTGTAATTGTCAAACCCTGGACTGGTGTGTGCACTGGCTGCTCTGCCAGTAGGCGTGGCCCTAATTGTCCTGATTAGCTGCCGAGACCGACGCCTTCCACAGTGTCATTGCTACTTTGGCCCTGAGGTAGACTACTTTGAGCTCTTTCAGGCAGCAGACATTTGGCTCATGAGGGTAGATATCTAATGCCTAATGTTATCTACATTATTTAGGATTTCAGTGCAAGCCTGCAAAGCCCCTTCCGGAAGACCTGGAGGAGTTTGTTCAGAGCTCTGGAGAACACGGTTTCATCATCATGTCCTTGGGAACATTATTTGACAAACTTTGTCACGATCTGATGAGATAGCCACCGCTTTTGCCCAGTTGCCCCAGAAGGTCTTTTGGAGGCACACAGGGGACAGGCCAGCTACTCTGGGCAACAACACCCGATTCCTCTCCTGGATGCCACAGAATGATCTCCTGGGACATTCTAAGATCAGAGCCTTTGTGGCTCATGGGGTAACCAACGGAGTTCAAGAGGTCATTTACCATGGTGTTCCTGTGGTGGGGCTTCCGCAGATTTTTGACCAGCCCAACAACATTCATAGAATGAAAATTAAGGGAGCAGCAAAGATAGTGGATTTTGTCACTTTAGACAGAAACATCTTCCTCCAGACCTTACAGGAAGTGCTCCATGAGCCCTCCTACAGGATGAACATGCAGAGGCTCTCCAGGCTGCACCGGGACCAGCCACTGGATCTCGACATTCCTCATCAAGGAATGTTTGGGAAAATCTTTGGGTCAAAAAGACAACCTTAAAATATTCCCCTGCAGAAAAAAAACTATTTTTGCAGTGAGTTTGCTTGCTGCCTTGTTTTTGTTTTTAGCATGTACATATATCACCGTATCATCTGCATACATTTGAACTGCAGACCCAGCACAGACAGAAGGCAGATCACTGATATATAGACTGAACAGGAGGGGCCCCAGAATCGACCCCTGGGGCAGACCCACATCATATTTGAGGAAGGGTGATGAGTCACCACTCACTTGGACACACTGTGTTCTGCCTTCAAGGTAGGATCTCATCCATTTTAAGGCATCAGGGGAGAAGTTAAACATAGATAGCTTAGTGATGAGTACCTCATGGTTAATGGTATCAAATGCCTTCCTCAGGTCTAGAAACACAGCTCCACCAATGCCCCCTTTGTTCATTTTTGATTTGACAGTCTCAAGAAAAAAGCAGTTAGCAGTTTCGGTGGAGTGGTTGGCTCTGAAGCCAAACTGCATAGGGTGTAATGTGTATGGAGTGTTATTGAGGTGGGCGATTAGCTGTTCTGCTACACACTTCTCAGCAATCTTTGACACTACAGGAAGAATACTGATAGGCCTGTAGTTGCTAACATCATTTGCATTTCCTGACTTGGCATAATTATAGCTGATTTCCAGACCTGTGGAAACATAACCTGTCTAATAGATGCATTCATAATTTTGGTGATGGGGTCAGAGAGAGACTCTTTGCGATTTTTGAGAAACAATCCAAATCCAAACACATCTTTAGATTTGAAGTTTTTTTGTGAGCTTAGTATTATATTAACTTTTGATTCTGCGACTTCATGTACAGAGAAGACTTTACGGCTGTTTTTAGGGCGTGATCTCGTTATTTCATTAGTTCCCGTATATGTCCATTTATCCAGGGGAGAATGCTCTGTTGACAACAGTTGGGCTTTGTTTCTTTTCAAAAGCTATTTATTGTAGACTTGATTGTGGAAAGAAACAAGTGGCTATCAGTTTACACATTTGTCTCTGACAGTAGAATATTCCAATTAATTCCCTTTATTGCAACACAAAAACACATAGAAGGGTGGGGTAATCGAAAAACAAACACATAAAGTCCACAATCCTTATATTTGTCCAATTCCGTAATCCAAAGTTGAAATCCAATACAATTCCTCAATCAATCCAAAGTCAGTACACAAAACAGGGTCCTCCAAGTCAATCCAAAACAGCACTCCACACCAATCCTCCACCACTCTAATACACCAACCTACTCCCTCCCCCAATGTGACATGAAAGCAGACCTTTATACATTTCCAAATTGACTTCAACTGCCCACAGTCCTTGTTTCTTCACTTGGTTCAGGCATGGGACTGCAGGCTGCTGAAAACTGTAGTATTTTGGGCTTTAGTGGCTCCCAAGAGTTAAAGTGTCAGGCAGCCATTTCTTCATACTGCCCCTAGGGATGCCACAATATTTAATCCTCAAATTTCTGATATCAGGAAATATGGGAAGTCCCTGATATTGAAGTCTAATTCCTGATATGAGAAAGTCAAGGATTAAATGTTAAAACGGCATACCATAAACGCGCGTTTCTGTTTGCATCCAGCCTGAATGCGGAACCTGGTCTTACTGTTAACCATGACAAATGAATGCTCCATTTGGAGTAACCTCAATGTGGAGCTTTAACAATTCTAAAACAAAATTGGACGAATGTACGCACAAAGTTGCTCTTCGTATCAATTCTGGGTGCATTGTCCACTGAAAAGTACTCCAACAAAAAGCAATTACTGAATAATAGAGACAAGTTAATGCATTTGATAGGGTCCCAACTGTGTCTTTCAAAAGGGATGAGAATGTCTTCATTTAAATGATTTCTCTTTAAACTCTGTTGTTTGTAAATGTTTCCCTGAAGTTTTTCCCAGCAAAATTATGCCCCAACTTGATAGCACTTTCTATAGCAAAACGGAGTAATGCTAATATTGAGGTACAATTAAAGCTGCTTTCAAGACTAGGAAGATTTGATACTTGCAACACAATTGCTACCCCACCCAGCAGAGTCGTAGTTGTACACTCTGTTACCCTGTGTTTCAACCAATGTTTTGCAGTGGGCCTCCTCCAGAGTTGAACGAGTCAATGCAGCAGAATAGGTTGCTGAAAACTACCCCAACAAAAAGCACTTGCTGGAAAAGCAACACAAGTCAGTGCTTTTGTTCAGGTAATCAACTGCAACATCACAAAAATAGATGTTAAAAAACATAATTTTTAAATATTCCTCTTCTACACACAACAGCACCATCTAGTGTGCTGTAAAGTTGCAGACAATATGTAGTTCAAAATTCAGGAACATTAGAGTCAGTGAAATTATGGCACAATTGAAGCTACCCCAAAAGGAAGCACTTACTGTTAAACATAACAGATGAATGCTCCATTTGATGTAACCTCAATGTGGAAGTTTAACAATAAAAAACAAATACAGATTAATTTTTTTTTTTTTTAATTACTTACTTGACAAAGAAAATGTTGCCCTCAGACTGAGTGCTGATCTCTTGGTGCTCCTATTCCAAGCCTTCCAAACTAACTGAACTGAGGTTAATAGATTCATCCTGTTTTTAACTCATTGCATTTAATTAATGGTGCTAAAGGCTCCGCCCCATTCGACTGCATTGTCCACTGAAAAGTGCCTCAACAAAAAGCACTTCCTGAATAAAAGAGACAAGTTAATGCTTTTGATAGGGTCCCAACTGCATCTTTCAAAAGAGCATTGAGGATGGCTTCTTTTTAATCAGTTCTCAAGTTTTTCACAACCAAATGATGCCCCAAATTGAACGTGCGTTCTTTGTTATAACAGAATTCTGCATAGTTAAGTGGAGAATCATTTTATGCTGTGTCGTTAATGATCATAAGGAAAGAGACCTAAGAGCAAATATTTCGTGTAAAAATGGCTGTTTATGGGGCCTCCTGGGTGGTGTAGTGGTTACAACGTTTGACACTGGCCGCTGTGACCGCGGTTCGATTCCACCGGCCGTGCCAGTTGGCTCTGGCCGGGAGTGCCACTAGGGGCCGGCAATTGGCTGTCTGCCCCAGGGAGGAGGGGGGAGGGACTGACTTTTGGACTGGATTTAGGAACTGGATCGGATTTGGACTACGGATCACGGATTACAACGACCGATAAGGATTGTGGACTTTATGTGTTTGAATTCCCCCTAAGACCCCACCCTTTTTGTGTTTGTCAAAATGAGTTCAATAAATTATCGTTTTGCTTTTATTACTGCCTCCTCTGGGTTATTTAACTGCCTATGCCCTCTGCAAAGGTCCGTGAGTGTCACCCAACCCCAAGGGACACCACAATATATATTAGGCCTTTGAAATCTTTCTATACCCATTTCCTTAATAATAATAATAATAATAATAATAATAATAATAGTAATAATAATATTTTTTATTGCCATGTTACACAAGTTACACACAAGGTCATTGGAATTCGTTTTTCCGCATATGTTACGTTCCACGTGTGTGTGTTTTTGTCTTCTGTTTCTCCGTGTTCTGCAGGAGTGCCATCCGCCATTCCATTCGCCTTCCCCGCTGTCAATCATTTGTATGTCCTGGTCCCGCCTCCATCAATCACCTGCCCCTCCATAAAAACCCAGTGACTGCTTCCTGCAAGAACCTGCCTTCTTGTTACGGCTGTTGTTTGTTTACGGGTAGCTAGTATAGATTAGATAGGTAGACTTTTATTTTGTATAAAAGTTTAGATAGTCAACCTATCTTAGTTTTTGTTTGTAGCTAGCCCTGTTCTGTTTTATTAAGTTCATTTCTTTGGCAACATCTGTGTCCCTTGGCCTTGTGTCTTTGTGTTTGTATTTGACCTTTGTATATATGTAAATAGCCTCACTACTGTCACTTATATATGTATATAAACACCGACTGCACCTTGCCCTCTTGCCTTGGCTTTATTATTTACCCTCATTTTCGTTCATGACCCGATCCTATTTATATTCTTTTATGTTACGAACTCCCCAGTACCCCTAAACCCATCGGATTGCCAGCATGGGGGGCGTAACAGCATATCTCTCTTAAGAGAGGTCCGAGCGCAGGTTCAGCCATAGTACGGCACCCTGGAGCAATTAGGGGTTCAGTGCCTTGCTCAAGGGCACTTTGGCAGTGCCCCAGGAAAAGTGAATTAGCATCCCTCCGGTTTCTAGTTCATTGTTTTTTCGTTTGGCCTTCCTGGGATTCAAACCAACAACCATCCACTTCCCAGCCCATGCGAAAGCTCCTTGTTGCTCATGGTGGATTCTATACTCTGAAATGCACTGCCCAGCAGTGGACTTCTTCAGGAACAGCTGATTTTATTTTTAAGTAATCAGAATCACTACAATTGAACACAGGTGGAGGCCAACTAGCTTGTTGTGTGATCTGGAAGTTACCCCTGAGCTAGTTTACAATTGGTATGGTAAGCATGGTGTAGACTTATCAATTGAACTAATTCTAGTTTTTTATTTTTTATTAATGTTCAGAAATGTAGAGAATTTTGTATTGTAGGGAAGTTGTGTAATGTGTAAATAAAGGTTTAAAAAGTCTGATTTAATATGTTTTAATTTTCAGGCTGTAAGGCAACAAAATAATATTTTTTTGAGACAGGGTGTAGACTTTAAAGGGGTATGGTGTATATATATATATATACAGTGGCGGGCCGTGCATTTCACACCTAGGCCTTCAGTAGTGCTCCGTCTGAATCAATCCACCCCTCAATAACTATTTTATGGCTATAAAAGCCATCTTATTGTTATGTTTTGAGTGTCTGTTCGGTTTGTTTTTGCACTTTGTTTATTTATCTTTCTTCAGTCATGTTTCATTCTCGTTCTGTCATGCACTTCGGGAAATTCTATGTTTCGGTTTTTCCATTTTCGTTTCTAATCTCGTTTTACTTCCTTCTTACTTTCTAATTACACTTTGTATATATTAGTTAGATGTATATAGTACTAACCAACTAATCTACTAACATTAGGGATTTAGATTAAGTTACTAACACTACTAATCACTAATTATCTCACGCTTCTAACTATCGCTGTCATTCTCTCTCGTCCTATCTCTGTACGCTTCTCACGTTCCGCTTTATTCGCACGCAGATTTCTTTATGCGTTCCTCCTCCTCCCTAAAAAACCTAAACATAGAATTTCCCGAAGTGCATGACAAGACAAGGAGAGGAACTCGAACAGGAACAATGACAGACGGGGAACAGAACGAGAATGAAACATGACTGAAGAAAGATAAATAAACAAAGTGCAAAAACAAACCGAACAAACACCCGTTGCCGTTGCATCGCAGATAGATAACTCGTGTATACAGAATAAATGCCTTTACTGAAGAAACAAACCGGGGTGCTACAGCTGCGACACACATGAAAAGCATCAATAATAACCTCATAAAATTGCAATATTATTTAGGAAAATAGCAACATTTTACTCACCAAAAATCCTTATTATTTGTACACAAAATCCATCCTCCTTTCTTTCCTCAAAAGAGTTCAATTACTCTGTCGTACAGATTATCCGTGTGTTTCAGTTCCATCAAGAAGTCCTTTTCTATCGCCATCGAAGCTAATGCTGAAAGTCGAGCCTGCCCTGTCGTATTTCTGGCATAAGTTTTAATTCGCTTTAGGCTGAAAATGTCCGCTCAAATGTTTGAATCACAGACTGATGTTAATTATATTTTGTCCATGAATACTTATTAAATAATTCCAAATGGTCTGTCCGCTTCCTTTCATAGCTTTTCCCTGTTTGCGCTGCTTCCAGACGTGTATTTTCATATTAAAGCATTTAACCAATCACATTACATCATAGTCAGACACTCTCTGACTATCCAATCAAAGGGTGTGAATACGCTGACGTTACCTAGGCCTTCTAGAAGGCCTTCGTGTCCCCAACTCAAAATCTGATTGGTTGAAGCAACAGTTTGATCAACACTTATTTTATGCTACAGGGCCTGCAGAACTGATTGTGAAGGCCTCCAGGCAGATTTCTTTGACCCTGGCAACAAATGATGGCTGAAATGTGATTGGTTAAATGCTTTAATATGAAAATACACGTCTGGAAGCAGCGCAACCAGGGGAAAAGCTATGAAAGGAAGCGGACAGACCATTTGGAATTATTTAATAAGTATTCATGGAAAAAAATATAATTAACATCAGTCTGTGATTCAGATATTTTTTAGGCCAGCAGAGAAGGCCTTGCAGGCCCTGACGGCCCACCACTGTATATATATATATATATATACTACTGGTCAAAAGCTTTAGAACACCCCCATTTTCCAGTTTTTTTTATTTAAGCAGTTCAATCCAGTGAATAACATGAAATGGTGCATGGAGGTATAAAAAAAAAAAAAAGTTTAGGTTACCAATAACGGAAAAGTTATATCAACCAATATAACTACAAAAATAAAGGAAACCGCAACATAACGTGCCTTAATAGGGCGTTGGGCCACCACAAGCTACCAGAACAGCTTTGATGCGCCTTGGCATAGATTCTACAAGTGTCTGGAATAGGGCTGACCCTATTTAGTCGGCTGGTCGATTGTTTGGTCGATCTTGACCGAGATTTGTTTTGGTCGCGCAGTCGTGCGAAAAAAAAGAAGAAAAGATAATTCTCCACGCAGCATGAGACACCTAGATTCGCGCCACAGTTCGGCGCCCTTGCCAGTAGAATAATCCATTCTGGATGCCACGGGTATGGCTGTTATGTTATGCATTTTTGTGTTCTGCTTGTTTTTGTATTTAATTAGTCAGAACGTTGATCAAGTTTCCCAGTAAGCCTGTGTTATTTTGTGATTCCCGAGACAGCCTTTGTTTGACTGAGTTTTTGCCCGCCGATTCTGTTTTGTTTGCGTTTCTGCTTATTTGTTTTTTGATCTTTTGACTGCTCTTGACTACTCTTTTGGATTTTGTTCTTCTACCTTTTTGGACTCTGATTTCTGGCTTTGAACTTGGACTGATCATTAAACGTTCCTTTTCTGTTCTATCCTGGTCTGCGTTTGGGTCCTTGTCCGGTCCGTCACAATGGCAGTGACAGTCCTTCACTCTTAACATAGCTAGGCATATATATGTTCTCTTTAAATTATATTAGGCATTTAAGGTAATAGTAATGTTGTTAATAATTTTCCAAAACTAATAAAAGTAACATTTTATAATAAATGTGTTTTGCTAATTGTATGGTTTATATATTTATAACTAACATGCGTAACATCCCCTTTCATGTAACCTATATTGTATCCTTCTTGTTTTAGGCACGCGAATGTGCATTTTAATTGTAGCCTAAGATTTGCCTACAGTTAAGATTAGTGATATAGGCATACTTTAATTACTTATTTCGATATAACCTAAGAACATAATGTCAAAGAAAAAATCTGGAGTATGGCAGCATTTCGTTTAGTCACGGACGATCCAAAAAAAGTGGAATGTAAACTTTGCAAGTGCATGGTTTATCATTAATAAAATGAGGAGCAGCCTTTTGCCAAAAAATGTGGACAAGCTTGTGTTCCTGTGCCATAACATGAAACGACTGGGGAAGTAGGCCATCGGATGGTCTCCGACTCGAGTAAGTTATTTTCGATAGGCTATAGTCAGCTTTAGGCTACAATTTAAGACATTAGGCTACGTTTGACCATTTGTTTGTTAGCCTATTGTTTTACAAAAGTGATTTTAAATCCCAATGAGACCAACCTGGTTAATTAAATGAAACATAACCTACGCATTAGAATGTGCTATGGTTGTGGTCAAATAAAAGCATCAGCCTAATATGTGGCCATACCGCAACTTCACAAGCGCAATGGCAGAATCTGCAAAGGCAGCATGAAGTGGCTCGGGATGGAGATGTTTTTCTTTTTCTTTCAGGTAATCTTGAACTCTGGCTCCATAAAGTCATTAGCCTATTATTACTCATTTGTGTCATTCACTTAAGAAAATCATAAAACATGAGACAAGCGCAGTGTGCATATAGTTGTATTTCATTAAACAATCATAAGTTTGACCAATCGGAAAAAAAGGGACGACTGTTGGTCGACCAAGATTTGTTTTAGTTGGGGACAGCCCTAGTCTGGAACTGTCAGGAACGGTGTCGGAAAACCAGGCGCGGACCAAGAAATGCAATAATATCTTTTATTGCATAAACAGGCGATGGTCAAACAGGAGTAAACAGAGCAATGCAGGGATCCAAAGAATGGTCGGGGACAGGCAGAGTTAGTTCCGGGCTTCAGTAGTATCAGGGGCAGGCAAGGCGTAGTCAGTGGGCAGGCGAAGGTCGATAACGTGAAAGCAGTCCAGGGAACACAGGGAGGAGCGGGAACGAGACTGATATAGACGAACACTGGAGCACGAACACAAACACGATGAAACAAAACACGGGGAAACAGAGAAAACGCTGGAGAGTTGTGTAGGCATACGCAAAGCACAAGACAATCTGGCAAACGAACATGGGAAAACACACAGCTTAAATACATTTAGACATAACAAGAAACAATCAGGAATAAACATGAATGCAGCTGACTGCAACCAGACACATGAGGAACAGGTGAAAACGATAATACAATGACAAGACTGGGAACAGGTAAGTGAAAGTGAAAACACGGACCAGACAACCAGGAAAACATGGAATAAATGAAAACACCTAATTACGGGGAACACGAACACGAGATGTGACAGTACCCCCCTAGGGACGCCACCTGGCGGATCACAAACCTGTACTGGATGCCGACGCAGGAATTCCTGGATTAGGAAGGGGTCGACGATATGTCTCGCGGGCACCCAACTGCGTTCCTCGGGACCGTACCCCTCCCAATCCACCAGAAATTGGTGACCACGGCCCCTGCATCGGACATCCAGCAGGCGGCGAACGGTGTAGACTGGGCCCCCTTCGATGAGCCGGGGTGGGGTGCGGACAGGAGGGCTAAAACGAGAGACAACATAGGGTTTTAGACGAGACACGTGAAACACAGGATGGATGCGGCGTAGGGGAGGAGGGAGGCACAACTATGGCCGAGGGGGTTATAACACGAATAATGGGGTAGGGACCAATAAATCTAGGGGATAATTTTTTACAAGAGCCCCGCAAGGGAATGTCTTTGGCAGAGAGCCAAACCTTCTGGCCGACCCTGTAGCGAGGGGCAGGGCGGCGGCGGCGGTCGGCCTGGCTCTTCATAGCCGAGACGTGGCGAAGCAGGGTAGCACGTGCTCTCCGCCATGTACTCCGGGCTCTACTGATGAAGGCCTTGACAGATGGCACCTCCACCTCCTTCTCCTCCTCCGGGAGCAGAGGAGGTTAGTACCCCAGACAGCATTGGAATGGCGAGATTCCAGTGGAGGAAACGGGAAGGGAATTGTGGGCGTACTCTACCCAGGGCAGGGAGCGTGACCAGGTAGCTGGAGTTTGTTCGGCCAGACAGCGCAGTCCCTTCCCCAGCTCCTGGTTATAGCACTCCATCTGGCCATTGGTCTCTGGGTGGAACCCAGAGGACAGGTTGGGCTTGGCGCCAATCAGAGAGCAGAACGCTCTCCAGAACCCGCTGGAAAACTGGGGACCCCGGTCCGAGGTCATCTCCTGTGGTAATCCGTGGAGGCGAAAAACGTGTCTCACCATGAGCTCTGCGGTCTCCTTAGCAGAGGGGAGTTTAGGCAGTGGAATGAAATGTACGCTCTTGGAAAACCGGTCTACCACCGTAAGGATGACTGTGTTACCTTCTGATGGTGGTAGACCAGTCAAAGTCTAGGGCGACGTGGGACCATGGGCGTCGTGGAACCGCCAAGGGTTGAAGGAGACCGCTGGGGTGAGCATTGGAGGTCTTGGACCGAGCACAGGGCACACAGGCTGCCACAAATCCGTCCGTGCCGTCCTTCATGGTGGGCCACCAAAATCTACGGGACAAAAATGCTAGGGTTGCGTGAAACACCCGGGTGATAGGCTATCGGGGAAGAGTGAGCCCACTCCAGCACCTGGGATCGGACGGTCTTTGGCACAAACAGGCGGTTGGCCGGCGTATCCCTGGGAGTCCGTGTGGTGTGGAGTGCCTCCTCCACCATCCGAACAATATCAAACACAGCTGCTGCTACCACGCAGCTGGGTGGCAGGATCGGCTCCGGATTGCTCTCCTCTTCCGGAGAGGCATAGATCCGTGATAAGGCATCGGGCTTGGCGTTTTTGGAACCTGGGCGAAAAGATAGGGTAAAAACTAAACGGGCAAAAAATAGAGACCACCTGGCTTGACGAGGATTAAGGCGTTGAGTCGAGTGGAGGTATTCCAGGTTACGGTGATCCGTCCAGACCAGGAATGGCACAGCAGCCCCCTCTAGCCAATGTCTCCACTCCTCAAATGCTAGTTTAATAGCGAAGAGTTCTCGATCACCTATGCTATAATTCCTCTCAGTAGTGGAAAGGCGGTGTGAGAAAAAGGCGCACGGGTGTACCTTGTTATCAAGGGCTCTCTGGGAAAGGATCGCCCCTGTCCCAGAATCGGAGGCATCCACCTCCACAATGAACTGACGTGCAGGATCCGGGAGTGCGAGGACAGGAGCTGACGTGAATCGAGACTTTAGTTTCTCGAAGGCAAACTGGGCATCAGGTTCCATCTAAAACAGATCTTTGTAGATGTTAGAGTGATTAACGGTGCGGCGACCGTGCTGTAATTACGGACAAACCCTCGGTAAAAAGTTCGCAAACCCAAGGAAACGTTGAAGTTGTTTGCGATCCGTGGGTACGGGCCATTCCTGTACCGCCTGCACCTTGGCGGGGTCCATCTCCAGATGGCCTCGGGAGATAATAAACCCTAAAAACTGAACAGAATCTTTATGGAATTCATTTTCGGCCTTTATAAACAATAGATTTTCCAGTAGTCTCTGGATAACTCGGCGTACATGCTGTACGTGTTCCTCAATGGTTTTTGAAAAAATAGGAATGTCATCAAGGTAGACATATACGAACCGGGACAACATGTCCCGGAGTACATCGTTCACTAATCCCTGGAAGACGGCAGGGGCGTTGGTGAGTCCGAATGGCATGGCCAGGTACTCATAATGGCCAGTGTGGGTGTTGAAAGTGGTCTTCCATTCGTCCCCCTCCCGAATCCGGACCAGGTGGTAGGCGTTGCGGAGATCTAATTTGGTAAAGAATCTCCCCTCCTGGAGATTGTCGAATGCCGATGACATTAATGGGAGTGGGTAGCGATTCTACGATAATACAATAACGAGACAATCAGGAAATGAACATGGGAAACTAACAGTGAACTACATCAGACATAACGAGAAACAATCAGGAATTAACACGAATGCAGCTAACTGCAACCAGACACATGAGGAACAGGTGAAAACGATAATACAATGACAAGACTGGGAACAGGTAAGTGAAAGTGAAAACACGGACCAGACAACCAGGAAATCATGGAATAAATGAAAACACCTAATTACGGGGAACACGAACACGAGACGTGACAGGAACACTATTGGAGGGATGCAACACCATTCTTCCATGAGCAATTCCATTATTTGTGGTTTTGTTGATGGTAACAGCAAGAAAGATGACATCACATCATTGGCAACAGACAACATCACATTGCTGGCAAATTTACAAATTGTAAAAAATATTTTATTGATCTGGGAATGCAATCATAGAATGTGCAATCTCTGTGTAGCAGTGTGGAGTGATAACACAGCACTTGAAGTTGCTGAAGTTGTGTGACAGTTGGTGTACAGTCATATATTGGCACAAATCATCTTTGTAACTTAAACACATTGATGTGACTTTGCCAGAAGTAAGCTAGCTAGCCAGTTGTTGTTGTCATGAAATGTTGTGTAGCTTTTTTGCTTCCCCAGTGTATAAATGAAACAGGGCTCACCTATTCACACTGGCTGTCAGAGGCACTAAACAATATGCAGGGTTTACATGTATAAACTGATACAAAATCATTTTAGAAATATACTTTGTTGGATGCATACGTTAAAGTTAATAAAGTTAAATCTCTATAAAGAATGACATTTTCTGGTGTTATGAGTTAGCAAGCAAGCCAGAAAATGGCATCCATGAAATAGTGTCACATGTGCACATCATTTTCAGTATTGCCTGGTGTGGAATAATTCCCCCATAATATTACTCAAAATCCTCCATCTTCATGCAACTGGTAAAGATGCTTGCCCAGAGTGCAGGTTGCCCACTCTGGCTGGGGTTTGAGTCACCAGCTGTGCCAGCCCCCATTTGGGAGCAGCGATTGGCTGTTCACTCCAGGGGGAGGGAAGCCAACGTGAGCTCATCACGTGCACAGAAAGCTTCTCTGGACGTATTGAAATCATGGTTGGTGCTTGGGCGAGTTCTATCTTGAAGGGGGCTGTTTGTCATCCCCTGGCACTGCCAGTCCTAGAGCAGTGGCTGGTCCTGTAGTTGCAGGCAGCGGGCTCGTGTGGGGTATAGTTGAATCATTGAAGAGTGTTTTTCCAAAACTCACTCAGTCCACTTTGACCAATTTTGAGAAAATCAACATTTTTGTTTCTTTTAAATTGGTGGAGTTTTCTTTGCCTGAAAATGTTTTAATACTTAAATCCCTAAGAATAATAGTGTAAAAGTAAATATGTAACCATTTATCAGAAAAATAATACCCACCTTGAAAAATGTGGTTTATCAAAACTCACTAAGTCCACTGAATGTGGAGTAAAAAACTGGGGAAAAATCTGAAAAGGAAAAATAATAAAGTGGTATTCCATTCCAACCAAAATTAAAGAAATTCCTGTATCCAAAGGTCTGGAAGCTAGATTTTCATGTGTGTCCAGGCAGCAGGTGCAGTAGAACCAGTGCTGGGGTGCTGCGGCCCTCCTTGCTGAAGCACCTGCGGTACTGAGCGGACAGCTTTTGGAGTGTCCTTAACATTGAGCGTTCTAATCCCTCTTGGCTCCTGTGCTGTCCTTCCCAGTTTTTGTACCTACCGGGTGTTATGAGGAACCCCACCATGCCTACAAAGGCATAAAGCTAATATGTAATAATATAAAGCTCATCTCTCATTGTCTAAGCCGCTTATTCCTAGTCATTTTACATTTTACATTTTAAGCATTTAGCAGACGCTCTTATCCAGAGTGACTTACAAGATGTGCATTAATACATGGAAGGAACAATCATAGCGCACGAGATCAGTGCAGTAATACATTTACATTACATTTACATTTTAAGCATTTAGCAGACGCTCTTATCCAGAACGACTTACAAGATGTGCATTAATACAAGGTAAGAACAATCATAGTTAGCGCACAAGATCAGTGCAGTAAAACGGCAATAGACATAATTGCAGACGTCTGCATATCATACCTGTAACATTGGGAAAGAAAAGGTTAGTGGGTGTTTTTTTGTGTTTTTTTCATGTAGAACAAGTAAACAGTGGTGACGACAGATTGACTAGATGGACAGTGTTCAGTGGTAGTGGAGTCTGAAGAGGTGGGTTTTGAGTCTCTTGCGGAAGATTGGAAATGATTCCGCAGTCCTGACCGATTGCGGGAGGTCGTTCCACCAACGAGGGACCAGGACAGAGAAGAGGCGAGACCGCGAGGAGCGGCTGCCAGGCGCCCGGAGGGATGGGGCAGTCAGTTTGCCAGAGGAGGCGGAGTGGAGGAGTCTGGGTGGGGTGTAGGGAGTGATGAGTGACTGGAGGTATGGGGGAGCAGTACCTCTGGCCGCTTGAAAAGCAAGCACCAGTGACTTGAATCTGATGCATGCTGCGATGGGGAGCCAGTGCAGAGAGGAGAGTAGAGGGGTGACGTGGGTGAACTTCGGCTGGTTGAACACCAGGCGAGCAGCAGCGTTCTGGACTAGTTGCAGTGGTTTGATGGCACAGGCCGGAAGGCCTGCCAGCAAGGAATTGCAGTAGTCCAGACGTGAGATCACCAGGGCCTGGACCAGGAGTTGAGTGGCCTCTTGGGTGAGGAACGGTCGGATCCTCCGGATGTTATGGAGGGAGAAACGGCAGGTCCGAGTGATCGCTGCAATATGGCTCGAGAAGCACAGCTGGTTGTCCAGGGTTACCCCAAGACTCCTGGCAGACTGGGACGGAGACACTATGGAGCCTTCCACGGTGATTGACGCATCAATCATTGGGGAGCCCTTCGCTGGGAGGAAGAGCAGCTCTGTCTTCCCCAGGTTCAGCTTCAGGTGGTGGGTGGACATCCATGCGGAGATGTCAGCCAGGCATGCAGAGATCCATGCCGGGACCTGGGCATCAGATGGAGGGAAGGAGAGAAAGAGTTGAGTGTCATCAGCATAACAGTGATAGGAAAAACCATGAGCAGAAATAACAGCGCCAAGTGACTTGGTGTACAGAGAAAATAGGATAGGGCCTAGCACCGAGCCCTGCGGGACACCGGTAGAGAGGGTGCGGGGAGAGGAGAGGGATCCTCTCCAGGCCACCTGGTAGGACCGGTCAGCCAGGTAGGACTCAAACCATGTCAACGCAGATCCAGAGATTCCCATCTCGACGAGAGATGAGAGCAGGATCCGGTGGTCCACGGTGTCGAATGCCGCCGACAGGTCGAGGAGGAGGAGGACGGAGCTAAGGGATCGGGACTTAGCGACGTGAAGAGCCTCAGTGACCGCAAGGAGAGCAGTCTCTGTGGAGTGGCCTGCTCTGAACCCAGATTGGTTAGGATCAAGCAGGTCGTTCTGTGAGAGATGAGCAGACAGTTGATTATAGACAGCCCGCTCTAACGTTTTGGAGAGGAATGGAAGGAGAGAGACAGGTCGGTAGTTAGAGATGACAGCAGGATTCAGAGAGGGTTTTTCGAGGAGGGGGACAACCTGAGCGCATTTGAGGGAGGATGGGACAGAGCCAGAGGAAAGAGAGGAGTTAATGACATTGGAGACAAAGGGGAGGATGTCCATAGCAATGGACTGGAAGAGGGGGGAAGGAATGGGATCAAGAGGGCAGGTGGTGGGAGCCTAGTCAGGGTCGCGGGGGGCTGGAGCCTATCCCAGCATGCATAGGGGCGAGAGGCAGGAATAAACCCTGGACAGGTCGCCAATCTATCGCAGGGCACACACACCATTCATTCACACACTCATACCTACGGGCAATTTAGACTCTCCAATTAGGCTAACGTGCATGTTTTTGGACTGTGGGAGGAAACCGGAGTACCCGGAGGAAACCCACGCGGACACGGGGAGAACATGCAAACTCCACACAGAAAGGCCCCCGGCCTGGATTCAAACCAGAGACCTTCTTGCTGTGAGGCGACAGTGCTATCCACTGCACCACTGTGCCGCCAGCTAATATGTTTCAGGCATTTTATTTTTCCTATGGTTTTCCTTATTCAATTTAACTATGTTTTAAAGGGGCACAATCCATAGTTTTTTCAGCATTCTGGTTTAAGTTTAAATCTGGCACATAACCTGCTACGAAGGTTCATTTTTTTGTGGCTCCAGGTGGTATGTGGAGCACCACCACACCTACAAGGATGCACATCTATTATGTTTTGAGCCATTTTCTTATTCCTTGGGCTCTTGGGTTTTCATTACGTTATTGTGCATACATTACTTTTGCTAGTAGTCAGGGTTAAATGTAGCATGTTCATGTCATGTTCTGTGGGCACATACTTTCTATTACATAAAATGTCAGTTAAGTGATAATAGTGATAAAGTGATAAATAGTATGAAATCATATTGTTTTTCGTGTCTATTGAAACAGTATTCCAGAATATAATAGTCCCGAAAATTCATGTTTAAAAAAAACATGAAATGTGCTTTTATTTTGAAACTCGGTCGAGAAACACCACCGGAAGTAATTTTCTTATTGGAGCGACTACAAGCTCTCTAGAGCTTCAATAGCTTCACACTGTTGCTGCAGCCTAGGTTCACACTTTTTTGGTGTAATTGATCCACAATTTAAGGTAGGAATCATTTCTTGAAAGACAACGCTGTTATATATCATGTGTGTGAGAAATGCGAAATAGCAGATGATCACGCAGTATGAATTGGTGGTCTAACTACCTAGTAAGCCAGTTAGCTGACAGCTAGCTAGTCTTTAAATCTGCAAAGGGAAATTAGTTTAAACTCAAAACATCTGTTTCTGACTGAATCATTAGTGTGCTGGCCATCTCTTCAGTTCAATGTTCATCTTCATGGAACGTCAAATGAATAGACCTTCTCTTTTCCAGGGAAGTGTTGAGATGTCGGCTGCGTTGATACTGCTTTACGTCGGTCTCTCCTTCCTTTCAGTCAGTGGCACTCTATCCAAAACAGACGGCAAGAAGTCCCCCAAAACTGAAAACATTGACGTGAGTGTGTGTTTCTTCTTCTTGTTTAATTCCACTATAAAATCAAAAACAAGAAAAAATTAAAAGCAAAAAAACGAACAAATGACATGGGCTATACAAACGCATATTCTCCATACGTCACGTCAGTGGTGCTTTAGCGATGTTGTATACACTGGTCTGGGAGTTTTGTTATCTATTACTGTCGCTCATAACTCATGTGGATGCACACGTGTTCTCCTGCTTTGCAGGTCGCCTTGGATAAGAGCGTTTCCTAACTGAATGTAACGTAATGTATTGTACTTTTCTGAAAATGTGTTTGCATGTCAAACTATTGGGGAAATTAGTTGATTTACATGTGAGACCACGTCATATGGCAGGAAAAGCATACTAGTTGCAATTATTCTGTCCCTGAAGAACCCTGTAATAAATTGCGTTCATTTACAATTTGTAAATCTGTTAATTAGCGATTGTAATTAGCGATTGCAATACATTACCACCCACTACATTTTTATACAAATGTATGAACAGTTGGGGAGAGCAGGGATCAACCTGGCACAAAGTTTTTGGCTCATTTCTGAAAATATATTTTTGTTAGACTAATCATGTTTTTATACAAGACAGTATACAAGTCTCTGCTAGGATTACACGCCATAACTACATTTCTGGAACATTCCAATCGTTAACAATTCAACCGAAAGTAACGGAAGGGAGATGTTACATTTTACCCCATACGTAGGTTGAAAAGTAACACGCGTCGGGCTAGATGTAACACTGCCTGGGATGGTTTAAAAGTCGATGCAAACGAAATTAATTCGATACAATTCACTGTTATATTAGCCAAATACAACTTTCAATACAACTATTGAAATTTGGTTTGGTAATAACTCATGTCGGTGAAAATGAATGGCAGGTTCAACATTTCCTGTCATATGATGGACCTCTTACCTTATCAGCTATCGTCGGTCCAAACTGGATTTTGTCAGCCATATCAATCAACACTTCAACCCCACATATCAGCCGAATGTGAAAAAGGTAGGATATTTCTCATTACTTATGTTATATTATGTTATTTAGGCTATTAAAAACATATATTGATCTTGTTGATAAGGAAAATTAGATTGCTAATCAATAATCTATTGACAACATGTTGTGCATCATTCGATGTTTTTATTTCAAACATTGTAGCTTTACATAAGAGTCAGTAATATCAATTCAATAATATCAAACAAATAAGAAGGACTGGAATATCATACCAGGTAATTAGGCAACGTACAGGCTATAGCCTAACAATTGTTTTCTTTCAAATTCACAGTAAAGGACATTCAAGATCTATGCATCCAAGAGCTATACCTGCAGCAGTGGGGTCCGGTGTTCACGATCAAAGATTTTTGCCAGGTTATCAAATAAGCTTTTGGCATTGGTATGGTTGAAGCTGGTTGCCCTGGAAAGACTCTGGGTTTTTAACGTATGACTAAGTTAAAAGTTCCTATTTCTCATCTTCCTGTGAAAAAGACAAAAGCATGTTGTTCACTGTTTTGCTGTTTATATTTAATTTAATTTAATCAGTTTATGTCATTGTATATGTGTTTGTCATTGTATTATGTGTTTTGTATTATGTGTGACTAGTTTGTGTACAATTATTTATGACATTTCCTGATGATGAGATCAATAAAGCACTTCTATTACTACTGCTACTACTGCTTTATATTAGGCAGCATATTTGTAACACTGTGTTAAAACACACGCCGGGTGGAAGCTGCACGTTTACCTGGCTATCCATCCCTGCTAGCTAGCATGACAACTCAAAAGTATGCCAACTGTTAGTGAATAAGAAGGTGATTAAAATAATATACCCTTGGATTCCTTGACGTACACAGTATGTATGACAACACTGTAATCAAAAAACACTTACGGTAAAAATATTTACTTTCAGGTGGGTAAAGCACACTTTTGCATGTTGCTCCAACTGTTCTTTTCCAATTCCCGTGGCTTTCAGCTCAAACAAAGAAGAGTAGACTGGTAATTTGACATGAAATACGTTGCTGTAGCTCTGTGGCAACAATATGAAAAGTCAGTGGTTATTTGTACCCCGCGTTAGTTTGATCCCCACTCTTCCATACCCTCCATTATTCACACCCTTGATAAAGAGGGGTGAAGAAGGTTGTATAAAATAAAGAATAACGGTAATGAGCTATATATTTTATATCAAGTAAATGGGAAAATTCTATTTTATACTAATTCAGTTGATCAGAGAATAATATTTGGTTTAACAAGTAATATTTTCCCCCCAAAAGAGGTCAAAATTACTCATACTTGTACAAAAATATATATTTTAAAGTTTATCTCAATGGTATGGAAATATATTGTGGCCTCCTATGGCTTCCTGTTTCACTGGGGTATCAAAATGAGGTTATACACATTTAATCAATTTGCGATCCATCATAATTGGGAAAGGCGAACAACTAAAAAGAGGCATGAAAAAGGGGTTTATTTTCAAATTTTTATTTGACAGTGACAATGTACAACAAAAGTGTACATTCATGTGTGTCCAAATCTCAAAGACTGAGGTCTGATGTGTTGTACCAGAATATAGCTGCATTAATTGCGTTAATTTCTACCTGCAGTTCCTGGGCAGCTGAACAATGACAACATTCGTCATACACATTACATCAAACATTACATAGTTACAAAATAGGATGCATAAGAAATACATTAGTGCACACATTAGTGTTGTGGTTCACAATGATGTGTGATGTATTGAATTTTGGACTTCATCCATTTCTTGGTATTTCATTCCTTGTTTGGTTTGTAAGAGAATGTAGATCGCACAAAGGTAGTGGACCGTTTGGGGATGCTGCAGTCCCCCCTGGAGGTGCCATATTGTGTGTAATCTTGAAAACTAGGCAGATATCTGGAAAACTAAACAGGTTGAACTCAGAAAATGTGTTGCAATGATGATATTGCCATGGTTTTCTGTAAAGGATTTTCAGAGCTTGCTTGTGAAGTGATTGTAGGGGATTCAGAGATGGTTCACTTGCTTGAGACCTAAGGATCCGTATTGGGCCTTTGTTGCACTTGTTGAGAAGTTGAACCATGGGAGGTTAGATTGAAGGACATTATGATTAACAGTGTCAGAAGCTTTTCATAGCTCAAGTAAGAGCACCCCTTCTATGCCCCCTTTGTCCCCCTGCATGCCATCTTACATGATCTACAAGTCAGGATTTGGTTACAAACAAATAAATAAAATCTAAACATAGCACTTTCCACTGTTAGGTCAATAATTAAGAAGCTTAAAGCCATTGGGACAGTGGTAGGGTAGAGGACACCTGGTAGAGGATGCAAGTGCATCTCAAGCACTAGGGCTGGGTAAAAAAAAATCAATAAACTAATACATATCAATTAATTTTTTTCCAATTCAGTACCGATTCTTTAAATCCAGATATTGATCTCTACGTTATAAAATGAACAGATTTTCAAAAACTTGCGCCTGTAGGTGTCACCCCAGCAATCTTTTCACAGCTACTTTGAGTTGTACGGACGGCCAATTGAACCAGCCAGGCATTAGCAATGGTGGATGCCATAAAGCCAGCGCCTGACAGGAAGATGTTTTGACTTAGGGGTGCTGAAATCCAAAACGAATGCAATAATAACGCAGCGGGGATTGAATAGTATTGTTTTGTATAATTTTGATGCAGAATTCAGTTCCCTGACATGCCATTTGTAATGTATTTAGTGTTTCAAGTTATTAAATACATATTTAAATTGTAGTGACGAGTAGGACACGGCCAGAACATGAAAACAAGTTAACACACTAACAGCAGTTAGAACCCAGCCTTTGAACCTGGCTAGATTGTCATGGCAAAGAGCGATACATAAACAAACATGGAGGCACACATTGATGGCGAACTAGCTACCACTTCTCGCTAAAATAGCTACAATTGGTTTTTTTTGGTGCAGGCTTTTTAAAGAATTCGCTAGCTAATTCGTTTTTGAGACATTTTGAACAAAAATGTAAAAACACAACAGTTCAATCAATGGTTACTTCTTGATAACTAGCTAACTCGCTTGGGTTGCTAGCCACATTGATACAGATTTGGTTGATCAAATTATTTTTTTAACCTCCGTTCAGCACCTCCCGCAACTCCATTCAGCTCCTCCCAGAGTTTCAATTATGACACACAGATGCGCACTCATGTCTGTCTTTATTGTAAATATGATATACACTTATACTATAAGAAAACATGCACTGTCCTTGACAGTGGGTGCTGCAGTACCCCCACTTCACGCCTGTATGCCTGCTGGTCTCAAGGCAAATGTTTGGGCATGTTTTGGGTTCAAAACCGAAGTGGATCAAAATAATGCCATCTGTAAACTTTGTCATTCGGTATTGAAATACTCTGGTAACACGACAAGCTTACGCGCTCAAAATACTGCAATAATGCACAAAATAACTGAACCAGTTGTGCATCTTGTTTACAATTTCCTGATAAAGCACAAAGTGTATGTGTTAACATTTATTCCAATGCACTACAGTACACATGAGCGTGTATTGTTCACATTGTTTAACTTAAATAAAGATTGGAATGTTAAAATCAGTTTTTGGCTCAATTCACAATTTGTCCCTTATACCCTATCATGCACATGATCATAATGTCAATACTCAGAAGATACACTGTATAATCTTTGTGAATTTCAGTCATATAATGTATATAATATCAAAATTATGTGAAGTATTGAATCATATCTAAATCGAATTGTGACCCATAGTATCAGAATCTAATCGTGCGGTTCTTGCCAATACCCAGCCCTATCACGCACGGTGAGGCAGATGGGTTGATAGGCAAAGAAAAATACAAGAGCCACAGTTGGATATCTACAAAACATGGTTTCATCTTGGGGACACAATGGCTGTTTCTGAATCGCAAGGCAGCTGCCTGCTAAGGACACATTTTAAGGCAGCATTTGCACACTTCTGTTTTTAAGGCTGTCTCAATCGGAAGTCATACAAAAAATGTGTCCTTTTAAGGTATTGTGTTTCAGCCACATTTCAAGGCAGCGTCCAATGTATCCTTCGACATGTAGGATACTCCCACGTCTTTGTGGCAAGCTCCGAAACTGTTCATGTAAGTTGGGCAGCGAACTGTGAAGTTAGGGGTTCAACTGATCAGGGAAAACAATCGTTGAGTTTTTACCAAAACACTTATTGTAAAAATGTGGTTTGACAGGAAAAAAGTAACGAGCTATCTAGATAAAAAGGCTGCAGCTGTCAGACCATAAGCCCTCAGCTGTCACTGCTCCAAACATTGAACTCTTTGTTTATTTTTTTGTAAACACGTGTGAGGATCCTGTGTGTGGTGCTCAAACAATATCTGAGCGTAAAAGTCTGTTGCTGTAAAAGTCATTTCAGAGGAAACCCTAAAATGACAACTATTTTCATTCATTCAAAAACATACCATTCTCATACATGATTCAACTGTTAATCTACAGACATTAACTGTTATTTTACTTACAAAACCCACATGTTAACATTCATAGATCTTATTATGACCTGTTTGTAAGTGAAATAGCAATACATTTCAGTAGATCAACAGTAGTTCAATCATGTATTTGAACTGTACCATTGTTTGAATGAGTGGAAATATATGTATTTTTAAGGTTATCCACTGTAATTGCATTTACAGCTCTGAACTGTAAGCACCAGGTAAAATGCCATTGATTGGCTTTACAATTGTATAATATATTCTACCAAGATTATCCTTACTCCGATAAGAATTTAAATAGTCAATATGGTAATATGGCACACATACCACTCTGAACCCATAACTGTATTATATTATTTTACAGAATGCCTTTAGCAGACCCCAAGCTCATTTAGAGCTTGTTTCGGTTCAGATTCCCAATGTTTCTGGATATCAGTGCTAGACGTTTTTCTGTTGGTGGATTTTCTGTTTTTGTAGGGTAGTTTGTACTGGTAGTTGATCTTTGGTGAATTATCACTTCAACTGCACATCCCCCAGCTATATCTTTTTAGCATTATTTTAACCAAACCTTAATAATGAAAATGTACAGCTAAATCCGACAAAAGAAGCATGCACCTTAAATTGCACTCTGATTGGTTGGTTGAGTGGCATCACCATGGATAGGTCAGCTGTGGGAAAGCTGCAGTGCATGCAGGGTAACCTGGATATTCACCTGCTCTGTGTGTGCTGGGTAGATCTCAGCAGCGGAGAAGCCAGTGCAGGACCGGGGGCTGGTGGTGTTGGACCCTGCGTGGAGAGAGATTGTGCGGGAGGAGAGGAGGCCCGGCCCACAGAGCTCCGCTCTCCGAAACTTCCAGGGGTCAGTGCTGGGGTACATCACACCGGTGAGCTTTTCCCTCTGCCTGCCTGCTGAATACGCACGTCGGCGTCTCTCCTACTCGTCAGTGTGTTTCTGTCTGTCAGTCAACTAATTGCTTTTTTTTAATTGCAAAAGATAAGAATGCAATACATTAGACTCTAAGAGATATGAACCTCAGAGTTATGGACTGACTTGTCAGTCAGAAGTAGCGCACGCAACTACATCTTATCAATATCACGCTCTGACGCAAAAAGGCAAACGTTTGACAAACCAAAACAAACACTTTCCACTCAAAATAACTTTTTTGTCTGAAAAATGAGACAAGAGGGCATGTCACTATTGCATTTTGTCTTTCTATTCCTCTGTATATTTTTCTCTCTATCTCTCCCTCCTCTCCCTCCCTGCCAGTGGAACTCCCATGGTTATGACATCGCTAAAGTGTTTGGCTCCAAGCTGACCTCCATCTCACCAGTATGGCTGCAGCTGCGGCGCAGGGGACAGGAGAGCTTCCATGTGACTGGCCTGCATGACCACGACGCAGGTACACTCACACACTGCATGACGCAGGTACACACACACACACACTGCATGACCACGATGCAGGTACACACACACTGCATGACCACGATGCAGGTATACACACACACACACACACACACACACTGCATGACGCAGGTACACACTCACACACTGCATGACGCAGGTACACACTCACACTCTGCATGAGCACATCGCAGGTACACACACTGCATGAGCATAACGCAGGTACACACACACACACTGGATGAGCATGACACAGGTATACACACACTGCATGAGCACGTTGCAGGTACACACACACACTGCATGAGCATGACGCAGGTACACACTCACATACTGCATGAGCACGTCGCAGGTAGACACTCACATACTGCATGAGCACATCGCAGGTACACACTCACACACTGCATGACGCAGGTACACACACTCACACACTGCACGTCGCAGGTACACACTCACACACTGCATGAGCATGTCGCAGGTACACACACTCACACACTGCACGTCGCAGGTACACACTCACACACTGCATGACGCAGGTACACACACACACACACTGCATGAGCACGTCACACACACTGCATGCAGGTACACACACACACACTGCATGAGCACGCATGAGCATGTCAGGTGCACACACACACTGCATGACGCAGGTACACACACACACACTGCATGAGCATGACGCAGGTACACACACACACACACTGCATGAGCACGTCGCAGGTACACACACACACACACACACACTACACACACACACACACTGCATGAGCACGTCGCAGGTACACACACACACACTGCATGAGCACGTCGCAGGTGCACACACACACTGCATGACGCAGGTACACACACACACACTGCATGAGCACGACGCAGGTACACACACACACACTGCATGAGCACATCGCAGGTACACACACACACACACACACACACTGCATGAGCACATCGCAGGTACACACACACACACTGCACTGCATGACACGCACACACACACACACACACACACACACTGCATGAGCATGACCCACACAAGCTTTCACACATCAAATGTGCACGTTGGCTGAAGAGTGATACTCTATATGGCTCTATAGGCTTCACACCCTCAAAACGTCTTTAAGTTGACAAGTCTTAGACTCCTGTAATCAACCTTCAATGGTTAGGCAAAGTGACATTTTTAACTCATCGATTTCTAAGTGTCTATTTCCCCCCACAGCTTTGGAGCTAAAAGCGCCATACTTTGTGAAGTAGTAGGATTACGTATATCCAGCTGAAAAGCCCCAGTGACTCAGCACTGTATAGCTAGTTGGTTATGACACTACAAGCAAGCCTCAGTCGGGGGATTCTAGAGGCATATAACACCATTGTTGTCAACTGCAGTTCATACATTTTCACTGCAGTATTTCTTTTTGATAACTTAAATGGCCAAGATAATCATGTTAATAATGTTATAGTAATGGCTAAGAAATCATGTTAACGAGATGTGATAATATTGTAATGGCGACAAAATGAAGGGGTGAAACTTGACAAATGAACAAACACCTTTTACGGGTAAAAATTGACCTTCGGGGACAGCCTACTGCTAGGCAAGCATAACAGTTGCACCGCACTGCTTCCTTGGCCACGTGTAATAAATGAGCGTTACTAAAACAGCTTTGACTTCAGAATAAAACAGACAAGCGACAGTTTTCAAGCGACAAACTCTCCCTCCTCTCTCACTCTGCAGGTTGGGTCAAAGCTGTGAGGAAAGGGAACAAGAAAATCAGCATATGTAAGTTAAAATGCCACTGTTATGTCGAGTGAATAAGGGATGTTACAGCCAAAGCTTTGGTTTTATGAGAGAATGCGTGTCATGTGTAATTTGTTTTGAAAATGCACAATTGATGTATAATATGCACAGCCCCCAAAACGCTACACAAGCATGCTTTAATCCAGAATGAGTACCACAGGTGATGCTTGGCCTAAACGGTCTAAAGGCTGGAGAATATCAGCCTCACAGCCGTGATGTCCTAACACTCACCCAGGGAACCTCCCTCCCGCAATGATGCTGACGGCTTCTCTATCGCCAGTTGGGACATTTTTCTGTTTAAAATTTGTTTCAGATTTTTTTCCTGTTTTTCTCCCAATTTAGTGGCTAATTTCTCTGAGGGCAGCGAACTCCGCTTCCTTCGAGATGGAATTTGCCCACCCACTTTCTGGAGACACCCATACGTGCTTCTCAGCGAGTTCATGCCGGCTCACCCTCCCCCCTCCCACTGGGGCGGACAGCGAAACGCAGCCCCGATCGGGGCTCCCCACCAGGGCTGGTCTGGTACAGTCGGGTTTTGAACCACGACAGTTATAGGCAGCTCGCACTTGAAAAGGACCAGCCAATACAGGTGTGTTAGACCGCTGTCGGAGGCCCCTGAGATTCTGTTTAGAGACAAAATGCATTGCATCTCCGTGGTGAAGTCTTACCTAATTGAGCAGGGCATCATCCCGCATGGTGCACCCACAGCCGTTAGGTTATGAGAGAAAGTGTCTGACCTTGCTCCCGGACCCTACACTTCTCATGGACTGACCTGTCGGGGTGCTAAGAGATTGCATAGCCTCTGAAACCCAGGCGGTCTGACACACGCCTCTCACTATTCAACCATTCCCCTTACATTCTAGCTCTTACGCCCTGAAAGTGGGCGGGTTTGTCACTCTGAACTGCACTGCTTTTGCCAGCCTTATAGCAGAGAGGTATAAGCCTGGCATGCAAGACTAGTGAGTGCACCACCTGTATCTGTATCTGTAGTTGATCTGTATTTGTATTTTTAGTTTGTCTGTATATGCATTTGGATAACATTTTGTCAAACCAGAAGTGATTGGCTTATTCCTGGAAGTGTTGCAGACACTTCATTCCAGAAATATCTGCAAACAAACTACTGCTGCTGCTAACAGACAAATAGCTGTTAATGTAAGGTGAGGACAACTCTCAAAGTAGTATTTGACATACAGTGAAATCTTTATTTATCAAAGAAAATGAAAGAGGATCATTTATTATTACTGCTTTGAGGGAGATTTAAAAGGAAAGTAATTAGCAAATATTAGCAGCAATTAAGTGTATGCAAGTGCCCCAGTGAACATAATATGTGTCTACAAAAACATTGTAAAGTTTAATGGATTTATGCAGTAATATGTGAAATGAAATACAGTGGGGTCCAAAAGTTTGAGTATTGTTACGGTTGGCTCTCCCCTCGGAACCAAACCGCAACAAAAAGCAGACAACGATCACGGTAAGGTGCAACAATCATTTATTTATCTAGGGAATTTAAATAAAAATACACAATCCGCATATAAGGTGAGTCACAAAAAGTTGGTTGGAGCAGCCAGGCCACAGAATAGAATGCCAAAAAGGGAGGTGGCAGCCCCAGGCTGGATCCCAAGCTCCTTTATGAAAGCCTCCTCACAGGTGCGCTCAATCAACCTGATTAGACCTGGGAGGAGCAAAAAAAAAAAAAAAAAAAAAAAAAAGAGAGCAAATGGAGTAGAAAATAACGGCCAATGGCCGTAACAAGTATACTACCAAGATCTGTTTGTTTTCATCATTCATCAAAAACGAACACAAAAGTTTTACTCAGGAGAACAATTTGACCTCTAACTACTTCACTAAGCTCTGCTGACATAATTACAAACAGCTTCAAAAACCTTTGCAAAGGAAGTGTCCTTTTTCAAGATTAAAGCACCTGCAGTAGCAACGAGAACACAGAGGACCATATTAATTACGTCAATATCCGGTATTAATTGTTACCAAGACCAAAACAACTTACATTGTGTTTTGGGAGTGTGAGTATGTAAGTAATGTATTACAACTTCAATGAAAAATAAGGTGTCACAACATTTTGAGGAAATTAAAGACAATGGTATGGAAACAAAATATTTATAGATATTTCAATTTCATACCATCCTTTCTCAAACAAACATTTTTTTAATTTGTATCAGTGTTTTATGACATTTTTATCACATGAGTTTTTGATGAACGATGGACTTTTGGACCCCACTGTATGTCAATAATGGTGATTTGAATCAGGGGCCTTGTTATCTAAAGCCAATGACTATACATCTGTAGCATAAAGCAGACTATGTATCTGTAGCGTAAAGCCCACAGTATTTTGTACAAATACAAAACCTCAAATTACACAACCTCTTTTACGGATCTTACTGCAATTAAGAAACCTCAAATTGCTTCATTTATGAGTCTCATTGTATGAAACCTTTTTTGCACATGGCACTAATTCATGGTATTCTTGGTTGCTGGCAGAGTCGATGATATTGGCAATCAATCAGAAAGCGAAGATGTAGCCAAGGGGCTCTTACGTTCTCAGGATTCATTTGATCTTGTCAGATGGGAATGCAACAGCTATCCAGCGGCAATGGAAAATGCACACAGAATAAAGTGCACTGTCACAGCTTTCACGCATTCAACTCTAAAATGAATCACTCCCTTGATAAGGATGAGCAAAAAGGCTGTATAAAATAATCAATAAAAGTAATGAGCCATATTGTATGCAAAATGTGTAAATTATATTATTTTATATTAGTACAGTTGCTCACAGAAAAATATTTTGTTCAACAAGTTTTGGTGAACATATTGGGGGATCTTTGACCATTCTTCTATACAGAATCTTTCAAGATCCGTCAGGTCCTTTGGTCTGCTTTTGTGGACTGCCCTCATCACAGGTGGTCAGTTAACCATTTCTTGGTTTCTTGGTTGATTTTGAAGTATGCTTGGGATCATTGTCCTGTTGAAAAAGCCATTTGAGACCAGGTTTCAGCTTCCTGGCATAGAGAACCAGGTTTTTGGCCAAATTGTCTTGACAAGTGCTCCAGGACCATTAGATGCAAAGCAACCGCATAACATCAAAGATCCACAGCCATATTTCATTGTAGGTATGGGTTCCTTTCAACATAAGCATCTTTCTTACAATGCCAAACCCCACTGCTGGTGTGCATAGCCAAAAAGGTTCATTTTGGTCTCATCTCACAAAAACATCTGGTTCCAAACTGATTTACAATGCCATTTAGCAAACTCCAGATGCTTATCTTTGCTGATTTCCCTCAATAAAGGCTTTTTTTGGGAAACCCTTCCAAAAAGCCATCACATGTCATGAAGGTGGCACCTGATGATAGATTTCAAGAGAGATTTGTGTCCCTCAAACTATTATTTAAACATATTTTTGGACCAATATGCCTAGCAGTTCATTTAAACAAAAAAACGAATTGCTCTGAATTTACTGGCACATGGCATCCATATTGGTTTATATAGAATCTTTTTATAGAGGCTGTTCAAAGGACAAATTAGTGTTTCATGTCTTCATTTAATTGTTGCATGTAACATTGCAAAAAATAAAAGTACAATAACTGGGCTTTCGAAAGAAGTAGGGGGGTGTAACGCATACCTCTATTGGTCAGTTTCCCGGGTTAGAATGTGCCCAGGTCAGTCTCTTGGGTTACAATGTGGATTCTGGATTCCACTTTTTGGACTGGACTAGTATAACCAGGGGACTGGGTTATACTAGTCAGGTAATGAAATGATTACCTGACCATATTTGTAATTTAAATGGATGGTTAGCACTGCATTGCTGCCACCAGGGCCCTCTTTTCAGAGTCTAGAGTTTATTTTCAGCTGATGGACAGTCGCTTGCAGTACAAGCCTCATTGCTGTTCCAATTTAGCCACCAGTTAGAAAAAGAGCCACGGTTATCAGCAAAGTTTCATAACATTACATTACATTTACATTTAGGCATTTAGCAGACGCTCTTATACAAGATGTGCATTAGTACATGATAAGATCAATTATTGTTCACGCAAGAGATAATATACGCCATTTAGCAGACGCTTTTATCCAAAGCGACTTACAGTAGTGAATGCATACATTTTCAGTATATGTGGCCCAAGCGGGGATTGAACCCACAACCTAAGCGTTGCCAACGCTGTGCTCTAACAACTGAGCCACAGAGAACCACACAAAGTGAAGATCAGTGAAGTGATACAGCAATAGACATAATTGTTGGCAGCTGGATACCATACCTGTAACACAAGGAAGGAAAAGTTAATGAATTTTTGTGACAGACTTCAACATAGATACATATTACAAGATGCAGTATTAAACATGTACGCAGTGGTGATGACAATGAGTAAAATGTACAGAGTCAGTGGTAGTGGAGTCTGAAGAGGTGTCATAAAACCACAAACAAGGGTTTCCATTGGTTTTTGTTACCTGATCACTATTTAACTGAGGGGAACAAGGGGACAATAAGTCATTAGACAACTTCTGTACACATCTGTACACTGGTGCTGAAATGTTACAAGCCATGGAGCTGTAATGTCAACCCCCTAAGTGTCTTCTGTCTTTCCTTGTAATGTTTACATTTGTCTGCCCTTGTTCATGCTTTCTTTAGTGTTGTGCTGAGTGTTGCGCACAGTACTTTGGCCCGATGAAGGTCATGTGTAATATTAATATATTGTCTTTTGATTTATTCACCTAAAAATATATATTTAGATTTATGCTTCTAGTCATGAACCTTATCATTGCATTTGTAGTCCTATAGCTCATTTGATAGAGCATGGCACTGGCAATACCAAGGTTGTGGGTTTGATCCCATAGAACAACATGTATGTCGTTTGGATGGGATGGTAAAAACCAAGGTCCCATGGCGCCTTTAGAAAAAGAGTGCGGTGTTAACCCGATGTCCTGGCCAAATTCCCAACCAAGATAATATATATGGATTAATTCATTCCCTCCCTCCTCACCTGTCCACTGTGTATCTGATGTGTCATGAGCTTGTACTGGTGCACTATGGCTGCTGTCACATTCACCCAGGTGGGTGCTGCACATTGGTGGTGGTTGAGGTGAGTTGCCCCTGTCCTTGTAAGTGCTTTGAGTTCCCTGGAAAAAAAATAATTCATTCATTTATAACCTTACCTTTTAAATTAATCTGGTCATTTGGACCATACATTTGACACCTTCTTCACTGGTTCTCTGGATATTATAGAGGAAAGTGGTGTTCTCTCTTTCTCCCCCTTTAACTCTCTCTCTCTCTCTTCTTTCTTTCTCTCTCTCTCTCTCTCTACCTCTCTCCACCTCTCCCAGTGCCAGTGCCCCGTCTGTTGTTTGATGGCTGGTCCTATCAGGACTACACGAGTGCCCTAGACAGCGAAGATGAAATCGAGGAGCTGGGGAGGGAGCTGGTGGAGGTGGCCAAGGTATGGAGAGAGAGAGAGAGAGAGAGAGAGAGAGAGAGAGAGAGAGAGAGAGAGAGAGAGAGAGAGAGAGAGAGAGAGAGAGAGAGAGAGAGAGAGAGAGAGAGAGAGAGAGAGAGAGAGAGAGAGAGAGAGAGAGAGAGAGAGAGAGAGAGAGAGAGAGAGAGAGAGAGAGAGAGAGAGAGAGAGAGAGAGAGAGAGAGAGAGAGAGAGAGAGAGAGAGAGAGAGAGACTCACACTACATGCTCGAAGGACAAAAACACAACAGCAACACAACCAGGGCTCTGCAACATCAACGCAACCTTTGCGACCTATGCAGAGGGGGTTTCAGAGGGTGTCGCGTACGTAGCACAAAATTCAAACTCACGACCGCAGCGCAACCGTAGATGTAGATGTTGTGCTATTTATCTTGATAAATACTAGGTTACAGGTGCCGAGGAACACTTACTATTTTTTCTTTTTATATTTCATTATGATTAAATTCCTAATATTTTCATGCCCACTAATTCTATATCAATTGCAAGTTACAACTGCAATGGGTTAGCGGACTCTCTCAAAAGGAAAGAAGTCTTGATGTGGCTTTGTAATAAGCGATCTTATGGTATAATATGTTTACAGGAGACACACACAGCATTAGAGGATGAAATAGTATGGAAGAAAGAATGTGGGGACCGATTTACTTTAGTCATGGTTCTAGGAATAATAAAGGGGTTATTATTTTAATCAATGGTAATATTCAATACACTTTACATTCAATTAGAAATGATACGGAGGGAAGATGGATTTTGATGGATATGTCAATTGATGAAATAAGATGTATTATTTTGAATATATATGCTGCAAATAGTAATAACGCTGGTGTTTGTGAAGATATAAATTCGAGTTTGAATGAGAATATGTATCATGAAAATGTTATAATTGTTGGGGATTTTAATACGGTATTAAATTTAGATTTAGACAGACAGGGGTCCTGTCAATATAATTATCACCCAAAAGCATTTAAGGCTTTATCAGAATGTATGGCTTTATTGGATCTGGTTGATGTCTGGAGACTCAAGAATCCAGAATTAAAGAGATATACATGGCGGAGGAATAAACAAGCCAGTAGGATTGATTACTTTCTCATTTCATTTGCCTTAGCTGGTAGAGTGTCACAAGCTAAAATTAGGGATCGTTTTAGGTCTGACCATGCTCTCATTATGTTACAATGAACTATTAGTGAATTTCCCAGAGGTAAAGGTTACTGGAAACTTAACCAACAAATGTTTAATGACCATGAATTTGTTGAGATAACAATACATTTTATCTCTACATATTTTCAAATAAATTAGGGTACAGCTGACCCACATATGGTTTGGGATGCCTTTAAATGTGTAGTTAGAGGGCATGTCATAAAATGGTCATCATGGAAGAAAAAAAATTGTCTTAAAAAAGAGAGAGCTGATTGATGAGATCGAGAAATTAAGTCAACAAATAGACACAGTAACTGATCCTCCAATGGAAATGCTTCTTCAATTAAAAGATAAACAAAATGAGTTGGAAAGGATACATGTTGAAAAAGTTAATGCAATTATTCAGAGATCTAAAGCCATCTGGATGGAAAAAGGGGAAAAGTGTACAGCCTTTTTTCTTAGATTTAATAATAGGAATAATTCTCGGAAAAATTTAGTTAAATTGTTATCTTCGGAAAAGCTTTATTTAACATCTCCCCAACAGATTTCAGCAGAACAAGTATGTTATTTTAGGTATATTTTCTCTTATAATCAGCAACCAATGCCCTTGACAGAGTCAAATTATAGTAAGTTCTTTCCAGATAATACCGTCAAATGAAATGAAATACAAAAAGCTAGCTGTGAAGGTTTAATAACAGAAGAAGAACTGCTTCTAGCTATAAACTCATTTCAGACTGGAAAATCCCCTGGATTAGATGGGATTCCTATTTAATTTTACAAAGTTTTCTTTGAAGAGATCAAAGCCCCACTTCTTGCTTGTTTTAATTATTCATATGTGAAAGGTGAATTGTCTCCCACACAGAGGGAAGGATTGATCTCATTGTTGTTGAAGCGGGATGCCAATGGGCAAGATAAGGATCCAGTATATTTGAAACATTGGAGACCTCTGACTCTATTATGCTGTGATATGCTCATCCTGTCAAATTCCCTAGCTTTAAGGACAAAAAAGGTGATTAGCAAAATTATACAAACTGAACAATCTGGTTTTATTGCAGGCAGATACATTGGGGATAATATTTGCCACGTTTTGGAAATTATTGAGTATTATGAAAAGGAATTAATGGAGGGGTTGTTATTTGTGGCTGATTTTGAAAAGGCCTTTGATAAAATAAGGTGGGATTATATTGATAGATGTCTTCAAAACTTAAATTTGGTTCTTCCTTTATTCAATGGTTTAAAGTTCTATACAAAAAACCCTGTAGTAAAGTGATCAATAATGGATATTTATCTGAGAGTTTTGAGCTGTCACGGGGTGTTAGACAGGGCTGTCCACTTTCTCCATATCTTTTTATTATTGCCATAGAAACATTGGCTAATCGAATTAGAAACAACAGTAATATTCGGGATTAAATATTAATTGGTTAGAAACAAAAATTTCATTATATGCTGATGATACAACTTTTTTTATACAACCTAAACAACTAGTACTTGAAGCTCTTATTGAAGAAATCATTTTTCGGCAATATCCGGTTTGAATCCCAACTATGATAAATGTACTATTTTAAGGTTAGGTTCTCTAAAAAATGTAAAGCTGCAGTTGCCGTCCTTGGCTCCAGTGTTGTGGAGCGATGGTCCTGTAACTATGTTTGGGTTTACAATACCAGAAAATACGGCTGAATTGTTTATCATGGTTTACCAAGGTATTTAAAAAAAGTATCAATCTTTACAAATGAAGCAATAATGGCATGGTTGCACTTTCAATACTATCCACCCGATATGTCAAATGAGATCCTAAGTCAGATACCATGTTTGAATTCAAATATATGGGTGGTAACAATCTGCACAATATATTAATACTACTGGCCAAGGCGTTCGTTTTCAAAGCACAAAATGTTAATGAAATATGTTTAAATATTTTTAAGAAATATGTAAAACAATATTATATGTTGGAAGGAATTATTGCTAGGCAAAATGAGAATGACATCTTAACCAATAAATGGCACATTTTAAGCATTTATGAGGATTGGTAAGGCTATATCACTAATGCGAGGGTAGGGCAGGCATTAATGTTAGAATTAATTAAAGAGGGAAGAAGGAAAATAAGGAGAGGAAAAGGAGAAGGGCAGACAAAAAGGAACAAAATTAAGAAAGAAGAAGAGAGAGGAAAGAGAAAGAAAAAGGAAGAAAAAATAAATAAAAATAATTAATAAAGATTAGATCTCCATTGATGGGGGGATTTTTTTTTTTAAAGAGAGAAGAGAAAATTCTTTAAAAAAAATAAAAATAATTAAAACTAAACTGAATATGTCATAATTGATCAGTGGAGGCTTATTTGAGGTGCCTTGAATGCACGTATGGCGCTCTGCATCTCCCAGACAAGTATATGCATGTCTGATTGACAGAAGTGGCCCTGACAGAGCCTCTCATAACTCGGTGCTTGTTCTTTATCAGACATGAGGAAATTGCCTGTTCACTTTGGTGTTAATGCAGTGGTATTAAAGGGAAAAAAGCGGCAGATCTGATTGGCCATAATAAAACCAAACCCTCACAACACCCACAGGTCATTTGTTCTCCTTAAACCGATTTAACCGCTACTGTGTAGAGTGGGATATGCCTTGACATGCACCTGAATTAATGCTAGCATCTTAAAATTGTGCTTTAACAACGAAAACAGACCCCTTCGTTTGTGCGTTAATGTAAGCGACTGTGTTTGTGTTTTCAGGTTGAAGGCTTTGATGGCTTTGTATTGGAGGTGTGGAGTCAGTTGGGAGGAAACAAGAGAAAGTGAGTTTCTGTGTGCGTTACCATGTCTCGGCCTCCATTCAGTTCAGGAGTATATTGTTCAGTTATATTGTTCTGTTATATTGGAATAGTCATAGTTTTTTTAGTTTTTTAAAGATTTTGGTTCAGATTTGTCCCCATTTTCTCCCAATTGAGTGGCCAATTATACCCTCTTTTTATGTCAACTTTCCCCCCTCATATTGTGAATTTGCTGCCGTAGTCCTGAGATTGGCAGTGACAAAGGCGATGTACCGCCTCTTTGAGCGGAACTCGCCAAGCCGTCAACTGTAACTCCGGTACACGTAGAGCCACTCTTATACACAGCGAGCTCATATTGGCTTCCCTCCCCCCTTCCTGGGGTGGACAGCCAATTGCCATCCTATAGTAGCACTCCCGGCCAGAGCAAATCTGGCGAGGCCAGTGGAATTGAACCGGTCGCACTGGGCAGCATGCATCCCGGTCGGACGCTCTTACCTCTATGCCACCCGGGAGGCCGGAATAGTCATTTTTAATGGCTATGAACTATTTGATGCTGATTTTATTCTGTCATATCCCTATTGTCAATTATCAATCTAGCCTGATGACTATACTGGTTAGCTTGCTACCAATTCTTGACAATAGGTATATGGATGACAAGATAAAATCAGCATTGAATAGTTCATAGCTGTCATGTACTTGCCTGTGTATGGACCTACGGGTGCTGTGGATGAACTATGTATGCGGATATGAGCATCTGCAAGGCACATAAATAATGTAAATTATGTTCAACATTTTAACTCTAGGTTATAGAGTGTTGCTTGTTAATAACATGTTGATCCCATATTTATTTTAAGGGAGCTTGTTCACCTGGTGACACACATTTGTGAGAGTCTTCATGCTCATAAACTCAGCTGTGTGCTGGTCATCCCTCCTGCTGTGGCACCCGGGTAAATATAATTCCCTCCAGTGTGTGACAATCTTCACATAGTAATCCAAAGTGTTATCTGTTAAAGTGCTGGTAAACAAACAAGCATACATTTACATTTGACATTTTAGCCATTTATCAGACGCCGTTATCCAGAGCGACTTACACAGTTCACATTTTTTACATACAATCCATTTATACAGCTGAATATTTTACTGAAGCAATTTAGGCTAAGTACCTTGCTTAAGGGTACAACGGCAGTGCCCCCACCTGGGAATCGAACCAGCAACCTATGAGTTACAAGCCCAGTTCCCTAACCATTATAGTACACTGCCGACATACACAGCAAGAGAGAGTTTGAACACTCTTGTGTTCTGATTGTTAAGGGTTTGAGTGGTTCCATAATTGTGTGCGGTGTGTTGCTCGGACATAGTTTGCGTGTCACTTGTACCCTTAGACATCAGTTGTTACCTAAAGCAGTGGTCCCTAAACTGTGGGTCAAGACCTCATGGAAAGTTGTGGGAGGGGTTGAGGTGGATTGCAAGATGTAAAACCATGACTTACTGTGTGTATAATACACTTTCCACAGGCATTCACACCAGTCAAACTAAATACATCACTTGTTACATTTGAACATGTCAGCTACATATTATTAAGGGGTGGGTTTGATGCTATACTATAGCCTCGAGTTGCTACATATGTAAAGCAATGTCAAGAATACTATTTCATTTAAAAATTATATTCTGCCAGAGTACATCTGCAGGGCAAAAAATAAATATTTGCTATGCAACAGAAAGAAAGCAACACTGTGTGCGGAGCTAGCTAGCTGGCTAACAACATCAGCTAGAGCTTAGGTCATTGACTGGGTATTTAGCTATATTACTACAACACTGTAACACCAGTTCAAGGGTAGCAGGTAGCTAATACCTATCTTATGATTTATTTATATTTATTTGGACATTCGCATCCATTAATTGGGCAAGAATAGCTCAGAAATATTAGATATTGTTCCTCTTTCAGCTGGCTGGAGGAGTATGTGCTGTTGGCAAGAACGTTATTCTGCCATTTCCTTTCCTTCTAATTTGGCCGACAGTAGTTCTGTAGTGAGCTCACTGTTAGGCTGTCTATGCAATCTTTATTATAGCTTGAAATTACTAAATTGCAGACTAACTAGCTAACATCAGCTTAATTTTCATATACACTGCCTGTCCAAAAGTCACACACTCTAATATTTTATTGGACCGCCTTTAGCTGTGATCACGGCACACATTCGCCGTGGCATTGTTTCGATAAGCTTCTGCAATGTCACATTTATTTCCGTCCAGAGTTGCATTAATTTTTCGCCAAGATCTTGTATTGATGATGGGAGACCGCTGCGCAAAGTCTTCTCCAGCACATACCAAAGATTCTCAATGGGGTTAAGGTCTCGACTAGGCATGGGACGGTTACCGTAATAATGGTATACCGCGGTATAACAGGCCACGGTATAACTAACTACAAACATTTAGTTTCCACGGTATATGCTCTACGGTATTTTTATTAAAAGAAGCAAAAAAATAAAATAATGCTATGCCGAAAATCTATGCACCCCCCCGAAAACGAACCTAAGGTAATTGAGATTCCGAATTTCACTTGGTGCAGAATTCTACTTATGGCGGCATTGCACGCGGAGTCAGTTGTGGAGTCAGTGAGATTTGTTGTCTGCTCCACGTTGATTCAGTCATGGCAGCCAGGTTCGAAATAGGAGGTGAACCACCCGAACTGTATCCCCTGTCCAAAAAGACTAAATCAGCAGTATGGGAATATTTTGGATACAAGAAAAACACAGAAGGCAACTTGGAGGAGGAAGGTGCCCCAACATGTAAAACATGCCTGAGAAGTGTGGCAGCAAGAGGAGGCAATACCTCAAACCTGATAACGCATCTCCGGGATCACCACCCAGCACTCCTAGCCAAGTTCAAGGTAACGTAGTCTTTAGCAATACTTAGGTGCCTTGCTAGCTAACATTAGTGAAATAAATACTATAGGATAGTTAGCAAGGCAGATAACACGGCAAGACGTTCGCTCAGTGAAGTAACGTTAGGGGGGAAAAGCTAGCTGATTACTAGCTAGCTAACGTAGCTAGCTAGCTAACGGTAGCTAACTCCCATCATCAGCTAGCTTTTCCCCCCTAACGTCATTGAGCAAACGTTCTGTATGTGCGCGGAGAGTAGAATAGAATAGAATAGAATAGCCTTTATTAATCCCGGGGGGGGGGGAATTTGGTTTGTCACAGCAACAATGATACAGGAGTGAAAGAACACACAAGACATACAGGACATAACAACATACTGGATAATAAATATATTTAAAAACCAGAGTAAAAACCTAGCAGCTATACAGACATACAGAACATCATAGTATATCGAATACCAGATGTTAAATACAATAATTTAAGAAATAAAAAAAAAATACTGGAGGTAGTGCAAATCCACCAGATAGACAGCACATACCAGTGTACTGAAGAGTAGCCCCAGAGAGTTTGTTTGCCTCATTATGTAGTAAATCATAGTTTATATTTTATTATATATATATATTACCAAAGCACACACGTTTTTGCAACAGTTAACGATAACTGTAAGTTACGTTAACATGTCTTTATTTTTCTTCTTTTTAGGGCAGCAGTAGCAGCGGTGGTACAACCGCTTCAAAACCTGCACAACAGCCCACAATTCAGCAAACGTTTGAGAAACAACAGGCCTACCAACCAAAATAAAAGAAATCGTAAAAAAAAATCTGTTTGTTTTTTTTACCCAGATTTTAGAGGTGCGCCGCCGCCGCTCTAATACCGTGGTAATGGTATACCGCGGTATTTTTTCCCAAGGTTATCATTAAGTCAAAATCTAATACCGTCCCATGCCTAGTCTCGACTCTGTGGTGGCCAATCCATGTGTGAAAATGATGTCTCATGCTCCCTGAACCACTCTTTCACAATTTGAGCCCAATGAATCGTGGCAATGTCATCTTGGAATATGCCCGTGCCATCAGGGAAGAAAAAATCCATTGATGGAAAAAAACCTGGCCATTCAGTATATTCAGGTAGTCAGCTGACCTGATTCTTTGGGAACATAACATTGCTGAACCTAGACCTGACCAACTGCAGCAACCCCAGATCATAACACTGCCCCCACAGGCTTGTACGGTAGGTACTAGGCATGATGGGTGCATCACTTCATCTGCCTCTCTTCTTACCCTGATGCGCACATTACTCTGGAACAGGGTAAATCTGGACTCATCAGACCACATGACCTTCTTCCATTGCTCCAGAGTCCAATCTTTATGCTCCCTAGCAAATTGAAGCCTTTTTTTCCAATTAGCCTCACTGACAAGTGGTTTTCTTAAGGCTACACAGCTGTTTAGTCCCAATCCCTTGAGTTCCCTTCACATTGTGCATGTGGAAATGCTCTTACTTTCACTATTAAACATAGCCGTGAGTTCTACTGTTGATTTTTTACGATATGATTTCACCAAACGTTTAAGTGATCGCCGATCATGATTATTTAAAACAAATTCCGACCACATTTCTTCCTCGAAGATGATGGTTCACCACTATCCTTCCAGGTTTTAATAATGCGTTGGACAGTTCTTAACCCAATTTGAGTAGTTTCAGCAATCTCCTTAGTTGTTTTCTTTGCTTGATGCAGGCCAATAATTTGACCCTTCTGAAACAGATGAACATCTTTTCCACGACCACAGGATATGTCTTCTGACATGGTTGTTTAAGAAATGAGAAGCTACTCACTGCATCAGTTAGGGTTAAATAACTTGTTGCCAGCTAAAACATATTCATCACTGCAGTAATTATCCAATGGAAGGCTTACCTATTTGCTTAGTTAAATCCAGGTGGTGACTTTTTTTGGGGCCAGGCAGTGTATGTATATATACAGTGAAGGAAATAAGTATTTGATCCCTTGCCGATTTTGTAAGTTTGCCCACTGACAAATAAATGAACGGTCTATAATTTTAATGGTAGGTCTATTTTAACAGCGAGAGACAGAATATCAAAAAATAAATCCAGAAAATCACATTATATAAAAGATATAAACTGATTTGCATTTTATTGTGTGAAATAAGTATTTGATCCCCTAGCAAAACATGACTTAATACTTGGTGGAGAAATCCTTGTTGGCAAGCACAGAGGTCAGACGTTTCTTGTAGTTGGTCACCAGGTTTGCACACATCTCAGGAGGGATTTTGGTCCACTGCTCTTTGCAGATCCTCTCCAAATCCTTAAGGTTTCGAGGCTGTCGCTTGGCAACTCGAAGCTTCAGCTCCCTCCACAGATTTTATATGGGATTAAGGTCCGGAGACTGGCTAGGCCACTCCATGACCTTAATGTGCTTCTTCTTGAGCCACTCCTTTGTTGCCTTGGCCGTATGTTTTGGGTTATTGTCCTGCTGGAAGACCCATCCATGACCCATTTTCAGTGTCCTGGCTGAGGGAAGGAGGTTGTTGCCCAAGATTTCACGGTACATGGCCCCATTCATCCTCCCCTCGATGTGGTGAAGTCGTCCTGTCCCCTTAGCAGAGAAACACCCCCAAAGCAAAATGTTTCCACCTCCATGCTTGATGGTGGGGATGGTGTTCTTGGGGTCATAGTCAGCATTTCTCTTCCTCCAAACACAGGGAGTCGAGTTGATGCCAAAGAGCTCGATTTTGGTCTCATCTGACCACATCACGTTCTCCCAAGCCTTCTCTGTATCATTCAGGTGTTCATTGGCAAACTTCAGACGGGCCTGTACATGTGCCTTCTTGAGCAGGGGGACCTTGCGGGCACTGCAGGATTTTAATCCATTACGGCGTAGTGTGTTACCAATGGTTTTCTTGGTGACTGTGGTCCTAGCTGCCTTGAGATCATTAACAAGCTCCTCCCGTGTAGTTCTGGGCTGATCCCTCACCTTTTTCATGATCATCGATACCCCACGAGGCGAGATCTTGCGTGGAGCCCCAGACCGAGGGCGATTGATGGTCATTTTGTGTTTCTTCCATTTTCGAATAATCGCACCAACAGTTGTCTCCTTCTCACCAAGCTGCTTGCCGATGGTCTTGTAGCCCATTCCAGCCTTGTGCAGGTCTACAATCTTGTCCTGACATCCTTAGACAGCTCTTTGGTCTTGCCCATGGTGGACAGGTTGGAATCTGATTGATTGATTCTGTGGACAGATGTCTTTTATACAGGTAACGAGTTGAGACAGGTGTCTTTTATACAGGTAACGAGTTGAGATTAGGAGTAAAGCGAGAGGACTAATCTAACCGGTCTGTGGGAGCCAGAATTCTTGCTGGTTGGTAGGGGATCAAATACTTATTTCACACAATAAAATGCAAATCAATTTATATCTTTTATATGTGATTTTCTGGATTTTTTTTTGATATTCTGTCTCTCACTGTTAAAATAGACCTACCATTAAAATTATAGACTGTTCATTTATTTGTCAGTGGGCAAACTTACAAAATCGGCAAGGGATCAAATACTTATTTCCTTCACTGTATATATATATATATACAGTACTGTGCAAAAGTTTTGGGCAGGTGTGGAGAAATGCTGTAAATTAAGAATGCTGTCAAAAATATAAATTTTAATTGTTATTTTTATCAATTTACAAAATGCAAAGCGAACAGAAGAAAAATCTAAATCAAATCAATATTTGGACTACCCTTTGCCTTCAAACCAGCATCAATTCTTATAGGTACACTTGCACAAAGTCAGGGATTTTGTAGGATTATAGTCAGGTGTATGATTAACCAATTATACCAAACAGGTGCTAATGATCATCAATTTCATATGTAGGTTGAAACACAGTCATTAACTGAAACAGAAACAGCTGTGTAGGAGGCTTAAAACTGGGTGAGGAACAGCCAAACTCTGCTACTAAGGTGAGGTTGTGGAAGACAGTTTCATGTCACAGGTCATACACCATGGCAAGACTGAGCACAGCAACAAGACACAAGGTAGTTATACTGCATCAGCAAGGTCTCTCCCAGGCAAAGATTTCAAAGGTGACTGGGGTTTCAAGATGTGCTGTTCAAGCTCTTTTGAAGCAGCACAAAGAAACGGGCAACGTTGAGGACCGTAGGCGCAGTGGTCGGCCAAGGAAACTTAATGCAGCAGACGAAAGACACATCATGCTTACTTCCCTTCGAAATCGGAAGATGTCCAGCAGTGCCATCAGCTCAGAACTGACAGAAACTAGTCGGACCCAGGTACATCCATCTACTGTCCAGAGAAGTCTGGCCAGAAGTGGTCTTCATGGAAGAATTGCAGCCAAAAAGCCATACCTCTGACGTGGAAACAAGGCTAAGCGACTCAACTATGCACGAAAACATAGGAACTGGGGTGCAGAAAAATGGCAGCAGGTGCTCTGGACTGATGAGTCAAAATGTGAAATATTTGGCTGTAGCAGAAGGCAGTTTGTTCGCCGACGGGCTGGAGAGCGGTACAATAATGAGTGTCTGCAGTAAACAGTGAAGCATGGTGGAGGTTCCTTGCAAGTTTGGGGCTGCATTTCTGCAAATGGAGTTGGGGATTTGGTCAGGATTAATGGTGTCCTCAATGCTGAGAAATACAGGCAGATACTTATCCATCATGCAATACCATCAGGGAGGCGTCTGATTGGCCCCAAATTTGTTCTGCAGCAGGACAACGACCCCAAACATACAGCCAACGTCATTAAGAACCGTCTTCAGCGTAAAGAAGAACAAGGAGTCCTGGAAGTGATGGTTTGGCCCCCACAGAGCCCTGATCTCAACATCATCGAGTCTGTCTGGGATTACATGAAGAGAGAGAAGTATTTGAGGCAGCCTACATCCACAGAAGATATGTGGTTAGTTCTCCAAGATGTTTGGAACAACCTACCTGCCGAGTTCCTTCAAAAACTGTGTGCAGGTGTACCTAGAAGAATTGATGCTGTTTTGAAGGCAAAGGGTGGTCACACCAAATATTGATTTGATTTAGATTTATCTTCTGTTCATTCACTTTGCATTTTGTTAATTGATAAAAAATAAACTATTAACACTTCTATTTTTGAAAGCATTCTTACTCTACAGCATTTTTTCACACCAGCCTAAAACCTTTTCACAGTACTGTATATATCAGTGGTGGGCCGTCAGGGCCTGCAAGGCCTTCTCTGCTGGCCTAAAAAATATCTGAATCACAGACTGATGTTAATTATATTTTGTCCATGAATACTTATTAAATAATTCCAAATGGTCTGTTCGCTTCCTTTCATAGCTGTTCCCCTGGTTGCGCTGCATCCAGACGTGTATTTTCATATTAAAGCATTTAACCAATCACATTTCAGCCATCATTTGTTGCCAGGGTCAAATAAATCTGCCTGGAGGCCTTCACAATCAGTTCTGCAGGCCCTGTAGCATAAAATAAGTGTTGATCAAACTGTTGCTTCAACCAATCAGATTTTGAGCTGGGGACACAAAGGCCTTCTAGAAGGCCTAGGTAACGTCAGCGTATTCACACCCTTGATTGGATAGTCAGAGAGTGTCTGACTATGATGTAATGTGATTGGTTAAATGCTTTAATATGAAAATACACGTCTGGATGCAGCGCAACCAGGGGAACAGCTATGAAAGGAAGCGAACAGACCATTTGGAATTATTTAATAAGTATTCATGGACAAAATATAATTAACATCAGTCTGTGATTCAGACATTTGAGCGGACATTTTCAGCCCTAAAGCGAATTAAAACTTATGCCAGAAATACAACAGGGCAGGCTCGACTTTCAGCATTAGCTTCGATGGCGATAGAAAAGGACTTCTTGATGGAACTGAAACACACGGATAATCTGTACGACAGAGTAATTGAACTCTTTTTGAGGAAAGAAAGGAGGATGGATTTTGTGTACAAATAATAAGGATTTTTGGTGCTATTTTCCTAAATAATATTGCAATTTTATGAGGTTATTATTATTGATGATGCTTTTATGTGTGTCGCAGCTGTAGCACCCGGGTTTGTTTCTTCAGTAAAGGCATTTATTCTGGATACACGAGTTATCTATCTGCGATGCAACGGCAACGGGTGCCTGTTCGGTTTGTTTTTGCACTTTGTTTATTTATCTTTCTTCAGTCATGTTTCATGAGAGAATGACAGCGATAGAGACGAGAGAGAATGACAGCGATAGTTAGAAGCGTGAGATTATTAGTGATTAGTAGTGTTAGTAACTTAATCTAAATCCCTAATGTTAGTAGATTAGTTGGTTAGTACTATATACATCTAACTAATATATACAAAGTGTAATTAGAAAGTAAGAAGGAAGTAAAACGAGATTAGAAACGAAGACGGAAAAACCGAAACATAGAATTTCCTGAAGTGCATGACAGAACGAGAATGAAACATGACTGAAGAAAGATAAATAAACAAAGTGCAAAAACAAACCGAACAGACACTCAAAACATAACAATAAGATGGCTTTTATAGCCATAAAATAGGGTGGATTGATTCAGACGGAGCACTACTGAAGGCCTAGGTGTGAAATGCACGGCCCGCCACTGGTATATATATATAAAATTATATGTATTGCAAGCAAGCACCTATCAGACTACTGTCGGTGCGCTAGTGATACTGATACTGATACTGATACCTTATATACACATATTTCCTTGTATACACATTTAGCCATGGTATACCTTGAATATACACATGGCAGGAACACGGTTGGCCAGTTGGCATCGAGAACTTAACTTTGATTTCTCCTCTAAATATCCTGCTGTATAAATGGATGGAATAAAAAGCTAAAATACCACACGTTATGATGTATGATATTTCTATCTTGTTCCCCCAGCTCTGGTCAGCCAGGGATGTTCGGGAGGGATGATTTTGAGAAGTTGGCCCCTGTGGTGGATAGCTTCAGCCTGATGACCTATGACTTCTCCACCCCAGGGAGGTCAGGCATTCCTCTTCTACACTGGCTCAGTGGCACGCTGCCTGCTCGAAAGACTTGAAATACATTGACAAACCAACCACCATATATGGTTTGTTCTAAATATACACTACCGGTCAAAAGTTTTAGAACACCCCCATTTTCCAGTTTTTACTGAAATTTAAGCAGTTCAAGTCCAGTGAATAACCTGAAATGGTACAAAAGTAAGCGGTAAACTGCCAGAGGTTTAAAAAAAAAAAAAAAAAAAAAAAAAAATTGTAAGTTTAGGTTACCAAAAACTGAAAAATAATGTACATTTCAGAGTTATAAAAAAAGGCTCTTTTCAGAGAAAAAGTAATGGGTTAACATGGGTTAACAGTCACTCTGTGCAAGTCGCCAACTCTGGATCCAGCAAAAGAGCCCCAGACCATCACACTTCCTCCTGCATGTTTGACAGTTGGTGTCACACACTGAGAAACCATCCTTTCGCCACTTGACGGCCTACAAAAACCTTTCAAAATTTCTAGATTTCAATTTTTGATTCATCGGTCCATAAGACCTTCCAGTCTTCAGTAGTCCACTGGCGGTGGTTCATGGTCCAGGCAAGCCTTTTTTTCTTATTTTGCCATCTTAGCAATGGCTTTCTTACAGCTACTCGACCTGTCAAACCCGCAGCTCGAAGTCTTCTCTTCAAAGTTGAAACTGAGACCTCCTTACTTCAACCAGTGTTAAGCTGTTGTCCTGTGAGCCGCTTATCACACTTATAACTTGTCTTCTGATTTTGTTGTGGCTTTGGGTCTGCCAGACCTCTTCCTGTCAGAGTTTTGATGGTGTAGGAAACTACTCACAGCCAAAAAATTACATTATTTTTAAGTTTTTGGTAACCTAAACTTTTTTTCTTTTTTTCAAACCTCTGGCAGTTTACCGCTTACCTTTGTACCATTTCAGGTTATTCACTGGACTTGAACTGCTTAAATTTCAGTAAAAACTGGAAAATGTGGGTGTTCTAAAATCTTTGACCGGTAGTGTATATATATATATATATAAATATATATATACAGGTATACATTTTTTCATATTTTTCTTCCAGTGCTTTGGAAAAAATGGCTATAAAACTCGATTGAGGATTATGCAAGATGTCCTCATACCCAACATGGTATTGATTTGGCATAATGGTGAGACTATAACAGATAGCAAACATTTGAACCTTCAAAACAAAAAACTTAAGCTAAAAACTTTTTAAAATAAGCATGTAAATCATAGAAGCCTGAAACTTTGTTACAGTTACAGCCCTTAGGAATATTAGCACAAAACCCTGCGCTGCACAACATTTCCACACGTCACCACTTGATTCCACATTCAACACGATGTGGAATCCCTTACCTTATGGTGCTTGACGAACTGGACTGCTGCTTATATTTTTAATAGGGTTTTAAAAACCTAGGCGGAAAAAGCCCTTGACCATACTTAAAACATAATTTCATAATCTCTGTTAATTGAGATTTTTATCAGTTTACCCCTTACCTTTGTACCATTTGAGGTTATTCACTGGACTTGAACTGCTTAAATTTCAGTAAATACTGAAAAATGGGGGTGTTCTAAAACTTTTGACCGGTAGTGTATGTGTAACAGATTTTTTTTAAATGTTTGGGCAATCAACTCTTATAAGTTATGGGAATTACATAGTTGGTTTTTTTTACTAAATCTTGGGGGTTTTTTCCAAGGAATTTGTTGCATGAATAATGCTTTTCAGGAGGGCCTCTAGTTTTCGATATATTTTTTTTGTTTGTTTTGTTTCAGATTTTCTCCCAATTTGGTAGCCAATTACACCCTCTATTTATTTTGATTCGCTCTCCCCACACCGGTTCGCTGCTCATCTAGCTATGAGGCAAGGTAATTCTCTGAGGGCAGCGAACTCCGCTTCCTTCGAGACGGAATTCGCCCACCTACATTCTGGAGATTCCCTTACGTGCTTCACGGCGGACCCGAGCCAGCTCACCCTCCACCTCCCCCTGGGCCAAACAGCCAAATGCCACCCCCGATCTGCAGAGATGGGTTTCGAACCGCGTCCCTGACAGGCAGTGCATACCGTATCGGTCCAGCCAAAATACGGTGCGATAGACCGCTACATTATCCGCCTCCCTTAGTTTTCGATCTTTAATGGTACTTTATGCTTCACTGCCGTGAAGCTGCTCGTGTTTCATTTATGTGAAACCTTGTGTTTGATTGGGTCTGTCTGTCTATCTTTGGGAAACCATGTGCTTCAATTATTCGAATTGTCTGCCCCAGTGACACCTTGTGTTTGAATGTGTCTCTCGGTCTGTCCTAATGAAACCTAGTGTTTGAATGTGTCTGTCACTCCAGCCTAATGAAACCTAGTGTTTGAATGTGTCTGTCTGTCTGTCTACTGTAATGAAGCCTAGTGTTTGAATGTGTCTGTCTGTCATAGGCCCGGCCCCAGCTCTCCGCTGCCCTGGTGCGAGCTCTCCAGACTGCCCTGGGTCAACCTCTACGCTGGACTTCTCCAGTCAGGGAGTGAACCACTGCTGGGGTCCAGGTCAGAGACACATCCAACTGGCTCCTCAGACTCAGTGGCGACACAAGATCCTGCTGGGGCTCAACCTCTACGGTCTGGACTTCTCCAGTCAGGGAGGGGGTGAACCACTGCTGGGGTCCAGGTCAGAGACACATACCGCACTACAAACTATCATCCATCAAAGAAATTACTGACACCAAAATCCAATTTCATTATTTTCAGTACCAAGTATACCAAATGCTCTGAAAACATTAGAGGGGTTCTGAACAAACACAGACAAACAAATCACGCATGCGCATGCAAATTGGCGATGCGCTGTTGAAGTTAGACTTACCTCTAGTCATCTCACTGACCAGGGGATCTTCACCCCTACTCAAGACGGTAACTATAAATGTGTTGTATGGATTCCAATGATCTCTTTCTTATGTTCATTGTTTAAAAGTAGTTGTACATACAGTGCCATTATTTGTACTTGGATTTGTGCTTTGGATTATGGGTATTATAGTGAAATCTCTCTACAAGCACACAGTTTTCCCCCTAAACCATGTTTGGCCTAATGTCTTAAAAAGATCCCTTGCTCCAAAGATAAACTTTGTATTAGTATTTTCGACTCTTCTAAAAGAGTAATATGCAGATCATATACAGCTGGGGATCTCTCTCTCCTTTCCTCATACATGCCTCTTTTCTCTCTGATACACTACCTCTCCCTCTTTCTCATGCAAACCCATACTCACTCTCTCTCTCTCTCTCTCCTGTGCAGGTACATTGATTTACTGAAGGAGGTGAAGCCCAGGTTGTTTTGGGACGAGCATGCTGGGGAGCACTACTTCAACTACAAGAGGTCAGTGTTTTCACTGTCCGTTCCAGTTTAGATACATCAGACCCACTTCCACACATTCCAGTTTAAATACATTCTTAAATTTAAAAGGAAACTCCAGCGAAAAATAGGATACTCCAAATGATTGCTCAGGATTACAAACGGACATATTTTTAATTGAATAAACATTTATAATTGTATCCAAGCATTTAAATAGAGACATGATCTTTGGAACGATATAGTTAGAGAGGGCACAACAACATGGCATGCTCACATGTCCAGATCACCCCACGAAATGGATACGCAGAAACCAGGCACAAGTAGGGAACAACAATAAAAATACAGATCAGGAAATAGAGGTATTGGTCAACGAGGTACAGTGTCACAACGCTGTATTAATTCATTCAATAGGTATAACAAAACAAACAGTAGATGATGTAAAGAAAATATGACATGACGTTATAAAAACATACAACACCTACAACAAAATGCGGGGAAAAAGACACTGGCGGTGGTCCAACCGAGGAGAGAACATTCGAATAAGAATAAACAATTGTCATGGTTGTTCCCCAGTTTCACCGCCAGGTGGCGGTGTTTCGCCTTCCTTGTGGGAGGTGCACAGGTGGGGCTTATTTGCAATCACTCTCCTATATAAACCGCACCCGGTTTTCTGATCGGGGCGAAAACGTAAGCCATTGTTACGATCTAGCCGGTAAGGTTTGTTGTGTCTTTTTAAAGACATAACTCGAAAGAAAACTTACTGTAGAAAAGAAAACATTCTCTATCCTAAAACCTTAGCAAATGTAGCACTTCTTTATGATACCTGATTTAGGAACCTGGCTCGCTTTTAGGAGTTTCAGTTTGGTTTCTTTTGAGCAGTCGGTTCGACTGTGTTTGGGTTTCATTTTCGTTCTTTTGGCTCTACTAGCTTTTTCTCGTTTGTTTCGGACACACGGTGTCTCTGGTTTTTGTTGTTGGTTTTCTGTTACCATTGAGTAATCCGGTGGACGTATTGTTACCACCGTGGATTTAGGTTACTGTTTAGATATAAGGTATTTTGTTTGTCGGGTGTTTTCGCCATCCTTACCTTATTAACTCTGCGGAGTTCTCTTCAGTTTGTTTGTTTTCTATAAAATTCTGACTTAGCTATCTGTAGATACAAGTATTCCTGCAAATAACCGGGGTACTTTGCAATAACATTTGTGATTATTTGTTTGCATCGCTGGGACATCGAGTAGCACCTCAGAAAGCGCAATTCAAAACAGGAATTGTGAAATACCTAGGCGATATCAGCACTTACGCAAATTCTCACGCAAAGAGGAGAGTTGAAATGATGTAAATCAGACGGAATACTTAATTGACTTAATTTACAAAAAAACTAAGTGTTTAGCTCATTCACTCCCTGTATACATATGCATGAACAGATTTGACTATTAATCTGCAGGAAAGTCACAAAGTGACGTAACCCCTGCAAAGTACATCCTAATAGCGATTTTACCCCTTGTGACCGCTTAGTAAATCTGACGTAAATATTGCAACCTTTTAGCCTGTGCTTTTGCATTCGCAATCCTTTAGTAAATCTGGCCCTCAGTGTACTTGGCATTGCGGTGTACAGTAAAATATAATAAATAAATGAATGAATGAATGGTAACACTCTAACAGAACAGTGCAGAATCAGAATGCAGTTCCAGATACCATGAAGTCCCATACATAGACATAGTAGGTAATAAAGCATTGTGCCTGATGGCCCCAATCAAAGTGCCACCGAACACAACTTTTTTTTAAATAAATGAAAAGATGAACCATCCTGTGGGTCATTCTGGGGCATACAGGATTGTTTTGCAACAATTTAGTTATCTGGTAGCAAATTACCTGGTTAGCAATATATGCATCATTTAATCTGTTTGACATTTTTTCCAACATTAGCATGTTCAGAAAAGAGTGGAGCCATAATTCTCCATTAACATTCTCCATTTCTTTCCAAATGCTTGTAATTGCATGTTTAGCACCTCAATAAAACCAATTGATACAATTATAATTTTTTACATTGGTACTATGTTCTATTAATGAGGTCATTCAAAATCCAAAGCTTTAGAGCGAGAGTTCATGCTGCAGAGGCTCGTTGGAATTTCTCTGGGTTTGATTTTCCTTTTCGGCATCTCACCAGGCATTATTGTGTAACTAAATGCTTGCATAATTAAACCAAAAACTCCCACATTTATCACATGGTTTGTATCTGTGGCTTTGCCTATGCTGTTGACAACATTGATAATATTACAGAAGTTAAAAGACCAAGGATTTCAACTTCGAGTTGTAGCTACAGCCCATCTACTCTCTTGCGTCTGCCACAATACACCCCACTGACACCTAGTTTTTATTCTTCTTGATGCTATATAGTGGATTATGCCCTATTCTATTTCTGATTGACAGCTTCATGGATTCCCTGTGCCACAACATCCATCATTTCCAGAAATAAAAATCTAACCCTAACCCTAACCCTAACAGTAAATTGATTAAAGGTGATGACTTGGAAAATTATTTTGAATGTATTGCTTCCATTTTTGTTACGAGATATCCTGCACGTTGTATTGCAGAATCATTTGGAAGGCTCCTGGGCTAATATACATGCATTTTATGAATAAAAAATACATAGCAGAAGCTCATCAATGGGTTTTCAATGAAGTCAGTGGAGTATTTAATGGATCGCATGGTCCTCATTAATAAAGTCTAAAGAACACTTGAAAACTGGATTCAGATAGTATAGATTTGTTTATCTGAAAAATGGTAAATTTTCATTGTTACTTGAAATATAATATAGTACTTGTTCATACCATATATGATTCAAATTTGAGTGAAAAAGCACTATGTGAGTAGTAATTGTAGACTGATGCCTCGGTCTCTCTTTTCCAGGACCAATGGGGACAAGCACGTGGTCTACTATCCAACTCTGAAGGTCAGATTATGTTTCAGTATGTCACTAACCGTGTTTACATATAGAATACCTTGATTTATTTTTACACATGCATAGCATGATTTGCAAGAATGACTTTTTTAGGAATGATTAAGCATGATTTCCAGACATTGAATCTTAAAAGTACATCTCTCTTCCCCACCAATCTTTGCTACAAACCTTTTTTTACTCATTTCCAGTTATAGGAGGTTGCAGCTTTGGATGGAAGGGTTGAGTGAGGTCATGTTATTTCGTTCTAGCAGCATAAGCCTTCCCCATCTTCTGTTGTTCGAGATGTGTTAGAATTAACTTAATTCTACACTCATTTGTAGTGGTCTGTATTTTAAAATAATTATTGACAAGATATTACACAAAGTAACAGAAATATGCCGACAGGTTCTCCCCAGCTGTCGGTGCTGTGGAAGAAATCTCTGGAAATGTCAGAACATATGTCCAAACTGCACTTTATTCTGAATATGTGTTTACGCACATCCACAGAAACTGAATTGAATGATAGATTTTGTGTGCATGCAAACAGAATATTCAGAACATGAGTTCTGAATGCATGTATCAGGAATTCAATAATATTTAAATAACCTGTGTGTGTAAACATAGTCATTGCTTCCATGTGTTTTATGATTAAGGGCATGTGTTTTCCTTTCTGATTGCTGTAGGCACTCTATTTTCAGTAATTAGTGGCAATTACTCAAATGAACATGACCAATTATACAATTAAGTGCCAGTCTGAGTGTTGGTGCAAGGGCGTAAGTCTAAAAATGTATGTTGTTTCAGAGAGGGGAGTTTTTACACCTCTACGACAAGTCATGACAAAAAGGAAACAACAAATTATCTATTAAATCCAATGCCAAAATATGAAATCTTGTGCTCGCTTAACTGAATTTAGTAGTCATTGTAAACGTAGTCATTGTTTCCACATATTATGATTTAGAGGGTGTGTGTGTGCATGTCAAGATTGCACGTGAGGTGGAACACTTTTGCTCTCTTTCTCCAGTCCATCCAGCTACGTCTCTCATTGGCGACAGAACTGGAGACAGGAATATCCATGTGGGAACTTGGACAAGGACTGGACTATTTTTACGACCTTTTGTAGCAGACTGGACCAGGCTTACACATACAGTACTGGAACTGCACTTTCCACCTCACAGCCCATACATACAAACACTCAGTCAAGTCAACAACTTCATTGAGCATGTCAATAAAATGACTTCCTCTACAGAGCTCCATGGTTTATGTTGTGCTTTGCCTAGTTGTTGTACCTTAACGCTTTCATTGTACTTCAGTGAAGGTGCCCTTGTAAAAAAAAGTCCTATGTTTTTTCTATGGTAACTACAGATTAACTAATGTTATTGTTCTTACCATATTTGATACCATAGTAATTATGTTTAAACAAGGTACCTTCCTGGTATTTCCTGAAGTTGTATGATTATATATCATACAATCATGGTATTTCATGGCACTACAATTAACAGAGATTATGAAATTATGTTTTAAGTATGGTCAAGGGCTTTTTTCGCCTAGGTTTTTAAGACCCTATTAAAAAGATAAGCAGCAGTCCAGCACCGTAAGGTAACGGATTCCACATCATGTGGAATGTGTAATTAAGTGGTAATGTGTGGAAATGTTGTGCACGCAGGGTTTTGTGCTAATATTCCTGAAGGCTTTTTAGCTTAAGTTTTTTGTTTTGAAGGTTCAAATGTTTGCCATCTGTTATAGTCTCACCATTATGCCAAATCAATAGCATGTTGGGTATGAGGACATCTTGCATAAAACAAATGTTATGAGTTTTATAGCCATTTTTTCCAAAGCACTGGAAGAAAAATATAAAAAAATGTATACCTGTACATATATATATATATATATATATATACCTGGCTTGTGGTGGCCATATTGTTTTATACAGTAATAATATTATGATTATAATTATACATATCTGCAATTTGATTGGTTTAATGAGGTCATATAGATTTTTCAGGAACTATCTTTTGACAAATTTTCTAAATAACACATGTGAAATGGTTTAGGAGCATATAACATTTAAGTGCTACACATAATGTTGCGAAAATGGGTGAAATTCATTGGCTCATGTTTACTTTTTTTGTTGTGGCTATGTTCCTTAAAGTAAAAAAAAGAAAACACTCGCAAACTAAGAATGCTCCCGAACAAATTTAATGGCAACATTTCGATCACCCTTCAATCTTCATCGGGTCTGTGTGCAAGCTTTTCTCTTTTTCAGTAATCATTCTCTTCTCGCCATCTAACAAATAAGCTGGATGTGCGTTTGCTTTTCATCATTCCTTATATGTCCCTTAAAGTATCATCATGAATCTTCATAACGTTATATATGAACGTTATAATCATGCTTGACATGAGTACGAAGTTCCGTGCCAAAATTCCCTAGGGCTGTGCATTTTTAACCTTAGAAATCCTAAATTGATTTGCTTGCCAAGATCATGTTTTTTGCATAGCAATATTCCTTTGACAACTATTGAATATCAATCCATAGAACAAATTAGTGAAAGTTGCAACAATATGTTAACATTTTTGAGGATATGTCATTTCAGCACAAAAAAAACCCAAATGTCGCAATTTAAAATCAATATGGTGGGCGTAATTAATGTCAATTACAAAAATGTTCCACGTAAGGAGTTACGCATGTGTACATTTCATGCTACTGTTTTTCTATGATATATTTCTGCTATTAAGTTTAGAAGATTGAAAACCATTGATATAGCACCACCATGTACAGTGAGCACCATAATTCATTGGACAGTGACACATCTTTTGTTATTTTGGTTCTCTACTCTAGCAGTTTGTGGTTGAAATGATACAATGACAATGAGGTTGAAGTGCAGACTGTCAGCTTTAATTTGAGGGTATTTTCTTCAATATCGGATGAACTGTTTAGAAATGACAGCACCTTTTGTACATGGTCCCCCCATTTTAAGGTACTACAAGTATTTGTTGAATTGGCTTCACGGATGTGTTTTGTTAGGCAGGTGTATTCATTTGTGTCGTTAGTGAATGCAGAAGAGAGCTGTTGTTGTGTAGTCTTGATTCTAGACTTTGCAATTGCCTTTGGAGATTGTTGTTGGGGTGTGACAACATGAGGTAGACCGCAGTGTCAATGCAAATTAAGCTGGCCATCATAAGGCTCAGAAATTAAAATCAATCAATCAGGAACATTGCAAAAACCCTGGGCATGTCCAAGTCAACAGTTTGGTTCATCATTAACAAGAAAAAAAACAACTGGTGAACTCAATTATGTCAAAAGACCTGGTAGATCGAGGAAGACCACTGTAGTGGATGACCGGAGAATACTCTCTATGGTGAAGAAAACCCCCCTGACAAAGGCCCAACAGATCAAAAACGCTCCTGGATGCAGGTGTAGATGTATCAAAGTCTACCATACGTAGAAGACTACACCAGCAGGACTACAGAGGGTACACTACAAGATGCAAACCACTGATAAGCCTGAAGAATAGAAAGACAAGATTACAGTTTGCTAAAAAGCACCTAAAAGAGCCCCAAGAGTTCTGGAACAAAGTCTTGTGGACAGATGAGACAAAGATTAACATGTACCAGAGTGATGGAAAGAGGAAAGTGGAGAAAAAAAGGAAATGCCCATGATCCACTGCATACCACCTCATGGTGGAGGGGGTGTTATGGCTTGGGCCTGTATGGCTGCCAGTGGAACAGGCTCACTTGTCTTCATCGATGATGTGACTACAGACAGAAGTAGAACAATGAAGTCTACAGAAATATTTTATCTGCTCAGATAAAACCAAATGCCTCCAAACTCATTGGACGGCACTTCATCATGCAACAAGACAATGACCCAAAACATACTGCTAGAGCAACGAAGGGGTTTTTGACGGCCAAAAAGTGGAAAATCCTTGACTGGCCGAGTCAATCACCGGATCTGAATCCAATTGAACATGCATTTTACATGCTGAAGAAGAGACTGAAGGCAAAAAGTCCCTGAAACAAGCAGGAACTGAAGATGGCTGCAGTACAGGCCTGGCAGAGCATCACCAGGGAAGATACCCAGCGTCTGGTGATGTCTATGCGTCGCAGACTTCAAGCAGTCATTGCACGCAAAAGATATGCGACCAAATATTAAAAATGATTACTTTATTCTACATTATGTTAAACTGTCCAATTAATTATGGTGCCTGAAAATGGCGGGGACTATGTACAAAAGGTTCTATAATTTCTAAACGGTTCATCCGATATGGATGAAAATATCCTACAATTAAAGCTGACAGTCTGCACTTCATTGTCCTCATTGTCATTGTATCCTTTCAACTTCAAAGTGCTAGAGTACAGAACCAAAATAACAAAAAAGGTGTCACTCGCTGTCCAATGAATTATGGTGCTCACTGTGGATCAGTTTTTGAGAACCCATCTCAAACCCAACCCAGCAAATTTTTGTCCCCTTTTTTCAAAAGTGTTTAAAGAAAATTGTGATTGGCTAGTGGCAGCCATAATGCAAATCTGCATGTTTATGTGCTGCACATAAAATCTCCAAAATTTAATTGGCCCACGGCGGCCTCATATCTTCCTTTTCAAATGTATACACCACAATGAAACATGGAGATTTGATTGAATCTTCCAAGCTTTGTGCTGATACTCCCAGCAATTATGCATTTTTTAACTAATTTGCCTATTGTGTGCAAATTCCACAAATATATTGACTTATTATATACATGTTTCTTTGTGTAGCCGCTTTTTTTAATGACTTTTAAAGACGAGACTACATTGAACAAATCAGGGACAGTTTAATGGTCTTGGAGGAGAAGCATGTTACAAAAAATCTAAAATGTTGGAAATATGGTTGACTTCAAAGGTCCTCTATCCAATAAGAATGGTTTCCTTGCATATTTATTCACAAGGGGAGGACATTGATTGGTTTGGAGTTGCTTAACCTTGTCTGTATTAGGGCAAACACAAAGTACATTTTGTGTGAATGTAGATCTGCTCATTTTTCTTAAAGGCAGATTTAATCATAAATCATCGGTCAGTTGTAGGTCAGAAACACACCAAATGATTGCCTTATCACAATTACGTGTTCTATCACAATTCATGTTATTCCATGTGACCTATCAATGCAAAACTATCAACACTATCAACTATCAACAAATGTCTGATATACTAAAATTGGTTTTACACAAAAGCAAAGCATTTGTTTGGCCAGTGAAATGCTTCACAAACACAAAACATTTCAAATACAAATATTTATTTATTTATAAATGTATTGACCCAGGTCTTATTTTAAGTGCATTTTTTTATATTTCTTACAAGTATTTGGAGCTTTATAGTGCCACCATGTGTTGGATTGTGTCATTGATTATAGTTTTGTTGGATTTGGTCAAGCCAGCATTACGTAATTTCAAAATAATTAATAAAATGTAACATATGACGAAAAAAATGTTTTAGAAGTTTTAGAAACTCATGTATGTATATGGCCTGGTGTAGTTTGGCCCTTTTGGGTATCCGTAGTCACAAAATTATAAGGAGAAGCTATCTGCTAGTGGACACAGAAATCATCTGGGAGAACCATAGGATTTCAAAGTGGAAAGCTGGACAATTCTTTGCTGTACTGAGCAGACACAATGCTTGCTTTGGTAGGTGTTGGGGAAGTACTGTGGGGTGTTTGGTGGAAGGTAATGTATTTTAAAGGCCATATAGTACAGGTGTTTGTAGATTGACTTGAGTTTATGTGTGGTTGAAGGGAACTGAAGTAGTCAAGCTTAATGGTCATAACCTGCTGATGGGATTTTACAGATTTTTTCCTGTAAATTCCTTCCAATTTAGTGGCCAATTATATATTATTTATTTGGACTCCCCCACAAACTTGCCGCCCATCCTCTGAGTCAAGCTAATTTCCTAATTCTTGTGGAGTTTGTGCCGGCTCACACTCCCCCTGGGGCGGACAGCCAAATGCCGCCCCGATCGGGGCTCCTGGCCAGGGCCGGTCTGGCAGAGTCAGATTTCAAACCGCGACTGCAATAGGCAGCTCATACTCGCAAAGCATCAGTCAATGTGAGTGCGTTAGACCGCTACACTATCCAAGGCCCCTGCTTTGATAATTTTAGATTAGTGTTAGATTGCTATGCTAGTGATGGGTTCTTTTTATAAGTGTATAATTTATATGTATAATATAATTTGGATTTTAGGAAACAGTTACCAAATCATACATCCAAATGGAATGGGAATGTGGAGAATTGTGTTGCCTTGGGTATGTTTACTTTCATAGGATTATACTGTAGAAGAATGTTTGCGTGCACAGCCTGAGATGTGCTATTAATTGTGATTTGGTGGGTTTGTGTTATAAATGGCTGTGTAGGTTCACTTCCTCCCCTATACATATTAAGCAATCAATTACTGATGTATGACCGCAGGCTGCATTTTAACTCACTTTGCTTTGGATGCAATAAAGATTGTATATTTTCCTAAATGTGGTTATGTGTGAATGGTGAAGCCGGGTGTTTAGATAGTAGTCAGCAGGCACCAAATTTGACCGAAACTATTCAAACTAAATTTTATACACACCTGTTTGACAGTTTTAATTAAAAACTGCTCTAAAATAAGTATAATGCTCTAAAAAAATGTTTTTAGCATTATATTGTTTCTCACCAAATTAAAACATGTCAGACTTGATGAAAAAGCAGACTTTTGTGTGCCACGGTTTTTACTAAAATTGTGATGTTTGGAAGGGAGTCTCCATTCAAAATGAGTAATGAAATGTTAACTTGTGTGTTCGCAAAATACACTTCAGTACAATAATGTTGGAAACTGGAAGCCATAGGAACACAGAAAGCCATTGTTTAGAGCGATCAATTAGAGCTGAAATGACAGCAACCAGCAGCTCCCTGAAGCACTGATTGTTGTGACTCCCATAGTCAGCTAGCTAACGTTAGCAGCTACTAGCTAGTAAATTATTAGGTAATAGCGTGCATGTTCACAATTTTCTAGCAAGGTAGCAATACAACTGTAGAAAGCTAATACATTTTATGACACAATTTGGACTTCCTGAATTTCCGAGTGTGTAGACAATGTAGAGCATATTACCTATAGCTGACTTAGCTAGCTAGCCAAGTACGGCAACACGGGTAAGGGTTAGCTAGCGAGCTAACTAGGCTAGATCTGGACTAGCTACATACAGCTTGCATAGCCTAGCATCATCTTTTGGCAAAACTATTATTTCATAACCATATTCATTTGCATATTTGTCCTTGGTAAAAAATATTAGGTATTGGAGTTATTTTAAATAACCTTGCTTAAAAGTAACAAAAACACTGCTTTACCTGAGTGAGCAGGTAAAGGCTGGAACATCAAAGGTCTCTGCAGGGCAGAGTCACCTCTGGTGATGTTATAAAATCCTAAATGCGACAGAGGGTGCTACACCTAAGTGCTCTGTTCATTGCATTTATTGGCAACACTAATAAAATGGTTAATAAGAGCTATGTTGCAGTGGTGAATCATTTAAACATCCAATGCAAAACATCCAATCTGGTGCCTTGTCCATATGGCTGATCAGTGATATGGCTCTATTCATCGGCTCACATGTCACCCCTGGAGACAGGAGAGGATGAGGAATGACTAATGGGGAAGCCCTTTTCCATTCCTCCCTAGCTGAAGGAATGGAATGAATTGCAGACTTCAGTTTTTAATGAGATGCAAAAATGGAGGGTGAAAGCAGATGGTGGGAGGGCAGGTTGGTTGTCAGTTGTGCTTCTCACTGTGTCACATGCACCTGCAATTGGAGTACTGCAGATGGAGCACGTATGGTATGGAAGTATATACGTATGGTTGCTCTCATTATGCAATTTACAGTTGCTTGTGTTTTGTTTTATTATTTGCTATTTTGCTGTATTGAGTGGATATACTTTTTCTAATGTGCTCATGCGTGTATTTGTTTGTTTTTCTTTTTTGATACTTTTTTTTGGTTGTGTTTCTTGGGGGACAGGTTTAGGGAATGAGCCTTTGGCTATAAACTATACACTACAAACTTAATGCAACGCATCTGATGCTTGTTTTTTAACATTGTAACAATACTTTTTGCTATGTCCCTGATAAATAAACAAATTAAATGAACCAAATTTAAACTAAGCTTTCTTTAGCTACACAATGAGAGTCCCTTATTTTAAAAAAGAATGCACGTAACGATACGAAACGATCAATAAATTCTTTATTTTGGATGCGAACAGTACAAGCTTTTCAGAGTTCCAAACAACCTCCAATCCTGATGTGTTCATATCTCAGAGGTTCTACTGTATTCACAACACCACAGTACACAGTACTACAGGAGAGCGAGTGTTGATTGGAGCAAAGGTACATCTCTCACTGAGGACGGGTAGCCTGTGCATGCCTGGCAATTTTTTGGGAGGAGCGAATGCATAGGTAACCAGAGGAATAATAATAATAATAATCATAATAAACTTTATTTAGAGAGCACCTTTCATGCAATATTTGCAGCCAAAAGTGCTTAATTGTAATAAAAACAGGATAATAATCATCAAGAAGTAAAAACAAAGAACACAAGTAAATGTAGAAAAAAGGGGATATAGTAAAAACAAGACTCAATACTAAGACAAAAGAAAACAACAGGGAGTAGTAAAAACAAATGAAATTATGTGCAAATAAGATACAATAAAAGCAAATATTAAAACAGGAAATAATGACGGAGTAAGAAAAGAAAACGAATCATCTAAAATCCTGTTTTGTTTTTTTGTTTTTTTAAATTGGCTCTTACAATTTGTGTGTATTTTTATATAGAGTATTCCCAAGTCATGCAAATGCATGCATGAATTAGCCTTTAACCATCAGCCTGTGTCAGTAAGGGTGTACCTTTGGCTGCGATCCTTAGGTGAAAGAAAGCCTGTTTGGTTTTAACATAGACCTGAAAGTTCAAATCAGTGTTCAAATCAGCAGTGGTTACCCCTAAATTCTTAACTTTAACCAACTTCAAACCAGAGATGTTAGACTCGTAAGTAATTTGTACCTTTATATATTGTAATTTGTACAGAAATAACTTCTAAAAGTAGGCAAAAACCAACCAAATTGATCATTCATAAATAGTTTGGCTTTATTACATTATGCAATATACATACTGACATTAAATATGGCACTTTGATATTTGATATTTGTTTAAAAGTTTACATTTCAAATAATTATTTAATATATATAGGGTGATATCAGCTAAATTGGGCCACTTTTTGGTTAATCGCTTGGGAAACTAAGAAAAAAGCAATGTATGACATTGAATTGTGTTTTTATGGTTAATAAGGACTGTTTTTAATATTTTTGTGTTGAATTGATTTAATAAAATATAATTGTTCAGGCCCTACAGCTTTTGAAAACATCAGCTGTCACATTTTTTTAGATGAGCAGTGTTCAGGTAAATGGGCCGACTGATCAGCTAAAATGAGCCACTCAAACTGTAAAGCGAAACAGAGTCATTTCTCATAAAATAATCGAATCATCTTTAATCTCAACACACTAAAACATTGCATTTAAATAACATTAAATGCACTCACGAAGAATAACATTAAAGCATTAAGAATTCATAAAGAATAACATTAAAATGTATACATGAAGTAGCAATTACTTTAGGAACTCATTTTGGAACATGAATGTGTCTGTGCATGTGTGTGTGTGTGTGGTGTGTGTGTGCCTTAGGCTTACACATGCATATCTGGAATTAAAAATACTCTCGGAACAACTGTAAAGAAAGTCATATTAAAACGGGAGACAAGGCTACTCTTTTAGACTGATGCTTCAGTAAATCACTCATTCATCACAGTGTGTGTGTGTGTGTGTGTGTGTGTGTGTGTGTGTGTGTGTGTGTGTGTGTGTGTGTGTGTGTGTGTGTGTGTGTGTGTGTGTGTGTGTGTGTGTGTGTGTGTGTGTGTGTGTGTGTGTGTGTGTGTGTGTGTGTGACATAATTAGATAGTGAGAAAATGCGCCCTGGACCAGAGCTAATACACACATATATTAGAAGGAAAATGTAAAAGAGGCATAATATATACAATAATATAATATAATAATCTATTAATAGCCTACTTTTAATAAGAGGAACCGCTAAAACTCAATTCAGAAGGTGGCTCATTTTGGCTGAAATGCATGGCTCAATTTACCTTAACACATTAAGGTAAATTGAGCCACTAACAAAAAAAGCTTTTTTATAAATAAATACGTTTATTAACAAACTATCAGCATTATATCTGACGGAGGCCATCAGAGCATGTAGTATACATAATCATTTATAGCTGTACATTTGTTTTTTATTGATTTATCAACCTTATTGACAAGTACATTTTCATATGTCAGGCCACTCACCTTGAAGTTCTCTCAGCAGTCTCGATGTGAGGCATTGCCCCGACCACCATAGCAACCATAGACCAATCAAGTCAATTGTTACATGTCAAGTACAGTTGTGGCAACAGTTTAATATCATTTGCAGTCATTGTCTGTTAAAATTTTAAGAGCTGAGACGCTCAAACCTTAAATGGCTCATTTTACCTGATGGCCCAATTTAGCTGATATCACCCTATATCATCATGGAGGACAGTGTTCAGAGTGAGAATATAGTTGATGGTAACAAACTAACACTGTTTGCTAAGCTTGGGAGGTACCAAAATCAAATATTTCCAAATAATTAAAATTATCCAGGAGGAAAATGAGTATAATGCATTATTATAGAAAAAATAACATATCCATCTTTAAAATAGCCAGTGTCAAAATAAAATAAAAAATGTCAACTGAAAGTGAAAATACTGTTTTCACCTGCCTTATGACAAGCGCTATTCATGTTATACACATAATGCTGCATCCTTCTTTTTAAAATTTGTTCTCCATGAAGTTGTATAAAAGCATTCAAATCAGGAATACAAAAATTGACATGAAAGCAGAGCACCGCCTGTGAAGCACGATCTAATCTAATTGTCTAACATTTATACCCCATGCAATTCATTGGTCTGACAAAATATTCCTTTTCAATTAAAATCCCCATACATCCAGACAGAAAACTCATTAAGGAGACTTAAGGTCACAGCATCCTCCTGTTGCACATTATAATCGTGTGAAAAACTGTTCGTACTGAATACTGGACTTAAAAGAACACAAAGTAGGACTTTACTGTCTGCTTATTATAGTACAACAAGACATATAGCTGCAGTATAACAGGAAGGCCTATACATTTTCAGAACAATACAAATAAATCCCCCAAATCCATGATTCACTAATTGTAAAGTTAATTTGCTTTGGTATTAATCTTAATTAGGTGTTTTTGTATTTAACAACCGATACATTTGCCAATATCAAATGATATTAGGATATTAGGTGTAATGTATGTGCAATACAACAATAATAGAAAAATATGAATGATACATTTTGTTATTTATCAGGCTGTCTATTCAGCCCCAAAACAAGATGAAAATCACACTTGTAGTAAAGGTACTGCTGGGTACAGACGATTGCGATTACGCTGGCCAAGATAGAACAATGCACTTATTGAAGTAATTTCAGTGCATTTGCATTTCTCCTGTAATCCTCTTACGTTATTAAAGATCGGATATCATTGCCTTTGGTCAGTGCTCCAATGAGGTCTTGCCCGAGGTCTTCAATTTCAACTTCAATGGGTCATTTTTGTCCTCACATCCTGCTGGATTCAATGGGACTTTAAATGTCTTGTGAGATCATCACTGAGCTGAATTGAACCCTGTTTCTCTTAGATGGATGAACAATCTAAGGATTTCAAATGCAATGGTAACTTTTGCACTTTCTGCATTGTTTGATTTTATTCTCATTTTAAAGGTATAGGAAAGGTAAGTTGCTTATTTCAGCTCGGATAAAAAGACAGAGGGCAGGGGTAAGTTCTGTGGTCCCTCTGCCTCCCCTTGTGAGGGGAATTTGCCGTGTCGTTCCGGTGGAGACACCCTGGAGGCCATGGGGTGAACCCAGACCAGGCTTCGTAATGTCCGAGTATGTCCCGGGTGGCACCAGCACTTGTGCTTCTACTCCCAGGTATCCCACAGGGTGGAAACGTACGTGTGTTTCATTCTCCACAGCAGCAGTGTGCTAGCAAGGGAAGCTCCCCCTCACACAAACCCCGGTTTCATCGATGCGTGGCGGCATTTCGGACAGCCCTTTGTCCCACCAGACTGAAGGCACCTGCAAGGAGGATCTCAGGTCACACTCATCTCCATAGCAACATGAAGGTCACACACATCTCTACAGCAACGTGTAGGTCACACACATCTCCACAGCAACATGCAGATCACACATTTTACATTACATTTAGAGGGAAAGCCAGTGCACACAGTGGAGCAAGTTTTAGAAGCCCTGCTGCAGAGTTACCCAAAGAAGGCTTACTTCAGGTGGAAGATGTGGGAGCAGGGCTGCGCCTGCAGCTGCTGGTTCTTCTCCCCAATGGACTCGCCACACATGCCGCAGTACAGCTCCAGCTCCTCCACGCACTGCAGGAACTTCACCACCTGCTCCCGCAGCTCATTCTGCCGCTCCTGGCTCCGGAAGATCGTCTCACACAGGCAATGCACCTTCAGGGAGAAGAGCTGCCCGACATAAAAGAGCACAGAACACTATAACACACTCAACACAGAGAATACACGCAGCACAGAGAATACGAACACACTCAACATAGAGAATTCATTTAGCACAGAGCAATATAATACTCAGAGCACTTTAATACACTCACTATAATATACTGTACATAGTGGTAAGGAACTACAGCATTTTACAGCATAGCAGAGTTTGAAACCACAATATGGTCATACAATATGGCAAACCCCGCATGGCATAGGCTACAATAGGGCTGTGACGGTATGAAATGTTCATGGTATGATAATCGTACTACTCAATATCACGGTTTTTGGTATATCATGGTATCAGTTTTTAAGCTAAAAAAAAAGCTTCACAGACAGTTTACAACTCGATCTGTTTATTGTATGGCTCTTTGCAGATTTATAAAGCCTACCATTTTAATTGAAAAATAAAACAAAAAATGAAACAATATAGTTCACTCCTTGTAATTGTATGTTTAAATCAATTTAAATCATTCACGTTGCGAATTAAGAAATATTTTGCTTTATCGCATTATCAGTTTATCGGGTCTAGTAGCCTACTATATTTAGCTCACTCACTTTTTCCATTGTGGCATAACGTGAAGGATGATGCTCACACAGGTGGAATGTAAGGTTTGACGTGTTCCCTCCTCTGGCCATTACGTTTCCCACGTCCTCTACAGATAGGAGCTCCGTTCTCAACAACAACACCATCTTTTTTTAATCACATTGAGTCCACACGGATGAACGAGTTCGCTTTTTGGGAGATATAATTTGTCATTACACACCACCTCGGCATCGGAATCAGCGCTGGACATCGTAAGTTTTATAATTGACTGCAAACGGAGAATTATGCCGTGTAGTTAGCTAGCTAATACCCCTTTCACACACAAAACCCAGGGTTGACACAGGATATTGAACACGCGTTCAACCCGGGGTTGGCACAGGATATTGAACACGGGTTCAACCCGGGGTTGGCACAGGATATTGAACACGGGTTCAACCTGCGTTTGACCCATTCAGACCACACTACGGACACGGGTAAATACTAGGTCCTCGCCATTCACACAAGACCGAGGGACGTTACAATGCCCGTGCGCAGCGGCGGTCTAGATCTGCCTGTGTCCTTGTACGAGCGATACGAGAGACTATGTGAAGTCCCCAAAAATGCAGGCTTTTCTTTGCTGTCGGGTTTTTTTCCCCACCATAAGTCTGTGATAACGTAGTTGAAAACTTGATCCTCCGTCTTTCGAAATTTGATGAAACATTGCTCGGTTTGGTCAGACGCTACACTTCAGAGTCAGACTCGTGTTTAGTGCTTTCGAAATCATAGATTGCAAGTTCAGGACGAAATAAAGGGTATATAGGACGTTAATTTAACATTTTATCTTGTTTCTGGTGAAATTTCATTGAAATCTGATGATGCGGAATGTGAGATATCTTTGCCCAAATGCTCACTGCCTGCCGCGGTTTTTGCCGTGTCGCGGCGTGTGCACAACGTGTAATTATGTGATTAATTGATTATGTCATGTAATTTCAGATAATTCTAATTAAGATATATCATATCTTTTTTGGAATGCTTCAATCTGTAATTACTGAAAATGTCATGCAATTATCTTTATTTTTAAGAAAGTTATGGGCATTTATGTTATTGAATCACAGCTTTTGTTTCAAGATCATTGAAAAAACAGTAGGGGTCAATATGCACATTTCCGAGTGTAAAAATTACCATAACTTCCTTAACACTTAAGATATGAGAGTGAATAAGGTATCAAATTAAAGGTATTGTCATGTTCTATCTGGTGGGATAAGTTAGCTTTATCTCAAAATGTATCTCCAAAAATTGTAACATCCCTACCAGACCCATGTCAGCAAGTTTACTTCAGTACACGTTACTGCTGAACAGAGTTGTTGCTTTTCGACATCTTTAAAAGCAGACTTTGTTGTACTGCTTCTTCAGAGACTTAAGTTTGTTTATAACTTGCTTCTGAGAGTGACAGATTCCTCTTTCAGCAAGTAACTGTGTAGTATTGCCATAGATAACAGTATATTTTATGCCCTGTCATAAAATGTAAAAGAATGTTATAAAAAAAAGTATGTATTTGTCCATATGTCACACAGTACCTAGGGCCTATATGTAATATATCAGTCGATGGCATTTTGTGAACCCGAATACAACCATGCAAGTTGTTTTCATCTCATCTCATCTCATCTTCAGCCGCTTATTCCTGGTCAGGGTCGCGGGGGGGCTGGAGCCTATCCCAGCATGCATTGGGGCGAGAGGCAGAAATATACCCTGGACAGGTCGCCAATCCATCGCAGGGCACTACATACACCATTCACTCACACACTCATACCTACAGGGCAATTTAGACTCTCCAATTAGCCGGACACGGGGAGAACATGCAAACTCCACCCAGAAAGGCCCCCGGCCGGGATTCGAACCCGGGACCTTGTTGCTGTGAGGCGACAGTGCTATCCACTGCACCACCGTGCCGCCCGCAAGTTGTTTTAGGTGTATTAAACAGTTTTTAATTAAAACATACAAAAAGTACAGGCTGCACCATGCCATTTTGATTTATGGCATGTTGACAATTTATACATGTTTTCATATGAAATAAAATAAAATACACGGTCATATTGGACATAGTTAAATACAAGACCCTCTAAGGCAGGGTTACTCAAATCACGGTCCTCATGGACCGCTGAGTACTGCTGACTTCCACACACTCCCGGCTACCTTTTCCTCTAACCTCTCCTCTGCTAAATCTGCATTTTTCTTTTCCAAGATTCAATCTTTTGCTTCTAATCCTCGCAAACTGTACTCTACGTTTTCCTTCTACGTTGTACTTCTTTCGTAAGAAGGTTGATGACATTCGCAACTACTTCCCCCCATCCTCTCCCTCACCTAACCCTCCCTCACCCATCTCGCAACCTAAACCTCTGTCTGCCTTCTCACCCTTCCCTAACTCAGACATCATTCAACTTGTTCACTCCCACCGTCCTACAACCTGCCCTCTCGATCCTATTCCTTCCGCCTTTTCCAGTCCATTGCTATGGACATCCTCCATAACCTTTAGAATAGACTTTAAGGTCCTCCTTCTCACTTACAAAGCTCTAAATGGACAAGGACCTAACTACATAGCTAAATCTCTTACAAATTACACACCAGCTAGAACACTGAGATCATCAGATGCAGGTCTATTAGAGATCACCAGAAACTGTCATAAGAAGGTTGGTGATGCGGCCTTTGTCAACTACGCCCCAAAATTATGGAACACATTACCCATAAATATCAGGGAAGCCAACACACTAGACATTTTCAAAAGACAACTTAAAACCTATCTTTTTACCAAAGCTTTTGATTAACTCTGACTTGCACTACTAAATTGATCTTGCACTATATATATTTTAATCTTCTCTGATTATGCATTCTGTGTAAAGCACTTTGAACTGCAATTCTTGTATGAAAGGTGCTATATAAATAAAGTCTTACTTACTTACTTACTTACTTACTCCCCTTTGTCTCCAACGTTATCGACTCCTCTCTTTCCTCCTCTGGCTCTGTCCCCTCTCCCCTCAAACGCGTCCATGTCGTCCCCCTCCTCAAAAAACCCTCTCAATATCCTGCTGTAATTTCTAACTACCGACCTGTCTCTCTCATCCCATTCCTCTCCAAAACACTAGAGCGGGCTGTCTATAACCAACTGTCGGCTCATCTCCTACAGAACGACTTGCTTGATCCTAACCAACGTGGGTTCAAGGCAGACCAGTCCACAGACTGCTCTGCTTGCAGTCACTGAGGCTCTACAAATGGCCCAACCTCTTACCTCCATCCTCCTCCTCCTCGACCTGTCAGCTGCATTTGATTCCATGGACCACCAGATCCTGCTCTCATCTCTCGTCGAGATCTCCACTGACATGGTTCAAGTCATACCTTAGTGACTGGTCCTACCAGGTAACCTGGAGAGGATCTCTCTCCTCTCCCCACACTCTCTCCACTGGAGTCCCAAAGTACTCAGTGCTAGGCCCCGCCCTATTCTCCCTGTAGTACACTAAGTCACTTGGTTCTGTCATCTCTGCTCATGGTTTTTCTTAGCACTGTTATGCCGACGACACTCAACTCTTTCTCTCCTTCTCTCCATCTGAGACCCAGGTCCCGGCGTGGATCTTTGCATGCCTGGCTGACATCTCTGCCTGGTTGTCCACCCACCACCTGAAGCTGAACATGGGTAAGACTGAGCTGCTCTTCCTCCCAGGGAAGGGCTCCCCGATGCTTTATGCTTCAATCACCGCAGAAGACTCCATAGTTTCTCTGTCCCAGTCTGCCAGGAGTCTTGGAGTGACCCTGGACAACCAGCTGTGCTTCTCGGGTCACATCACAGCATCATTCGGACCTGCCGATTCTCCCTCCATAACATTCGGAGGATCTGACTGTTCCTCACCCAAGCGGCCACACAACTCCTGATCCAGGCAGGCCCTTGTGATCTCACATCTGGACTACTGCAATTCCTTGCTGGCAGGCCTACCGGCCTGTGCCATCAAGCCATTGCAACTAGTCCAGAATGCTGCTGCATGTCTGGTGTTCAATCAACCGAAGTTTACCCATGTCACCCCTCTACTCTCCTCTCTGCACTGGCTCCCTGTCGCAGCACACATCAGATTCAAATCACTGGTGCTTGCTTTTCAAGCCGATAGATGAACTGCTCCCCCTTACCTCCAGACACTCATCATGCCCTACACCTCAGCCAGACCCCTCCGCTCCACCTCCTCTAGAAAACTGACTGTGCCATCCCACCGGGCGCCCAGCAGCCACTCCTCGCGGTCTCGCCGCTTCTCTGTCCTGACCCCTCGGTGGTGGAATGACCTTCTGCAATTGGTCAGGACCGCAGAATCACTTTCAATCTTCCGTAAGAGACTCAGACCCCACCTTTTCAGACTCCACTCCCACTGAATTCTATCTAGCCAATTGTTATCACCACTGCCTTGCTTACTCCTCAAAAAAAAAAATGTTACTAACCTTTTCCTTCCCAGTGTTACAGGTATGGTATGTAGCTGCCAACAACGATGTCTAACGCTGTATTACTGCACTGATCTCTTGCACGAACTATGATTGTTCCCACCATGTATTAATGCACATCTTGTAAGTCGCTCTGGATAAGAGCATCTGCTAAATGCTTAAAATGTAAAATGTTTTCCACCCTCCCTTTACCTGGGAGTCAGGTGTGAAGTCACTCTGGTCAATCAATTGCACTAAGTGTTCAATTACCTACCTGAGAGAAAAGAAAAACAGAACCGAATTTGGATTCATGGGCCAAATTTTAGTAACCCTGGTTTAAGGATTAAAATAAGACCAAAGTTGCCTATTTTACATACAAATGACTAAAGTTTTAGTTTTAAATGTAAAATATTTCCAATGACTTTCAGCAACATGAATCGCAAAAAGTTTGTAATTTCCCTCATAATCCTTTAAATATTGAGAAATTCACCAAAACATTGGTATATTCTAAAATACAGATGTTAAAATCTGTATAAATACATCTACATTGACACAAGTATTATAGCCTATTTGGCTATAGTATATAACAGCTACCTACCAGGGTTGTGAAATGCGAGGGAGTTGTCTGTACGTGTGCAATCACATCGTAAACAAAACAAAAACATAAACCAGTGTTATATTATTTCATATGGGTTATTTAGACATTTTATGAGGGTAACGGTAAATAGCTTTTGCCACGTTATTTACTATCACAGTATTACGTTAGATTTATGATAGTACTATTTCATATTTTAATATCGTGGTATACCATCATACCTGTAGTGTAGAACAGACTAACAACATGCCATTAGCACAGCACAGCACAGATCCTTATTTCCTAAATTTCCTCTTGGTCTTACATCCATAAGCGTCCTGTCCCAAGCCCCATCTTTAGGCACTCTCTGCACAGCACTGGGTCATTCCATATCAAACGTCACCTGTTGACCTCACCCCTATTCATTTAACAAATATTTCCTTAAATGTTTGCCCATGGGAGAAATGGTTAGATCTTGATTTCTGGACCTGAAATTCAGGAGACAGAGGTTCTCAAATATTGACCCATTTTGGGCCCCCCACCCGGCCATAGACATCCATAGCCTCATCACTGATAAAAAAACAAGGGATTTTGATCTTGTTTTAAAGCTTACAAACAAGTTTTTCAAATTATTTGATATTTCTGTTAAAATAAATTGTTATGAAAATGAGGTATTGTATTATTATTATTTTTTACCTTTGGCCTCAATAATCTCAAAATGTTTACACATGTTACACATGTTGAAGCCTGGAGCCTTGTTTACATCTCCTGAAGTCTTTGCGTTGTGCTCTCTATCAGGTGAGGCACAACCTACACTTCAGTACAGGGTATAGTACATTTCACCGACCTTGTTTCCGACGCCATCTGCTACCTCTTGCGCCCGCTGCAGAACCTCCAGGGCCTAGGACACAGAAAGAGGCTTATCACAAGCAGTACTGACAGTCTGCACACTCGGGGCTATATGCCTCAGAACTGAAAGGAGCTGAAGCACATGGTTTCAGGTGAACAGAGCGTGATCATTCCTGGATCACTCGAGGCTACTGGAATGTCTGCACAATATAACTCAGCCTGTGATCATGTGACCTTATCGAGTTCCTTCTGCTGCAGCCAGCATTTCCCCACGCCCAGGTAGACGGACGCCTGGCCCAGGCGATTCCCGATTTCCGTCATGATGCACATGGAGGACTCATAGCGAGGGAATGCTTTCTGGACAACACAAGAGAAAGCACGTGTCAAATCCAACTGTTCTCCAACCCCAAGACAAGAGTGGTATTTGATGGATAATCACCATGGACATTTCTGCACCTCTGATCATGGATACCCAAAGCCAAGTAAAACATACCGCAGTTACAGTACCACTGAAAATAATCAAGGCAGGGGCCTTGGATAGTTTAGCGATCTAACGCACTCGCATTGACTGGTGCTTTGCGAGTGTGAGCTGCCTATTGTGGTCACGGTTCGAAAACTGACTCTGCCACAGTGGCCCTAGCCAGGAGTCCCAATCAAGGGTGGCATTTGACTGTCCGCCCCAGGGTGAGGGGGAAGGGTGAGCTGGCCACGAACTCGCTGGGAAGCGCAAAGGATGTCTCCAGAAAAGGGTGGCCAGTTCCGTCTCGGAGGAGGCGCATTATCGCTGGCCTCTGGGAATTAGCTTGACCCAGTGGACGGGCGGTGAGTTCGTTGAGGAGGGCGATTCAAAATAAATAGAGGGTATAATTGGCCACTAAAAAATCTGAATCAAAAACAAAATCATGGCACAAGGTAGATAGGAAATGGTCATTGGGATGCTGAGGGTATATCCATAGTCATGCCAGCAGTCTCGAAAACAAAAAAGATTCAGCTCTTTCCCAGTCATGTGAATTATGCTATATAAGTATACTATGCTATGAGCAAATGCTTTCGTGCTCATTGCTGCAATTTAAGTGAGAGGGCAGACAAGCATGCACTCTCCTCCGAAACATGATGTTAGCCCCTGATTCTTTTCACTCTGCAGTCCACCAGCTAAGCCATGCACAGGGACAGGGACAGAGGAGGACACTTCATGTACAGCTTGTGCAGGCAGCATGTGGGCACCAAATCGACCAGAGGGGGTCGCTGGTCTGCGATGAGTAAGTGACCTCAAGCAAGTTAGCAAGAAAAATGGATGCATTTCACTTGCTGTAAAGGTTTTTAAATAATAAAAAAAAATTAAATGTGACTTTTCAAGGATATAATATTTGACTGTTTTTCTCAACCTTCCAGGGGAAAAATATTTTCACTTATTTTCAATGCTGTGGAACCCCATGTCCATAGCCACACACACAGGTATCGTACGTCAACATCATTCCGGCAGCGGTGGATGTCAGCGAAGTTCAGAAGACACAGCGCCTGCAGGGGGCGGTCTCCGTGCTGCAGGGCAATCTTCATGGACTCCTGGGGAATGGGGGAAAACGAGGCCAGTAGACAGTCTCACTGAAGTCACAGTCGTGGAAACAAATGCAAAAACATCACACCCCATTCTGTCACAGTTAGAAAGAACGTGGAATTCTCTTGAGGTCTGAGTCTTATTTCATGGACTATATTATCTTAAATGTGTAGAATCGCTACTTATTTTATATTTAATTCTACACAATCATATTCAAAGCCAGCTTTGGTTGATAAATACAAATGAATCATCCTCACTATAGCAATTGCTTAATAATTCATTCGATAATAGAATACATCAAACAGATGCAGCCAACAATCTGATAAAAAAAACAAGTACTTCCATTACAAAAGCCAAAGAAGCCACACACTCATTGAAACGTGACACTGAACAGATCTGCAAGCTGGTTATAATTCTGACGTTTCCAGCTCCACAGAAGCACACACTGGTTGTTTATGAAATGGTTTATTGTTCGTCTTGCCATGCCTATGTGCCTTAGGTTGCGGGTACAGGGGTCATCACTCCAGATATGAGCAGCAGAGTTTGGAATGATGCCGATGCTTGCGTGAGGGAGTCAGCTTGTGTTGCTTGTAACCATACATTTGCATAAACAACCAGTTGAACAACCACACCCTTTGATTGGATAGTCAGAGAGTGTCTGACTATGATGTAATGTGATTGGTTAAATGCTTTAATATGAAAATACACATCTGGATGCAGCGCAACCAGGGGAACAGCTATGAAAGGAAGCAAACAGACCATTTGGAATTATTTAATAAGTATTCATGGACAAAATATAATTAACATCAGTCTGTGATTCAGACATTTGAGCGGACATTTTCAGCCCTAAAGCGAATTAAAACTTATGCCAGAAATACAACAGGGCAGGCTCGACTTTCAGCATTAGCTTCGATGGCGATAGAAAAGGACTTCTTGATGGAACTGAAACACACGGATAATCTGTACGACAGAGTAATTGAACTCTTTTTGAGGAAAGAAAGGAGGATGGATTTTGTGTACAAATAATAAGGATTTTTGGTGAGTAAAATGTTGCTATTTTCCTAAATAATATTGCAATTTTATGAGGTTATTATTATTGATGCTTTTTTATGTGTGTCGCAGCTGTAGCACCCCGGGTTTGTTTCTTCAGTAAAGGCATTTATTCTGGATACACAAGTTATCTATCTGCGATGCAACGGGTGTCTGTTCGGTTTGTTTTTGCACTTTGTTTATTTATCTTTCTTCAGTCATGTTTCATGAGAGAATGACAGCGATAGAGACGAGAGAGAATGACAGCGATAGTTAGAAGCGTGAGATAATTAGTGATTAGTAGTGTTAGTAACTTAATCTAAATCCCTAATGTTAGTAGATTAGTTGGTTAGTACTATATACATCTAACTAATATATACAAAGTGTAATTAGAAAGTAAGAAGGAAGTAAAACGAGATTAGAAACGAAGACGGAAAAACCGAAACAGAATTTCCCAAAGTGCATGACAGAACGAGAATGAAACATGACTGAAGAAAGATAAATAAACAAAGTGCAAAAACAAACCGAACAGACACTCAAAACATAACAATAAGATGGCTTTTATAGTTTATAAAATATTGAGGGGTGGATTGATTCAGACGGAGCACTACTGAAGGCCTAGGTGTGAAATGCACGGCCCGCCACTGCGTTGTACCCTTGAGCAAGGTACTTAACCTGAATTGCTTCAGTTAATATCCAGCTGTATAAATGGATTGTAAAGAAATGTAAACTGTAAGTCGCTCTGGATAAGCGCGTCTGCTAAATGCTTGTAATGTAATGTAATGCTTGTGTTTTTAAGCATATGTGTTACAGTAGGAGGGTCTCACATCTATGAGAGCAACAAATGTCCAGATATCACCAGCAATTGCAGCGTAGCTGGGTAAGCATGGGTTGGGGGGCATGGGAAGATTCCAGAGGCCCAGCTGAGCCAGACAAACAGCCTGGAAACTGCCCCACCAATCCTGAACAGGGAGCCAACTATGAGCCAACCCCCTCACGGGGTCTCAAATGTGGCCACTCTGGTCTATTTAAACCTCCTGCTCTGCCTGTCTGCACAGCTGGGAAAACAATGCTAAAGCCTCGATGACTTCATTGCAGGTGCAGGGGGGTGGGGAGGCAAGAAATTTGATTGCGATCACGGATTCAAAGTGGGGTTGCACACGCGACCCATCTGACTGCATGTCCATGCTTTCCTTTAAGTGTATTGAGTCCCCCTCCATGACCAGGGCATGAAAACTAGCCTCGTAGTATCCGTGAACTCTTAGAGTACACTTATGAACACTTCATATACGAGTGTGCACCAACACTATAAACCGGGGTTACTCATTGCGCGGCTCGCCAAGCTTTAATTTGTGGCTCGCAGCCAATACATGTAATTCATAAAAATACTCGCTATTCACATTAACACTGCGGCTGTTCAGAAGATACCAAATTAACAGAATCCGTCACTTGCTCCCATGCAGCAGTTTTTATTTCATTTGTTATCCCTATAACTTTTTCTACGCAACGTTTATGCATGAGGCCCCAGGATTGTATTGGCTGCATTATATATCGTATGCTGTGAGGTGACAATTAGTAGGCATATATGCTTGGTTGTGGTGGCTTTTGGTGTTTTGCCGTAAAATTGGCTCTCTTATCGACTTTGTCCTGCAAGTGTGGCTCTCCTGAAAAAAAAAAAAAAAAATAGTGAGGATCACTGCTATAAACATAATCCTGTACCTTAACGCATATGCGTGCACCAACACTGTAATCATGACCCTGTACCTTAATGCATATGCGTGCACCAACACTGTAATCGTGACCCTGTACCTTAATGCATACGCGTACACCAACACTGTAATCATGACCCTGTACCTTAACGCATACGCGTGCACCAACACTGTAATCATGACCCTGTACCTTAACGCATACGCGTGCACCAACACTGTAATCATGACCCTGTACCTTAACGCATACGCGTGCACCAACACTATAATCGTGACCCTGTACCTTAATGCATACGCGTGCACGAACACTAATAATTACCCTGTACCTTAACGCATACACGTGCACCAACACTGTAATCATGAACCTGTACACTTAACACCCTGTACCTTAACACATACGCGAGCGCCAACACTGTATTCATAATCTTGTATCTTAACACATACGCGTACACCAACACTGTAATCATGGCTCTGTAGCTCAACTTACACATGTTACCTGTTGTAAATCCACCATTTGCATTTCAACTACTTTTTCATTTCCAATCGGTAATTGTTTGCATTTAAACTGATTTTCATTCCTTTGGCATCACCTATACTTGCCTATATATAATAACACATTTGCAAGGTTGCTAAATTTAAATTTCCTCACAAGTTTATGATGGAGAAAACTCTGATGCCTATGCTACTGTTACTCCTGTCTGAGAGAGACTACAACTGAAATATTTCAGCAAACGATTATGTACGTAAGGAAATGGGTCTGCTGTGGGTAGACCCCCGGCTCACCTGACGTACCAACAGTTGAGGAAGGTTGGAGGAAATGAATTGTATATAAAACCTTCTTTTCTTTTTAAAAAATATATAATAATTTTAAACTCTGGTTTATTTTTTTTAACCCGCAATGTGAAAATTGTACTCGTAGGCCCGTCTCATCACAGATACACTCCTCCTTTTCCCTCTGCAGTTCAGCAGCTGAGCTGCTCAGTCACCACCTCCCGGGAGTGCATTTCACACGCAGCTGGAAGTTTTGTTGGCACATGGAGAGACAAGTAAAAACTGAAACCCTCTCTCCCTGAGCAATGCAGGGCTCCCAGCCACAGTCAGGATTCACATTCGGTGCAGCCATGGACAGGATCTGGCCACAGTAAACCCCAGCCAACGCATAACAGTGAGTAAACACAATAATAATTTAAAAACATCCTGCAATAGATCACCTGCCTATATGTAACAAATTGACAAACTTTGGGCTGCTGAATTTTACTTGGGAGCCTCAATTCATGTATTTTTTGGGAGTTTCGATGCAAGGCCAAAACATTTGGATGAAAGTTTGTAGATAAGTGCACTTGGACTACCTTGTGTGGTTTATCATGACTGACTACAATTGTGGAAAAGGTAGTTGTTGTGTTTTCTTTACCACAGAAAACAGGTCTTGCGTCAGGAATGACAGCTGCAGACACGGCCTGCAGCGTATGATGAGAACAAAATGAAAACATTTTCTTTGCACTGTCTGTTGCTCTGAATGTCATATGCACAAGATGAGCTCTAAACAGCGGTACCAATATTTAAATGTAATTTTGCAGCTCTGCACATTTGCACAATTACTTTTAGTAAATTCCCCAGATTCTCTGAGATAATTGCAGCCAGTAATGTTTTTCTATACTTCTCAGTGAACCACCCCCTCAAATTCTATATCTGCCATTATCCATATCAGCTGATGTTTGGCAGCCCAAGGTTGCATTCCAACTGTGCACATACAGTGTGTACAAAAGTCATGACAAGGTCAAATGTATGCCCATGCAAGAATTTAGACAAGGTCCTCTCTTCAGGGCTCCGGTCCCATCATGAATGACATGTCCCTGGAGCTCATGCAGAATATCAGTGCGGTCTGTTCATGGGTGATCTTTTCATTACTTAAGAGAAAGCAGTACTCATCAGTAAGCAGCAGGTCTATCAATGAATGAATGAATTAATTACAAATGTAACCCCTTTCAAAAGTAATCATTTGCCACAGCACATTACTGAAAATTAAAGCGTTAGTTGTCTGAGAACTGGATTGACTGATTAAACGTCCTTAAAAGAATGAAGAAATAGTCATTCTTTGAAACATGAATATCTGTTTCTGACATAATGTGGCATTAAGAGAATAATGTTAAATCATCCCTTATTAGAAATGAAAAATGCCTCAATAAAAACAATTGACAGCTTGTTATGCAAGTATGTTTCAAACTAAAAGTAGCACACACAGGGGTACTCCAGGATCGAGGTTGAGAACCCCTGCTCTGAACCTTCTGTTCCCGGAGAGTCAGTGTATGCAGGTTTTTGTTTCCACCAATCACCCTGTCTAAATCAGCTAATTGGCTATATACTCCAGCACTGGGTCACTCGTAGATCAGATTACAGTAAGCGTTTCATATGGGGACACAAGAACATGTCATTGAGATGTCATTCGTGAGCTTAACAAGAAATGTAGCTGAAACTTCAGCTCACGTAAATGATTGGGCCAATGAAATAATTGAGAGCAGAAGATGGTATGAAATCCAGAGACAGATCGGCCCTCCTTGCCCACCCCTGCTCTAAAACAAACAAGTGTAAGAGCCCATTTCCCACCACCATCTACTTCTAATACCCAGATGACAAAGCCATGCTTGCATTCCTCAGCGGCCACAACTCCCTCACTGATTACCAGGGCTCTATCTCCCACTTCACATAATGGTGTAATGCCAACTGCCTATAGTAGAACGTCACAAAGACACAAAGGAACTTCCCATCAGCCCCCAGACCAAGGCCGGCATTAATACATCCACCATCCACAAAGAGACAGTCAAACAAGTAAAATATTTAAAATGCCTTGGCATTACCCACAAAGGCAGTTCGGTGTTAGTTCAGACCAATCTGCTCCTTCTCCTGCACAATAGCATCAACCAACCGGCACTACTTTGGATCTATCTGCAACCTACATGACCGAAGAATCAAAGAATTCAGACGCAAGACCCCCACCATTGCCCATGAGCTGGCCCACCCTGTTCCGTTTTTTGCTCCCTCCCGTTTGGCCGCAGATGCGGAACAACGCCCTACGAACACTGGATACACTTGCAATGCTTGGCTCAGTACGTGCCCTCTGTGTACTTGCCTTCATAGAGATAATTGTTCTATTTTGTTCTGTTTTTATTTGTTCTCTGTGGTGGAGCACAGCGTTCTATGTTCTATACGTCTGTAACAGGCTTTGGCAACAAATATATCTGAGGACAATAAAGTCGATTTATCTTGAAAATTGTAATGTAATTTCATATGAAATTGCAATTGGAAAAAGTTGAAAAGTGATCGCTGTTCAATGTTTAGTAAATCTACTTTGGGGAACATAGATGGGGTTACTTCACCTGCAGTTGGGGCAGCAGAGACTAATGCACAGGCAGAGGGTATACATGCCACATCGGACTTGTGGTGTTATTGAGATCCAGTGCGTCTCCAGCCATCTCACTATGCACCACTGGCATGGAATGGGTTACAAGAGCTTACCCATTTAGGTACCCTGATTTCGCTTAGCGAATTTAAATCCCTGATACAAAACTCCTTGCAGGAAGAGTTTCATTGTTTTCTGTGGACTGGGCCCCCATTGATAACATGTTGCATTACCTTCAGTCAAAGGACTTTATTATCATGTATGATTTTATGTTTTCATGTATGATATACTGTATGCTTTATTGCTGCTGTTGTCTTGGCCAGGTCTCCCTTAATAAATCACATATCTCAATGGGACTTCCTGGTTAAATAAAGGTTAAATAAATAATTAATAAATCACCACGATCGGCCAAACCAGCAGTACCTCGCAGCACTCCATGGCGTCCGGTAGGCGGTCCAGCTTCCTGTATGCCAGAGCCATGTGGTACTGGCTCATGGCGCGGTACTTCAGGCTCCAGCCCTTTCCGTAATCATTCACCAGCTCCGCTGCCTTACAGGGGAAAAACAGGGCCTTCTCGTAGTCCTGCAAGGACCCAAACAGCACACATTAGGGACCATTCTGTCCAAGGGACACACTGCATACTGTACATGTAAACTCAGTGAATTATTCCATGGTGGCAGAGGGCATTGTGAAATGTTTAAATGGATATGAGGTGGATTTTAAAAAGGTAGTTGAATTTTGTCTCATAATGCAAGCTAGGTGGTCATGTTATATAATGATACTCTACAGGATTTATTGCCAAATTCATTACAATCTGAGAGCAACATATGGCCAAATAGTTTCCCAGTGGTTGACCAGCTTGTTTCAGACATTGTCCCAGCGGGAAATCACATCTTAGAGACACAAACGGTTCTTTTCCCATAATTCTGTCACCTGTAAAACCCAATGGGACACTTGCTATTTATACACAATGCAAAAGTAAACTGCAGTTTGGATGAATTCCAGAACAAGTCTGAAAAAATATTTCCCTGTCTAACACGAATGGCGAGACGATATGTTAGTGGTCACTGATTCTGTTAACGTGGAGAGAAGTGTTTCTTCATATAGACAGGTTTTCACACACCCAGGTCAATCCATGAAAGCATAAATTGAATCACAATGAACAAATTCAGTAACAAAATATTGCACACACTTCACTGACTATTTTAAATTGCATGCTTACACTATGCACTTTATATAACTATGCAGTTAAACACTATGCAGTTTTTATGGGTTAGAGTAGTTTAGAAATATTTCTATAATCTTGGTGTCAATATTTTTCCTCTCGCGTTGTCGGTCCCTACTGTTGAGTGGAACAGTGAGTGATAAATGTTAGCACACATTGACTTCAAAGTCAATCCACATGCTTAGAAGCCTCACTTGTGGTAATTAGTAATGATTATTTAAAAAATGTATGTACTGCAGTGGGATGATTGTTTAACATGAGAACAGACTATAGTGGCCTCCTAGTTCTTGGAGGTTACCACTGGTTACAAAAGAAGTCAGGAATTTGTAGAGGTCTGTGGCACGGTCTTGGGTGTGGCCACTATGCCAAGTAACGGGTGAACAAGGGGTAGGTACACCAACAAGGGAGAGAAAAAGGCTAATGGCTAATTTATTTGACCTATTTTGAGGGAAAAACACAAACGATAATTTGCTACACTTTTAAAAGGCTTGTTTACACAGAGAAGTATCTAGGACATATTCCCAAAATACAAAGCAGTTCCCAGTCACTCATAGGGCTTTACCTTTATAACAGCCTAACCTAATGTTGGCAATGAGTAACACCTGGGATTATTGCGAAGCAGACCCAGGTGTGCATGCCTGTAATTGAGGGCATTGCTATCCTAGGCCCCGAAGGCCTCCCAGACTTTAAGAGACTGGAAGAGGTGATTTGAAAAGAATTAGGTGATTTATTTTATTTTGAGGTTGAGGCAAATTGCACTGCTCCTTCAGCAATGTAGGGCTTGGCTGAGTTGATGAACAATAAACTGTAGCATATAGTTCAAGTAGTAGGTAGCTAGCTGACGACTACTCTTTCACCAGAAACAGTCAGGCTAGCGAGCTATAGTCAGGCTAGCCAGCTACAGAAGCTCCCACAGAGATGCTACGACAAGATCTAAGTGTCAAGTGTAACCTACACAACATTTTATATGTTGCACGAATTTGGTTGGCAGAAATCAGCAATATGCAGTATTTTAATCTAGTTAGCTAGCTTGTAAATTTGGGGGGCAGAAATCAGCAATATGCAGTATTTTAATCTAGCTAGCTAGCTTGTAAACTATGCTACCTATTATTTGACCAGCTTGCTAGCTAATGTAGACAGGTATGCTTGTGTCTATCGACTGGGGTAAACAAGGTCAGTTGTTGATTTCAACTGAAATGGCGTAGCCATAAATATGTTGGAATCCGATCTCTGTATGGTTTGTCAATGGACATTAAGTTTATGTAGATATAGAATAGACTTTGGCCACCTAAGGGAAAATGATCAGTGTCACACAGGGTGTGACCAACAGAAATTAGAGATGGTTTGTGTCAGTACTAATCATTCAGTGGCGAGCCATCAGGCAAAGGGAGCTGCCTCCTTCTCCCTTTTTCTCTCAGTCAGTGGAGCTTTGCTGGCAGAAGCTGATAATTCCATTTGCATTCCTGGACATTCGGCCACACACTGGAATTGTAAAAACTGAACAGCACGTGTCTTTCACGAGAGCCACAGATCACATGATCAGGTCTTTGGCTGGATGATAAACAAGCCTGCCTGGGACAGGTCCCTCAGTCCAGCTGAGGAGGTAGTTTGATGAGTTGATGCTACCCTTGATTCTCTGAACCTTTTACAGGATCTATGATGACATAGTACAGGATGAAGTACACAGTAAAAGCAAGGACTTAGCAGCAACAAGGACAGAGACAAATTAATCTCAGGTTCATATCTACACCTACATTTCAAAATTGTGGATGTAATTCATATGTTAACTCTCAGAGAGATTCAATGACATGAACAAGCTTGATTGTCTTGTGTTCTTGATCATGGATCAGGATTTAAGCTGACAGAGATGCTAAAAACTCTAAAATGGAATGTTTTGTTTTTATGCTGTTCTATAGAAATAAAAAAAGGAGCTGGCAGGAGTTTGGTTGCTCTTAAAAAATGTTTTTGCTGTTGCTTAAGTCTAGATTTGTACATTATTTATCCACACACTCACACACACATATATATATACACTCAGTGGCCACTTTATTAGGTACACCTGTACACCTGCTCGTTAATACAATTATCTAATCAGCCAATCATGTGGCAGCAACTCAATGCATAAAAGCATGCAGACATGGTCAAGAGGTTCAGTTGTTGTTCAGACAGAAAATCTGAATGGGGAAGAAATGTGATCTAAGTGACTTTGACCGTGGAATGATTGTTGGTGCCAGACGGGGTAGTGTGAGTATCTCAGAAACTGCTGATCTCATGGGATTTTCATACACAACAGTCTCTAGAGTTTACAGAGAATGGTGCGAAAAACAAAAAACATCCAGTGAGCGGCAGTTCTGTGGGAAAAAAACACCTTGTTAATGAGAGGGGTCAGAGGAGAATAGCCAGACTAGTTCAAGCTGACAGGAAGGCAATAGTAACTCAAATAACCATAACAATTACAACAGTAGTATGCAGAAGAGCATCTCTGAATGCACAACCTTGAAGTGGATGGGCTACAGCAGCAGAAGACCACACCAGGTTCCACTCCTGTCAGCTAAGAACAGGAAAGTGAGGCTACAGTGGGCACAGGCTCACCAAAACTGGACAGGTGAAGATTGGAAAAACGTCTCCTGGTCTGACAAATCTTGATTTCTGCTGCGACATGCAGATGGTAGGGTCAGAATTTGGCGTAAACAACATGAATGCATGCATCCATCCTGCCTTGTGTCAATGGTTCAGGCTGGTGGTGGTGGTGTAATGGTGTGGGGAATGTTTTCTTGGCACACATTAGGCCCATTAATACCAATTGAGCATTGTTTAAATGCCACAACCTACCTGAGTCTTGTTGCTGACCATGTGCATGCCTTTATGGCCACAGTCTACCTATCTTCTGATGGTTACTTCCAGCAGGATAATGTGCCATAGTGTAGAGCTTGTAGAGACAGTACTTTGAGCTGGGTGTAATAGTGTAAAGCAGACAGTACCTTGAGCTGGGTGTAATAGTGTAAAGCTTGGAGGGACAGTACCTTGAGCTGGGTGTAATAGTGTAAAGCTTGTATAGACAGTACCTTGAGCTGCACATAGAAGTTCCCAAGGCTGCAGCAGACGCGGCACTCCAGCATCTTGTCGTCGTTGTTGTGTGCGTAGCGCAGTGCTTTCTCATAGCTCTCTAGCGCCTTCTGAAAGACGCTGAGGCCCAGGAAGGCATTGCCCATGCTCAAGCACACCTGCCCGTTCAGCTGCAGGCTGACCGTCGTGCCTTGCATGTTCAGGCACGTCTTGCAATAGGAAACGGTCTTCTGAAAGTCACACAGCTTCTCGTTGCTGCGCGCCAGGTTTAGGTAGCCCTCTGTCAGGTAGTCTGGGTCCTCCATTTCCCGGGCCGTATCAATTTGTGCCAGAGCATACTGAGAGGGAGAACCATCACCATGGCAACAGACAGGAGAGATAGAGTTATTAAAGTAAACAAATTAATGTGCACATCAAAATCTGACTCTAAATCTTAACATCCTAATCTAACTCTAAATCCCTCCCTGTCCGTATAATCTGATATGTGCCATGCCAGCAGCCATTCTTGCATAAAATGTGAGCAAATTACTTGAGGAAGCTGTTATATGTCAAATGTTCTTAGAAACTTCAGCTTTATAAATAGTTATAAGTCAATGTAAGTAAGCCAATGATTGAATGCCTTGTAAGTAACCCACAACTGCCCTAAGAACAAAGGAAGTAAGTCATATAATGTGGAGAGTGTAGACTAGTATGGGGAGAGTGTAGACTGACACTTCAAAAAGTATTTAAAGGCTAGCTTTGCCAATGAGCGTTTTTACCTCCAACCCTGTGACCAGACCAATCAAAACATGTAAAATATAGCTGCAAGCAGCAGTTATGTGGGCAAGGCACAGGGAATAGGCCTCAATTAAGGAATATTCAATTGTAATTCACTGACAATAAACAATTACAGCTATCCTCTTGTTCTCATCTTGTGGTGCAGCATACTGTCATAACACTTTCATAGCATACATATGATTGGACATCAGGGCCGGTATTCACAAAGCATTTTAAGGGTAAAGGTGGATTAGTTGTGTCGTAACTCCGGAGCTTGTCAATTTAGCAGAGCAACTCCGAAAAGATAAAAATAATGGGCGTGTCACTCATAAATTTAGGAATCCTAAATGTTTGGGATAAGAGTATTTCACAAAGGGTTTGAGAGCTAAAAACAGCTCCTAAGTCCAGGAGAAGTTAGAAGCAGTCAAGAGGACTTCTAAGTTGACATGCAAACTAAAGACCTACTCACAGCGATCTGAAAATCTGCTGCTGCGGCTATGGCAATCGCGTCAACACTGGAGATATTGAATGATACAGAGCTCATAAAACTGGAGGTACTGCCTAATGAGGGTATTATATATATAATATTATATATATTATATATATAGATACCCGCTGATTGTTTACGAGATGCAGACATGTAACCAATTGACTAGTCAGTATTCTTGGTTTCATGTTAAATCAGTGACACGTAGGCTACATTTGTATTTTAGAATCTTTATTAGAATATAATAGGGGTGCATCGGATCATTTTTCGGATCAGCAAAAAATTATAACGGGGGCCAAAGGCGCGTTTCCACCAAAAATTACCAGGAACTATTCTCAAGGAATTGAATGAATGATAATTTCAGTTTTTAAATTTAAGTTATTTCACTAAATCTTTATTCTAAAATTTCACAAAAGACATTTTTAGATTCAGTACGCCTTAGGCAATTTAACTAGGGTGGTCTTATGCCTGAATTATCTCATCTCATCTCATTGTCTAAGCCGCTTATTCCTGGTCAGGGTCGCGGGGGGGCTGGAGCCTATCCCAGCATGCATAGGGGCGAGAGGCAGGAATAAACCCTGGACAGGTCGCCAATCCATCGCAGGGCACACAAACACCATTCACTCACACACTCATACCTACGGGCAATTTAGACTCTCCAATTAGGCTAACGTGCATGTCTTTGGACTGTGGGAGGAAACCGGAGTACCCGGAGGAAACCCACGTGGACACGGGGAGAACATGCAAACTCCACACAGAAAGGCCCCCGGCCTGGATTCGAACCCGAGACCTTCTTGCTGTGAGGCGACAGTGCTATCCACTGTACCACCGTGCCGCATGCCTGAATTAATTTAATTAAATTAAAAGATCGCTAATGTTTAAATTTGATTTAATTCGGTCGCGTTTCTAAAAACATGCCTCCAAGAAAGGCATTTAGTATGAAAAACAAAGCAAACCAAAACATACATGGTTGTCTATCTCTTCACTGTAACTCTGCATCGAGATTTAGGGAATTGTTACTTTAAAACATAACAGCGGCAGAAAAACTGTATTTCTCTATGATGGTTCAATTTAGCTATTAATCCACGGATCATATGCGTGCCGAACCGTGGGGGTTGATCCATACGGATCACGGATCAACTGCGATCCGTTACACCACTAGAATATAACAGGAACAGGTAGGCCTACATACCTCTTTACAGTAATATATCATTTATTTTCTAGGTTGAAATCGCGGGCAGAGACCCATCCCCTATATCAGCCAATCGCTGTGGGCATTCTGAGTAAGCTCGTTCATGAGACACAACGTCATCCATAGCAACGATGTAAACCCCGCCCTCACTCTTAGCTTGAAAATTCTAGGACTTCTTTAGTATGAGTTTGTCTTTGCAGCTTTGTGAATAGGTTTTAAGGTGGGACTTAAAGGGACCTAAAGGTTTTAGTGCGATTTAGGAGTACTCCTAGTGGTAAGATAAAATTATTTGTGAATACGGCCCCAGATTTGTAAAAGCTGCATGAACTATACCCAGGAAGCACAAAAGATGCATTATCAAACAAATGTGTAGAATGTGTACTACATTGGTGCCAGAGGCATTATGGAAAATCATAATATCAGCATGGCTAAATATTTCTAAGAAGTCTAAAGTATTGTTCTCAAGTTTTACATTTCAGAAGCTTTCTGTTCCAAAAAGATGAAAATACAAATGTTTTAGTTGTGCTTTAGTTGTTGCATATATAAAATAGTTATCTGCATATCTGCAACCTATTTACATGTAGTTACACATTTTATATTTAAATATAAGCTATTGAAATATGCATATGGATGAAATGGCTTCATACACAAATCATATTTCAAACTGGGTACAATTTATATTGTCTAGGTAAATCTGTAGTGTATCATGTAATGCCATTTTATATAAGTATTCACTAAGCTGAGGTGAAGGGCATTCAAAATGAGCAAAAGGGGTGTATGTCAACAATAGCTAACAGGGCAGTTAGTGTAACAATCCTGCACAGAGCCATGCTGGCCTCACAGTCTCCCTCACACACTACTGCTCACTTCATCACTTCATCTCATTTTAAAACGAGGATTAAAGCTATGGAGGAAAGTGAAAATGCTTTGCCCCATAGTTGCACCACACATTTAGACTGCTCTTGTGTAACCAGATGTGAAACTGTGAACATTTGGTTGTCTGCCTTTATGTTAAATGTTGTCATTTTTGAAGTGTCTGTAATCTATTGTTGCTTTCTTGGCCAGGCCTCTCTTGAAAAACAGATTTCTAATCTCAATGAGACTAACCTGGTTAAATAAAGGTTAAATAAGCAAAACATTTAAAAATCACTGTCTGTCCCAATGCAAACTTGAAAACTGAAAAACCCCTTAATGAGTTTACAAGCATGCCTTGATCTACGGTCTCCATGAACTGAGGCTTTTCATTTCACCCGCTACTTTCCTGAACCACTGGCTCTGCGAGACTCACTCACTAATTCTTAAGAAATTTTTTACGACAAAGTCAAATTAAATCCACATAGACTAAAAGTCTTACAATAAAAAAGAGAAACAGACTGCATTCATAGCATCTGAAGTATTATGTAATAACAATAATAATGCTAATCACTATTATTAATATTAATGGTATTATTATTGTTGTTATTATTATTATTATTATTATTGTTGTTAATTGTTATTATTATTGTTACTATTGCTGCATCTACGTTCAACACTACAGGTTACTACAGGAGAGCTAGCACTGATGGGATCTCTCAGTGAAACAAGAGAGCTAGCGCTGATGGGATCTCTCACTCATAACAGGAGAGCTAGTGCTGATGGGATCTCTCAGTGAAACAAGAGAGATAGCGCTGATGGGATCTCTCACTCATAACAGGAGAGCTAGTGCTGATAGGATCTCTCAGTGAAAACATCTGGTAACCTGTGGGCACCTGGTTAATATCTGGGGGTGCTCGTGCAGAGGTGACCCTGAGGAACCTGGACCCTACCTTGGCATTATGAAGCCAACTGTGCACCATCACTACAGAATCAAGGCCATCGTCAGAAAATAACACAGCCCAGACAAGCAATGTATAGACTTTAGGGCTCAGCCTGCACTTGAGTTGAGTACATTTTTACGGGCTGATATGCTCTCTTTGATATGTAGACTGCTATACATATCATTTTGCACGTTCATAAATACAGTATGCAGCTGTGCTTTCTCCTGTAATTTCCTAACCCTTACTTTGTACAGTAAAACTGTGATGTTGCAAGGCTCTCTGTGGGGCTTGGATGGGGTGAGGGTGTGTGGGGCTTCGAGGCGGCATGTGCCAGCCTGAGGCTACCTCCCCACAGAGCAGCCAGGGAATGGCACAAACATTCCCTCCTGGTTTTTTTTTTTACAATGAGATCCATGTGAACATGGAAAGACAGACCAGTGTGATTTGGAGGTAAGAGTTTGGGCCATGCAATAAAATTAATAGTATTTTTAAATAACTGAATAAACATCTCCTCCAACATCATGAAGTTGTCATACATTTTGATTACATTTATATTTCTCAAATTCATATATATATAATATATATATACATACATATACATATATACATATACATTTATATTTCTCATGAATATTGCCGTAATCCCTATAATTTGCCCTTTGTTTTCATGCTATGTAAATTTCATGTGAAACAACCGTAAACAATTTCAAGAACTCAAGCATACCACCTTGTCATCAGATGCTAAGAAGACAATTGCAATGATAAGGCAGACATTAATTTCACTTAAAGTAATAATTACACTTCTGACAGATCTTCCTTGTTTCCTATCAAAATGTAATTCTGCACTCTTCTAAGGGGAATAAAAGGGAACAGAAGTACAAATTCATCTCGGGTAGTTGGCCAAATAACCATGCCATATAAAAGGGAGAAAGAAGATGTATTATGAATCAGTAAAAATAATATATTTTGAAGTGTATTTCAGAGGGGAAGAACATGTACATATACACATTTGTTATTGGCACTGGGTCTAAAAACAGAAGAGAGAGACTTTGATGGAGATGTGACGTGAGGATGTTGTGGTTCTTACCTTTAGCATCTCTTTATACTTGCCCATCTCCGAGTGGGCTGTGATGAGGCAGCCCAGCACCCGGAACTTCCCCCCAGGGTCTGATGTCTTCACCAGAACCTCACCCACACGCTTAAGGCCTTCTCCGTCTGGTTGGACTGGTAGAGGCGTAGACCTTTCTCGATCTGGTGCTTGGTTTGGTCCTGGCCCATCTCTGCTGTGAGGAGCCTCATAAACGTGTTCGTTCACTCGGATGTGACAAGAGGAGGGGGAGAGAACGGTGCCTTGCTCGGAACTGTTGAAGAGGAAGTCCTCCTCCGAAAGACGTCCTTCCCCAGAAACAAAATTTTCAATCCCACCGTCGGTTCTAAGTGCAAACGGATGAACGAGAAATCAGATTGTCCAGTCCAAGGTGGTTAATGGCCGACATCCTCCCTCCTTGTCACTTCGAGGGAAAGCTGGGCGGGAGTGCAGAAGGTCCCAGCAAACGGCAAAGTGTTCTCGGAGCTTGCTATGAATCTTGTAATGGCACAGGAGTAAAACAGGTCCCTGACGCACAGGATCTCAGAATGGCTGCTCTCTCCACACCCTGGCTGCAGGAATTTCGCCCACCCGTCTCAGCGCCAACACGGCAGCAGCTGGCCCTGTCACTCTGGACCATGTGTCACTGCAGGAATCTGGTCCTGCCCTCTGGCAGTCCCAAGGTCATAACAGGAGGTCCAACTGTTTCACTGCCTGTCCAATCCCCTCTCCATGCCCCCAACACCTCATAAAGCCACTCCCAAAGCCTTCCCACAACATGCCCACCAGATACCACCTACTCTCAAAGACAGCCAGAGAGATCGGGCCATTTTAAAAATGAGAGAGGGTGTAAAAGTATAACCAAGCTATTTTGCAACCCAGTAGGAAGCAGCGCTCGCAGTGAATGGCAGTTTTTTTGGGTGGGCCTTATGCAAGAGTGAATGTTCCCCCCCTCCTCCCTGGGAAACAGAATCTCAGAATAGTTCACAAAGGCTTACATGTTACTGGTCTTGAGTTACAGCTACAGAGCCTCTAGAAATATATAAATGGGATCACTTCCACTCTGGTGTGATGTTTTCCCCTTCACTCCCAACCAGGATACAACTCTCACCTCCATTGATCAGGTTGGTCAGTTTTCCAAGATAAACTCAGGAGGCTTTTTCAATACTCCCAAAAGCTGCCAGGCAGGAGAGACAATGCAACGGGCTACAGTAAATGTAAAAGATCTCAAACGTGTGTGTAATTCTGCGGGTGAGCAGCAGGGACACTCCCTCCTCACACAAAGGCACATCCGATGGACACACTTAAGAGGATGAGAGGACTTGCGGCTGCTGCAGGGGACTTTGTGGCAGGCCCACCAACCGCGCTGCATCTATGAGACACCAGACGACGCACTGCTGCTCTCAGTTACACACACACACAGGTGGCAGGAGACAGCAGGCCTGGAAGCATCTCTTCCCCAGAACACAAACACATATCTCACAGCACATGGAGTCTACAGTCATTAACACATCAAGGCTAAACAATGTAAACATACAAAACATGTATCTCGTCTTTCATTTTTTTCAACAATATGGGAGTTCAGTGGCAAGACAAGAAGTCTTTGTCAAGGGAGAGCAGAGATTTAAGGAACACTATTTGTCACTTACTCCAGTTACTCATCTCCCACTCCACTTGAATTCTCCACATACACAGGAAGATGTATTATTAGAAAGTCTTTACATTGCAGATGGTGGAACTCTGGCATCCTGTTGTGGCATAATAGATTAAAGTGATAATCTATTCCCACAACACTAAATACTAGATTAGGAAGATAACAGGAAGGGACCATACACTTATAGAATGACTCACCTCTTTTCCGGTTCCTGTCAGTGCCTTGCCACCATGTGACATGGAGATGAATGCAGTTAATATAAGCACAACAATGATGAAACACTGTCTTAATATAATTCATTCCTAATGTTCATCCCACCTCTGAAAGGACAAAACATGAGTAAGAACAGGAAGCTTGACCTGGCTTCCCTGTCAACTCAACTGGATATAGAACAAGGGTTCCCAAACTGTGGGTCACCACAAAAGTATGACAGAAAAACAATTGTACCATCTATCTAGGGCCAAGCATTTTTGCAAAAAAAATTAAAAATTCTCAACAAAAAAATTAATCATAATCCAGGAATCAAAATCTTGTTTTATATAGAATTTAACCATAGACCAATGACAAAAAAATGTTGCCTAGTGTACTGTACTCCAAATTAATTGCTTATATCTTCAAAACTATAAAGGGTGCAGACATGATTATGGAATACTTTTATAGAAAAACATTTACTATTATGGATAATGCATCAGAGCATACTACAAGTAACTGCAAAAATAAAGGAAACACTTGAGTAAATGAAGGGTTCTGGTGTCTCTGTTATGGTGTGGGGTACATTTTCCTGGCATGGATTAGGTCCACTCAACTCCTTAGAGGGCAAAGTAATAAGAATAAATACAAAGACATTCTGAGTGATCACCTTCATCCCATGATGAAGCATTTCTCTTCTGATGGGAGTGGTCTCTTACAGGATGGAAATGCCCCCCTCCACAGGGCACGAGTGGCCACTGAATGGTTTGATGAGCATGAAAACAATGTAAAGAATATGGCATGGCCGTCTCAGTCACCACATCTCAACCCAATTGAACACTTATGGGAGATTGTGGAGCAGCGTCCTAAGATTGCGTTTACCACCACCATCAACAAAACACCAATGGAATTTTTTGTGTTGTTTCCCTGCAATAGAGGCATTCCCTGACAAGGCATAGATTCTAAAAACTGCTGCTTGACACACACACTCACACACACAATCAGATATACATTACTATTGTATTCTGAGTTTTTGGAGGTGACATTTGACTGTTTTGCCCTGAGGTCCGGTCTCATTCTCTGTCCAGTCACAACTTCTATAGTGTACCTAAGGCCTTTGCTGATTCCTAGCGTTATGAGGGTGAAAAAATGTTCTTGGAGCCTGGCAGGATGGCGCAGCGGTCTAACGCACCACACTTCGGAGTGGTGTGCGCTGCATTTCAGGGGCGCGGATCGAAACCCGCGTCTCTACCAGACCGGCCCTGGTCGTCAGCCCGATCGGAGGCGGCATTTGGCTGTCCGCCTCCGGGGAGGGGTGAGGGAGAGCCGGCACGAGTTCGTTGAGGAGAAGGTTAAGGAGTCCGTGGAAGATCTCCCGTCTCGAAAGAGGCGGGAACACTCAACCAGGAATGTGTGTCTCGATCCCGAAGGACAGGCGATGGACTCATGAAGGTGGGGAATTTAAGTAAATAGAGGGTTTAATTGGCAACCAAATTGGGAGAAAAAATCTGAAATAAATGTATTAAAAATTTTTTTTTTTTTTAATGGTTGTTGTAAATAATTATGCTGCAATTTAAGGCTTGCCAATATATTTTTTTTATGAAGCACTGCCATTTGTGGATAATTTACCATTCTGACACAGACCCACCTGCTCAAGATGTACAGCACCAGATTATGACTCTGGGAAATTCCTTAGGTCATCAAACCAAGGGCTTGGCAGTGGCTGGCAGTGTAGTGTAATGGTTAGGGAGCTGGGCTTGTAACTCAGAGGTTGCAGGTTCAATTCCCAGGTGGGGCACTGCTGTTGTACCCTTCAGCAAGGTACTTAACCTGAATTGCTCAGTAAAATATCCAGCTGTATAAATGGATGGTATGTAAAGAAATGTAAACTGTGTAAGTGGCTCTGGATAAGAGCGTCTGCTAAATGCCTAAAATGTAAATGTAAATGTAATGTAATAATCCCTAGGACCAGGCTTATACAAAAAGGTGACTTTTATTCCCTTGCTTTGAATTGCATTTAATACCTTTTTATTGTTCTTATTCTTATTGTTCATTTTCTGTATTTTATTCTCTTGCTTTTATCTTGCTTGTTGTATGTCTTGTTTTATGTTTACTGTTTATCCTTCTCCTCCCCTCACAGTATTTCAATTGCTACTGCTCTTTTACCGTGTGAAGTACTTTGTAACTCTGTTTAGAAAGGTGCTACACAAATAAAGATTGATTGATTGAGATTAAGCAACAATGTTGTAGCTCTGCAGTTTTGTTTGTTTAAGTATTAATTTATGTTGCTAGCAGCGGTGGTCTAAACTGAATAAACCACTCGTTGTGCAGTTGTATGAAAATGCACAATGTGATGTGGTACGGTCCCGAGTAAAACGCAGAGCCTATCTTTCTTTTCAGGTCGTGTCAAACGCTTAACCCACTGACCATGGGGGGGCGGACGGGTGCCTAACGCGGGTAAATAAACCGAACCCGATTTAAAACGCTTGCATATGTTATAGTTAGGGTCAAGAGTTTGATACTATCATCTGACCCGCAGGGAACTTGTATTTCAATCGGTATCCTCAAAGGCGCCCCTCTATCCACTCAATTGGCACCGTAACGTGACTAATTTTACCTCTCAAGGACGTAACCACATATTAAACATTGTGGGGGGGTTAATGAAAGGGAATGCTTTATATCTACAAATTATTGGGGGGACAGATATGACTGTTTTGAATATCGAAGAATTGTGACCGTTATAAAAGTAAAATGCTTACATAACACTGTGAGGGTGAAAGAAAGCACAGATGAACATGCATGGAACGTCAGACGAGTGCAACAGTATCCGCCTGGTGCACCGCACACAGACGGATTTCATTTATTTTGCACAACTTGCAGTATAATGACTCCTAAAAAATGGAAAAATAAGCATTTACAAGCAAAAAGCATCAGCTAAGGTCTGAGATTAACACTGAGGGGAATCATCTGTCAGCAGTCCTGTATTTTGGGCATTTACCTGACTAACCCTCATCAACTAAGAAATAAACCGCGTTTCTTTCAACCAGCTCACAGATTTCTAAAGGCTGTCAGGACTTCGACGCCAAGCAAGTTTACAGTCTCGATGTGACATCCCTGCCACTAGGCCCGGTTCAAGGCTTTGATGATAATTATAGATTTGAGCTGAGCAATTACAAATTATTTGCACAAGGAAACGACACTGCAATGTCACTGGGAAATTCTAGGATAGAACTGAAAAAATATTTCCATATCTTACACAACGGCAAAACGATAGGCTACTTGTTGGTTGTAACCAATTATGTCGATGCATGTAGCTACTTTCAAGTTTTCACGAAGAATCGTTAATCACGAGCTATGTTTCCATTCACATGTCAAACGAATTTCTAGCGAACTTAAAGGTCGCAAAAATAACGTGCGAGTTTTTCCGGTGAAGGTACGTTTCGATTAAACCGGGTTTTGGCGAACAAAACCATTAGAAAAGCCGTTCTCCCGTGATGATAGCCGAAACAGCTGACTAAAATGTTGCCACATGACTTTGCCCGACGTCAACAATTGGACTGTCAAAAAACTTTTAGAAATATTTTAGAACCTTACATTTTCATTTGATTTGTGTAGCCTTTATAACAGTCATCATGTTTCATATAATTCGATTTTCATAAATCGTGCTGAGTGGTTAGGTCGGCTAATTTAGCTAAGAGACGCACAGTAACCACAGGCTACAGCAGCGCAAAAACAACAAAATGAACGAACGCACATAAACATAGTTATATACATTTAAAATGAAATCACCACTATAATTACTCTCTTTAGGTTTTTCTGCTAGAGCTAATCTCACACAAATGTGACAGGCTGTGACAACTGCAGAAGTGATAGGCGGAGCTCTCTGTCTCCGAGTTTTGTGTTGCCAAACCAACCAATCATAAATTGGGAAAATATATTATTTTGAACAAGGCATTTTTATGGTTGTCTAAGCCACAATGATTTGGGTAATCAGTTGTTTGTTTAGTTTGCCAGATGTTTCTAGACACCGAGAACACCTCGTAGTTCTCATGAAACTTCAGGAGAAGAGGGTAGAGGTCGAGGAAACGAGCAGCACCGAATAAATCACCTGATGCGACGTTGATAAGCGATTCAAGCTGTAGGCTATGCTCGAAAGTGTCGCTTAACTGTACGACGTGACCATTATAGGCTTAAAGAAAAATGTTGAATAAATCATCCTCAAGTCAATATTTATCAGTATTTTAGAACATAATTCTTAACTAATGATTCACAGCACGTCATAAATGATCAATCCATGTCTATTTTGATGCATTTCAGGATTTACACAAAGACGGCTGTTTTAAACATGTAATTCTTAGTTCTTTATCAATGTTATTAGGTTTGCAACGTAATGCAATTGTATGTGCTTCAGGTTTTGTGTTTGTTCCGAAATACGTTTATTTTTTAACGTGTTTCTTTCGTGCATTAATTACTTGGCAAGTAATATATAAAGGAAATGATAACCGATCCAGTCCTTGATTTATCAATAGTCACTGCTACGACGCTGATCAATACTTCCGCATTAGTTTCTCTGTGTAATTACACCCTTCTGACCTTACATGTATTTCTGGTGGAAAGGCACTAGTCAATCTTTCACACAGCACTGAAAAACCCTTCAGGAAGAGTTCTTTGCCGAAGTGTTTCATCATTGTGTGACGTCATGGACCACAATGCCTTTGATAGGATCGATGGCAGGTGACGCAGGTGTGTAGGGTGTCCGATCTCCTCCCAACTTATCTCTGTGCTTCTTCCCTCGTCCTCTTTACCTTTTTTTAAATACTAATTTGAGATATGTTAAAACATTTAGCATGTTTTTGTATATTGTTCCATGACCATGGTGTATGCATTTAGAACAAAGATTCCTCCTCCCCCATTTCCCTCGTTCTACATTTACATTTTAAGCATTTAGCAGATGCTCTTATCCAGAGCGACTTACAAGATGTGCATAAATACATGGTAGGAACAATCATAGTACACGCAAGAGATCAGTGCACTAATACAGCGATAGACATCATTGCAGGCAGCTGCGTACCATACCTGTAACACTAGGAAGGAAAAGGTTAGTAATTTGTTCTTTTTTTAAAATGGAGTAAGCAGGGGTATAGTGTTGAGCAAGTAGGCAGTGGTGATGACAATTAGCTAGATGTACAGAGTTCAGTGGTAGTGGAGTCTGAACAGGTGGGTTTTGAGTCTCTTGCGGAAGATCGCAAGTGATTCCGCGGTCCTGACCGATTGCGGAAGGTCGTTCCACCAGTGAGGGGTCAGGACAGAGAAGAGACGAGACCACGAGGAGCGGCTGCCAGGCGCCCGGAGGGATGGGGCAGTCAGTTTGCCAGAGGCGACCCCATGCCCTCCCTTCTACTTCTCACATATTGTGAAGTTGACCAGAAGTAGATGAAGTTTGTGAAGGCGCAAAACAAGGAAGTAGTTTTAGGACACAGCCCATGTCTGTCTCAGTCATGCACAGTACTGAATGGTGGCCTGTTGCATGTTTAAATGTCATCTGAATATGCAGTTTATGCAAATATGTTAGATTGGGGGCCAAAAAAACTCCAAGAAATCCTAACCATAACCATTTTGAGCTAAAGGCACTCTTTATGATATGGGTTTATGAACATGGGCACAGATGTTAACGCACGTTAGTCATTCAGAACCTTACCCGTTCTGAGGAAGTGGGAGTACATCTGAAGGATTCATGTATTCTGTAGAGATTGCCAGCAGAAATAAGTCAAATAAAGAATTTCAATTCACAGTAAAAGTACACCTTATGAAACATTTGGATGGCTGAAGTGTGAACAGTTTTAGTTCCCAAAGCTGAAGATCCCCTGGAGAGGTACCTCAAAAAGATGTCCTTCACATTTTATTTTACAGCTCAGCATTCCATAAAATATTTTGGTGCCGACATGCTGCCCAAACTAGCTGAAATGTTAAATGCTTCTGCATTACCAGCCTCATACATGGTTTTTACCTTCATGTATAAAATAGCTGCCAATTTCTGGCCAAGAATCACTAACCTTTGTTGGAAGCTAGTAAAGCTAATTCACACCCAACCCCAGTACAACAAATGGTACCCGACACTGATGTGTTGAGACTTGGCTTGCAGGGTCTGTAATGTCCCATACCCGTATAATGTAAAAGCTGTGAAACCGTTGGATCACAGGGTTGGTGGGCACCAGATCTCAGACCATGCAAGTGTAATTAATAATGAGTCATGCTAGCACTCTGCTAGTCCTGTGTCAGTAAAATGTATTGGAAAATAATCCCAGACAGTGCATGTGCATCTTCTCAAAGTTGAATTGTACATGAACAAAAGGGTACTACACTTGGCATACAAAATGACTGACTTTTTTTTGAGTGTGCAATTAACTTACTGTCCCAGTAAAGACGAAAGGTATGAAATCCTTGCGTGCCAGCTTGTTCCAATGTTTTATGCCCACCTGCATTTATCCATTAAAAAGCAGTGTGTGCCATTTAATTTTGTAAAGTCACACCTATAAATAACTCTCAATTAAAGAAGTCGCCACAGGATGTTCATTCCCCAACGTTTAATCTTACTGCAGCACAGACTGTAAAGTTTGGTCATTGTGGCAAATTCTACAAGGTTTCACTTTTTTTAAATTTTATTTCAAATTCACATTGTGAAACAGATTAACATTTTTTTTCTAGTAGAAAAGGCAAAAACTGTACAAAACCTAGTGTTAAATACAATCAATCACTTAGTACCAATTAAAAAAATTAAAAAAAATAAATCACATTTCTCTCAAAGAGTACATTTAAACTCACAGAAAAGCAGCACAAGAATGGGAAGGTGAGTTGCTAGTGTCTCAAATCAATGAAACAACCACAGTCTATCAGAAGATCAAACATTTTGGTTCAGTTTTTTTATTTTAAACATTTGCACAGATTTTGGGAGGGGGGGTGATCCTTCACAAACCAAAGCTCATAGGGGAGGGGGCAGCTTGCCAACAATGATCATTAATATCAACTAACAAATATAAAATATGGCAAAATGCCAAAACTTGCCCCCCCCAAAAAGAAAATAATAGCTGCCAGACTGCATCACTCCCACTGGTGATGTGATTCTAAACGTGACACAGGACATACAGCAAGCTGGCTCAAAACCAATGGAGTGGTATTAAAGATAGAATAACCAAAAGCTGTGTGTTTAGACTACAGCAATTACAAATCACCCAGTTATTTGTGGAGAAGAAAATTGTGAGGGTTTTCACCCTTACAAAAATGACCACTCGGATATCAAACCTAAGAACTGCAGCCTCATAAGGCATGTGCTAAACAAATCATTGGTATGACACACGTCTACATTTAATTTTTACTGTACCTTCCAAAGCATTGCTTTTGGTCATCTTTAAACTTTACTTGCTATTCATGTAAAATTCTGTTCAACTCATAAGTATTTAACAAAATTAAAAAGAGATCACTAAACACACTACACTAGTTCCCACCATTAAAATATGAGGCCTACATTTAAGAGCAAATATTGAGAAAAGGTAGGCTATTCTTTTAGAAAATTAAAATGGACAGCTTGCACAGTACTGCATTATAAAATAAAGCCATTTTCACATTCTGCTACGCTGAGAAGTGACGTATTCAGAAAATGAATGTGCATTGCAGACGGACCTAGTTATAAAAGGCAACAATTAGCTGAACAAACAAGAAATGTACCTTGCATGGCACCCAAACGCCTTCTCCTCGTGCTTGACATCACTCAAAGAAATGATGATCTCCAGCCTCAATATTGGGGTCAGTGACAATAGACATGTAAGCTACATTGAGCTGTGAGACACCGCATTTTAAATTGCAACTTGAATGAGTATTCTACTGGTAATTAACGCAGACTCGGAAGGGTGATGGAAATGTAGATAAATTAACACATTTTGTTTGAAAAATTGATGGGGTTTGATTTGCAAAACTGAAATGTGTTTTAAACCCAATAGAACTCACAAACAATGCAAATATCCCATTTCATAGACCACTGGACATGACATTGAGAATCTAATTGTATAAAGGGGCTTTACCACCATAGTCTAAACACACACTGAGAATTTGAAATGGCTGCCCTTCCAATCTGCCACATCAACACTTTAAAACCATGAAACCAAACCCTTTTTGTTGTTGCAAGGATTAAACCAAGAAAGCAACGTAAAAGATACAAATGTGACCAACAGCAACATGCGAAACTTTTGGCACTAGTTTATTCATTTTATTTCTTAAACAAAACTATATCACATTTTGCTGAGGATTTCAGTGCAGTTACGGAAAACACATGCAAGATATAGGCTATTCTAAACTAATTGTGACAACTCAGTTCTGCTTACTTTACTTTTTTTCACCTCAGACTGATTTCCACACGAAAGAAAATTAAAAACAAAAGATGTCCCTGTGATGGCTCAACACACTAAACTAAAAGGCAATTCAAGTGGCTATTATAAAGACGGCACTCTGTTAATTAACTCCCAAAAAATACATCATGCCAACCTAGCACAAAATCACAAAGTCATCCTCAGTTTCAGCAAAATGTGATCAAAGACATCCTAAAAAAAGTTTTGAATTTACATGTGGAACACACACCTGAAATCACACACACACACACACACACACACGCACACGCACACGCACACACACACACACACACACACACACACAAACACACAAAAGTAGATTCTATCAGCTGATAGGCTGCATCTAGACAAACTAACGAAAGGTGCGCCAAAAAGACTGCTTTGAAAGAAAACGGAAGAGAAAAAAATGCAAGCTAGACTATAAGATTAAAATAAAACAAAAAAGTTTTTTGCAAAATCTAGTGGTTATGTTAGGAAGTTCTAGAAAAATAGATTCTCTTTTACTCGTAACAATATTCAATGTAACTTTGTAAATACTTTGAACTAGCAGTCTTTCTAACGCACCAAATTGGCAGCACAACAGAAATGAACACAAAAAACAAACAAAAAACTGGTATAATTAATAAGCGTCAAAAGTTAACACAAGGTCAAAGGTGAAATTTCAAGCGTCAGAGAAGCGCAGAGGACAACGACTGGACGATGAACTTTTGACGTCACATCGACATGCTAGGCAAACGATGAACAAACGGGCACGAAGATATCTAGAACAAAACAGGGAGAACAACCTAGTTAAGGCAACAACGAAAAAAGGAAAGGAAAAAAGGAAATCATAAATGATCATCTTAGCATGAATCTGTACAGGTAACATAGACATAGTCTAAACACTAGACAATTAATGCAATGCACAGGAGAGCAGGACGGGAGGGGGGTTATGAGCAACATGCCAACAGAAGCCACAGATGAGAACTTCCAGCACACAGGGACAGCGAGACATCACACTGAAACACCACAGACCACCTACAGATGCACCTGTAAATGAGGTTTCCATGGCGACTGAGCAGCCACCACGATTACACATGGAGAAAAAAACGTCAAATCAGAATGCACCCAACTCATAACTATCATTTCTTTGGGGGGGTCAATATTTTTCCCTGTTTTCCCCAATTCCCAATGCCCAATCATAATTGTAAAGTCCCATTGCTGCAAGGCCCTCTGTCAATGGGAGTGTGCACAATAGCACATGCATTGTTGCCAGTCGGTGCTTCTTTTTGCTCCACAATCCACCAGCAAAGGCACTGGCCAGAGGAACCGCTATGAGGCGCTCCCCTCCCTGGACAAGGCTACGGCCAATTAAAAGCTTGCGCTTTTACATTTGACAGGACTTTATGTAGCCGTCTATGTGAGGTGTGACGTAATGATCAAACGCATCACATTTTTAAATATCAACCATGGAAAAGCCATGCTTCACCAAGAGGTCACCAGGTGGAAGGCAGAACTCTTGTAAATGTTTTGGGGGTAAATTTCATCCGTTTTGTTTTCCGGTTTTGTAAGAAATGTAATTTCTCAACTGAGAGCCATTGATACAAAATGTTGTAAATATGTTTGAGAAGCCTTAGACGAGACACAGTAACAATAATAAAATTCAAAAAAGAAATGGACAAAAACTATGGTTTTATTACATTTTCAAGTCACTGCTTTGATTAAAAGACTATCAGCCCCTTTCACTTTGTAAACAAAACCTCTGCTTTTGAAAGCATTTGGCACATTATTCCAACTAGTATGCATGGACAGTCTCCGGCTATTCACATTAAGGCTTCAAATCAACACCGTGACGAGTTCATGTTACGATGTGCTGAATCACACAAGGACATGCCAAACATGCAGTTTCCGGGCTTCTCTGAACACGCTATAAAACCCTGCTCGTTTTTCAACCCTGCTTATTTTTTTTTTTTACACTTTCCCATGAGTCATGTAAAAAAATAAAAAAAAAAAAAAAAATGTTTTTCAGCAAATTAGTTTTTTCACCAGCTCTCGTGTTACCAGACAAACAGGACATGCAGTATTTAGCCAATGTTGTTTTTGCGTTGAAATTCATGCTAAGTGTCATATTGCCAGTTATTCCTGTTGCTCAGCACAGTTGAAGCTGATGGGCGTGAGAGTGGAGTGGCCTTGGTCATACAGGTTCTAATACAGACAAGGATTTTAGACAGCGACGGTTTGCTCGCGTGTTGAGTACTGAGATACGTTTTCTTGTTATTTTCACTGTTGTCAACAATACACATTTAGTGAATGGGCTACACAAGTCAGTAGTTTAAAACTCACACATTTGAATATATTAACCAACTTAACATCTTGAGTCTACAAAACACTTTTTTTTTTACTTTATTATTTTAAATCAGATAAATAATTTAGGCAATAAATAGTCTCAAACACTCAGGAGAAGTATAAAACCTCTATAAAAATAGAAAAGTCATAATAGTTTTGTAATATACATCATCTGGACAATTGTTTCCATTTATATAAAAACTTCATTTTAAGACCCTGGAAGCTTAAGAACTTTTTTGATTATCATTTTTTGTTGTTGTACAGAACGCTTATTTTACGTCACCAATTTGAAAAATACTTTTAACGCATTTGTTTTAAAAACTACTACAATAAATATATTCATACTTGGAAAAATCTATAGGAAAGCCAGTATTCTGAGGGTTTGTCTATGCACTCTAAGCAGTTCCAACATTTTGAGAGGTAGAACACTTTGTAGCTGTATAGGGGATGATGAATGATTACAAAACTTTTGTTAAAAACAACCAGATATGGGGGGAAAAAACAAAAACAAATGTAAAGCCTAGCATCATTTTGTATCACTTTTCTCAATTAGCAGGAAAAAACCCAGCAAGAATGGTTCTCCATTGTGTCTGACTTAATTTAAACATTTAAGCAACGTGTTTATATAAAGGAAATGTCTTTTTTCCCCTCCATCATACTTTTGATGGTCCTTAATTTCTGCAAGTGTGATCACATTCACTGCCAGAGAGAGGCGTGAGATTTGGTATAGCTCAAAAGGTGAAACTGGCAGCAATGGGGAAAAAATTAAATTATGAAACAATGATTTACACTGTGTGTATGTTTCAGTAGGGAGGAATGCTAAAGATTTCAGAAAATTTAATATATAGCCCAAGTGAGAATGAGAAGTTTGTATTTATTATTTAGTGGTTTCAAAAAGAAAAACTACAAAACCTTGTAAGGACCTATAGGCACACAGATTCCTAAGTGGATATGAACATGCTAGGGAAAGTTCCCTATTAAAATGTAGAACATTAAAGTGCATCCATCACACCAAACCAAAACCATTACCACATTTAGGGTAGGGGTGTGCTGAACACAGTTGAGTATTTGTTAAGGATATGGCTACAAAACAAGTAATTTGGCACATTAATCAAAATCAGGGGATGGATACATTTCTAGAAAATGTGTAGTTCACAATATGATGGTTGCAATTGTATTATGTCCCTGAAGCTCCTGTAAACTATATCAGTTAAAGTTACTCCAAATCATATTGGAGTCCTTAAACTCCCAATACAATTCTGTGTATCCAACTTGATGCTACAACAGCTAAATGAACCAGTACAGACTAAGCTACATTAGTATAACCAATAAAATGCATTTAACCCAGCTACCGATTCAATAAACCTGATTGGAAAAGTATTGCACTTTAGTTTGATATTCTCTTAAACAGTCTTTTCGGTTGCAATCACAATCAGATATATATATTTTTTGCCAGAGCCAGCTAGCACTTCTTAAATGGATAAACAATACATAAACAACCAAATCAATGCTACAGTCCATTATTTTGTCTTAGTTGTATGTCATGTTTGTGTGGATAAATCTATACTGGTATCGCAAGAGTAAATTAAAAACACAGACTATTCTGAGTAACAGTTTACAGCGTTGCAGAAGAATTAAAGAGCAAACTACTTAATGAAGTAGCTAGCTTGCTATGGGACTATGCACATAGCAACCTAGACATGATTTTATTAGGTGGAGAGCTAGAGTGCTATAGGACCTAGCTAACTTTCTATCTCTGTTATTGGCATGCATGATGGTCAGTTGTGGATACTTGTGCTGTTAGGACAAATGAATAGCAAGTTTTGTACCTAATTTGCTAGCAAACTTTATGGTAGCTAGCAGTGTGCTAAAGCAGTGTTTTTCAGTGCATCATAGGTGGCTCAGTAGAATCAGAAAATAGTCACTCTACTCATTAACATTCTAGCTACCCTTACCTTGCTAGTTATCTAGTGACAGTAGGCAAGTAGCGAGCTAGTTCATTGAGTAGCTAATAAAAAAAGGAACTTTAAAGCTGAATAGAATAACAGGGTTTTCTTTTCATTTTTAACCACTGGAACATTGGATCTTGTTGACAAAGCTAGCAGAAATGCCAGAAGCTTGCAAGCGAACAGGAGAGTAGCCATAACAGGGTCAACAACTTATGGTCACTTTTTTTTTTAAACCATATTTGGGCTGTCAAGGAAAATACCTTCTGAAACAGAACAGGAGCCCATGTTCAGAGCTATGCTACATTCTCCACAGTCCCAGATCCCTTCAGCTGGGTGCATGCCTATGTTTACAACATAGCTGACTAGCAAGTTAGAAGGCCAACAAAAACACTGCTACCAAGCAACATTCCATTATGTTATGAAATTGTGCAGTTGTACATGCCACCTATGCTGGTTTGTTCCATTAATGCCCTCCTCAATTCTACACTGATCAACCAGCTTTTAGTAAAACTCGTATTCAGCTAGTGTATGATGTCTAGTGGTGTAGGAGTCAGTGCCCTGAGCTTTCTGACCTTCCCCCTCCACCACTGCCCTGAAAGTACCCTGGATTCTTCGTTCGTACATCTGAACCCATACATTAGCACACATGTTCTTCTTTGGGAATATGTGCATCTGATTGAGACTTGCAACAACTCTTGTATATGCAAGTGAGACATCTCTCTTGCTTTCGCCGTCATTAAGTTTGCAATCTTATTTTCGCAATAACAATCACATAGAATCCATTCAAACATTCCATAAGAGGGATTCTAGACAGTGTTCTGTTTTCTTCTTACACGTTGAAATTCTGTTCTGAAAAGTGTACATTACGGACACAAGATCAAACTTTGTTGGACATTAACAGCTTCTGCATAAAATAAATTATTAGACATCATGCTTACGCGAGGGTCTTTACAATGGTATGATAGATACACTTTAAGTATTATTACAGCAAACAGTGAGCTATGATTCAAAATACAAATGGTCTTGAAATAAACTGCTTTTCCACTAAATGGGCTAAACATTATGTAAAACTAATATTGCCTATTATATATCTATAACAGCTAATATTGTAATCTCATACATTTGAATTATGTCTCTGAATTAAGCACAATTTCACAATAATAAGTTAAACAATTTGGCTCCAAGTAGTCTCCAGAAGTTTTTTGGGGAATGATAAAAAGAAACGGACTCAGTGCATATATGCCCTCTGCTTTACAAATGTTATTGAAGAATAAATCTAGCATGTGCCTCAAGACCAAACAAAGATGTGAACAATTCAACGAATGGAAACACAAATGGCTTTTCTGAAACTTTAATAGCACCCTCCCTCCTGAACATGGTTTTGCATTACTTTTAATGAATAAACATTCTTAATAGTCATTATTTTGTCAGACTTTGTTCAATAAATCTCACTCTTTTGGCTGAATATTCTTGGTCTTTATGTCTTCATGGGGTAAATAAATATAGATTTGTAGGAAATTGTGCATTGGCCTCCATGTATAGTGCTAAATGCCTACGCTAATGTTAGGGTGGACTTCACTGCAGGCACTGATATGACTGCATGGATACACTTCTGGTGCAAAAGCAGGAGACATTTATTTTGGCTGCTGGCTTTCACTGTGTAACACTTCCTTAACAACTTAAAATGTTACACAGCAAACTCCCATTTGATATGGCACCTTAAATAAAAAAAAAAAAAAAAATTACAGCTTTTTGGGGAAAAAGTTCAAAAACCACAACAGAAAAAAAATATCCAATTTTCAGTCGAACAAAAATGTAAATTTAACATTAGTTTGTCGCTAACTTTTTTGTTTGTTTGTTAATACATAGTATGGAACAACCCCAGAAGAGTGGAGTTCACAAACAAAAAAAAAATGTCACACTCCACTTACCAGAAAACCTTTCTAACCAAGTCCATTTGAGAGAAATTTCGCTCAGTATGGCTTGCTGTCGTTTTTGGATCTCTTAAGCTGCACCTTCAGCCGCTTCATTCCGATCTGGAAACCGTTCATCGACTGAATGGCTGCCTGAGACGAAACGGGATTGTCGTAACTTACGAAGCCTGCGAAGGGAACAGGAACAGAGTGGAAATGGTCACGCTTTCATTGCTCACCTCTTTCGCACGTCTGGTACAAATCAATGCTGCAAGAGTCGGAAATGGCAAAAGTAATAATAGCTTACGCTCAAAGCATGTCAGGATTGTGACATTTTATACTTTAATTGTGATTATTTAGGGGTAGAAATTCATCCAAAACCTAATGCGTGTTCTATTGGAGAGCTACCTATATTGCAGTTGGTTTGTAATGTTGGGACAATTTTGAGGGGTAGAATGGCCTTATTGAGGCCACCAATTACTGTTCAGGACAAAACCTTTTTTCTAAGAGGAAAAAACACAGTACACCAAAAATATTGTTTTCTTCAAAGTTGTCTGTTGTTCTTAACCTTATGCTAGTAAATGAAGATATAGCGACAACATACAAATTCAATGTTTTCATAAGTATTTCAATGATATATTAAACTATAAACTGTATTATAATAGGCACTATATTTCACCTTCATTATTCACATTTTCCTGGAATGGTTTGGGTGTACTTGTCTTCTTGGAAGGCATGGTCAATGTTAATCATTACTTAACGACATGGAGTGACCATCTTCACCCCAATGTTAAAGAACCGTTTTGCCTGCAGAGAGCAAGATGACAATACCCCCATGCAAAGAGTCATCGCTCAATGGTTTGATAGGCATGGCACTCTCCATTGTGGCCTTCTCAGGCAACAGATCCGATCCCAATCAACCACTTATGGGACATTCTGAAAGTCCCTGTTCTGAAGCCTGAGACAGTGCTTCCCACTTCCAACCGTGGAGCGTGAGTTGATTGACTTTCCCAGGGAAGGGTGGTGTCGTGTTCCTCCTGCAGAATCCCAGAAGCTGGTGCACACTACAGCATGGCACATACAGGCCATGTGGTGGTCCAACATTCTATTAAGTGACATTACATTTATGTTACCTTTAGGTGGTGGGAAGATGGTTCAATGAAACTGAGGTGGTTTGCAGATGAGTATTTTATGTGTATATATATATATATTTTTAACATTTATTTATTTATTATTATTATTATTATTTCAGCTGCCAGGAGGGTACTACAGAGCTGTGTGGGCGTCTCGTCATGTGTTTTTTTCCCCCTGCTACATTGCCTTTTGCATCCACCTTAAAAAAGTCCACTGTTTGCATTGTAAGTAGAGCAATAACAATAATAAGCAGTAACAATTAACATCTGTGTGATTCCACAACTGAATGCTGCTCTGGTGGAATGTAAGCATTTAATAGGAACATATGCCACATTAAGTAATGCTGATTAATACACAGTGATGCTTGACGGTTTGTGAACCCACTTCAGGTCCTGCCACAGCATCTCGATCGGATTTAGGTCAGGACTTTCACTTTGCCCATCCAAAACACAAAGCTTCTTTCTCCTCAGCCATTCTTTGATAGATTTGCTTGAATACTTCAGATCCCCGGCTTGTTGGAACACCCGCTTTTGGCCAAGTTTTAGCTCTCAGACTAATGGCCTGAGGTACTGTTCAAGAATTCTCTAATATCCCTCAAAATTCATGGTTCCCTTAATGATGTTGAGTCGTCCAGGCACAGAGGAAGAAAAGCAGCCCCAGATCATGACACTCCCGCCACCATGCTTGACCATAGGGATCAGGTTATTTTGGTGGTGGGCAGTGTTGGGTTTTCACCAGACATGGAATTTTTGATTGTGACCAAAAAGGTAGATTTTGGACTCATCGGTCCAGAGAATAGACTCCCAGAAACCTTCAGGTTTGTCCTGGTGGTCTCTGACAAACTTAAGATGGGCAGCTTGGTTCTTTTTAGACAGCAGAGGCTTCTTCCTGGCTACCCTTGCATGGCAGTTCTATTCAGCGTTCTTCTTATTGTTGATGGATGTGATATGACATCAGGTGTAGCAAGGGAGGCTTGCAGATTCCTGGATGTTATTCTTGGGTTGCTTTTTACTTTGATTTATTATTTTTCTTGTGGCTCTTGGTGATATTTTAGAAGGACTTCTAAAGTATCCACTTCTAGGCAGAGTCGCTCTCATGTTTAATGCTCTCCATTTGTATATTTGTCTTAAATGATTAAAACATTAAATGAACAACTAAAATCAATTGACAGCCCTAGTGTATATTTGTATATATCATGCCTTCATGCCACTGCATATCTCTCTGGACAGGAGTGTCCGCTGAATAAAATAAAAAAATAAAAAAAGATAAGGCAAGTGTAGCTGTACCTCTGACATGGCCAGGAATTGAATTCCAAAGACAAAATGCAAAGTGGCGAGATGCTCTGCACAAACCGCCTTTAAAGGGCTGAGAGACCACTAACAAAGCAGCCACTGAAGGCAATTCAAAGTAGCACAACTTTATCAAACAATTTCAATGCCAGAACTCTGTGCTTTAATGCAATATAAATATCTGAATTTCAACACAGTGCCTAATTTTGCCACAGCTGGTCACATTTATGCAGAATCTTCTCTGAGCCCAAAACTGAAATGACATTTGAACATACAAAAGGTGGTAAGATAAAAAAAAAAAAATAAATAAGGATTCTTCTGAGCAAAAGTCTACAACTTCAAACATGGCAACGACTGGGTTGGAGAACCTATAAGATGGTGATGGACTGTTTGGAAATTAAACAGAACTGCATCTTTAGCAACAGAAATGACAACCTGGAGGTTCTACCTGATTTCCTTAATATCCCCCCTACTAGGTTGCAATCTCCCAGAGACGGTGATGCCTCTTTGCACTTACCGAAACACTTGCTGAGGTTGGTCTGTTTGTCAATGAAGACCTTGGCAGAGATTACATTTCCAAATGGCATGAACATCTGGAGCAAGTCCTGGTCACCAAACTCCTGGGGTAGGTGGTAAATGAAAAGGTTTGCGCCCTCAGGACCTTGGGAGAGGAAAGTGGCACAGTCATTACTACCTTACTACACAGTCATTACATGCCTGGAGTACTGCTACAGTCAGTAAGACCTCTGATGCATCACATACAAAAACTACACTGGTAGTAAGGTTATCAAAATGACCTTTTGCAAATAAGTAGGCAAATAATTAATTATTTGCAAAAATGTCATTTGGACAGCCGTACTACCAGTGTAATCTTAGTGACATGACCCACTAACATGACCCAGCAACGTAATTCCATTAAAATGTCACAGGAAATGAAGGGACACTACAAAGTTGATGGCAGGTCATGTGGTATAGATGTCCTCAGTTTTTTTGTACATAAATGTTCACGAGTTATCTCACACACACACACACACACACACACACACACACACACACACACACACACACACACACACACACAATTTTAAATGCTTTATTTATGTCCACATAAAATTACAATATCTCATGAACATAAACAGTAACAGTGCATTTTGTCAGTGAGTTACATTATGTGCAGAGTTGGCGACCAGTTATGCCTATACATATTCACCCCAAATGAACATTTGTGGGTCGACAGATACAGTATCAATACTGTAAAACAGACATTATCTTGCTCATGGGTACAAATAGCAGCGCCTTCTCCAAATTGAGCGGAGACACACACACACACACACACACAACACACACACAACACACACACAACACACACACACACACACACACACAACACAAATTAGGAACCAGTAGTGGAGGTGCAGACATCAAATATTACTGACATTTTAAAGAGCATTAATACTTGCAATTGTGCATATGGTTGTTAAAGAGCCCGAATACTTGCCTTCCTTCTGGCTCCCGGCGGCACTCACGCTTTGCTGGGAGAGCAGGCTTTGGTTGTAGAGGCTGGGCAGGGCAGCAGCCGCGTACTGCTGAATGCCTGAATACGCCTGGGTCAGAGCCTCCATTGTGCTGCCGGTGCCGTTAGACAGACCCCCGCTGCCGAGTCCTCCGTTTAACGCAGCCATTCCTTAAACATTCAAGAGAAACAAGCAAATCAACCACTGACACAAGGACAAGTTTTGAAGCAAAACATTTTCATAAAAAAACATTACAAACATTATTTCTATATAGCTGTAGACAGACTGATTGGTGCCAGCAGGTTTCGCGAGACTCGTGATTCGTCAGAGGTGGTAAGTGAACATTGGGTGCGCTTGTTTTGAATGCCAGTCGGGCGTCAGTAGCCACTGTTTTTGCCCTGGGTGGGGGGCCGACACAAACGACGTGGAGTAAGTTGGCGATTGTTTTCCGAACAGTGTGACCGGTGATGCGCACGCTGTCAGTGGCTGGCAATTTGCACTTGATTAGTGATGAGCTCCTCCCTCGCCACCTATGTCACAGATACGCTGCCGACAGGGCAAAACAACCACATCCAGTGATTTATGAGCAAAGCACATCCCTGGAAAGTTGGGCAGAGTTATACCACATCAAAATGAGAAATGCAGTTATTTATAAATCCCCGGCCCCCCCTCCCGTTTTTCTCCCAATTTGCAGGCCAGTTGTACCTGTAGAATCCTGTAGGATCCCACTCAAACACACCAAATGGCGGAAGTGTCCGAGTGGTGAAGGATAGCGTGTAGTCTTACCTTGTGATACAGGAACGGGATTAAATGGATGTTACTAACCAATTACTCTATCTGACTCCAATTAATGATAGCTTTCTCTCTGTTAACCGTTACTTCTAGAATTGTATATGCAAATGAGAGACTATAGTCTCTCAGCTCACATAGTGTGGCTCTACACGTGTTGTTATCTTTATATGAGATGTGGACGTGTCTTTGGCCTGTGTGTAGCCTACCAAGCATACAATTGCGTATCTTGCAACGGCACTAATGTATAGGCGAGTGACTACGGAGTGCAATGTTCTATGTGTGTGTGTTAACGATAACCAATGTGTAACTGTAGTTGTTTAGATTCATGAGAAATGCTGAGGTATGAAAATGTTTATTAGCCGGACTTGCAGAAATTGTTACAGAAACATCAAACAGAGTAATGTAAGCGTATACACACAAAAACAGCTATACGTGAATGTCGCGCAGGAGGTCGTAATAGCGAATGTCCTCAAAGCATATCACTTTTCCCCCTATATCCCCACACGTCAAAGGAAACCATAAAACACCAAATAAGGACACGATCACTGAAAAACGGAACCACTCCCTGCGCTGTTTCTGTACGCGCATCGCACTACATTCGTTATTAGTTTCACAGATGGCCGCTGACATGTGGATCATTTGTATTTCCACCGTTCACTCTCTAACAGTGTTCTCTAGAGATCTCTAGTAAGCGCCACCTGTATCACATCATGAATGACACCAACCCACTGCTCATGACATCAGCTCTCCAACAACGCCAAACATGATTATACTGTACATGTAAATGATGACATTACAGTATACCACAATAAACTCAGTGATGTGGTCAACAGTCCTGAGAACAGCCCCCCTTCCGTGTCCTGTTTTGGCAGAGTCAGCAGGACTGCTTTTATTAGTGTGGGGTTTGTAAGGCATTTTGGGGCAATACCATTGTTTACGCATCTCACCTGTTGGCTCCCTGCTAGCATCATAAACACAGTCGACATTCTTTTAGGTTACTTCAGGGCATAGTTCTGTGAACTGCCCTACAAACCTAATTTCGAAACAATGTTTATTAAAGATTTAACCAATAGAACTCTAAACAGGCACGTGTATCAAGTCATTGTAAATTAAGAGTTTTCAATGAATGCAGTCCAAGCAAAGATGGCAAGGTTTTGAATGATATAGCCCAGCGCCCCGGGTCTGGCCTCAGGAGGGCCCATGGTGGACCGGCGGACTCACCTGCTAGCGAGCCCATGTTGAGGCCTCCCGCCCCGGCAGCCAGTGACTGCAGAGCCCCCAGTGAGGCCATGGGGTTGACGGAGGAGTTGGTGCTGGAAGTTGGGGAAGACCCTGCTGTGAACAGAGCAAAGCCAGTTACAAATCAGAGACCAGTCATTGGCACCATTTCACCCACACACAGTTACAAATAGATATCAGGCCTCTGCACCATTTCACCCATACGATCCCAAATAGAGACCAGGCATGAGCACCATTTCACCCACACACCATCCCAAGTACAGACCAGGCCTCCGCACCATTTCACCCACACACGGTCCCAAATAGAGACCAGGCCTCCACACCATTTCACCCACACACCGTTCCAATTTCTACTCGTTTAATGTTATCTCTGTCAGCTTGCAATCTCTAGGAGTGATCTACCAAGCTACTGTTCTGGCTATAGATACGTATTCCATATGACGGCACTCCTTTCTGCCTAGCCGATGCGGGCAGAAGCCATACCAGTATTTGCACCCATACACATTGTACACACATCAAGAGAGCTTCTTTGAACATGTTTAAATCATTGATGCACCTGTTAAAAATAAACATACATTTTCTTTACATACATATAAGGGGCTCAAGTGTTTCTTGTGAGTCTTTACTGTAAGCAGGACCAAAGCAGAAAACTCTTACTCCACATCACATGACATTCATTAGAAATGGTAAAATGGTAGAAATGAAATCAGACAAACCCTTGTATGCCTCCCAGGATGAGTGTGTCTGCTGGCCCGTACCTGAGCTGGTGAGAACGCTGAGGGGGCTGGAGGAGGTGGTGAGGGCATTGGAGCCCGTGGGCGTGGACTGGGTGACACTGGCTGCTGCCGCCAGTGCCGCCAGGTTCTGCATGGCGTTCAGACCTGGAACACACACCCAATTACACACTGCACAGAGGGCCAACACCCACTTACACACCGGACTAAGAGGGTCAACACCCTCTTGCACACTGCACAGAAAGGGCCAACACCCAATTACACACTGCAGAGAGAGGGGGCCAAGACCCAATTACACACTGCACAGAGGGTCACCACCCACTTAAAAACCGCACAGAGGGCCAACAATCAATTACACACAATCAATTAATTTTGTGCTGAAACAGATTTGAACACAATGCAGGTTTGGCGCATTATCATTTGACATTAGCTTTTGTCTTAATTTTCCACAAACAGTTTAGTATCAATGACCAGGTATCCAGAATGTCAGCATTTAGGACTTCAATGATTTAAGCTGTAGGTCCATCATTACATCAATTAAAAATGTAACCTATTTCAAAAGGAATCATTTGCCACTGCGCATGACAGCAAATTAAAGCATTACTGCCTGAAAACTGATCAGTCCTTAACTGAAAATACATGAATATTCATTCTTTGTAACATAAATTGTGTTTCTGACCTAATGTGGTATAAAGAGGGTAAGTGTCTAATAAAAAAAAAAAAAAGTTAAGTCTAAATTTATGTATATATGGACTATAAGCTGTTTTAATGTTTAATTACCAGGAACTGCAATTATGTTGTATAGGCCGAAGGGTTCAAAGCATGGGAAAAAAAGTAGCACAAAATACGGTAAGTCTACGCAGGAACTGCAATTATGGTGGGAACTCCAGGAGGACCGAGGTTGAGAACCGCTGTATTAAGGCCTCAGTATACTTCAAACGAAATAGAATTTGGCGTGTTCGCACAGGCAAGATGGCGGGTTTGCAACCAAAATGAAGCGCCGCATAGGGCTTCGATCGTGGCAGTGTGTGCAGGCTGCCTAGCCAAACTTGTCAAACTTTATTTTTATTTTTTTTGTCAAACAATTGGTTGCGTTTTTTACGCATGTCATTTGAGCTGCTTGTTTCCTGTTCACATCTAATCATCATGTCCAGCTGGTTCTCTATTTACATAGTTAGCTCTAGCTAGCTATATTAGCGAATCCAGTTTTAAACTTTGTTCTTGGGGAAATGCACCGCTTTTGTAGCTAGCAAACAAACAGACCTCAAGTGGCAGCGAGTATACTGACATTTGCTCACAACGTCGTATTCGACAGCCTGTGTGAACACGCCAAATTCGATTTCGTTTGAAGTATACTGAGGCCTTAAGTTCACCAAAGATTTCCTCAGTATCAAAGCAAACACAATCAAGTTCAACTGAAAGCCAGCTGCTCAAAAACAACACCAAATCACGAAGGTGACGTCACCCATTTGCCTCTGATTTGGCTCTCTCCTCCCCTCCAGACACTTTTATAAAACAACAGCGCCTCCAGCAGGCAGACGCAGCACCAGTTCAGCATTCCATTTCTCACGCAGTTCATTGGCAAAACCACCAATGGACATACTGGTAGCACAAAGGCGCAGTGTCTCTGTGTAACACCTGTACCTTTTCAACCTCAGTTGCAGGCAAAGGGCAAGCAACCGGAGTGCGAGTTCATAGAATATGAAATCCCACAAGCTGTGAAAACTAATCTGGTCCGCACGCAGCAGCGAGTGGACTAACCAAACTGACCAAAGCAAATTTGAATGAATTTGCAGATGAATCAACGTTGGCCAATTCATGTGCAAATTCATTCAAATTTGATCTGACTTTCCTGGCCAATGCAAGTGCCTCCATTTCATGGGAAGGATGACATCATAATTTGGAGTGGGTATTTGATGCTGGGAGTAAAGGGGATAATTACATACATCGTTATCATACATTTGTGTTTTTTGTGTGTGTGTGTGTGTTATTTTTTACCTGACATGGGATGCAGATTGTTGAGTGCGTTCCCAGAGGAGGCCGACTGTTGGAGAAGCTGCAAATAAAGCTAGACATTACACCAAAACAGAGAACATAATGGGTCAGGACTGCTTCCACTCTGGTGAATACTGGAGAAAGAGAGAAGGAGAACAGCTGGATGGAGTGAGAGAAAAACTGATAGGACAGGGAGACAGTCAGAAGGAAGAAAAGACAGAAAAAGGTGGTAAAGATTCACACAGCACACCCATGGAGCAGTACTAACAACATTGTGCAAGGCCTGGTATCTATGCTGGACTCTGACCACCTCTTACAGCCTGAGCTTGAGATTGAGATTTGATTCAGTCTTGGGGAATATTAGAGATATATAGAGTTTGGGTAACCAGATGAGGTCATGAGGTGGCAGCTGTCCAACACAGGCTACCTGCTCACATCAATTTCAAACACATTCAGCCAAGAAACACAGCAAACCAAACGCAAGCAGGTAAAGCACCTGTTTGACCAGGCCTCATCTGACTAATATCCTAACTAGGAGGAGCCTACCTCTTTAAGGGCTATTTTTTTATTGTTTAATTGTTTTCGTAGTATTCATAGTTCCCAATTTCCCCTCGGGGACCAATAAAGTATTTCTGATTCTGATTTCTGATTATGTTGTCAACTAACTTGCCAGTTATATCAAGACAGTTGCTCTTGCTCTGGTAAATCAACCATCCACAATCATGTGATATGCATTTCAAAGAAACTGCATGCGGTATGACATATAAGGGTACTACATGTCTGTCTCGTGTAAAATTTGACAAGCTGATGTTGTCATTGCGATGTAAAGGGTGTAATACTTCCAGGACAAACATGAGACTAAGAGACTCCACATTGCAGCTCAATATAAATGTGTAGTGTCATACATTTTCGTAGCTAAAGAGATCTAAATATGGGCTAAGATTGTGTTGTGCTGTACCAGGCTTCAGCAGAACTGGTAACATTACCAACGACTAGTTCTGTCATGCTACCTAGTTGCTCCGTTTCAATGACTTTTAAAAGGTTTAGTCAGATCGGCCAGTGAATTGGACTTTTTTCCACAATTTAAGAATACGTTTAAATCCTTTCCAGCCCGACCATTGTAATATCGGAAACATGTTTCCAATGGTTGTGACGTCAATATTTATTTAATGTGTTCACCATTTTTGTCATGAAACCACTCTTTTGATAGGTTAGAATGTGTATTTTCATTAAATATGATTGATTAATGACTAGACGGCAGGAACTAGCTACTATCTAAAAAAGAAAAACTCTGCATGGAAAATTGTGATTTGAAGCTGGTGCCAAAGGGACACCCCTCTACTCGCAATCCATCAGGTTTCTGACAGCTTCGGACAGACGTATTGAGGTAAGGAACTGTATACAATACATGTTTTATGCTGGTAATATGTTATTTACCTTTAGGATACTTTTATTATTTTGATAAGACATCTGTGAAATGAATGTCTGACGCCTGTGGAGCAAGCCGAGTAACGTTAGACAATGAGATTTGAAGGCTTTATTAATGACATCGACATATTTCAAGAATATGAATAGATTTTTGTAGTGAATCAGAAATATACAAAAATCCAAAAATGTTAGATAACTAGCTTGCATTAGCTAACGTTAGCTTGCTAGAAAACAGCTGCATTCAAGGTGCACTTGACGTCACCCAAAAAGAAGTGCTGCAAGGTATTCTTTTTTTACGTTATCGAACATCATATTTGATAACTGATAAGAATATTTGTTATTGGGTACAAGAGATAAAATGAACTAAACAGCTAGATAGATAGATAGATAGATAAATAGGTTAGATAGAAAGGCTAGCTCTCTAGCAGTGGCAGCTACAAGGAACAACTTTGATTACTCTTTTGACTAACATTACAACCTGTCTACCAATGCATCCTACTAGCTAGCTACATTTTGGCATATGTTTATATATTATATGTTTTCTAGAAATAGTAAGCCTTCTGATTGTATGAGATGAATGCAAAATCCATCTGATACTATGGCTAGCAGAAAGTCTTTTGAAAACCCTGGGCTGGTGAATTTTGTTTGCCAAATAACACATTGGTCCAGCTAGCTAGTTCAAGTTTGGGACTACAATAGTCATACATTACCATACTATTTTAGTTAGCTATGTATTATCAGATATGAAATAATGTACATGCTTTCTCAAATGTAAGTTATAACATATATTTGAGTAATTAATAAGGCAATGTAACCTCTTAACCTTGTATTTTTTACAATACAATTTTTAAATTACAATTTTGTAATCTTATATTGCTTGTGTATGCATTTTATTATCATATGCAAGACAAAATTGTATATGCAATATGCCATGTTGCAGATATGTTTATTCTACTATCCAGATAAGAAAGTGTCCACGGAACATTCCATATATAGAATTTTGGGAAAACACCATCAGTCATTCTGATGACTGATGGAAGATTTTAAATGCTTGGAAAACTGGGAATACTCAATATACTAATATTTTCTCTATCTTCATTGGAAAGTAGTCAAAATGACAGTTGTTTAGGGACAAAACACAAATTTTCTTAGAAGATAAACATTTTTGGGGGTGTTTTTCATTGCTTTATTACGGGTTTATTAATATTGTGCTATCGTATGTCATATCATTTGAAAGAGCTATTTATCAGCTTTCTTTTTTTTATTTTAAAAATGTATTTCAAATTTTTCCCTGCTAAACATATAGTTTAATACCCAGCAAACTATGATCGTTAATACATAGACTGGTCATGTTACGATAAGAAATGGAACATTCCGCTCGGGTGGGAAAGAGTTAACAGTATTCTTCCTGCATAAAAATCTCAAATGACCAAATATATAAGAAACGGAGTACGCACAACTTTGCAAAACTAACTCGCTTTGAAACGGTTTGGCTATTCGGCCAGAGAAATCAGGTCCAATGCCCACTCCTGCTTCAACGCCGCGAGCGTCTGCAAGCCCAGGCCCAAACGTTATGACGTGTGAACAGAGGCCTGGTCATCAGAGCAGCACTTACTGCGAGATACTGCGGCCCCAGAGAGTTGAGCCCTGTCAGGTTCCCCCACATGGAGGCGGCGTTCAGCTGCTGCATCTGCTGCTGGAGCTGCTGAGCGATGCGCTTCTGCTCCTTATCCTTCTGCGTGTCCGCAAACTTCACCACCATGGGAGAGGAGCAGCCCTGTGGGGGGATAATCACTGTGCATGCAACCTTCACCAACATGAGGAAAGGTGTGTGTGTGCATTTATGTTATTCAATCTGAACATGAGGTGTAAGATTGTGTTTACAAAAACAAGTGGCTACTCTAGTTCTTTCCTTTCGGTTTGCACTACCTGAGGTTTCTATGATAGTCATTTGCATCCTTTCTCAAATGGTATTGTATCGTATTGTAAAAACAACACACTTCCAAAAAGACAACTTTCCAGGAAATGAAATCATTACATTGAACTCGAGTTTAATTTCGCATGTTGTTTTGAATGAACTATATTAGTCACAGAGCCATGAAACAATGACGGACACAACTAATGCCAGCTTTCTATTCAGGTATCAAACTGAAAAAAAGGATTGAGTCGCTGCTCCATTACCCCAGGTTTTCATCCTGCTGGACAACTTAATAACCAAACTTGGTATTGGTTCAGTTCTCGTTCTCCATCAAATGCATTTAACTGAAGCCCTTGATTGGATGCTTAGACAAATGTGTGAGCTACTAAAGTGGTGAGGTGCACAGAAACGGATGCATTCTTGCCCACCCCTGATCCGAATGCATTAACGGGTGCAGAGGCCATTATTGCAGGAGCAGAGGAATTATGAACGGAATTGGTTCAGGTAATTCGATCAAAACTTTTAAGAAACAAACTTTGCTGTAAATGGAAATGAGAAAGACATCTGGCATGAAGGCTAAAACTATGGGGGGCATTTAGAAACGACCAGTTTGTGGACTCCCTGCCATGAGTATGCACTTGATTCAGAAATGCTGCACTTCTCCACAGAACTCTCTTTGCCTCTACATGCCACAAAAATGCCAAGGAGTTTTATCACAGAGGTAACCTGCTCTTAGTGTCATTGTCGCAAGTGCAGGGCATCCTGGTTCACTGATGCTGAATGTGAGTAGCTCTAGGGCACCCTGGTTGACTGATGCCAAATGTAAGTAGCTCTAGATTTGCAGCTAAAAAGACAATCTTGATAAGGTCATGCTGGTCTTTCCTGCTGGCATGGAAAAATAAGAGCTATATCTGAGCGGTCTGTAGTGGATTTGGAGGAAAGTGTGGATAATATAGTGGTGTGGCGTAGTCCCTTACCTCCATAGTCTGTGATTGATGCATGGCTTTGATAGCTGACTGCGCCATCTGTCTTGCTGTGAAAGTGACAAATGCGCAACCTGCAATGCAAATGCCACAGAGACATACTTCTAAATGTCTACTGCACAACGGTGCATGTCAATCACAGTTCACAGTCAATATTTTATAGTTACTGGGGAAGCTGTCAAAAATGTGCATACTATCCTGACTGGTGCTTATACCTTTTTCACATTTCAATAGATTGTTTCAATAGATTGTTTCTCAGACTTGCAGATTAGCGCTTGTGCTGGTGTAGTTCATAGAGTGAGCATCAATTATCCCTCTCCTAGTTTTGTTCTAGTTGCCTTTTCATTCAATTTCTGAAAACGATTTATGAAATGGCCACTATACGCAAACCACACATTTATACGCTCACAAGATGTTTTTACACACAGTCCTTGGTGTCAACTCAAATAGTGTTGAGATCACTGAAATGCTACACAATGGACTAACGCTAACTAACTGAAATAGGACTGCATGAGACTGCACCCATCATATTGTTAGTGTTACCGTATGCTAATGGCCATTAAATGATGGCATGTGTGAGGTGGTGGAATGTTTAAGGTTCCCTTCCCCTACGATCTTTCACAACTGCTTAGGTAGGGAGACCCTTTCCTGTAACACCCTGAAATTCAGCGAGGATGAGTATTTAACCACCCCCCCCCCACCCCACCCTAAATTAGACCCCCCAGAGCCAAGCCTGTTTGGAACAATAGGTAACGTCAAATTGGTTCGTCGAGTTCATCAACTTTTGACTATCATTATTATCATAAATAAAATAAAAGGAAGCTTGGTGATGACACACAACACGAGCTAGAGCTGAGTGCAGGAGACGATGAGGGGAGCAGGTGAGGAAGGGACGGGTGGAGCTGGTGGAACAGGTGAGGGTGATTAAGGTGGAACAGGTGAGAGCGGGACAGATGGAGCTGGTGGAACAGGTGAGGGTGATTAAGGTGGAACAGGTGAGAGGGACAGATGGAGCTGGTGGAACAGGTGAGAAAGGGACAGATGGAGCTGGTGGAACAGATGAGAAAGGGACAGATGGAACAGGTGGAACAGGTGAGGGTGATTAAGGTGGAACAGATGAGAGAGGTACAGATGGAGCTGGTGGAACAGGTGAGAAGGGAACAGATGGAGCTGGTGGAACAGGTGTGGGTGATAAAGGTGGAACAGATAGAGCTGGTTAGGATGATTAAGGTGGAACAGATGGAGCTGGTGAGGGTGATTAAGGTGGAACAGATGGAGCTGGTGAGAGTGATTAAGGTGGGACAGGTGAGAGTGGAGCTTGTGGAGCTGGTGAGGGTGGAGCAGACGGAACAAGTGAGGGTGATGAAGGTGAACTGAATCTGCCTCACCACGGCTTAGCCCATCAGGTCCACGCAGTATTCGGCACTCCTCGATCTGGCCGTATGGCGAAAACATCAGCCTGATGTCATTCTCGTTGCACTTCTTCGAGATCATTCCGATGAATAGCTTTCGGTCTTCCACCGCTAAAGAAAATAAAAAATAATCCAGAGACAAAACCGCCATATCAGCCAAAGCAGGATTTAGAGAGCTGAGACGTGGATCACAAACCACATCAACCGTGGAAACAAGAGTGTTTGACACTGATGTCCAGGGGAAGGCAGTAGCATTCAGCAGGAGACGGACGTCTAAATCCAGCTAAAATCTACATCAGAACCTACCTCCTCAAGGCCAGTAGCTAAGAAGTAAAGGAGATTGAAGTAGTCACCTCTACAGACAAAAAACATTTGGAGAAGGGTTGTTTCCTGGAAAGCAAACAACCGTCCAAACTACGAGCCAAACCCTGGTTTCACCTGCAGATCCCCGACCATTGACCCAGGTTACACCTCAGATGACATGTATATTAGCAATGTTAGATAAAATGTGTATTACACAGGTTAGACATTAGATGAAACAAATATTTTACCATTATTCTTTTCACTGTCTGCGGGCTTCATCTGAATGGGATGATGCATCTGTGGGAGGGAGAGATCCAAGTGAAAGACTAACTCATTTGAAAGTCAAATAACTGAGAGGTACAGAGAAAGGAAAACTGTAACAAGTTGTATCTGCTGCTATAAAAGTACATATGGATAAAATTAATTTTACTACCAGGGCTTACTGTAACACAAATTGTACTCACCCCGGGCAGAAGTTTCATATTGTGAAGAGCATTCTGTGCTTCTAATGCGGACTTACGAGTATAGTATGTTATGAAACAACAACCTGCAAAAGGGAGAGAAATGGTTGTGCTTAGCTTACAAAACATCTCATTAATTTTAAACTACTATATTGCATTAACACAGGTCAAAATATTGAATAACTTTTTAAATAAAATTAAATCAACATTTTAGACTTTTGGACCTTAGAAATTTGGATATCAATGTGTTCTCCCTCATAATATGTAGGGAAGCAGCACTATACAATGGTTAGGGAACTAGGCTTGTAACTTGATGTTGCAGGTTTGATTCCCAGGCAGGACACTGCTGTTGTATCCTTGAGCTCCCTTAAATATCCAGCTGTTTATATGTATTCCGTAAAAATGTAACAAAAATGTAAGCTGTGTGGCCTCACTCACTTAAACAGCTGCGTGCTAAATGCCTACACTGTAAAAGTAGATTAAAAAAAAAAAAAATACAATTTAAAAAAAAAAAGATCAAGATTAACCAAGCTATACCTCTGTAATCGGTACAAGATCTGTAATCTGTATTCCGTTTTGGAAATAATATCCAACCTTTCATCACGATTAAATGTGGGTTTTTTGTGGGGTAGACTGAAATGGGTTTGATCCAAAATAGCAGGATAATCCTGATCCTACGAGGAGGGTGGACATGAAAAGTTGAAATGCAATAAAATTGGCAATTTGAAATCCAATACAGGCGAGGATACGAAAGAAAATATGTTTCATTATAATGAAGATTAGGTGATGAAGCAACACACAGCGATATACAGCGCTCATTAGTTAAAAAAAGAAAAACTTGGATCATAAAATAAAACTTCCTTATTCATCAACTGAACAGTAATGGCATGTCTAATTGTGCATCCACCGCATACATTTAGAGGGTACAAATCCAAACCGTTCTAGCGAAAAATGAAGTTAAATTAACATTAGCTAATGTTAGCAAACGGAAATTGTGCAAATTCCATCTTAGAACACGTTATAAGGATGCTGGAGTTGACGATGAGGAAGATGTTTAACTTAACACTTTACATTTCCATTCTTTTTTTGTGGAAATAGATTTTACACTAATTTTAAACATTATCTCCAACTTCGTTTTGATAGAATTTGGGGTTTCTCTTTGCTGGTATACAGCAGTAAATGACTGCAGTAACTGCAATCAAACTGCCTTTGTCTTTTTTATAAAGTGAAAATGAATAGTGACCGACAACAATGGTTGCTGGAGAGCGCATAAGTGGCATGCGCACGCAGAGAAGCGTGGCGTTTCGGCTCACCTTTACTCTGTGGGGGGCTCTGGCTCCTGTCCCGCAATACGTTGATTTCGTAAACGGCGCCGTAAGGCTCGAAAAGCTCCCGCAGCTGCTCCTCCGTCCAGGACCGCGGGATCTGGCCCACAAACATCTTAATGGCGTCGATGTCGGGCTGGTCCGGGTGGTCCAGCGTCCCGTTCATCTTCTTGGCTCTAGGAAGAGAGAGATCCATCACAAGAGGACCAGGCGGGCGCATGTGCAGTATTACCACATATGCACAATATGTGGGCCAGCAAAGGTAATTTCTGTTTTACCCTCTGAAGCATTTGACCTGCGATGTCTTGTGATTAATGTGTGCTCCTAGAATTTCACATGCTTCATTGCCTTTCATATGGATCTGTTAGTTTCGTCACCTGCCATTTCTGATGGACTGAAGGCATTTCCAAATGCATGGATGTTTGGCAAAACTGGAACAATATATACAATGCAGATTGGGTGTATAGTTTTGTAACAAGAGCCCATATAAGCTGTGATTTTATTTTTATTTTTTCTAGTGCAGCACAGTATTTTATGATTTGTAACATAACAGATAATTCTGCGGATTTAAAAACAATAAAAAAATTATTAAAAAAAAAAATCACAGCTTATATGGCCTCTTGTTACAAAATTGAAAAATGTTCAATTGAGAATGAAATTGTTGGTTGTGTTAATTTGTAAAGAGATCATTTAATAAATTTGAAGAATTTGGGCATTTATTTGGCCATTGTAAGTGTTAAGTCAGTCCTGTAGAATACAGCCGAAAACCCCTTTCTTACACAGCAGGATTTAAGAAAATGTATCTCAGATTTCAACGGGGTCCATTAAAAGATAAATCAATGACTTGTGCCAACGTGCAGCTTTGCCTTGCAGTCACAACAGGCAGGCTGAGCCTATATGGCAGGCAGATCAACAGGACAAGAGCAGTGTCACGCTTAACAGGTAAAGCCCTCCGTTATTTGTATAACCTGTGATGCAAGGCTAGCAAACAATCTTCAGTGCTTTCTCATAACAGTTAAATGGATCTAATTATTTATAATTTGACTAGAAGACAGATTCCAAGAGATTGATCTTTACGTTGTCGTACACCACTAACAGAGGTGTGAAAGTGTCACGGACCTGTCATACTCTACCTCAAAATGTGGTATTATCAAATTATATTTGACTTTCGCAAAATCTAGATTCCACAAGTCTAAACACAACCTCAAACTATCTAGTACCTTCTGGTGGCATGAGGACAGCTCTTGAAATGAAGCAGCCAGTAGATTTTATCTTTTTTTTTTTTTTACAAAACCAACATATTACCCACATTTTACACTGACATTTCTACATGACATGGCACCAAAACAAAAAGACTATCCCATGTGCTTAAATGCAACACAAGGCATACTATGAAATTGTAACATTGGGCAGGGAATGAATGTTGAACTGTTTTGCTTCACCTTTTGCTTCACCTTAGCATTCAAGCAATTTAGAAATTCATTGTGAACCATCATAACAGAAACCAGCTACAGACCAAAGACACAAACTACCACCAGAGTTGAGAGGTCAGAGGCTCACCGTCTAACTATATAAACAAACATGCTAAGGCGTATTTATTTTCACACACCAAATATCCAGCTAATGAGCTAATGCTAACTAGATAGCTAGCGGTCACAGATGGGCATTACTGATTTTATGATGCTGTTAAGGGAAGCGGTTCTAAACTACAACCAATCCATGCACAACATTATTTACAATTGTAGAGTAGGTCTTACTATCTATTACAGCTCATGTGGGACGTTCAAACCGTTACACAATACAGGTTCAATAAAGAGTATAATAGCTGAAATTATAATAATACGTACATATAGGTATAATTGCATAAAAAATGAGCCTATCATAGTTGTTATAATCATTGGAATAAATAAACACTTCCATACATAGATGCAGTGTGCAAAACATGAGTAAGACTGCATTAAGAAATCATGGCTAATACAAGACATTTAAATCCCCACAAAGCAGATGTTTTTACGCATTTTCCCATAAGTATATACAATTAATGCAAATAATTTAAAAGTCAGATCTATGCTCAATGTACACCTAAGCAGCAATATATACTAGTATTTTTATTTTTTACCTCACACCCAAACATACACACATATATAGACACACTACCATTCTAACAATCGATAAAGCATTTCCAAAAATCTAAGACCTTCACATAACATAAAATCAATGAAACGGTGGATAATCAATAAAAAAATGTGACAAGTCAGATACGGTGGTTGAACCACAAGGCCCCAGCAGTTCTACATTTAATTTCATGTTTTATACACAGAAAAAATCTATTCATCTTTGTATCAAAATATTACAAATGAAGGTCTACAACATTTTTGTAGGCACTTCTGTGCTCAGTGGGGCCTTTGCTTGTGCTTGAAGATATATTTTATCCATGTATTTGGGTGAGAAGTGTGCCACTGCTTTCAGAACTGAAAGCCACATGACATTGATATTGGCACATGCCATTCACTCAACACTATATTCATGCAGCAAAATTAGACAGACTTGTGCTGCTAGCCACAAACTTAGAAAATGTTAAGAAGCCTGCACAATGTGGCAAAACCAGATATAGCCACAGAAGCTGGATAAATTATACAAGTACATCAATAAAGCATTAATGACGGCTTTGACCAATGAATCCATCATGGTATAATTGGTCATGCACCTGTGCTTCATATATCTGCCATGTGCTTTATATAATATTTAACAATATAATAATTTCTGAGAATAGAGTGCCTACAGTGATGCCTTGAGAATAAGGGTTGAATAATCAGTCATAGACCTCTAAAATCACATGGTTAGGAATTTCTACAGGCCCTAGTCATTTACACAAATGTGTATAATCTATAACCCACCTATAATCTTAATTTTAGTGACAACAGTATATACTGTGTGCCTGAAGTCAGTACAGGCAACTGAGATGGCGAGGGGGTTTGTTTCAATGTATTTGTTTAAGCTGGATGGTCCATTCAGCAACAGTTATTGCTGTTTACCAGGGAGTCCTGGGTGGGTAATGGGTGTGTGTATATTTTTCCCAATGTGGGGTGGGGTGGGGGGAGACCTGACACACCAACTCAAATGTGACTCATCACAAGCTTTTTGCAAGGTAAATGTTTTTAATTTATTACATTTTTCATTATTTACATTAAAGCTACATACTTTAGGGCTAGCATAGAGGTCTACTAAACACCTTGTTAACTAGTTAGCTAGCAACAAAAGATACTAGTCAGACCATAAAGGTAGCTCACTAGAAATTACATTCCCATTTATTGTGATAATAAAATGTTGATCTTCGAAATATATATGTTTTAAATCGCAAATTTAATTCATTGAAGAAAATTAAGTCATATAAATGGAGTGTTTTTTTGTCAGGGAATATTAAGAACTAACCCGTTAATCCAAATTAACTGTTCAGATTCATGCTAGCTATCACTACACATAATATCACTAATATTGCATTTTACATTTACATTTTAGGCATTTAGCAGATGCTCTTATCCAGAGCGACTTACACAATTGACATTTCTTTACATACAATCCATTTATACAGCTGGATATTTTTACTGATACAATTCAGGTTAAGTACCTTGCTTAAGGGTACAACAGCAGTGCCCCTATCTGGGAACTGAACCAGCAACCTGAGTTACAAGCCCAGCTCCCTAACCATTCCACTACACTGCTGCCACATATATTATTCCCGCCACAATACTGGAATAATTGAACAAGTTATGACCATACAGTCTGCTAGCTAACCAGTGCAAAAATGCTTAACTTCTGAAACAGCTACACATAAGTTGTTTTTGTTTTTTTAAGTCAAAAGATAACTCCACCTGCACACCTTAAAAACATTATTTTGCAAACATTTTTGGTTAAGCATATATTTGATGGAATATCACAAAACTAACATAGAAAAGAAACGCATAATCCCATTTTCAATAGTTCAAGCAAACCACCTGTGGTTCAGTGACACAAAAGTACACCTGTAATGCAACAAATTTAAGTGTATAACTTTTGCACTGGGATAGCCAATCCAAGTCCAACTCCAAAACTCCAAAAAAAAAGTCCAACTATTCACCTGCACTGCCCCCCTATTTGTGTGAGTATTCAGGACTGAAAACGAAACAAAATGTTGGCAACCCAAGCAACAATTTAAAATTACTTTGCTGAAAATATGGTTTTTGTTTGTCATCATTGTTGTGAAGAGGAATTCAATTCCCTATGATTTGGTACCAAATATGGAAAAATATTAACAGATGGGGACGCAGCTCAAGAGCCAACAGCAAATCAGAAGAACCAGATACATCTTCTCACAGCTGCAGATATTAAACTGGAATAAGTGTAGCACTGTAATAATCCTTTATTTTATGCATTTATAAATAAACTACATTTTACATGTTTTGTAACATGAAAGATTAAATACTCAGAGATGCATTTTTGCAAGAATCTTTAGGTGGTTCAAATCTTCCGGACTCGGTCAGGACCACGGAATCACTGGCCATCTTCCGCAAGAGACTAAAAACCCACCTCTTCAGACTCCACTACCACTGATTCTCTACATTAATTAACACTGTTCACGTTTAATAATTTTTATTTTAAACAAAAAAACCCCCCATTACTTTTCTTTCCCTGTGTTACAGGTACAATGTGCAGCTACCAACAATACGGTCTATTGCAGTGTTACTACACTCTGGCACTACCCAAGATGAATCTTACCATGTTTAAATGCACTTTTTGTAAGTCACTCTGGACAAGAGCATCTGATAAATGCCTAAAATGTCAAATGTAAATACCAGACCATGATGTACATTCACCCACTGGAAACCAATGTCAAAGCAGGATGAGCCACCCCGCAGGTGTTTAAACAACAACTTAACTTAAGTTAACTTTCAACACAACATTTTGAGAACATTGAACATGTATTTGCTGAAAATGGGCCTTAAGCTAAGTACACACTTAAAATCATCAAAGTTTGCTGAGTGTGACATGCAAAACTGGACTACAGCAGAATCAAGGGAGTTTGGGTGAAAAAGAGTCACACAGTTTAGAGCATACAATGGCTGCCAATAGTCACTGAAGCTTTTCTACAAGGCTAAGAAGGCTTGGCAGTTTTTATTATATATACACATACTGTAAGTAAACCAGGATAAACAATGTCAGAAGGAAGCTGCTCTCAGCACTATTCCTGATTTAAATGGCATCAATTGAAAAGAAGCTCCTCCCATCCAGGAGAGTAGAGACGAGCTCCAATGCGTGATGCCAGAAACTGCACTGCTGGTGGAATAAAACCACGGGAATTTTTGAGAAGTCATTCTTGTTCAATGACGCAAGGACATTCCTGCAGATTTAAACCCTCCCTTCCCGGGCAACAGCCTGTAGTTAACAATGCAATACCCCGCAGGGCGGCCAGCATAGTCAGCAATGGCAGTCAGCATTCGATACCAGATCATGAGACCCATCCACACCCTAGAACCAAGCAGGACCAGCCACCCCATTCTTTGTTTGAAGTGACTGAGCCAACACCACATACCCCTGTATTGTGGCTTTGAATGTCTCGTAGTGAATCTGATCCTGAATGTTCCATATAAACATACTTTTAATGCTAAATGTTTCGCCTTTACGATTGCTTGACTAGCCATTCTCATTCTCTATCAGGTTAGTGAGTAGTAAAATTACTTTCCCAGCTGTACTAGCCAACTAGTTAAACTGGAGGTAGTGGAAAAGATGGGAGGAACTGATGGTAAATTTGAATTAACTAATCACCAAGGAAGTTAAACCAAGTTATGGAAGAGAAACAAAGATGTGACAGGGAATTCAATTGCATAAAAATGTAAAACCATGATTATTGGCAGGAAAATGTCTCTTCCTCCTTTGTTCTTTTATGTGACTTGTTGCCAGTATGATCCAACATTATTCTGGACTATCTGTACATAAGCAGGTTACATAGCATTTGTCTGTAAACTTTCAGCCTGTCACCCTCTTGTGAACTGGGCTGTCCCCGACTAAAACAAATCTTGGTCGACCAACAGTCGTCCGTTTTTTCCGATTGGTCGAAAAAAAATCTTCTTCTATATGAAACACCCTATTTGTTTTAATAAATACAACTATATGCACACTGCGCTTGTCTCATGTTTTATAACTTTCTTAAGAGAATGACACAAATGAGTAACAATAGGCTAATGACTTCATGGAGCCGGAGTTCAAGATTATCTGAGCCTCTTCACGCTGCCCTTGCAGATTCTGCCGTTGTGCTTGTGAAGTTGCGGTATGGCCACATAAGAGTAATTAAAGTATGCCTATATCATTCATCTTAGGCTACAGTTAAAATGTACATTCGCGTGCCTAAAACAAGAAGGATACAATATAGGCTACATGAAAGGGGGTGTTACGCATGTTAGTTATAAATATATAAGGACAAAAAATACAATTAGCAAAACACATTTATTATAAAATGTTACTTTTATTAGTTTTGCATAATTATTCACAACATTACTGTTACCTTAACTGCCTAATATAATTTAAAAAGAACATATATAGGCCTAGCTATGTTAAGAGTGAAGGACTGTCACTGCCATACCCGCAGCATCCAGAATGGATTATTCTACTGACAAGCGCGCCGAATTGTGGTGCGAATCTAGGTGTCTCATGCTGCGTGTCGAATTTATTTTTTCAGCGCAACTGCTCGACCAAAACTGGTTCTGAACTTTGGGTAAAGAACCAGTTCTATAGGGGATCTATGCTTAGCTTGGTTGAAGGCAACAGTTTGACAAAATTAGAATCCCAGGAGACAGGCAACTTGTATTGATAGACAAACCTTGAAAGGAATTGCGGAGGCAGTGAACAAATTTTACTTCAGATTCTATATTCCTGACATTAGCAGAGAACACAGAAATTACAGAAAGGATCTGGACAGGGTGTGAAACTACTAAAATGCAAAAAAAAGCTGAGTTCCTGGCTGTTTGCATAGACTGTCGTATGCTAACACACTGCAGAGTGGCTTATTTTCATTATATTGTTCAATCCTTAGACAGCAAAGGAAGACTAAGCGACTTCAAAGGAAGTGACTGCAGACCAGTTTGGGTTAAGGAGGAGTTTAAAGAGTGGTTTAAAACTTTCTGTTTGCTTGCAGGACCAGAGGGCCCACTGCAATTAACTTTGTTCAGAAGCACATTGAAGGCAGCAAAACCACACAAGGTCCTTCCTTGCGGACTTGACAACTGTTAGATAATTACATTTAAAACATATATATATATATATATATATTCTGTTTAATGCTTTTATTCCCCATTGTTAGTAGCCAATTATAGCCTCTCTTTTTCATATCAATTATCCCCACCCTCGTATGAGAGGTCGCTGCTGTAGTCCTGAGACCAGTAGTGAGCGCTGTACCGCCTCCTTCGAGCTTTCACCCGCCACGGTCACCGTAACACAAAGGACCACTCATATATGCAGCAATCTCTTATTGGCTTCCCTCCCCCCTCCCTGGGGTGGACAGCCAATTGCTAACCCCTAGTGGCACTCCCTGCCAGAGCCAAACTGGCACAACCTAGGTGGAATCGAACCCCGGTCGCAGTGGGCAGCGTCAGACATTCCTACCGCTACACAACCCGGGAGGCCAAGATAATTACATTTTTAACTAAAAGAACTCAGCAGGTTGGGACATCCGCTCATTTCCCCCACGGTTAGATTTCTCACCAATACACACTGCATGCAGGCGAGGGTAAGGAGCCAATATGAGGAGAGTGTGTTTGGCGCAGCGCTGATAATTCTGTCTATGGTTGGCCAGCTGGTGAAGGAGGAGGAGGAGGAAATCGGTCACGGTTGACTTTTAGTGCTGCCATTAATGTCCATGAAACTAAGGACATGCGAATGATGCTAGGACATCTAATCTAATCGTACACAGCTATCAAAAGTGAAAGTACAGAAATAGCAGACAAATCGGGACATCGGTCTGCTATGCCAGTTGGGTATGAACCTAAGTTGTCTGGAGCGATCTCCCTTGATTCTGACTAAGATTCTGTGTGGAATCTTAGTCAGCCATTGGCAACAAGCCTTTAACTTTAGCCAATCACCGAGGAGGAGGGTACGACATCAGGCCAATATGACCTTCTGTGTGAAGTAAACATTGTAGCAGAAAATGTTCAGAAAAGATTTTCCTCCTGAAAATCAATTGAAGCAAGTCCGCAAGACTGGCTTGTATTTTAAATTATTTTAAATGTTAAATTTTAGAGGTTTTTAAATGTTAAACAGTAGATGTTTATAGATTTATAGAGTTTATACATTTCTCTATAAGCCTATTTGGGGAAATGGATCATAGACCTCTGCCTTCCCTACTCTTGCATTAAATCTGACATTTTTGAAAAGTGGGGAACACTTTTTACTTTTTATAAAGCTGCTTCATTTGGAGTCTTTTGAGCGCAGATTTTTCTCAAATTTTGACCCCAGTCGCTCAATCTTGGACAGAGCGTCTGGATAACTTTGTTCACTTTTCCGAGGCTTCCTGCAATCTGATTGGTACCAGCAGATTTCAGATAGATTTGGTTGGCTGGGCTTGTTTATCATTTCACCCATTTTACATTTACATTTTAAGCATTTAGCAGACGTTCTTATCCAGAGCGACTTACAAGATGTGCATTAATACATGGTACATACACCCTCTCTATTGTGGGATTTCTCAGTAGTAACTGACCATTGGTGTATTAGCCACGCACATACATGGAAACTGGGCAGTTACGGCTAGGCCTGGCTAATTTGAGGCCGTCAGGTTAATGCAACAGGCTTCAAAACAGAGAGCCGAAACACCAACTGTTGATGTCAATTACGAAACATTTCAAGCACGTAATTTTCACATTTTCCAGATTATACATTTGATCTCTGGTTTAGAGTACAAATGGAATACAGGCTACATTAAACAATGAAACTAATCAAAAATGAGCTTTACCTTTTCCTTTCAAAAGAATTGTAACTGTTTTGCATACAATTCAGGATGTGCTTCTCTTTGGTATTGTTTATGTATGCAGAATATGATTTCCATCATCCATCTTTCTAGATGACACATTATTCTATATTACCTTTCTATTATATGGGCTGTTGGTTATTATGAAATCAGAAATATATGCCAAATCAAAGCTGAACTGGCTTGAACTTCTTTGCCATGGATAACCTTCCATGCTTATTCCAAGGCTGTTCACATCTCAATGATATTCATAATCTGAAAGACAACCATTGACTCATTCACTGTAATCCCCAAACACCATCCAAAAAATACATTAATTCAAAAAAATTAACTATTTGCACATTAAGACTTCGGCTATACACTTCCTTCTGAATATCTGCTTTGCCCACCTGAGGGCAGGTTAGTAGAATTGACCATGGCTACATCCCTAAACTAAAACAAAAAGAAAAGAAAAAATAAGACGGTTCCAGAAGACATTTCAAAAGAACAGCAGTGGGAAACCATGATACTAGGCTGGTAAAATGTATTGTTCACCTAAATCAATCTTAGTCTCATTTCATTAGCACCAATGTCCAAAAACAGTGGGAGCTCTACATAGCACACCAGAATTACCCACCAGAAACATCAAGTCCAAGTTCCAATCAAGTTGCTTGGAAGGTGAACATGCTGTATTGACATGCAATTTAGAGCTATCTGCAGACAGATAGGCTCACACTGTTTTCAGACATCGATGATTAGATGTTCAGGTAGACAGGCAATTTGGCAAAAACTCTTCCTTGGATGCATTGCACATTGTATTGAAAGGAAAAAATATATACTTTTTTATCAATATTGGGTGAACAATTAATCCCATCGTAGCATGATCCAAGAAGCTCTCGCAGGAATCACAGAGCTCTGGCCCTGTCCAGAAACCTTTGATCTCTAAAATTATGGAAAGAGGAACATCTACCCTCCCTTAATACACATTTATTCAATACACATAATGCAGCTGGAACTGAAAAAGACAGTGTACAGGCAGGCAGGAGTGCTACTCACACTGGGCTGGCATTCAACGTGCAATGGTCCACCATCATCTCTGGGAGAAAATCCAGTTTAAAAGAAGCCATGATATCTGTCAATGGGGTTTTTCTCTCTCCACACAACAGAACAATACAAACCGAAAAGTAATCCCACACTTCAACATAAAATGAAAGGGGGGGACGAGAAAAATAAAATGGAACTTTCACCACCGAACACCGCTAAAAAGATATGCCTACAGCAAAATCCTACAACAGAGCCTTCAGACTGGACTTTCACTCGAGATGAAAACTTTCAGAAAGCACGCGGGAGGAAAAAAAAAACTGCGATATCGCAACGGAGGCCGATCCAAAGGAACAAGGGAGGAGTAAAAAAAAAAAAAAAAAAAAAAAAAAAAAAAAGAAAGAACGAATGAACCAACAACAAAACAGGTGGGAAAAAAGACAGTGAAACTCTGGACAGGGAGGACAAAAAAAAAAACCTCTGCCCCAAACCGGGCTCTGTATTAGAGGGGGGGACGGCCAGCCCCTAAATGTGAGGGCACAGAGGGCCACAAAGGAAAGTGCTGATGGGTTGGGCTCTTTGTGAGCGTTTCCCCTAACGCGGCAGTACTGTGTGCAGACTCAGATAAACAGCGTGTCAGATCGATGCTGATAAGAGCGTGTGACAGGCCGGAGTGAATGAGTGCGGTGACGGGCCCGTAATCCCGGGCTAATGCAGGGCGTAGAACACAATCAGGCCCGGCCGCTGGGGCTGCTCTCCTGTTGTTCTGCAGCTGAGGTCACATGATGCAGATCAGGTTAAAGTCCCCCCGCCCCGGACCCCCCCAGCCCGGCCAGAGGAACTCCACGCACACTGGTGTGCACAAAAACAACGAGCCGGGGCTGTGTAAACAACCTTGGGTTAAGGTCGTAAGCAATTTTCTCTTTTTGTGGTGATAACCACCAACAATAACATCCAGAGATTTGAAATGTTGCTTGAACAATGTTTTTTTCTTTTTTCTTTTTAAGGCATTTTTGGTAAATGGAAGGACGCTGGAGGCGGAGACTCAGACTCACGAAAGCGTTGTGCTTCCTCTGCTGCCTGAAGCACGCACAAACGCCCAGATGCGTTTCACAAAACATCCTCCCTCACCACTCCAGGCTTTCAGTTGGGCCAGAGCTGCACTATCCCTCATGCCCTGCTGATGGCGACAGTGAGAACCTTTAGCGCATGTCTTCATACGCAACGTGTGCACAGCATTCTGGAACATTAACACAAAGACCAAGGAGGACTCAGAATTATTCACATAAGTCTGCATTAATTACATTCTGGTATTGACAGAAACAAATATTTTGTCACTTAAAACAGTGCAAAGCTGGGTGCCTAGTGAAGCGAATGCAATGGAGAATGATGCCTTTGACTACGGCAGCTGTAATTGCCACAGGACAAGAAGTAGTCATCAGCAAATCAAAACGAGAAGATATTTTGAGGTGTCAATGTTACAGGCTCAGCCGTTTCTATGCCACACACACTCACATCACCTGCTCTGATCACAGGTACTGATGACCTGCTACATTGGCCCTCTGGTGCCAATGCCCCCGCTTCCTTTTCGGTGATGCTTGCACAGGACGCTGGCATCGAACGCTTTATTCAGGTGTACCTCTCTCAGGTCTGCATCCATTTCATATAGACCCGGGTGGTACGCTTTGTACGAGCACTTCAACTTCCAGCTCAATTTCGGTCTCCGTTCTACACTCATGTGACCTTTCCCACCCCATTCATCAGGACAGTGCGATGGATCACGCTTTGCTTGCAACTCACATTCTAAAAGGGCAGTCTCTTCAGTAATCATTTTTGGTTGCCTGCAAATGGAGAGCCAACCGACTCACACAATGCTGGCTACGTAGTCAGTCCTGTCAATCTTAATACATGTTTTGATTTCTGAAAAGATATTTCTGAAAAGTTTAAATCAAAACAACTTGAAGTATTTTATCAATAACATCAACATTCAGTACAGACCTAGTTATTTGGAAAATTATTTCATTTTGAAGTCATTTGAGTTACCAACAGTTGTAACTGTTGGTAAGAATTTGCAGGTTTCAACTGGAAAGTTTTTCAATTGATATGATCCTATATTGGGATTATTTTCACCATATCAGTGCAGTATACCAGAGAAAACCCATCATCGTCCTTCAATAAATAGCATATTATTTTATACATTTGCATTTAATTCAATGTTTAAATTCAAATGTTAATGTTTTGTTTTTTTAAACACTAACAGCACAACACTGTACTCTGCAATCAAGCACTCACAAACTTTAAAAGCACAAGAACCAGAACACTACTAATAATAATAATCAATAAGCCTGCTATAAATACTTCTATAATCGTAAATATGTATTGGTATTATTGGGTTTAATTTAGGGAAAGGATTGGTATTATTGGCGGCAACTGGTACTTTAAACAGGACTTCACTGAAGTGACATTTCGATGTGGGCAGTTGTTCAATAACGGTTTTGGCACACAACAGATCCAATCACAGCCCAGGCCAAACACTGATCTGGGGACGGATTGAAGACATGGGAGGGGGGAGAGAGACGTGACTTTTACCCTCCGAAAGACCTGGGGACAGCATGGGAGGGGGGAGAGAGAGGTGGTTCTTACCCTCCAAGGGCGGGTGCCTCCAGGGCAGTGTGGGGAAGCTCACATTGAGGCTGCCCGTGCTGCTCCGTGGCCAGGTACAGGGCGTCGGGGTCGATGCTATCCATCCAGTGCCTTTGACAATCACTACAGAAACACAGCAAACAGCACAGAAAACAAACCTTAGAGAAAAACGGAGCACATAACATACCTATACTCAGTAGGGCCCTGCATTTAGGTTTGAATTTTCTCAAATAAATAAAAAATATCCAGGAAAAAAATCAGATTTTTTATCCCTAATATCCCTTGTATGACATTTAAATCGATTTTTTTTAAATTGCCATTTTAGCAGATGCTCTTATCCAAAGCGACTTACACAGTTTACATTTCTTCACATACAATCCATTTATACAGCTGGATATTTTACTGAAGCAAAGGTTAAGTACCTTTGCTCAAGGGTACAACGACAGTGCTCCACCTAGGAATCGAACCAGCAACATTCGGATGCAAGCCCAGCTCCCCTAACCATTATACTAAACTGCCGCTTATGACAATGTAGAATAAGTATCAAGCTCAAGATAGATGGCCAATTAGCCTACTTTAATGTCCAATATTCCAACATTAACACATGACAGCACTGTGTTACAATAACAGGCCACAAATCTAGCTGTAAGCAGCAATGACAGGGGGAAACAGCTGTGGAAATGCTGCAGAACTAGAAAATGCAAAAGAACAACCTCGAGGTAACACTTAATATAAGGGGTGTCAAATGCCACAGACTGCAAGCTCAAGCTCTAATGCTTGCTTTAGTCACAAATGCTGCAAATTCATTTACCTGTAGCCATGTTTTTGACAAAGGATCTGCAATTTAGTTACGGACCAGTACACAGATGGTACGTACAAAGTTTCATATCAATCAGACAAACTTTCTAGAATAGTTTGAACATTTAGCGTTGAACAAAATGGCTGAAAACCCAGAATGATTCAATCGATTGTGGTGGCCGTGTTCAAAATTAGTAATATTATTACTATTACGTTACCATTATTTTTAGGAACATAATTGCGAAAAAGCAGTAATAGCAAACAAAATAGCATTAAAACTGATTCAAGTAAAAAAAGCTAAAATGGCTGAAAATGCCATTCAATCCCTGGTGACAGCCATGATTTTTTTATCGGATTATGTTTAAACTTCATACACATCTATTTCGTGTCACAAATGCTGTTCTTTGAGAGACTAATTATGTTGGTCTCAGGGTTCATGTCTCTAGGTGAAACAGGCCAAAAGTTAACCTTTTAAAGTTGACATTTTTTACTTGCACAATAGTGCCACCTTGAGGCCATTCAGTGCCATATTTGCTGTAAGGCGCTGCCCAAGACCCTATACAGCACTCGCAAGTTGCGAGTGAAATACATGAGGAAGTTCAAAATGGCATAGGTATAATATATATAGCTGCAAGCAGATATTACAATGTCAAATCGCAAACAGACCACCCCAGTGGCAAGAAAAACGGGATATAAAGTTGTTTCTGTGAAGCTGTGTATCATTTAATGGTTTTGCACTACCTTTGAAAACTTTACACCAAACATGTGCATACGCAGTGCTAACAGTGTTGAGGAATAGAGTTAACTGCAAATAAACACACCCAAGGTATAGGAAGAAAAAAAAAATATCAAAGTGTTTCTACTACCCGACCTGGCATTGCCAACTCTGTGTAAAGAAAAACGTCCTAATATCTGTGCGGAACATGCCTTTAGCTCATTTCAACCTGTGGCCTCTTGTTCTGCTGACCCCACTCATCTTTAAAAATGTTTGGTATTTCACTTTGTTAAAGGTTTTAAAAACCTCAATCAAATCACCCCTAAGTCTCCGTTTGCTAAGCTTAAATAGATTGAGTGCCTTAAGTCTATCCTCATAACTTTTACCTTTCATACCAGGTATCAGTTTAGTTGCCCTTCTTTGACCTTTTTCAAGAGCTTCTATATCTTTCTTGTAGTGCGGTGCCCAGAACTGCATAGACTTTAATCAACTACAATTCCTAAGTGTTTTTCTAATTGAACACCTACTAACCTTTCTCCTCCCATAAAATACTCCTGACTAATGTTTTTATTTCCCACATGCATAACTTTACATTTAGCAATATTGAATGTCATCTTCCACGTATCTGCCCATTCTTGGATTTTGTTTAAATCATCAACTTTAATCAATTCCAAACTGTTTGCCAAACCCCCAAGTTTAGTATCATCTGCAAATGTAACTATTTTGCTAGTAACGTCCTTATCGCATCTTGTAAGTCGCTCTGGATAAGAGCGTCTGCTAAATGCTTAAAATGTAAAATGTAAATGTTATCAAGATCATTTATGTAAATAAGGAAGAGAGGTCAGGCCCACAGCCCTGAAATCAGATACGGCCCCACCTACTGTTACTCTTTATATTCACCCTTGCAGCCAATTATGAATCCTCTCTGAAACTGCTGCAATTTCTACTGAATTCATTTTAGCAATGAGCCTCATGTGGTACCTTGTCAAATGCTTTCTGAAAGTCAAAATATATAATATTATAAGCTTGGTTCAGGTCAACACATTTTTTAAAAAGGCCAGGAGGTTTGTTAGGCATGACCTCCCTTTGATTGGCATTGATCGGCATGTCGTAAAATGTTAGAAAGACGCGGAACTGTTATTTGGCCATTTTTAATTATGTAGTGTGATAAAATAGATGCTAATTTAGAAAAATATTGAAAAATCATTCATTTTGGGGGAGACAAAAATTGTGTGACCAAAAATGACCATTTTATTGGGTGTGTCTCGCCTTAAACGGCTTGAAAGATTTCATGTTTCAACGTTAACCAAGTTCGCCAGACTGGTAGCTCATGACAACCATGCTTTGAAGCAGCAATTTTTCCTTCACAATTTATATAAACATACTACATTGTTTATGTATGCCTTAATTTGAGATAAAACCACTTCATATTTTCAAGACCGTGGTTTTTATAGGACTTCCTTTCCTGTCACGTGATTTACACTCTTCCGGTATTATCCACCTTATTGCTTGACCACGACGTCTCACCCCCAGGCAAAAAATACTATTAATACCCGAGGGGCAGGGAGTGGGGAAGCTGTCACCTCTGACCTTTCTGAATGCCACAAGTCACTTTGTGCACCGTGCAGTCATGAACACCAAAAAATATATAGCAAAACACCAAAACCATGCTAAAACAAGGAGCCGGGGAGGAACAAAGTCAGGGAGCAAATTAAGAGGTTCAGATTCAAATGGGATCTAGCGCCAGTAGAAAAGGATTTCATAAGGAGGAGGAATGACGCCCTGGCTGCAGAGCACAGCACGCTGCCGTTTGTCGTGCATCTGTCCACTGGATTAACATCGCAGTCAGCAGCTGAGGCTGCGGTCGCCACACACACTCCCAGAACTCCGGAGAACGTCCACACTACCTTAACTGATGGCTCTGTCTTGAAGCCAGAGGCTTGGATTTTTCTTTTCCCCTGGTTGCCGAGCGGTCTTAAAAAGCAGGATATCAATTCTTAGGCTGGAGAAATCCCAATCCCGTCAATCCTTTAAGCAGTGCAGTGTTGCATTTATCGAGTGGCACAGGCCCAAACAGAGAACCAGCTCAAACAGGACTGGGCTGTTGCGTTACGCTGCCTGCCTGGTGGTCCAACGCTCCGCTGTGACTGCTTGCACAGGCTGCCGCTGTCTGAGACACACTCCGTCTCACAATCCGTGTTTCATCCAGGACCAAAAAAAACAGATGTCTACAGCACGCCTGAGAGATAATTCCCAAAACAAGCAGCATGATCACTCGCAACACCCCCGGCCCCCCCCCCCCTACAAACCACTTCTTAGCTAGATATTGCTCTGGTATAACTTCACCGTCAATATTAAGGTGTGTGCACCACTGCTGAAAAATTCAGACTCGTTCCTATTCTAGACTTCAGGGGGGACATTTATGAAAACTTGAATCCGTATACACTGTATTAAGATCGTCAAACTGAAGACGCTCCTATGACTGCTGTTAAATGTTCTTTGGTTCAGTAGAGTGGCTTCCGGCTAGCCCATCTCAAGCCCCTCCTTAAAGCTGTTCCCACTGACTCTACGGATGGCAGCAAGCCTGGAAAGCTCAGCCAATTTTACAAGCGTGTCTGCAGCAGAATGACTGGGGTCAGAGCTGCTTGTAGCCATGCAACTGTGGCTTATAAAAACCAGGGAGCTCTGCCATGACAGCGAGGAGGGGTGGATAACATGCATCCGGCCTCCCGGGTGGTGTAGCGGTAACGGAACGTCCGACGCTGCCCAAAGCGACCGGGGTTAGATTTCACCAGGTCGCGCCAGTTTCGGCTCTGGCCGGGAGTGCCACTAGGGGGCGGCAATTGGCTGTCCGCCCCAGGGAGGGGAGAGGGAAGCCGGTACGAGCTTGCTGCGTATAGAAGTGGCCCTGTGTGTATACCGGAGTTACGGTGACGGCTTGGCGGGCTCCGGCTCGAAGGAGGTGGGGCCCAGCCGCATTTCACTGCATTGGTATCAGGCCTACGGCAGCAAGCTCTCAATACGAGGGAGGGGATAACTGACATGAAAAAGAGAGTATAAAACTGGGAGAAAAATGGGGGAAATGCAGAAAGAGAAAGTATAAAAAATAAAAATAAATAAAAACACACATCCATAGCATAGGGACCAGAAATGGCACAACGTGAACGTGGGTTTGGCGGAAACTGCCTCAGCACTTTGGAGGAAAACGACTGCACCAATAGAGGAGCAGCGGACATGGAACAGCACAAGGGCTAGTGGGCTAACGTGCATCGTGCGGAAAGTCCACAACTTGGGCCAACACTAACAGAACCCAGGTTATAACACCATTGCTGGTCATCACTTCTGTGCGGGAGCGTCAGCGTTGAACTGGCTGAAGGCACACAGTCAACGGCCATGCACCTTACAGTATGCTCTGTAAGAGCAGGTTTGATAGTGCAAGTGTGACGCCTTAAATGCTATAGAAAGAGGAGGTTTAACTTCTGTTCACTCGTCACAAAAAGCCTTTTCTTTATTCTGGAAAAATGGTATAAATTATACAGAAGATAACAAATAAACACTGGTGGCCTTTTAAAATAGATGACAACATCTGATGAACATGCATTCCTGTGCTTGTGGTGAGAGCACTTACAGACTAAGCCACTCTATAGGACCCAACCTGTGCTTGTGGTGACAGCTTTTACTGACTGAGCCACTCAAAAGGGCCCAGCCTGCGCTCGTGGTGAGAGCCCTGTGGTACCAATTGGCCCATGGAATTTCTGCCATTTTGAAAAATGAAAACAACAACTAAAAATCCACAATTCTGATACGTATGAAGCTTGGCACACATCACCAATGAACTCATATTTTCGACATTTATATTTTTAGGGGAAACAAAAGGATTACCACTAGCTAATCGTTGAGCATGTTTACATGCAAAGTAATAATTAAATACTCTGACTATGGCAATACTCCCGAGTGAGGGATGAATAATGCTCACACCTTAGACTGATTATCACAATCAAAGTAAGGTCTTAATCAGAGTATGTATAATCAGAGTAAGATCGTTTTTTGAGCCATCTTTCTGTATGATCGTACGACGATAAGGTGTTGTCAGCCAGCTGGCTAGTTTGGGGGGCAAAATGGCCAGTACCAACAGAAGCCAACATTTCTGGATGGACACGTTAAATGTCTTGAAAGACATGGATGTTATAAAGTTTTAAGATGGGTGTAAACACCACAACAGCAATATTTTTAAGAAGGGGGATTTGCTAGACCTCCGGAACAAACCAGGGTTCGCTGGAATTGTATCTAGTGTGGGCACCTTTATCAAATATTTTATCACAAAGGACACCATGCCCTTGCAGAACAGGTCAACTAAATTCTCCACTGTGGATTTGTGAACACCAAACTGGTTGGCTACAATACTCAGCACATCCATCCAGCTTATGGAGCGCACCACCATGCCCGTCTGGAGTGGCCCAGCTGCACGGACAGCCATGTCCTGAGGGCGCAGGACTCTCTTCATCAAAGAGCACAACGTATCGAATGACCTGCGGCTTGTGTGAGCCATTGGGAAATTTGGTGTGCATAGACATAGGTGAGAACCTTAGCCCCGATGATCAAAACCCCTGCACAGCCCGTACAGCGGTGGTATAAAGCAAACAACAATCAGAAAACTGGGCACAGCTGTGTGTCCGTGACGCTGCGGTCAGTTGCATGGGGGATCAAACTTGTTTTTGGTGGGCCGCACAAGTTTTACTCGAGACTTTCCGTATCTCCCGGATGCAAAACAAGATCGAGAGCAAACTGCCTTAACCCCGATTGCAGTGTGCTCATAAACTCGTTAGTCTGGTCTTTTGCAGGTCCCGACTGCAGTGTGCCTTGAATGCTGCCTTCAGGATACTACATTCTACATTTTACATTTTAACCATTTAGCAGACACTCTTATCCAGAAAAACTTACAAGATGTGCATTAATACATGGTAGGAACAATCATAGTTCGCACAAGAGATCAGTACAGTAATACAGCGTTAGACATCGTTGTAGGCAGCTGCATGCCATACCTGTAACACTGGGAAGGAAAAGGTGAGTAAATTATTATTTATTTTTTTATTTTTAAATGAGGAGTAAGCAGGGATACATATACAAGAAGTATTGAACAAGTAGGATAGTAGTAGCCTTCAGGATACTGAAGTTGCGTATTACTTAAACCCGTTTCTGGCCAGATTTATAAAGCCTGTTTATATAAAATTGAAGGCCACGACTCCTTGTACTTGACCCACATACAGTCGTATGAAAAAGTTTAGGCACCCCTCTGAGGCTGCATAATAATTTACTCTGTCTTCACAGAAAATGATCACAGTGGCATGCCATTCATTTTCTAATAAAAGCTGAGTACTGGGGTGTTTTCCAGACACAGATTTTTAGTGTAGCAATATTAAGTTGTATGAAATTCAATCAAACGTGAAAAATAGGCTGCAAGAATGTGGGCACCCTTGTCATTTTGTTGATTTGAATACCTGTAACTACTTAACACTGATTAATTGGAACACAAAATTGGTTTGATGAGCTCATTAAGCCTTGAACTTCATAGACAGGTGCATCCAATCATGAGAAAATGTATTTAAGGTGGCCAATTGCAAGTTGTTCTTCTCTTTGACTCTCCTCTGAAGAGTGGCAACATGGGGGCCTCAAAACAACTCTCAAATGACCTGAAAACAAAGATTGTTCAGCATTATGGTTTAGGGGAAGGGTACAAAAAGCTATCTCAGAGATTTCAGCTGTCAGTTTCCACTGTGAGGAACATAGTGAGGAAATGGAAGGCCACAGGCACAGTTCTTGTTAAGGCCAGAAGTGGCAGGCCAAGAAGAATATCGGAGAGGCAAAGGCGAAGGGTGGTGAGAATGGTCAAATACAACCCACAGACCACCTCCAAAGACCTACAAGGTAATCTTGCTGCAGATGGTGTCACTGTGCATCGTTCAACAATACAGCGCACTTTGCACAAGGAAAAGCTGTACGGGAGAGTGATGCGGAAGAAGCCTTTTCTTTTCTCGCCAGAGTCGCTTGAGGTATGCAAAAGCACATTTGGACAAGCCAGCTTCATTTTGGAATAAGGTGCTGTGGACTGATGAAACAAAGATTTAGTTATTTGGTCATAACAAGGGGCGTTATGCATGGCGGCGAAAGAACAGCATTCCAAGAAAAACACTTGCTACCCACAGTAAAATTTGGTGGAGGTTTCATCATGCTGTGGGGCTGTGTGGCCAGTGCCGGTACTGGGAATCTTGTTAAAGTTGAGGGTCGCATGGATTCCACTCAATATCAGCGGATTCTTGAGAATAATATTCAAGAATCTGTCACAGAGTTGAAGTTACGCCGGGGCTGAATATTTCAACAAGACAACGACCCAAAACACTGCTCAAAATCTACTCAGGCATTCATGCAGAGGAACAAGTACAATGTTCTGGAATGGCCATCCCAGTCCCCAGACTTGAATATCATTGAAAATCTGTGGGATGATTTGAAGCGGGCTGTCCATGCTCGGCAACCATCAAACCTAACTGAACTGGAGATGTTTTGTAAGGAGGAATGGTCCAAAATACCTTCATCCAGGATCCAGACACTCATTACAGGCTATAGGAAGTGTCTAGAGGCTGTTATTTTTGCAAAAGGAGGCTCTACTAAATATTGATGTGATTTTTTTGTTGGGGTGCCCAAATTTATGCACCTGTCTAATTTAGTTTTGATGCATATTGCACATTTTCTGTTAATCCAATAAACCTCATTTCACTACTGAAATATTACTGTGTCCATCAGTTATTTCATAGATCAAAATGAAGTTGCGGATCCAAACACCCAATGACTTATAAATGAAAATAATGGAAATTGTCAGGGGTGCCCAAACTTTTTCATACGACTGTATATAACTATCTATATATATTATTTTTTTCATGAAGCATTCACATGAAATAAAGCAGCCGTTGAGTAATGGTGGTTAAGGCATCTTCCGGCTTATATATGCTGTAATTATTGCATTTGCATGTTTCAGGAGCAAAAACATAGGTAGACCACATCAAATAATAAAACACTCCCATTCTCCTCTTTCAGTACAGCGCGCTGCCCTTTTAAATCGGTATAGTGAAGCATGCAGACGATGACGGGCAAAACAAACCACTGTTTTATGACCGTTCGTGTCAGTGTTCGGGACTAACACATTTGCTGCGAACCGCCTGATACAAAACTCCAACAGAACACCACGATCAAGATTTCCTAAGCTTGAAGCGTAGCTAAGCCCACATTGGCGTGGTACGCATTAATGCTATGTTCACCAACTACCTAGCTAAGTCCATCTTGTTAGCTCATCGTGGATCTTGTGGGAGAAAAGACGATGCTCACTCAGCTACTCCTCCAACAGGTCAAGAGTGCCCACTGGTGGCTGGTAGGTGAGCCAGGACATCAAGCTAAGGATACACCTGAGCGAGAACGTACACAAGGATAATATCGTTGCTCACAATTATGTACATATCGTCACGTTTTGGTATCACAATATATCGTAGCATTGACTATTGTGCAACCCTACCAATATGCTTTGGGTACAGCATGGTAGGCAAGCTCAGGGAATGGTAGGTAACCTCAAGTGTTTAATTTATAACACTTTCATTTAAGAACTAATATCTGTTATAAATACAGCCTACTCTAAAGTGTGAAAAGTATATAGATACTTGAAATACAAATATTGATTTCAAAAGTATTCAAACCCTGTGCTCTGGCAACTAAGTTAATGCAGGTGCAAAATAGGGATGTAAACGGTTAATCGGTTACTCGTTTGAAATTTTTAACTCGGATAATGCAAACGAATAATGAGGAGTAATCATTTCCATACAATTAAAATTCTCATGGAATTGTTACAAATACACGCAAAACATGACCTCCTGAACACACGAGGGCCTTTAGACAAATACACTTATGCATGGCATATGAGCTAGGTCTGAGACTGTCTGGCTAAGATACACTGCTGTGACTTTACATTCGTTAACTAGCTAGCTAGCTCGTCTGGTAGCCACAACGAAGAGAAATTAGCAGTCAATCGTTATTACGCAATCAAATGACACTGTAAAGCGCAAATTGTGTGGTTCTGTATTAAAATATCTGGGTGGAACAAGTAGTATGCTTGAACCACCTGAAAGCAAGGCATCCTACCATCACCAGCACTAAGGAGCAATTGTCATCACACCAGCCACCTCTTAACCTTGTTCGTTCAAACTCAGAGGACATGTGATCCCCAGTGTTGTGAGGGGATTACAGAAAAGGTCTGCAATATAGTTGCGAAAGATATGCTCCCCATCAGCGCAGTGGAGGGTGAGGGATTCCTGAATCTACTGAGATCCCTTGAACCACAGTACACTGTACCCAAGGGGCAAACCATTACCTCACGCCTTGAAAAACGCTTCAAAGAAAAGTTGTACAAGCTGAGGATGAACTTAAGAGTGCAGTTAAAGTAGCCATCACAACCGATCACTGGACTGCTCTAACAACAGAGAGCTACATTACATTGACATGCCACTACATGGATGATAGTTGGAGTATGCAATCTCATGTACTTTGTTTGACTCCCGAACATGTTCAAATTCAGGTTCAGTTCAATTGAATTGCTGTCCATAAGCAATGTTCAAGCAACTTGAGAGCTGGAGCATATTCTGCCAGGAAGAATGGGTGAAAATCACCTCCAACCAGTGTGCAAAGTTGGTAGAAACTTTTCACAAAAAGACATAAACCTAGTGGCGAAAGAGGGGTCAGAACACTTATGCAAGCGGCATATTTACGTTTTTATTTTTCTTTAAAATATTTGCTGACGTAACTATTTTTCTTCTTTATAAAAATTATATTTGAGCATGTGAGTTTTGAATAACAAAATATTAAATGTACAAAAATGTGGACGTATCATTTGTAATCCAGGAACAACTGAACAGAACTTTCCACGGTCCTTTTGCAAGGCAGTGTATACTTTTCATATTAAACAGAGTTCAGAGTTATGAGTACGAGTATGATTATGAGTACGAGTATGATTTCTAAATATTAGGAGTGCTCTCTTTTCAAGCAGGGTGGGTCCTTGTATTCTCCTCTTCAGATCATAAAATACATTTTTGATGTTTTAAGGAAAATATTTCTGGAACTTGCACATATGAGGAACACACTTAATGTATACCTTATACAGTGAAACCCCTCCAATGTGCTTCCTCTTTTAATAAAATTAGACACTTAAATCATGCCCCCACCCCATTTTCAATCAAATTAGATGTACATTACTGAAATACTGCACATTCTCTTGCTCTATTTAGTTTTACAACAGGCTGCTGTATACATTTTCACTGATTATGAAGACTAAACTTGGAAGATTACGTACCCTTACTTAAGCAGAAAAAAACAAGATTCTTCCAACAGCTGAATTAAAGAGGATCCAGCATTTTTTACATGACTAAAATTATAAATCCAAAAACTGGATTTGAATGTGATAGTTCCTCAGTCTCATGAATTGTTTGCTCAAGGAAATGTCTGTTGTTTATTGACAGCTTTCAGCTTTCAAAATGCCACGTTCTCTCACAAATTATCCTCAAATGATCCAACTGCAATTCTGGAAAACTATTTCATAAACGGTTTCATTTATTTTTGTCTTGAATGACAACTTATATAAAAAATATATATACATGTCAGCCTTTTTGTCCCCAATTGCATTTTCTACCCCCGAAGCCACCAATACAGACTCCAAGTTAAAGCAAACAATGAATGCTTTGTTCACTACTGTTTATCTTGTTAATCTTCAAATGGTATGCTCCTCATAGTTTACTGACGTTCTAATCCAGTAGCTCCCAGACTGCGGGTTCGGACCCACGGTGGGTCATGGGAGGGACTAAGGTTTGTCACAGCATAATCAAGGGGGAGTGAGGCTACATATTAGAATAGAATAGAATAGAATAGAATAGAATAGCCTTTATTAATCCCGGGGGGGGGAAATTTGGTTTGTCACAGCAACAATAGTACAGGAGTGGGCACAGTAAATGCATCCACAACCTCTGACCTTTCCCAGAGTTCTTTGTGCGTGGTCTGCTAAGGAGCTTCCGATAGAGCTGTAAATAAGATGACCGCTCTGGCAAGTGTCACAAATAGCCACTCTTTGAAAAAAGGAAGACATTATGGACAATTTATCAATCCTGGGTAGGTGGGAACATCCTCCGGAATATCTCCGGGGAGATGTTCCTGAAACCGTTGACTATTCTAACTCACTTTCTCAGGAGGGTTGTGCCATCTCTGCTATGCCAAACTGTTTTTACATGTTCAAGTGGTGGTCTTTACAGGGCAGCTGACACAGCCAACATATAAATATGCCCATTTATACATTTTCCTACTTTCATAGGTTTTTAAGAATGTCTATCAATATGATTGGGTGGGAAAACGCCTCCAGTGTTGAGCTTTCAGACAGAGTATGAGAAAGAAAATTTCCCAGAATGGGAGCCTCGGATAGCGTAGCAGTCTAACACACACTCGCATTTGCTGGTGCTTTGCGAATGTGGGCTGCCTATTGCGGTCACGGTTCAAAACCTGACTGTGCCAGACCAGCCCTGGCCGAGAGCCCCGATCGAGGGCGGCATTTGGCTGTCCGCCCCAGGGGGTGAGCCAACGGAAAGGGTGTCTCCAGAAGTAGGTGGGCAAGTTCCATCTTGGAGGAGGCGGATCATTGCTGGCCTCATCGGTTGGAATTGGCTTGACCCAGAGGACAGGCAGTGAGTTCATGCAGGAGGGCAAATCAAAATAAAGAGGGTATAATTAGCTACCAAATTGGGAACTAAAATTAAACCTAAACACTTAATTTTAAAAGAAAATGTCCCAGTATGGCCATAAACAGCAGGGCAGTGTATGCAGGTTTGCGCCATGACTCATCATCAGTCACAAACACAAACTCAGGATCGGGGTCAGGCATTGCTGCTGCCACTGCCTCTCCTCCTCCATCAGATTCAGATCCCAATCGTCTCACCAATACAGACTGGTATACAAGCTTGCTGTCCTAGCTAGATAGTTCATGTGATGTTCCGATTAGCAAGCTCATCGGGTACCTATATTGTTGATTCCTGTGACAATTGAGACCTGAAGAGAGGTTGACCATATTGTTGTTAGTCAGCTCTGTTGTAAGTCAGTCAATGAGTGTAGCAAGCTACTTCACTGAGTGAGATTAGCTAGCTAGCTATCAAACAAAAAAACCTGAAATAAAAAGTGGGAAGTACTTTGCATGAATTTGATTTAAGACAAGCTAGTCCATACCTTGCAAAGGCATTTTTGTTTCTGTAGCTAATCACCTAATGTTAAACTTGCCCACTCTTACTACTTGACTCAGTTAGCTAGGAAGTTAGTGCTAGATACCTACAGTCATGTTTATATAATGATCACCATTATGCTTATGGAAAATGGCAAATGCAAATGGTTATGACTTAATATGACTTTTGAGCATTTTAAACCATTTTTTTATACACTCACGCACTTTCTTGTTGGTGTGGTGAACTCGTCATACTTGTATCCGTACTTGTATCTGTAAAATAGGACTGATCCTCGTAATCAGAAAAGAGGAGGCGCGCTTTAGAACGCAGAAGATGATCATATCGGTAGCTTGGAGTGCCCGCAAGCCACGCAAATTAATCAGAATGTGGCAAGTGCCTTGTCTCTATTCTTATAGCCTAGATTTTAGTTTATGGATTAAATTAGACTATTATAAATACAAAGGCAAGTTTGCACACACACACACAAATGTGTGCTATCTTCGGGTACCCTATTATACTCTTATGTTGCTCTTTTATGTAAAAACCTTGCAGTTTCAATTGTGACACACAGACACACTAATTTTTGTCTTTATTGTAAATTTGATATATAACTTACTATATACTATAGAAGAAAACTGTTCATGACAGCGGATGCTGCAGCACCCCCCACTTCCCAAGCGTATGCCTGCTGGTCTCAAGGCAGATGTTTGGGTGCATTTTGGATTCAAAACCAGTGTCTGTGGCAGTTTTCTTCTGCAAGGCCACACGCCTTTACGGTGTTGTGGAAAACAAGGGTTTTCGGAACATGGTACACTATGCCATACCAACTTGCAAACACGACTGAAACAGCAGTCGCAAAGCTATATGCGGAGGAAAAGAAAACCATCGTCGCATCGCTTGAGTAAGCAGAAAGAGTACAATTTTAGTTTCACTGGTCTTTACCATGTTCTGCACTGCAGTCTCGTGACTGTTTTTTACTTTTCTTAACACAATGAGTGGTTAAAAAGAACTTCATCATCTGCACTATTTTCCCAAGGCACACTATGTGTGCGTTTCATTTGCACTAGCCTATTTGACATATGGAGTGTCACATTTTATTGCAATGCATAAAATAACTGAACCAGTTGTGTATTTTGTTTACAATTTCCTGCTAAAGCACAACGTGTATGTGTTAACATTTATTCCAATGCACTACAGCACACAAGTGTCTATTGTTCACATTGTTTAACTTGCCTAATAAAAATCGGAATGTTAAAATCAATTTTTGGCTCAATTGGCAATTGGTCCCTTAAACCATATCATGCACATGATCATAATCTCAATACTCAGAAGATACAATGTATATGTATTAATTATTTATGAATTTCAGTCATGTAATGTATATAATATCAATATTATGTTAAGTATTGAATTGTATCGAAATCGAATCATATCATGAGGTTCCTGCCAATACCCAGCCCTAATGTTATGTTTATGTTCTGTTCTCATCTAGGAGTGTGTTCCCTGTGCCAAATATCCTGAGATGCTTTAGCCTTTTGAGCTATCGATAGCACTTTGAATGGGCTAATGCCAAAAGGAGCACAAATGGCTTTCATTTGGAGGGCACTGTTTGAAGTTAACATCTTTGTGTCCAGCGTCAATGCCTAATCCTTCTAGGCCCCTAGCACCATATTTGTACAGTAGGAGGAAAGGGTAGGTGATTGTATTTCAATTAGTGGCAACTCATTTTCTTTCTTGTAATCTAGCTTCGTTCAATTTAAAATGAGTTTGCTGGCTGGCCGGCTAACTTGTTTATGATTGATAATAAATGCCTCGTTTAATTTGTTTCCCTTTACTTAACCGGGTTGGTCAACTAAGAAGTCCATTCTCGTTTGCAGTGATGACCTGGGAAACCAAAGTGGGTAGGCAACTGAAGGGATTGTGTAGCCAATCAGATGTAGGGGAATGATTAGGTGGTACAGAGTGCACTTGGAACACCACTCCAAGGTATGCCAATGCATGAAGGGCAAAGAAGGATTTCACAAAACCCATGAGATTTTCAATTAGATTTTACAGTGTCAGCAAAGTCTGTCAAAGTGGTATAAAGGATATTCAACTGCTTCTTCATTTGGCTTGCTCGGATCAGACATCGGTTCTGTTGTGTGTTTGATGGGGCGATAAACCGCAGCCACATGACTGTACCGCCGAGTCCAAATACACAAAGGACAACATATTTCTTGCCATTTATATTATTAGCAAATTAGTTACATTTATGATTAAATTTGTACTTATGGTAAATACATGGCCAGCTAGTCAGTTGTAAAAATATGCTACCATTCCATACAAGTTGGTGGACACCAACTTGCTAACTTGCAAGGGATTTATGACATATTAGCTAGATGCCACAAAAACATATAGCCTACATACAAAGACCTAGACACGCACTACAAACGATGGTATACCACTGGAAAACAGTAGTTTTACTTTCATTTACAGAAGTTTTATATAACTGTATATCACAGTGTTAATCACCTCAGTTTAACAAATTGGCAAACAAGGAGAAAGGGCAACAGCATACAATTGCTATGCAAGACATTCAGAAACCTAGTTGAATACATTATAGGTCATGTCAAATAACTGTAGTTAGTATAGTGCTCTAACCATATAAAATATATCAAAGGCTATAGCTACTGACCAAAAACAAGATTTTAAAAGAGGAATCTTTCAGTTACCACTGTAGACGATGTACCTCTTCAATAGGTGCTGTATGGGCTGCAGACATCACATATGTAAACAATCCACAATTCAATTGCGCGTATTCTTTCCTCCAACTTCAGTAGCCCTAACCTATTCTGTCAAAAAGACAATCCTATAAATCCACACAGTTCTCAGGTCTCATATTCCAGTCCAGAACTTCGATGTAACTTATGTTGCGCTTGCACCATTTTAACGACCTGCACAGCTTTTGAAATTCAGTGCTGTGCTATAAATAGACTGTCTCATAAGGTGACCGAGCTTTCGTCCGCTTTCCCGAACTCGTCCAATAACGCGTTACTAATGTTTCAGCGTGATGTACCTAACGTTAACTAGTTAACTATCGTATTCAGCACACTACAGTTGGGCTAGCGAGCTAGCTCATATTCCCAATCAGAAAGTACTACCCTAGGACTCCCTCATTAGACCCGTTTTTTCCGTTGGGTTGGTGACAAAACTAGCCACATAGCTAGCGTACCGGCTATCTGAGTAAGCTGAATAACTAGCAAGGTTCCTCACTATCCCCCAAAATACAACCCTGTGTGCTCTGGTCCGACTCCCTACTGGCAACGATCGTTTTAAGTCTAAAGTAATATGCAGATCACACGAAAACCGCACGAAGCCGGGAATGTCAATATTTGTTTATGCAGAGAAACTGATATTTCCATTAGACCTTAGACGCACATTTGAAGAAAATTAATTTAACTCACCCTGACCTTTGTTATCAACGTTCCCCTTATCCTACGAAAACGAGATCTATCGTTACCCTACAACCAGCCATACCTTATTACTACTGCTTTAATGCGAATTTCTCACCAAACCCTGAACACACTCAAAGTTTGTTTTTGGCATGATGGCATTTTAAAATATGTCCTGGGCGTGTTGGCTCCCTCGGAAAGGCCTGTGCATGGGGGAGAGAAACAGCCTGCCTGTTCCGCCCCCACCCTCCAAGGGCTCATGTGATTCTGGACTCGCAAGAGACGAGATCAAAATGTCTTTCCACCAGAAGCAGGCGGTTAGGCCCATCACCCTCACTAGCTCATTTTATTCACAAGGAGAGGACGTGGGGTGGTACTTTTAACCTGCCATCGCCGGCCTCGCACACAGGACTACGTACACGGGGAGAAATACACGTCGCAGCTAACTTGTTTAATTAAATAAAGATTGTTCGTTAGCCTATTATGGTACATTTACGTATGGATATGTTAGCAATAGCTACAGATCTAGACTAACTAGCCAGCTTCAGCCAACTGAAGTTAGCCAGCACAAACGTTACCGTTGCTAGCTATCGGACTAAAGTTTTCATAGCTTGTCAGATGGGGGGGTTTTCTCTGAAAACGACGAGCACTGTTATAACGACATTGATAAATGTTTAGCTTGCTAGTGAATTCTCTAGCTAGCTAGCAACTAATCGGACGTCTAACTGATCGCTAACATTAGCTAGCTCTCAAAACGCTCTTATTTTGCGCAAAGTAGTGTCGGATAGCTAGTGTTAGATAGTCACATTACTCTACAGCTCATCGCCCAATACTGTACATGGTAACACGTAAGCTAGTTAACTAACTAGCTAGACACTTGCCATACTGCTCCTCCTGAGCGAACGTTAATATCAGCTGCTAAAAGTAAAACAGGCTGGCTAGCCTGTGTCATGATCATGCTAGCGTCACTAGCTAACTTATGGGTGCAGTTGAAGTCACGCAATTAATTATATTAGTAAAATACAAGATTAATACATTTATATATAACATTGTGTTTCTTGACTACTCAATTAATAGTTGACCAGGTAGCAAAAAATAACAAATAAATTGAACCGCTGGCTTATGACGCATGTTATTCTACCTCGCTAACTAGCTAGCTGGCTAATCCATACAGGCAAATATTAGCTAGCTGGCTGTGGCGCTAACAACAATTTAATTGCACTTACCCTCCGCTAGCTAACTCCTATTATTACAAGAACGATGGCCAAATCGTAGAAATGTATATTTGTTGTCCTTCTATATATTTTTGTCAGCTTACACGTTAGTTAATTATAAGGAAAGTTCCTTCTACGGCGACTGACTCAAGGCTTCTACATGCAGTAAGGAAACCTTGCAAAATGGCTGTCTTTCCTGCGTTTACCACCATCCGATTCTCAAAAAGGGGTGGGGGTGGAGCCATCGGCTAAAACTAATAGCTAAAATAACAAGGTACTGCTTTTTGAACTCTAATACTTGTAACTCCACTCGTATCCAAGAACATTTGAGTATATTTATGTGTAATATTTCATCGTAAATTTTTAATTCACAATGTCCGCCAATGCCAGCTCAATTTGAGAGATTATAGTCTGGAGAGAAAAGTGCAGTCAGTTGCTAAACTCAGCTGTGAAACTATCATAACGTTGTCTAGACAGGTAGCGAACCCAATTCAAGGTGTTTCGTAGGTAAATCATTATGGCGGATTTAATGTCCAAGCTCATGTCCATTTCAGTCAATATTGCTGAACTGTGGTAGCTATCTGTATGTGGAGCAAGGCTTGGCATTCTCGGTTTAAACCGATTTATACCGATAAATGGCATTCTTTTAAAAGAGCAAATCGGCACACCTATTTCCACAATAATGCAAGGCTTTAACCGACTTATTTTTTAACAGTCAACTGGCTTAAACGGATTTAAAACAATTTCATGAAGCCTTCTTATTTACAAATTACTTGCTCGTTATTGTAAAGCAATACATTCATGTGGTAATTTTGGATGGGCATTGAAGTAATCGCCTATCTATCTTGCTTGATGCTTTTGACTTTACTCACTAAATTGTCATGCTGGCAATATCGTGTTGCAGTCATGATTATTATTACAAACTGATTGGAAGAAAGTTGTCAACAAAGGGGTTGTAATATTTATTGCCATTGCGCAAATTTATTTATATTGTGGGGGTACATCTGTTGAGCCACTGAAATCCTAAACCCTGTTGCTGACAAGCTCATAGTTGTTGATGGACTACTTTAAATTCACATGTTCCTAAGCATGTGGAATCACAACTTATTCTCATGATACTCAAAGTCCTTTCTACAAAACAGTGTTGATCTCTAGAACATGCTCTACAATCACTGTATTTTTCAAAACAAAGATTAAAGTGATAATATACAATGTTCTATATCACCGGTATGGCATTTGTTGCAAAAGTGACAGTGAATTAAACAAAGGCCAGGGAGGACCAGCTTAATGATGGATACAAAGGTTTAGAGAAGTTTTGCCTATGTGTAGGCCTGTTTAAACAGATGAGTTTGAAGTTTTGATTTGAAGGTCAGTAGAGAGTCGGCAGACCTAATCTCCACAGGAATGGTGCTCCAGAGCCTTGGGGCCACAGAGCAAAAGGCCCAGTCACCCATCAAACAGATCAGTAGATGGCATGGTGAGTTAGTCAGCATATGATGACTGTAGGAGACACAGCAGGGTACAGTAATGGAGGAGTTGGTGCATGTAGTCTGGGGCAAGATTGTGAAGGGCTTTGCAGGTCAGGAGGAGGATCTTGAAATCAGTCCTGGCTTTAATGGCGAGCCAGTGAAGGGTGTGCAGAACTGAGGATATGTGCTTTTTGCTAGATGTCAAGGTGAGAAACTCAAAATTCAAACTAAAAAAGCAGCAGCATTTTGAACCAACTGGAGTCGAGAGGAGTTTGGAAGGAGCACATGCTAGCAGTGAGTTGCAGTAGTCATATCCTAGAGTACTCAAGGAAGTACCACTGACAAATATTTGTATTTAATCCCTAAACCCTGGAGACCAGATGATTGGGATCAAGGTAGTATTATTCAAACATATAAGGGACCGTACTGACCCAGGGAGCCATAGTTCCGTATGTTAAAAGTTAAAGTTAAAAAACCGTTGGTTTAACTTGCATCTCATGTAAAATACTGGAATGCATTATTAAGGAGAAGTTGGAATTATTCCTGGAAAATAATAGTATTTTAAGGGATAACCAACATGTTTTTTTCAGAGGGATGTCATGCTTAACAAATAGGGATCGAAATAAGCAAATAAATGAATATATTTGGACTTTCGAAAACCATTTGACAAGGTACTACACGAGAGGCTCATTGTCCAAATGAATTCAGTAGCAATTAAAGGACGTATTTCAGAGTGGGTTCATAATTAGCTGCAAGGTAGAATACAAAGAGTAACTGTAGGATGGATCATGTCTGACCTAAGTGTTGTGGGCAGTGGAGTCCCACAGGGATGAGTGCTGGGACCTTTGCTTTTCCTCATTCACATAAATGATCTTGAAAGGGATGTTAGTAGCAAAATAGTTAAATATGCAGATGATACAAAACTTGGGGGTTTAGCAAACAGTTTGAAATCTACAAAGGTCATCCAATATGATTTTAATCAAATCCAGAGGTGGGGAAAAACCTGGCAGATGACATTCAATATACAGGTAACTGCCAAAATAAAGGCAACACATTGGTAAATGAGGGACATTTTAAACAGGTGCAGTACCGTGAGTGTCTGTTGTAGTGGGGTGCCAAGTCAGGTGGTACAGTCAGATAGGCCCAGCCCTCCCCTTTCAACAAGCCCCTGCCCACCTGGCTGGGGCTGTCCTAGCCTGGGCCAAGGTTGTTTATAATAATAATATACGCCATTTAGCAGACGCTTTTATCCAAATCGACTTACAGTAGTGAATGCATACATTTTTCAGTATATGTGGCCCCAATGGGGATTGAACCCACAACCTAAGCGTTGCCAATGCTGTGCTCTACCAACTGAGCTACAGAGAACCACTAGTGTTTCACGTGTCTAGTGTTCCCGCTAGGTTTCCAAGGTGTTGCCTTTATTTTGGCAGTTACCTGCAGCTAAATGTAAAGTATGAATGTGGGAAATAAAAAAATAGTAGCAGATCAATGTCTATCAGGATACTGCTGTAACAGTGAAAAAGACCAACCGGATGCTGGGATATATAGCAAAAAGTATAAATCAAAGGAGGTTATATTGATGTTATATAAGTTATATATGTTTTCAGACCATATTTAAAGTACTGTGTGTAGTTCTGGGAACCACACTACAAGAAAGATGTAAAAGCTCTTGAAAAAGTACAAAGAAGGAAAACTTAATTGTTACCTGAAAGGTAAAAGTTACAAGGAAAGACTTTTAATCTATTCAAACTTAGCAAAAGGGGACTAAAGGGGGATTTGATTGAGGTTTTCCAATTCATAAAAGGGATTAAGAAAGTGAAGTGAAATCAAAGATTTTAAACGTTGAGTTCAGTTAGTAGAACAAGTTCAAGTTACTTGTGAAGTTACAGCAGACAGATAAGGATTTTAAGCTGAAAAATGAATGTAAATAAATACAAAAGCAAATACTAATAATATTGGTAGCAGCATAATAATGCTATAATGACATCTAGCGTAATTTATGATACTATAATTTAAATAATTATTATATAATATTATGAATGGTATCAATAATAATAATGGTGCAATAATGTATTTGTCGAACAAGCCTGAGACCTCAACGTCAGAGGCAATGGGTCCCATCCGGACTCCAGTGGTGGTCATGGAGAAAGAGCCCTGAAGACAGAGCTCGGGACTGTCACCAGTTCCAGGTGTTCCTGCACCGCATTCACACAGAGCCTGATGAACCAACGCTGAATAGGTTTCATCCGTAGCAACCCAAGGGGAGAACTACACATTTGGCTGCTAAGTGTCCTTTGTGAAAGTATTGTGTGATCAGAGCAGTCTTCCACACATCTGATGGAGGCGCTCATTGTGAGAGGGTTCATATTGAGACCCAAATACTGTGTGTGCGATGGAGCATTTTGTAACAGTTGATAAGAAACCGTAGCTTTGTTATGTGCGAGATGGGGGTTGAAGTGTGAAGCATCCCTGGAGGGGGTGAAAATAAGCGAATCGTTGTTATGTTGAAACTTGTATGTATTTTAAAACAAGGCGATGAAGGGGGTCGGTAACTGCTCACACACACATTCGCTCTGCTAAGACCATATTTAGCAGTGACTCATTTTCCGGTACCCGAGGCTTGAGCTCTCTGATGGGGTGTCGGCGGCATTAGGCCACTCTCCCATGGTCCGTCATTCTTCCTTTCCTTTCCTCCTGGGCCCCCTGCGGCCTCCTCTCAGCAGGGCAAAAACATTTCTCAGCACTAGCTGCTTAGTTACTGCACCAGCTGCACAGCAGGGCAGTCAGTCGACTTCTGGAGTGGGGTGGGGGGGCTGGTAAGTCCTCTTCCTCGCAGGTGGCCACTTAATGGCTAGTGCGGTTCTCCGTCGTTGGCGGTGACGTCGACTGTATTCAGCTACGAGCTCATCTTCGTGGTAAAATTTTAAGGTGGCTGATTCAATGGGCCTCTTAGAGATTAGATGATGCTATCAATGGCCAGCAGTGTCTGTCATTGCCATTTTCCTGTTCCCAAATAGACCCAATCAGAGAAGATCTACATGAAATAAAACCTGACATACGAACGCCCCAGGAACGGAGGTCGTTCAGAATTATGAAACGTTTAACTTTTGAAAGCCTATTGCACCGTAATACAGTACCAGTCAAAAGTTTGAGTACATCTTCCATCTGGACTACGGCTAAGCGGGCACTCCTTCATTCTTGAGCAAGATAACGACCTGAAACACACCTTGAAGTTGTGCAAGAACTATCTGGTGAAGGGGGAACGTGAAGGACAACTCAAACTAAGGACCTTGGCTGCCCAGTGTCCAGACTTCAATCCCATAGAACTTGTATGGGATGAACTGGACAGAACAGTCAAAGCAAAGCAACCCACAAGTGCCAATGGGAATTGCTGCAGGAGAGCTGGGAGGACATATCGAGTGATTTCCTGCTGAAACTTATTAACCGAATGGCCTGTTTTGTGAGGCTGTTATCACAGCAAAGGGTGGCTATTTTGTGGAATCCAAGATTCAATTTTCAATTAAATTTAATTGAACATTGCTTTGATGTTCCTTTTGTGTATCGTTACATGTGTTTTTTGTCATTTTCAAGTATTTAAAGAAACTTATATGGTGTAAAACATTGTCAATTATGAGATAAACCTAGTTTCCAGAAGGTGTACTCAAACTTTTGACTGGTACTGTAGATTCAGATGATCAACAGCTAAGGCCAGTAATGTTAACTGACCTAATTTGTGGGTTGACTGCACAGGACCTTCTCTCAGGTATGGTAAGTGCTCAATCAATTTCGCACCACCATTACACACATTCAGAATCCATTTCCCCCCACCACATCCATAGCCTCATCACTGATAAACATACAAGGGTTTTTTATCTTGTTTTAAAGCTTACAAACAGGTGTTTGTCAAACTATTTTACAATTTCTATCATTTACATTTTTACATCTCTTGATGTCTTTAAACGTGGTGTGGAACAGGGAAACCAAAACTAGAGAAGCTAGGAGCCAACAAGAGCAGGGCGTCCAAAAGAAGAGTGGACACCTTCACTCCTTTGCTTTGGACAGTGTGCGTGCATGCGGGTGGCAAACTCCAACTAAACCTGTATAACCTCCTGGCTCATGGACCTCCAGGTGGGGTATTCTACACCTTTGTTCCCAGGAGTTTGGTAGTAAAGGATTTTAAGACAAGATGCTGTCTGAGAAGCATTTTTCAACAATTTATTGGAACTAACGGCTAAACAAGACACCACTGCAAATCTGTTTAGCGGAAAGAAACGGGTGCATGGGTTTGACATGAAATTTTATTTACATAAATACTCTGCCCATCTCAATAATGATGCTCTGGTAAAGGGCCTCAGACACTGGGGCTACTTGGTCTCCACTTTCTGGTCTCCGGCCTCCAGTTTGGGGCTGTCCTTGGGCTCGCGGTGGGCCGGGAACACCTCCCAGGGGCTGTTCAGGTCAAACTTGCGGAACTCCTGCGAGAGCTCAACGGGCTCGGCCACCACCCTCTTCACCTCGTCATCGTAACGCACCTGGAGGAAGCAGTGGTGGAGATGGTTCCCATTGGTCAACAGGGGCAAATAGCATGGGCTCAATGGGGTTTACGTTGGGGACAGACATGGCAAACCTGAGGAATGGGTGGTTTATATTATAGGTATGGTGTATTGCATGTATGGACATGCATGTATGTAATTGAGCTAAAGGGAGTTAACGTGGAGATTACACTCAAGAATCATAAGGGTGGACATATGAAGGCTGGCAAGCAAGAAAATTGAATATACAGGATCACTGCACGTAAACATGAAGGTTAGGCAGCATATCCAGATAAAAATATTAGCCCTTGGTATAGTGAAGTGCCTCATGGTCTGCAAATGAATCCTGCCCATGCCAATGCCTCCTGTGTCCACCAGCCCTGTAGGGCAGTGCAGTTGGCTGTACCATCGCCCAGGGAGGGAAGGTTTCATTCTGCAGGGTTTCCATGGGTGGAGCAAACCATATGTCATTTGTGACTCACTGATTTGAATCAATCATTGCGTTAGGTGTGGAGGTCAAAGCCTTTCGATTTGTTCAAAGTTAATCAAGTGATTGACAGCTCATTGTGGCTGCAACCACTATAGGACTCATGAAACCGCACTGCCGTGACAAGTTTTCACCCACTGCCTCATCACACACAAGCAACTCCTCTGCTCACTATCCTTACCCCGCATTCTAACATTGTAGGGATGGGATTGCCGATTGGCTGTTCGAGGAGAATAAATTTCTGCCCAAAAAGTGGGCGTTCACCACACTTGACTGGCTTCCTCAAAAATGCTGTTGGGATGTTGGGATGTGGTAATGGGGTAGTGTGTGGTGTGAGTGTGTGTTTGCGGGTGGGACTGACCACTTTGAGTAAACTCAAAGATGTGCTTAATTTGAAGAACTAATGTAAAACGGGATGTTCTATAGCTATAACATATTTTAATGTATTTTCCCAAACGTCACATACATTTGGAGCTAGTGTATATTAGAAGGCTGCCATGTTTTAAAACAGTAAATGAGATTGCAATTTTGTTTTGGTGAGAGCATGAATTCTACAGCTCAATTGTGAGTGCCTTTAAGAGTCTAGTAATTCCTTTGCCTGAGGCTCAAGTTCTCTACATTTTTCTCCTGGTCAGCCTTACCTCCACATATCCCGACAGAGGAAAATCCTTTCGGAATGGATGCCCTTCAAACCCATAATCTGTGAGAATCCTTCGCAAATCTGGATGGTTTGCAAAGAAAACTCCATACATGTCCCACACCTGAAAGTAAGATAAACAGGCAACATACATTTGGTAGAGAAAGTGTTTAATGGTACCACACAGTTCTCCTGAGCCCATCCCTGTTAAGTGTGGGGTAGTGATCAGAGAATTGGAACTGTGATTAGAAGATTGAGTGTATATTTAAATTAGAAGGGAACAAAAATGCAATACACTAATAAATACAGTATAATTTAGCCATTAACTCTCATGTAAACTAAGAAATCTAGAAACATGACACAATTACATATTTCAATTTTTAAATATAGCTAGAAGGTGAAAGAATGAGTGTGTTTATGTATGCACGCAGGGGTGTGCACAACACATTTTGAGGGGCAGTGGCTCAAGCCAAAAAAAGGGCTCTCCTGTTGCCGTTGCCCTATCACCTGACATTTTAGTTTTATAATGACAACGGCGATTTAATTCGGTTTAATAACAGTAATCATAATTATAACAATAACAGCAGCAGCAACACAATAATAATAATAATAATAATAATTATTTGGTCCAGAGGGGCATTTCAGGCAAGGAGGGCAAAGGGGCAGCGGCTCAAGCCACTGTAGCCACCGCCTCTGTACGTCATTTATGCACGTATATATAATGCACACGGGCACGCACACACAGTGCCCATTAAAAGTCTACACCCCATCTCAAAAATTTTGCCTTTTGTTGCTTTACAGCCTGAAATATCGGTCAGGACTGCGGAATCACTTCCTATCTTCCGCAAGAGACTCAAAACCCACCTCTTCAGACTCCACTACCCCTGAACTCTGTCCATCTAGCTAAATTGTCTTCACCACTGTTTACTTGTTCAACACTATACTCTCAAAAAAAAAAAAAAAAAAAAATTCACTAACCTTTTCCTTCCCGGTGTTACAGGTATGGTACGCAGATGCCTGCAATGATGTCTATTGCTGTATTCCTGCACTGATCTTGTGCGCCAACTATGATTGTTCCTACCATGTATTGATGCACATCTTGTAAGTCGCTCTGGATAAGAGCGTCTGCTAAATGCTTAAAATGTAAAATGTAAATATTTCCACCTTTTGAACATTTTAACCTACAAATTCCTACAATACACAAAGTGGGGGGAAAAAATCGAACAATTTCTGAACATTCATTAAAAATAAACTAGAATAACTGAAATTGATATGTCTACACCCCACTGAGTTAGTACTTGGTACTGAGTTCTGTTTGGAACATTTGAACATTTTAACCTACAAATTCCTACAATACACAAAGTGGGGGGAAAAAAAATCTAACAATTTCTGAACATTCATTAAAAATAAACTAGAATAACTGAAATTGATATGTCTACACCCCACTGAGTTAGTACTTGGTAGAAGTACTCTTTGCTTGAATTACAGCCATGGGTCTGTTTGGATATCTCTGCCAGCTTTGCATTCCTAGATTGGGCAACGTTTTCCCATTCTTCCTTACAGAACTGTTCAAGCTGAATCAGATTGCGTGGGGACCGTCGATGGACTGCACTCTTCAAGTCATAGGATATGATTTAAATAGGATTTAGGTCAGGGCTCTGACTAGGCCACTCAAGGACATTCACCTTTTTGTTTTTAGCCACTCCACTGTTGCTTTAGCTGTGTGCTTTGGTTCGTTGTCATGCTGAAAATCAACCTTCTCAATTTCAACTTTCTTGCAGAGGGAAGCAGGTTTTCCTCAAGCATTTTTCTGTATTCCTCAAGATTTTTGTCCCATCCATTTTCCCTTTTATCCTGACAAGTTCTGCCCCATGTCCCAGTGTTTCTCAAACCCCCATAACAAAATTCTTGAAGAAACACCACCATGCATTACAGTAAGGGATGGTGGTCTCAGCTTTTTTTCGGATCATGTGCTGGTCTTGGGTTTTCTTCCAAACGTAACATTTTAAGGGATGCTTGTATGTATGGATCTTTTTGGTTTTTGCATCTGGTTTCATCTGACCACAACACCTTTTGCCACATGGCTTCAGAATCTTGTGGTTTTTTGCATACCTCAAGCGGGACTGAATGTGGACTTGTTTGAGTAGTGGCTCCCTTCTTGCCACCCTACCATACAGACCAGAATTGTGGAATGCGTTCTGTATTGTTGACACATGCACACTCTTTGCCATAGTCCTGTAGCTCCTTCAGTTGCCATTTGCCTCTTGGTGGCCTCTCTGATCAGTCTCCTTCTGGCTCGGTCATCCAGCTTGAACAGACAGCCTGATCTAGGCAAGGTCCTGGTGGTGCCATACACCTTCCACTTCTTAATTATGGTCTTGACCCTGTTCCAAGGGATATTTTAGGCCGGGATATTTAAGGCCTTTGGAATCTTTCTACAGCCATTTCCTGATATGTGCCTTTCCACAACTTTATCCCTTAATTCTTTTGAATTCTTTACTCTGAAATGCACTACCCAGCAGTGGAAATCCTCTAAGAACCACTGATTTTATTCTGAAGTAATCACTACAAGTGAACACAGGTGGAGGCCAATTAGCTTGGTGTGTGATCATGATACATGTTGTAAAATGTATTATGGTTCATGGCATTGTGTTTACCACTGTTTTTGTAGCTGGCATAGCTGCTCATTGACTGCCTGTGTTAGTAGTGAAATACACCACCCATAGACACAGGTCTTGCACATATTCTTACCTACTAACCCGGTCATAACCCGACATGCTGATCTCAACACACACAATAACTGCACAGTTATTCTGGCATGCACAGTAAGTGCCATCTTTCCTTTTGCCTTGGTTACAAACTAGGTTTGAACTTCCCTCCACCTTTCCTCTTTGTTCTCGATGCCCACGTGCTTAAAACGTGCACGCACATTAGCATGACCCATGCATACGGGAGAGAACACACACATATGCACGGCCACGTGCCTCAGAAAGCGTGCACGCGCGCGCGCACACGCACGCACAGATAGTTGTTCATTAATGTATTTAATTGTGCTTTGCTAGCTGGTTTGATACTTTATGTTCAATGAATGTCAATATATTATTTTTCTTGTCTGTCTTAATGTTACACTTGTATTGAATTGAGACAAAAACTGCTGATTAGAACTCCCTGATGCCTTCAACCCCTTAGGTCATTAATATTATTAATTTGGTATTAACTAAAGGCATAATGTTGTGATTTTATTAAGATTAATTTACTATTAATATTGTAATTTAATTGTAATTATTAATTTAATTATTGAAATTCCAAATGTATAATTAAGTATATTTTATGAGACTGATATACTAAAACCAATGAGACATATTATACCACTTGTATTTTTGGCTGCTACTATGTTAGGAATTAACAAGCCTTGCATTGTGACTTCAACCATATTAGAATTCTAATTTCTAGAGGGATTCTACATTATTCTAGTCTGTTTAAAAAAAAAAAGTTTTTTTATTAATGTTCAGATTTTTTGCACTTGGAAGTTGTAGGGTAAAATGTGTAAATAAAGTCTGATTTCATATTTTTTCATTTCAGGCTGTAAGGCAACAAAAGTTGACATTTTTGAGACAGGGTAGACTATAAAGGGGTACTGTACCACTACACAGACACAGACAGTTCAAAGTGCAGGTTTAGCAGGTTTTCAGACCAAGAAAATAGTTTGTATAAAGAGTTGTATAAATAATGAATTATAGGCTACATTTGCCCATATGATTTGTGAAGCTGGACTCTTACCTCCCTCTCATACCAATTGGCAGCATTATGAACAGAAACAGAGGAGTCCACTGGGGTGAGTTCATCGGTGTACGTCTTCACTCGTATGCGGGAGTTGTAGCGAAGAGAGAGTAGGTTGTACACTATCTGTGGCATTCACAAGACCAAGAAGCAGATCACAGAGGTTGGCAGCCTCTTAGATGACACACACACACAAGTCATACATTATATGATATGGTTTGCACTGCAAAACACGATTTTTGCTGTGTTTATTTTTAAGATATTGAAGATCATTTTGTTCTCTGCACTCCAAACATTTCATGCACTTCAATTTCATCGAACATCTCATTTGTTTGTCCCTTTAATATGAATTTCCCAAACATAATGGTATTTGTAATATCTAGCATACCGCAATGTCTGAATTACACCAGGTCTGCTTTGTGCTAGAGCACTCCAACGGGATTGGGTTTCCGTGGGACCCAAACAATTGTTGTGGGGGTGGGACATTTTCACATTTTGACTCTGGGTGGTCACAGATCAGCACGTGATAATTCCATTCAAAAGCGGGTTTATTAATATAGCAAATTTCTGCTCATTTGAACGGACTTGTTCATGCACAGAAAGATGGAAGCCGTCAGCTTACGAACAGCATTTATCACAAACCCACATGCCTTTTAATCAGTCTAACTGACGGACAGTGTTAAAAATGTCCATCGTCATAATTTTGTTCTGTGAATGTTTTAGTCCCAGTTTGGTCCCACGGAGTAGTGATGAAGCTGTGCGGCGCAGCAGAGGGGTGCGAGCCGCTATACCTCAAAACGGTTCTGACGCGTGGGGATATCCACAGCAGTGAGGTCTGTCATGTTCCTGAACTGGGCATTGGTGTGGTCCCTCAGGAACGTGAGCACAGGAATGATCCCCTCCGGGTGTATCATTACCTCCAACTCATTGAAACAAGTCACCTGCAAACACAGTTACAGAAGACCAGTCACTTCCATAGGCAATGAAATTGTTCATATAACATCACTGTTCATTTCTAAATACGATAAATACACCCATGAACAAAGTCATCGTTCTTATAAGTTAGATATGATATATTTGGGGACTCCCAGGTGATGTAGCGTTAGAACGTCCGACGCTGCCCACTGCGACCTGGGTTAGATTCCACCAGATCGCGCCAGTTTCGGCTCTTGCCGGGAGTGCCACTAGGGGGCGGCAACTGGCAGTCCGCCCCAGGGAGGGGGGAAGGGAAGCCGATACAAGATCACTGCGTATAGATGTGGCCCTGTGTGCATACTGGAGTCACGGTGATGGCTTGGCAGGTTCTGGCTCGGAGGAGCCAGTGCTCTGCCGCATGTCACTGCCGGTTTCAGGACTACGGTAGCGAGCTCTCTCAATATGAGGGAGGGGATAATTGACATGAAAAAGAGGATATAATTGGCTACTACATTGGGAGAAAAGTGGGGGGAAAAGCAAAAAGAGAAAATAGAAAAAAAAAAAAAAAAAAAAGATGATATATTTTACCTGGACTTGCTGCACATATTTAGGAAGCATCTCTGCAACATACTCTCCAAAAGCTGAGAGCTGGTTGTGTGTAACTGCATCCTTGGGCCTGACCGTGGCTAAAATGGAAAACAGTGCTAGTCAATAGTCAATATCAATCAATCAATAGTTTGACAGAGGTGTCGCTTAACATTTTCTAAGGATAATTGCTATAACGAGGGTTTTAATTAAACATTACTCAAAAACTATAAATACAACTTATTATTTGTAATGTGACATTTTCCAGCGATTACATGTTTCAGAGAGTAGGTTTTTCAGTTTTCAATAATTAGAAGTAGCTGAATTTGGTTTTGACATGACAAAAAATAAAAATCAACAATGAAATGCAAACTAACAATAGCATAACAATAAGACACTGCGTAAGCCACAACCCAGCACCACCTTGACTAACACAATTCCTGCAGAACACCCTGAATTTGCACAAACCCAATAACCAATAACAGAATAACCATTCCTTCCTCAGCACTCATCAACAGGGCATCTAACAGATGACCGCTTTAGAACTCACGTCTGGTCTCAGTTGTTGTAGTTTCCATCCGTGCCTGCATGAGGACAGCATTACGATTGGCAACTGAAAAATATAAAGTGCACTGATGTTAGCTAGCTAGTTTAGTCAAGTCTGCCATTCTCACTGGCTATTTGCACTTATAACAAGTTCTTACGTTGCTTTCATGCCTAGTTCACTGGCTTACATATGCTTCAGTATGAGTTAAATTGCAAACAAATGTTTTGGCTTTGTTTGCATACTTTGGTTCATTTGTTTCACATCATGAAAATCTCTCTACATTATTTGTGCAAACCAGATGTAACCATGATGCGTCTTTCATCTTGGCCGACCACTGCGTCTACGGTCCTCAACGTTGCCCGTTTCTTTGTGCTTCTTCAAAAGAGCTTGAACAGCACATCTTGAAACCCCAGTCTGCTTTGAAATCTTTGCGTGGGAGAGACCTTGCTGATGCAGTATAACTACCTTGTGTCTTGTTGCTGTGCTCAGTCTTGCCATGGTGTATGACCTGTGACATGAAACGGTCTTCCACAACCTCACCTTAGTAGCAGAGTTTGGCTGTTCCTCACCCAGTTTTAAGCCTCCTACACAGCTGTTTCTGTTTCAGTTAATGACTGTTTCAACCTACATATGAAATTGATGATCATTAGCACCTGTCTGGTATAATTGGTTAATCATACACCTGACTATAAGCCTACAAAATCCCTGACTTTGTGCAAGTGTACCTATAAGAATTGATGCTGGTTTGAAGGCAAAGGGTAGTCACACCAAATATTGATTTGATTTCGATTTTTCTTCTGTTCGCTCACTTTGCATTTTGTAAATTGATAAAAATAAACAATTAAAATGTATATTTTTGAAAGCATTCTTACTTTACAGCATTTCTTCACACCTGCCTAAAACTTTTGCACAGTACTGTATATATATATATTTTGTTCGATGTTTATATATATATAACGGTATATATATAAACATAGAACAAAAAGTTCAGAAATTTGTGTTTGGTAGATTATTTCTCTGTTGTAACAATGCTTCTTGGCAATAAATTGTATACCGTTGGAAAGCCTGTTTATTTCCCTTTTAAATGGTGCCCCATTTGTAAGGAACATGCATTTGTGGGATGAGCAGCACAGCTGAGTATGTGGGTTGCGCCCATGAAAAATTTGCCAAATCTTCTCTGCCAATGCCAAACAGCTTATTCTGCTGTTGCTATTGACTCGTTTTGAGCTTCCAGTACCCCCAGGTGCTGACAATCAGGTGCCTGATTGGCAGCACCTGTGAGCATGGGCCCTGCTACAGTGGTCAATTGGTGCCTGCTCCAAGAATCGGCATGCCACGTTTGTCTGATCTCAATAAGGCCCGTGCGATAGGGCAACTTTAAGCTGGTGTTCCGCAAAAGCAAGTTGCGGCATTATTTGGAGTGAGCCCTAGTACCATCTCCAAACTGAAGGCCAAGTTCCATGAAACGGGGGATGTCAGAGACAGACCCCGAAGTGGGCGTCCCAAGAAGACGACACCCCAAGAAGACCGGTTCCTCACCCTTTCAGCACTTAGGAACCGTAGGATTTTGCAGATTTGCAGTCAAGGTTTGCAGGACGATATGGCACACGGCTCGCGGCCCAGACAATCCGGGACAGACTGCACGCAGCCAATCTCCGGGCTCATAGGGCTGCCAGGAGGCCTGCCATGACTGCCCTTCACCATAAAGCCCGTTTGCGCTGGTGTCGGTAACACCTGCACTGGAACCTGAACATGTGGAGGAACGTTATGTTCAACGATGAGTCCAGATTCTGCCTATGGAAGTTGGATTGTAGGGTCAAAGTGTGGAGAAGACGGGGAGAACGCTATGCTGATTGCTGCACCGATAGAGTAACACCTTTTGGTGGAGGCAGTGTGATGGTGTGGGGCGGCATCTCCATCACTGGAAAAACGAGGCTTGTCATCGTTGGAGGCAATCTCAATGCAGAGAGATATCGAGATGAGATTCTACAACCAGTGGCAATCCCATATCTCCACAGTCTGGGACCGAACTCCATCTTCCAAGATGACAACGCTCGCCCCCACAGAGCGGGGTTTATCAGAGACTACCTCCAGAATTTGGGAGTAGAGAGAATGGAATGGCCTGCCAACAGTCCTGACCTCAACCCAATTGAACACTTGTGGGATCAGCTTGGGCGTGCTGTTCGTGCTAGAGTGACCAACACAACCACGTTGGCTGACTTGCAACAAATCCTGGTTGAGGAGTGGAATGCCATCCCACAGCAGTGTGTGACCACGCTGGTGACCAGCATGAGGAGGAGGTGCCAGGCTGTTGTGGCTGTGTATGGTTCCTCCACATGCTATTGAGGCTCCTGACTGTTTGTTAAATGAATAAATTGTAAAATTGCCAATATGTCTTGTTTCTTCCTTGTTACTGATAGACTTCAATCATCCAATCCACCAAACACCAAACAAGAGTCAATAGCAACAGCAGAATAAGCTGTTTGGCATTGGCAGAGAAGATTTGGCAAATTTTTCATGGGCGCACCCCACATACTCAGCTGTGCTGCTCATCCCACAAATGCATGTTCCTTACAAATGGGGCACCATTTAAAAGGGAAATAAACAGGCTTTCCAACGGTATAAAATGTATTGCCAAGAAGCATTGTTACAACAGAGAAATAATCTACCAAACACAAATTTCCAAACTTTTTGTTCGATGTTTATATATATATATATATATATATACACATATATATATATACATATACATATATATACACACACTACCGGTCAAATGTTTTAGTAATTTACATTATTTTTCAGTTTTTGATAACCTAAACTAACCTCTGGCAGTTTACCGTTTACATTTGTACCATTTCCGGATATTCACTGGACTTGAACTGCTTAAATTTCAGTAAAAACTGGAAAATGGGGGTGTTCTAAAACCGGTAGTGTGTATATATATACGTGTGTGTGTTTAATATTTCTAAATTGCATCCACTTACAAATTACTTTTGAAAATATGAAGGATTAAATAAAAACAGGACCCTGCCTCAAGCCCAAATTAAAAACACAAAACCCTCCCAAACACTTAGAATAGACAAAATTATAGTTAAATTATCTATTTTATTGACCTAAGAACATTACATAAGAGCCTAAAATTACATAATTAGGAGAACTATATGACCTGGCAAGCTGTTTCATGCATTGACAACTCTTGTCTAAAAAAATACTTCCTGATATCAGTGCGGAATTTACCATTATTTAATTTCCACCTGTGCCCTCTTATTCTGCTGAGTAACTCAACAGAGGTGCCAACATTGTAATCCTGTAATCAAGGAGGATCTGTCAAGCGCAGCGAGTGGCACACATATTGACTGTTGTTGCGGCTTTACTAACGAATAGGAAAAATTTGCGCATGCGCGTATATTGGCGTGAAGTCGCTGAAAAACACTTTTTCGTCAGCTGCAGCGCTATCCATAGCGGGTACATGTGCTGCATGTAGTGAACTACATTCATTCGCCAGCACTAGCGGGTACACAATAATAATACAAAATATAACACACTTTTTATTTCCAAATCCGGGAGGATACGGCACATGGCCATCAGATCAGGTGTTGGGAGCCTCCTGGCGAAATCCCACCTTAATCTATTCAAGAGTCTCTATATCTCAACATCTGGTTTGACTAGTAAATATGACCCTGTTTCAAATGTGAAAAGTATTTAGGTCATGCAGTGGAAATGCAGGACAACTATGCAGGCACTGTGTAGCTCCAATCATATGCCCTGAGGCGAAACCACAGAAGCTGCGAATATGAAGCTAACTTCAGCCTTGTGCAAACATAGTTTGCACACTTGCGTTCCCATTACTGTCACAACTTTGATTATGGGCACGTTCCTGCAGGTAAGCACCATGTCGAGCGCATTCTGGAAATGAACTCTGCTGGAAATTATGGCATGAGGTACCAAGATGGCACACTACTACCAATACTGGCATTGCACACTATGCACACTACTACCAATACCAAAATGTCACTCATCATTTTGAACCACTACATATGGTATAACTGCAAGCTCTGATCTTATCATAAACTATGGTGCCATACCGTAGAGCCTGATGCTCACTATCTCCTGTCATGCTCCATGTATCTGGAATGAGTGCGGCACACCAAAGCAGTCCTCATTTTCATGGTCCCATGGGATCCAACATGGCAAAACAAAAACAAAACCTGGATGACGCAAGTGATATCATTATATGATATTATGATATCATTGATTCCGATGGGTGAATGTGCGCAAAAAACGCTGGTCCACATTTGTGCATTTTCTAGCACTGACTAATTGCACCTAATTGGTCTAGCGGCGTAGACAAATTATATCATCGTTTTGATAATGGTTGCATTTATGTTCATTCATATGTGCCTTGATGGTTGGAATGTCAAGTCAGCTCTCTACTACGGTACATTTTCCAGAGTTACGACCAAGTCACTGTTAGGCAAGACTTAAGTAAGTCTCAAGTCTTAACCTTCAATTTTCAAGTAAGTCCCAAGTCATGAAGGGCAACTCTCAAGTAAAGTCCCATGTCACCGTGTTCAGGTCAAGTCACAAGACCTAAATTTCAAGTGTCAAGTCCTCAAGTCACATTAAAAACAAGCCATCCAACTTAAGTCCAAGTCTAGGGTTCCCACTCAAATCAAATGTACATTTTCCATGACATTTCAATGACAAATTTAAGGCTTTCAATTAAAAATAATTTGCAACTGAGGCGAAAATTGACTTTAACATCTCATTGTGTGTGTGTGTGTGTGTGTGTGTGTGTGTGTTTGTGTGAACAGCCATGGCAGGTGCAAACAACAGTGGCAGTTGAACAGAAATCTTGTGGTAACCTTCTCGGAAAAGAAGAAAAAAAAAAAAAAAAAACTATTACATGGAATCATACATTTCCATGACATAGAGCTTTTACATCCATTTCCATGACTGTCCATGAGAGAATGATTTTCAATGATTTTCAAGGTGTATCCATGACGTGTGCGAACCCTGCTAGTCCCAGGCCATAGACATGCAAGTCTAAGTCAAATCTCAACTACTTTTATTTTTTGCAACTCAAGTCATCAAAATTGTGACTGTAGTCGCACTAGAGTCCACAACTCTGACATTTTCTAAAATCAAAGTATGAAAAGAACACCTAGTGCCAACGATCGGTTGACTAAACTAAGCTATCAAAGAACGTATTTTAGTTGTAGCTAGCTAGCCGTCCATACGGGTTTTGATACGCATTTGGATTTACGCATGAAAGCTTTAAACTAAGGGCAGGGTATGATTTTCTGTTGATAGGCCATTTATGATAATGCACATATGTATTCCCATACTCAATACTACAGCCCTGGGACAATGTAATGTTGCGCCTACCTTGACGTTTATGCACTGGTTCGGATGTCAGCATGCTAGTCAAGAACCATTCCCGCGATGACTTCAACAATATGTAATTCAACGTAGTCGGAATTCTTGGTCGAATTCTTGGTATCAATAGAGGTGTTTAAATTGCTTTAAATTAATTTATTATTCCGGCTACACTGCAGTTATAAGAAGGCAATGGGGAGGACAACACTGGTAACACAAATAGTTCGTGGGTTCGCCCGGAGTGCGGTTTTAATTTGAATTAATTACTGACATTGACAAGTATGAAATTACTTGTACAAATAGTTTCAGTGGCATTATGTTAGTTTATAACTATACTAGCTCACAAACTAGATGCCCATCTACCCACTTAGAACTACTCTAACTGTTAGCTCGCAGATCAAACAAGAATTTGAGGGTTAGCTATCTAAATAAAATAACCTGAAATGCCCTCGCATACTAGCTAACTGGCTAACTAGCTAACATTACCAAATGCTCGCTTTACATTTTTTTAATACATATTTTGGACCTGCAGTAGGAATAGGTTGTTATGACTACCAAAGTTCAATTTGCAGTTATTCACAATAACGTGTAAACTGCCGAACATTTCTAAAGGGAAACAGGCGAACGGTACATTTTACATGGTCGCTATTCCACATAATGCAAGCATTAGCTAGCTAACCACTTACCTGGAAGGTCAACTGCTTCTAACATGCACGCCGTATTTTCACATTGCGTATCATGTGCAATCTCCAAATAACATCATGCAAAATATATTTTAGAAGCTATTATTGAAAGAACGTAAATATTAACATATCTACTTACAATTAAAGCTCCTGTGGAGCCCTCCACGGACAAAACGAACCAAGGAGGCCGCCATATTGATAAGGGTCAATACGCTAGGAAAGCGGAAACTTAAATCGGAAAACTTCCGGGACGGATGTCCGTTACAGTAGGTGGCAGTATTCACTCAAGCTGGTTATGATCCCCCATTAAACAAAAAGCAAAAGAAGAAGGAACACAAACATTATGCAACGCTCTGAAACGGGGGTATTCAAATCCAGTGTCTGCAGGTATTTGCATGCACTACACCACCTGATTTTGAATAATTCGTTTTCCTCCTTGGTCCAGGAAGCGAGCTAATTACTGAAATCAGGTGGTGTAGTGCGTGGTTGGAGCAAATATTTGCAGACACTGTGGACCTCGAGGCCTGTATTTGAATACCCCTGTTGTAGTCCTTTTTACCAAAAAAAGAAGAGGAGCAAGATAAATGGCTGCAATTTATTATGGTTTGGTGCACTCTCACATCTTCTATTTCAAAAACACAGGATCATCAAAACACAAAATCATTGTTCCTGATGTAGGTCAACAGGCATGTCAAATAAGGTGAGCTTGTGAATATTAGCTCCCTGCCCATTCAGCCTGCTTTACATATATCTCAAATTCTGAGCATTTAAATTGGGATAAAACTATTTAGTCTTCTAACTAGCTAGATAGTCTGAAAAGGTGGGTTTTGAGTCTCTTGCGGAAGATCACAAGTGATTCTGCAGTCCTGACCGACTGCAGAAGGTTGTTCCACCACCAGGGGGTCAGGACAGAGAAGAGGCGATACCACAAGGAATGGCTGCCAGGTGCCCGGAGGGATGGGACAGTCCGTTTGTCAGAGGAGGCGGAGTGGAGGGGTCTGGCTGGGGTTTAGGGTGTGATGAGTGTCTGGAGGTATGGGGGAGCAGTACCTCTAGCCGCTTGAAAAGCAAGCACCAGTAATTTGAATCTGATGCGAGCTGCGATGGGGAGCCAGTGCAGAGAGGAGAGTAGAGGGGTGACGTGGGTGAACTTGGGTTGATTGAACACAAGACGTGCGGCAGCATTCTGGACTAGTTGCAGTGGCTTGATGGCGCAGCCTGCCAGCAAGGAATTGCAGTAGTCCAGACGTGAGATCACCAGGGCCTGGACCAGGAGTTGTGTGGCCTCTTGGGTGAGGAGCGGTCGGATCCTCCGGATGTTGTGGAGGGAGAATCGGCAGGTCCGAGTGATTGCTGCAATGTGGCCTGAGAAGCACAGCTGGTCGTCCAGGGTCACTCCAAGACTCCTGGGAGACTGGGACGGAACCACTATGGAGCCTTCCACGGTGATTGAAGCATCAATCATCGGGGAGCCCTTCACTGGGAGGAAGAGCAGCTCTGTCTTCCCCAGGTTCAGCTTCAGGTGGTGGGTGGACATCCAGGCAGAGATGTCAGCCAGGTATGCAGAGATCCGTGCTGGACCTGGGTCTCAGATGGAGAGAAGGATGTACTCATACACAGTGTGTACGAGTACAAAAATGAGCGATAAAAACACTACCCATGGACCCGTGCTTTTTATGACTGAAACACAAAAAAGGTTTTGTGTAAAGTCTGCAGAAAGAGTTCAGTGTGTCCCATAGTGGGTAGGCAGACGTGAAACACTGTGCTGGTGGAAAACACCATGTAATGAATCCTGAAAGTCACCAAAAAGATACCCAGTTAAAATAAAATGTTTTAGTTAAAATAAAGCATCATGATTTAATCATAATGTTCACTGCAACAAAGCAATTGAATAAATAATAATAATAATGCAGCATTCAGTCCACGCAATTTATCTTTATTTACAGCCTTTCTGGCTGTAAATAGAAATAGAAACTAAAAATATTCTCGGCACATCTACTGTTGTACCCTTAAGCAAGGTACTTAACCTGAACTGCTTCAGTAAATAACCAGCTTGTATAAACAGATTGTATATAAAGCAATGTAAACTGATTTGCTCTGGATAAGAGCGTCTGCTAAATCCCTGGACTATAAATTAATCACATCCTCAATCTCCAATATGTGATACTTTGGCACAGCTTGATCCGCCTTTTCTCCACAATTATGCTCATAAGATTTTCACATGCTCCTCAAAGCCTCTGACAATTCTCTTGTCAACTACTGGACCCATTGGAGTGGATACAAAAGGTACCCAAAACTATGGCAAAAGAACAAAAAGATTTAACTTGTGATGAGATTTATAAAAAAATTAAGTATGTAGTGTCTTATTGTTTAGTTTTGTTTCCCAATCCGCAGCACATTGTGTGCATGTTTCTGATGTACTGCTAATCTCAGGCCCTGTAAGTAGGACGAGGCCCTCCAGAGGGCGCTATAGGACTGATTTATCTTGCCTCCTACACCATTTGTACAAAAACCAAAGCACTATTCCTACTTTTCATGCAAATTTCAAATCTATATCATACTTTTGGCAGAAACTTTAAACACAACATTGCTCATTTGAAACCATTGTCATACAGAACATCTCTTGTGTTCGCATTGGAAAGCAATGCCACTCAAAAAGATGAACTTCAGACATCAGTGGCCACACTCACAGATGCACCCCTGACTATTCAATCAGCAATCAGAGCTTCAGCATGACTAAAAGAGCCACAGGGGCCCCTCAGGGTTTGAGAACAATGGACGCCAACACCGTAGAGGAAAAGGAAGAGGGACAGAAAGGGTTCGAATGCGAGGAAGAAGAGGAAGATGAAGACCAAGACTGAAAAATCGATTTGATTAAATCAGGGCCACTTTGGTTGGCCATGTGTTGAACTATGGTTTGACCATGAAGGACGCTGGGTTGAGAGAGCAGCCAAACCTGAGCCACTTAACCGTTGCCTCTGAGATTCAGACATTCAGAACTAAAAATATGTAAGTAAAGATTATGGAGGGTTAAAAGTCTGTGTGTGTGTGTGTGTGTGTGTGTGAGTGTGTGTCCAAGATGGCGGCAGGCGGCAGGTCGTAGGTGAAGTGCAGGTGAACGTCAAGTTGTTTTTATAAATTTGAAACAACCACACCCATTGTAACTACCATCGTTAATGTAGTAGGTGCAGATTTAAGTTTTATTGGCAATTTTTGTGGACTATGTGCTTGACTGCGACCATCAAGCTCACATACAAAGAAGCACTACTCACCGGGAGAATTTACCAACAGCCGCGGCTTCCTCACGACCCCTCCCATGAACATCTACATGGAAGAGAGGCAATAGACCCGGTCTTCCAGCAGTATGTCCGCCCGCTGTCAGAGCAGCAATGGGTGGCTTTCCAGACCCATGAGAACATCTACAGGGACCGCTTGAACACCAAACGACAGTACGAGAAGAACTTTGTTTCCTCTGGTGATCCGGGAAAGTGGATAAGGCTCGCTACATTGCTAAGTGGAATATTCTTCAAGAACTGAGTTTTTACAGCGCAAAGGCACAGTGGTAAACCTTTTGGACTACAACTTCTGAAATATGTGGCAAGAGTCTTGAAGATTTTCCCACTGACGCATCCATATCCTGAAGTTTTCACATCGGCCTCAATAGCTGACTGGATCCGCGACCAGCTGCGCTTCCTGCGTGATACCGTTTCGCCCCCACTGGAGACACAGACTCTACATGCAGTCGCAGCCGAGGGCGCAAGGTAAGCAGGAATAAACTGGCATATCTTTGGCAGCATAGAAGATCTAAGGCGATCCAAATCATTTTAAACAACAGTGAGCACCCCGATCCTCCCCTTTGCCCCGGTGACATTGCAGCCATACAAGTTATTTATGATAATAAATGTCAAAACTAAAGGCTTAATAAGGCGGCACGGTGGTGCAGTGGATAGCACTGTCGCCTCACAGCAAGAAGGTCTCGGGTTCGAATCCAGGCCGGGGGCCTTTCTGTGTGGAGTTTGCATGTTCTCCCCGTGTCCGCGTGGGTTTCCTCCGGGTACTCCGGTTTCTTCCCACAGTCCAAAAGACATGCACGTTAGGCTAATTGGAGAGTCTAAATTGCCCGTAGGTATGAGTGTGTGAGTGAATGGTGTATGTAGTGCCCTGCGATGGTTTGGCGACCTGTCCAGGGTGTATTCCTGCCTCTCGCCCCAATGCATGCTGGGATAGGCTCCAGCCCCCCCGCGACCCTAACTAGGAATAAGCGGCTGAAGATGAGATGAGATGAGATGAGATAAAGGCTTAATGATGATCTCCCACCCCTGCCTTGGCACAGGGATGTGCCACCACTCAGGCCAACATTCCTCCCTAACACCACGCACTTTACCTTTGAGGAGGTAGAGACTGTTTTACATGGCCTTCCTAAAAACAAAGCCAGCGGCATAGATGGGGTGACATACGACACCCTTAAAGCCACGCAGTCATGTCAGACTTTAACAACTATCTTTAATGTCTGTTTGGACAATAGAAGAGTACCAGACTCATGGAAAGGAGCATTAATCCATCGTATTCCCAAAAAAGACAATATCCCTGAGGATCTAACAACATGGAGGGATATATCTCTCCTACCCACCATCTATAAGGTATTCATGAAGTGCATACTGGCCAGAGTACTGACTTGGTTGGTGAATGCTGACATTTTGTCCACCAAGCAGAAGGCATACTCAGGGGTCTCAAACTCCCGGCCCGCGGGCCACATCCGGCCCCCATGGCGCCCCCTTGCGGCCCGCAAAGTAGTTGTGAGATTTAATTCAATCAGGCCCGCAACCAGTCTAAAAAAAATAATAATAACACAAATAAATTATATAAAATACAAATATTTTTTTTTGGATATTTTTCTCAATAACAACACACTTCGTAATTCCCCAAGGAAGCATACATAAATATGTTCAACTACTTTGTTTCCCATTCGAAATGCTGCGTATATTCAACCAGTTATACGGTAGCTAGCTAACTGAGCGCGATCATGTGAACATTCGTTCTGTCCCACAGAATTGAATGAATGCAATTAGTGAAAATGGCTTTGTCAAAATCAAAGCAAAAAGTTGATGAGGAACAAAGACAATTTCAGGAGAAGTGGACACTGGATTATTTTTTTGTCGAGTTCAACAGCAATGCAACTTGTCTTATTTGCAAGGAGAAAATTGCAGTCCTGAAAGAATATAATCTCAAACGCCACTACACAACGAAACATGCAGAGCAGTACGGCAAACACCAAGGAAAAGGACGAGAGAAGATGGTTTCTCAGCTTAAAAAGGAACTAAAGCTGGAAAGCCATTCACAGATGGTGAATTTATTAAAGATTGCCTACTGAAGGTTTCTGAAGTTATATGTCCAGAAAAGAAACACCTGTTTAATAACATCAGCCTCTCCGCAAACACGGTATTGTTGAGCTTGCAAACAATATTGAGGTGCAGCTCCGCGAGAAAGGCAAAAACTTCAGTGCATACTCAGTTGGACTCGATGAGAGTACCAATTCCACTGACAGTGCGCAGCTCGCTATATTTGTTCAGTGTCAGTGATCATTTTGATGTCACAGAGGAGCTTCTTAGCTTGAAAACAATGCATGGTCGGACAACCGCCAATGTAATCTTTGGCCGGCTCTCAGAAGCGATTGATCAGACTGGGCTGCCGTGGAGCGCATTGGCCGGCATTACCACAGACGGAGCCCCAGCAATCATAGGGAAAAGGAATGGTTTAGTGGCGCTGGTACAACGCAATCTGGAAGAAGAGAACGCAGAGCAACCAGTTGCATTGCACTGCATCATTCATCAGCAATCGATGTGCAGCAAATGCCTACAGTTTGAAAAGTTGGTTGTAGTGGTTGTCAGTTTTAGTGAAATGTGTTAATTACATTCGCTCCAGAGGCTTGCAGCATCATCAGTTCCGTGCATTTTTGGAAGAAATTGAATCACAATACGGAGATCTACTGTACTTTACAGAGGTGAGGTGGCTTAGCAGAGGAAATGTTTTAAAGAGGTTTTTTTTATTGAGAAAGGAGGTGCAGAGATTCATGGAGGAAATGAATCTGCCAGTACGTGAACTGGAAGAAAAAAAATGGATGATGGATCTTGTTCCTTGTTGGTATCACACATGAGTTGAATGTCCTGAACCTAAAGCTGCAAGGCCCAGGGCAGCTTGAAACAGCAATGTTTGACAATGTGAAGGCCTGTGGAAAAGTCAGCTGTCACAAAACACCACCACTAATTTCCCAGCATGCAAGTCTCTTTTGGAGGAACAGGGCACTTCACAATTCAGTGGCAAAGAATATGACCTGCTTCTGGAGGAATTTGACCAGCGGTTTGCAGACTTCAGGAGATACAGAGACACCTTCCAGATGTTTGCTGACCCTTTCTCTGTTGATGTGGAAACAGCACCAGGTGATCTGCAAATGGAGCTGATAGAATTACAGTGCAACACTGTTCTGCATCACTCAAGCCCAACATTGACAGACTCTCTGAGCTAAAGTGTTGCCAAGTATCTGGCAAACACTAAAAGCATTTGGGAGTAGGCCTACCAGTCATTGTACAAAGTTACTGTTTTTGAGACCTTTTTTGGGACTGTTTTCGGGACTTTTTTTTCCCTGCAAAGGGATCTCCGGCTATGTTGACCATTGGCCCTCAGGTAAATTGAGTTTGAGACCCCTGGCATACATCAACAGGCAAGGTATGAACGAACATGTATTTTGCCTTAAAACAGGGATAGATGACTTTAAGCATGAGTCCTGTAGACTGTATTCAGTCTTTCTTGACTTTAGAGACGCATTTGGGACACCAACTCACAATGTCATGATTAGATCACTGGAGGAAATACAACTACCCCAACTATTCATTGACATAGCGAAAGATGTATACAGAGGCTCCTTTATCCAAGTAATCTGTGTAAAACAGCTCACTCACCCAACACCTCTTCAGATAGGCATTAAAACTGGCTGTCCATGGAGTGCAGTTAATTTGATAATTGCCATTAATCAATGGATAAAGTGGATGTTTCAGTGTGTCCCCCACGGTGTGATCTCCCCCAACCCAGTACAGGGCTATGCAGATGATATCCTGCTAACCTCTAGGGAAGAGAGTACAATTAAGAACATGCTCACCAAGACAGATTATTTTTTGGAATGGTCGGGCCTGGAGGTCAAGAACACAAAATGTGCTGTTCTGTATGAGAGGAGGAGTGGAGGGAATCGGTGGTATCGCTCAAAAACTGACACATGCCCTGTGTTCACAATAGCAACAGAACCCATACGTGTATACTCTCTCCATGAGACATACACCTATCTTGGACATAAAATTAACATCGCAGGAGAATGGAAGGAGCAAGTTAACATTATCTTGTCTGAGTTTACATCCAGGCTGGACTTGATTAACAGAAGTCCACTGCCGCTGACTATGAAGTTGGAAGCTGTCAGACAGGTGGCCCTGTCTAAACCTCTATGCCTGTTCTCCAATGTCCACATCCAACAGAAAGTGCTGAGTGAAATGAATGACAAAACAGTGACCCTAGTGCGAAAGTGGTTTGGACTCACACAGTACCCGTGACATTATTTTTCATCCCCAGTGGGAGGGAGGGCTGGGGGTACCAAACATGGAGTGGATTTATACCAGCATGTGGATTTCCCACCTTCTGAAAATGCTGAATAACGATGACAAGGATGTCAGGGAGCTGGCTCGATCCTCCCTGTTCCTGGACCTAAGGAGACGTAAGGTCCCACTGGCCAGGGAGTCAGAGCCCCACTTCCTCGGATTCAGAAGGAAACCCAGCGGGAAACTTGACACCCATTCCGCTGGTTTTGGGGTTTGGTCAGATTGGCCGGATCTGAACGACCTCTGTGTCCGAACTGGAGTGTCCTTGGAGTGGGCGCGGTCTGACTCTGGGACCGTGAGGGTCTCAGATGACATTTTAACTGACCCCCTCATACAGGTCAAGGCAACAGCCACATATGCTGGACACAGTCACCTGCTAACATCTACAGGTGCCAGGCGAATTCTTATGGATCTACACCAACAGAGACAAAAACAACACCGGACTGGACTAAAACTTCAGGGAAAACTTGCATGTCTTCCCTCTGTCGATCATTCTGTTTCTCATTCATTCTTTAAGAACACTGCGCTCAATGAGGACATTGTCACATTTACAGTAAAAGCCAGACTACAAGTCCTTCCTACCAGACTCAATCTCTCTATCTGGTTTCCTACTACTCAGGTTCCTCATTGCTTACACCACACCACAGAACAGGTCACTGAAACAATGTCACACATCTTGAATGGCTGTTATGCTTACAAAGGAATGTACATAGCACGCCATGACAGAATCGTGGACCTCATAGTGAAGGACATACTAAACCATTTCTCTTTAGTGAGAATGTACAAACATTCCCGTGTCAATCCTTCGATGTTCCATCTCTGTGATAGTAACCTAGACATTTTTACACAGTTGTCTGTCAATACACCAGATGTTGTTGTGGTTAATGAAGAGTCCAGAGAAGTGTTTGTATTAGAGATAGCCTGCACCTTTGACCCTAGCCTAGAGGAAGCCTTTATGACCAAGGTCACTAAATACCAACCACTCCTAAATACCATCTCAGAGCTAGGCTATAGGTGCAGACTATCTGTTTTCATATTTGGCAGCCTAGGACATACTCACAGGTTGGTTGTTAGAGGGTTTCAACAACTTGGGATGCCCAAAAAGGGGGCTAAAAGGCTTGCAAAGTATTGTGCTGTCTCTGCTATCATTGGCAGCCGCCATATATGGTGGAGACACTGCTACTTATACCCATGAGAAATAAGTGATGTGTTTTTGTATCTTGAAGACCTATGCCATGATTTTGTGAATGTAACTTTTCTGCACCTTCAATATTTGTGTCCTTGTATGCTTTTCTTTATGTGGACATAAATAAATTGTTAAAATGTGTATCAAGCACATATTGTCTGTTTATACTCTGCTTATCCTGATGTGATTTATATCATGAAGTTACAATGAACAATTTAACAAAATCATTTGCCACACACTAAACAAGCACTGTTCCAAATCTTCTACTCAATGATTCCTACATCCTTTAATATAATTTCAATCACTGACTCATTCCCATTGTGCTGTCTGGAGCTTAGTGTCAGTATTCACATAACTTGACCCAGTGTTCAAGTCTCTTCCTCAATTCTCCAGATGGGAAGTAATACCCAGATACCACTGTGTGTCTGCCAGTCTTCCTCCAGGCATGAGTTGTTTGCTGATCCGCCTCAGGTGAGCATGTCTGTGTGTGAGGCCACAGCTGTCCAAGGTCCTGAATATGAAGATAAAATAGTACTAAATATGATGATGGAAGATCAACCAGGTGCAAGTTAGGATTGCAGACTTCAGTCCTCCAACTTAGCCAAATGGGATCAGAGCCTGGGAACCAAATTGATGCTGCTATATCTCTGTTCTGCCTCTGTCCAGATATCACAAGATACCAGTTTGCTTACTCAATGACAGCTCTGAGAAGATACTGGTTCACTGACCAAAGGAAAAGCATAAAAATGTCAGACTTAACCTTTTGAAGTTAATTTTGAAAGCCATCCATGTCAGTACCCGAATACTCGCACAGAATTGCCTAAAGTTGTATTCAGTTCACTGATTGCACTGTAGCATCCTGCCAAACCTCTAAACGTCCAACCTAAGTGTCCAAATTATAGAAAAGGCAAACATCCAAAGGCACTGAAAATGTGACTACAGATCTGAAAATGCATCCCTGCTTTTGCACTTGTTCATCTTACAACATAGCCAAAAGTATGCGGATACCCCTTCTAATTAGTGCATTCCGCTATTTTAGCCACACCCATTACTGACAGGTATATAAAATCAAGCACACAGCCATGCAATCTCCACAGACAAACATTAGCAGTAGAATGAGCTGTACTGAAGAGGTCAGTGACTTTCAACGGGGCACCGTCATAGAATGACACCTTTCCAACAAGTCACTTTGTCAAATTTTTGCCCTGCTAGAGCTGCTCCAGTCAACTGTGAGTGCTGTTATTGTGAAGTGTAAATGTCTAGGAGCAACAACAGCTCAGCCACGAAGTGGTAGGCCACACAAGCTCCCAGAATGGGACTGTTGAATACTGAAGCACGTAGCAAGTAAAAATCGTCTGTCCTTGGTTGCAACACTCACTACCGAGTCCCAAACTGCCTCTGGACTGGAGCTGTTTTTCATGGTTCGGGCTAGACCCCTTAGTTCCATTGAAGGAAAATATTAACACTACAGCATACAATGACATTCTAGACGATTGTCTGCTTCCAACTTTGTGGCAACAGTTTGGGGATTGTGTAATGTGCCCCACACCATTACACAATCACCAGAACCCTTCACTTGTGTGTTTCTATTTGCATGTAATTTATAAGTTGCATGAGTATTTGGCCTACCTATTGATATGGCTGAAGCCTTCAGTAGGGCTTGGTTTTTACTTCTAATCTTATTATTTCAGCCTGACAACATCCTTCCGGCTGCCTTTTATATGATGGCTCCCTTGCGGCAGGGAGCTCCATACTAATAGCAGCTGCTGAGACACAAAAGCCAGGCAGACAGAGAACAAGGTGTGTGGGATTTGTCAGTTACTGTTTGCCAGTGATGGGAGAGTGAGGCTTCATGAAACCCAAAAGGGGAGGAGCTATCCTATGCTCACTGACATGAACCAACAATTGTGTTGAAAGCAAATTATTTTGATTGGTTCAAACAAGTAATTGACAAGTGATTGCCAGCTGTATTGCAGGAATTGTTTCTCTCACAGCACAGCAACATCAGGGGAAAAACCTCTTAATTTGTCAAGAGACCCACTGACCTGTACTTGGTATGGTTTACTTTAGATTTCAAGGATTCAAACACAGTCTTTGCACTCTCAAGCAGTTTTGGGTAATGGCTCTGCCTTTGTATGTCTGAAACAAGGATTGACAGTATAGCATCTGCTTTGAATCACATACTTTGGTTTTAGAAGACTACATCATTTTTCTTTGTTTATTCAAAACAATTCTTACATGATAAATCTAATTTTACTGTGGGGGTCACATCATTGTATTCCTCTTTTTGTGGCGCCTAGACCGGCTAAATGCTCTAATGCCTACTGGTATGGATAACACTGTAGCTGTAGCTTTTCAGAACATGGTTTGGATTTCTGTTTGTATCCCCTTCAGAGCTGTTACTCTTTGTTCAGCCGGCGCACATTGTGCAGACCAATGAATGACAGATGTTTTATTCATGGAAGAAAGATATTGTAAATTCTTTGAAGCACATTCCAGGTTTTATGAAGAGAGGGGAGATGGGGGCTGGGGAAACTGGGTTCATGTTCTGAATTCATTGCGGGAAAAATATCAGTCATTCCAATCATACCTCCTAGATTGTGTCCTAGACATAAAGGCGATTTAGAGGCTCTGTTTAATGTATAATTGTTCCTTTGTGCAGGGGAATCTTGAGCATTTTTTAATCCTGGATTCTATTGCATTTTCTATTACAATGAAGCCGCTTTGAGAAAATATTTATAATTTTTTTTTGGCCATTGAATACACCTCATCTGTAGTGTATTATGATGTGTTTTCATTGAAGTTTAGGTTTTGACTAAGGGATTTATATTTCCCTATGAAATCTGAACTCTGGTTATGGCAAGTGTGAATGCCGTATGATTGATTTGCCATGCGCTGATATCGCCTAAGCTGAAAATTGCAGCTCAAAAACTCACTTCAGTTAAGAGACTGTTGCCAGAATGTTTGATGTGTGATGCTATGGAGAGTTGTTGGACTAAATGCTGAAGGCTTAATGTCTTGATGCCATAACATGTTAGGAACATTTGTTTGTGGCCTTGCTGGTCTTAATGACATTTGTTTGAATAGCCCAAACATTTTTCAGGCTCATCGGGGTGTGACCTGGTTCATGGGAAGTGCTGCTCTTCACAGTTAGAGCTGACTGACACTGGACATGGCGGATCCCGTTCCTGACCAAGCTGACAACATTATAAATTCACTATGACATTGAGCTCCATCAAGGTCATCACCTCAACCAGGTGTAGGCAGTGTACCATATCTCCTAGCAGTGGAGTTCCCTCAAGAATCTCAGCTGCATCAAGTGGAGTACAGTTTGCACCTGCTCCTTTGATTTGACGCCTTTTTCTTCTGTAGTCTGACAAGAACCACCTGACAGTTGAGTTGCTACTGAAGCCATCGGATGATCTGACAGCAGCAAACAACAGCTCAAGATGATCTTGGCTGAGTTTACATCTCTTATATGTCAGCAGTAGGCTTCAGCTACTCTTTATACAAGCTCTTGATAATCTTGATTGCAGCCATAAATCCAACAAAGTCTGTTTTCCTGGTTGTTGTGACAATCAATCTTAGATCTATGTCTAAGGGTCAGCCAGGAATTACATCATTGACCTTTTTTCACGTTGTTAAACATCTTTGTCGAACACCTCAATAAACCTGCACATAGGCTCACAGCCTGGCAGCTTCAGGTTCTGGTTACAAAATCTTAGTGCATCTACGACACTTCTGCTGAGGGTGTGGGCTTCAAGATAAACTTTAATATTAATATATTGTTTGGGGTTTCCATTAGTTTACCTACCCCTTGTAAATGTCTGATACAGAAGAAAATAATCATATAGTTGGTAGATATGCCTACTTTTTACAGATGGTTTAAAATGCTGAATATTGAGGGCACTGCATTAGGTCACAATCTGTTCTGTCAAAACCTTTAGTGACAAAGTTGTCAGAACACAAAACTGCAAAGTGGAAATGTTTTTGTCTCATGTTTCCTGTCTGCGTTTTCCTCCTTTCTGGCTCCCAGTAGTCTGGCAACAACAGAGTAAAAAACGCATCCCTCTGAGGACCAGCCCTGCCCGCTTGCCAAGGCATGGGGTTTCAGCACCATTTTCATGGCACATGAAAGACAAAAAGGCCGCATCAGCAAACCTGCCCATGGTGGCTTGAAGGCAGTATTTCTATCGCTTTGTGCTATCTTCACGTCAGCGTGCGGGACGGCGCAGGTCTTTCTGGGGTCCTATACCAACGGGGGCTGTGAGGAGTGTAATGGCTTCAAAGCATCTTTATAATCTACAGGAACATCACAGGGGCTGAGACGGTGACTGGCTCCCACAAACCTCTCCCCACCAAGAGGCCGAGCGAGGTGGGGATGAAAGGCAGATAATGCAACTGCAGCATGAAAAAAACCCACTGGATAGATTATTCCTTTTTCTTGTCTTGTCTCCCTACACTCTGCAGATTAAATTCCTTTGTGTTCCAAAAAAATTAGAATAGTGAAAGAAGTTATCTTACTTTTAACTGGAGTGGTATTTAGCTCAGATACAATTGAAAAATGAAATGGCCCATGACCCAATAGGTTAGTAAGTATTGATGCCCCAGTATTAGCAGCATTATGAATATGACCATGAGAAAATGTGCCTGTAAATACCACTAAATCTAAGTGTAGTAATGCAGGCTTGACATGAACAAGACACCTGAGCAGAGTGTACCATATCTGATATCAGCATATGTTAGAACTTTCTTTTTTGTCTTAAGCTTCCTGCCATGTGAGTGGTTTGGTGTGTGACTGTCTTGGGGTGAGAGACTCTGTGAGGTGTTCGCATATGACCAGCCAGGCTTGTAGTGGGAATATAGCAAAAAAATCTGAGTCAGGGGACTTGTTAGCAGCCAGCTAGACAGCTATGCTTCACGTAAAGGCCTCTATGCTCCTTAGTATTCTACTGTGTCACCCAATTTCCCTTCAGTTCTTGACAAGTAACTGAACCATGCCAGCCTGCCAGAGCTTTTCATGATTTCACCTCTCAAGGCTGTTTTAAATCATGCAATTATTCAACCCGGCTCCCATTCTCTGGGTACCGTCCATAACACGCTTGTCTTGTACACCACACAGACCTGAATGTTTTGTGCAAATGACTGCCAATCTGTTCAGATATTCCAGTTATTCCCATTTTACTTATTTTTTTAAAACTTTGTTTCAGATTTTTTCCCGTTTTTCTCCCAATTTAGTGGCCAATCATACCCTCTATTTATTTTTCGATTTGCCCTCCCCCACATTTTTCAGTGGGATATATGCTGTAGGTTCTGCTCTTACGCAATCTTCTCTTCTCACTCAGTATTTTCAGTTGAAAGCAGTCCCGCACATTAAACCTCATATGTCCCTTTTCCCTCTGAAAATGCATACTGCCTTTCAGTTGTTTGATAGTAGGGTCAACTATGCATGTAGAATACTGTCTAGTCTGCCTGTTCCATATGCATACTTGACCCTACTATCTCTATTTTGTTAACCCTTGTTTACCCAACACCCAACTAAAAAAATTTGGATCTGTGGTATGGGAATTGTCAATTTGTTTAGCCTTCAGTTCTCTCCCATCGACAAAGGGAGGATATTTTTGTAAAACATATCACATTACTAAAGAGGCTTAATGCAAAGTGTGTTGAGTGGAAGCTAGGGCTGTCCCAATGTTAAATATTTTGGCTTATTGCTAGCAAATATAAAGCACCCCTTTCATTACATTCTGACTAGAAAGCTTGAATGTTGAAGGGCTGTTTAACTATTTAAATAGCTAAATATTTAGTCTGTGTACTGTTTCATAATGGCTATAATAATAATAATAATAATAATAATAATAATAAACGTTATTTATATAGCACCTTTCATACAGAATGCAACTCAAAGTGTTTTTACATTTCAGCACAAAGAATAGATCAAATTTAAAAAAATCACACAATATTTATTTTTATATTACATTATATGACACAGTACACATCTCATCTTTATTATATGATATTAGTTACTAACTAGCAATAGTTTGAAATTGAGTTGCATTTTGCAAATGATGTAGAGATAAGCATGAATAGGAACTGATCCAAGATTTTATTAAGGGAAAACACGGACCTCATTACCTACGGCAGATTGAGAAAAACAACAACCTATCAACGCTGATAAGTTTCTTTTTTTTTTCTCTGATTTTTTAGTTTTTTTCTTGCAATTTAGTGGCCAATTATACCCTCTATTTATTTTTATTTGCCCTCCCCACATGAACTCCACTTCCTTCGAGACGGAATTCACCCACCCACATTCTGGAATCACCCGTACGTGCTTCTCAGCTAGTTTGTGCCGGCTCATCCTCCCCCCTTCCCCCTGGGGCGGACAGACAAACGCCGCCCCCGATCGCGGCTGCCCACCAGAGCCAGTCTGGTACAGTCAGGTTTCAAACCTACTATATGATTTCTAAAAGATCTCAACGATCTATGATCTGAAAAGTAAGTTCATTGGAATGGTTCTGAATCCACTGCTACACTCTATAGCTCATGTTTGTGGAAATTGTGTGCATGAGGCAGAACTAGTTGGTTGGGCTTACTCAGACACAAATGATACTCAGATACAGGGAAATTCGGCTGGGCACCCTCTAAATGTGTTCCCACCAAAATAATTTAACTACTTTGGGTGCTCATGTATGGCAACATCAGTTCAAAACATGCATGTCAGTTAAATATTAAATAATCAACTAAATTAACTTCATTCGAGCTATAAGGTACAAGAGGGCATGTGTTCAGGTAATTATTGTTAAAACTTTGATGCTGTTACTAGTTACGAGATAGGTTCATGAAGCTGTGAACATGGTAACAATAGCACGTTCTCTCAAGTCCATTATGACTATGAAGGCTTGAAGCTTTCATGGTTTGTGCTAGTGGAAGTATCCTTTGGACAGTTTCCATAAAATTATTATTAGTTTTCAGGTCTGACATATTGAAATGTTTACAAAGTTATTACAAAAAGTAATTTACAAATATATTGGCCCCTTAGGGAGAGTTATGGGGTGGCCACATCATACACCATCCCCATTCCTCCCCAAACCCCACTTCCTTTCAAACAGAATGAGTTTTAAAAATATTAAACACTTTGAGCTTCAGCTGTGATTTCTTAATTAGAAACAGACACAAGCACTCCCTGCAATCACAGAAAGATTTGATCCACTCACAAGTTTTATAATTAGTTTAATTAAAGAGCCCTTTGAGAACAAGTAGACTGAAAGGCAAATTAAAGGAACTCAAAACCCAAAGGCTTAACAAGCCTAGTGTTTGCGGTAAAGGACATTTTAAATGTCAGACTTGGTTTGATATGGTATGGTTTGTGTGCTAAAAACAGTACTACAATATGTTACAATATTCAACAGCAAAACCTTATGCTACATGTTAAACATGAGCCTGTCCTTGTTATTGAATACTTCTCTTTGGTACGTATTCCTAGTTGCTCATCATTTGGTCAAATCTGCAAAACAAGAGCCCAGATTTTCACCTTATGACATAGTCACAATGTGCAGTGTTAGTACTACCAAACAGGGAATCATTTGGTGGGGCCAAAGCAATGGCACATTTTAACAAGTAATATTGCAATTTTTCCCTGCAATTTTGACACTCCTGTTATAAAATATGTTGAGTCAAAATGAACAATTTAAGAAAAAATATATATTTAAGGGACTGTTCATGATTTATGGGGTTTGGATTGAAATCAGCTGGGGAAAGTCTTTTATTTTGGGCTTAGAGGAGGGTCCTGTGTTTTTAAGATTTTTTTTTTACCATAATAGAATATCACCCCCATCCATCTTGAACTTCTTCATGTGCTTCTTTTATCAACTGTCTTTATATAATCAGAATTCAGGCTTACTAAAAGTACAACTCCTAAACTATCGTATGGCTAATGTTAGCAGCGACTGTTCCTCACCATGACTGACACTTTGCCCATCTCGGCTCACCTATGAACAGCTGTAGACCTTGCAGACAGCGAGAAGTCTGCTGCACACAGTCTCCTTCCCTTGTGCTTGTGGTGTTTATAACTAGCTTTGCTACATGGATGATTATTGGTCTGATTCACTGGTCAACACGATTTCCTCTTGTGTGGGTTTTTTCAACGGATTTTAGTAAACTTTTGTGTGCTGAATCCAAATCTGGCATTAGTTTTTGCCTATCACATCAGGTTTTTGAACTATGAAAAATCATTATTTTTGAGAAAACAGGAATTTTACACTCGAAGTTCAAAAACACTGTTGCATTAGAAGATCGATAGATGCAAAAATGTTTACAATGAAAGGTACCTACTTCAAATACAATATTTAATCATACATTAACATTTAATCCATGCTTGCTTGCACATATATTTACAAATTTTCTCGATATTTTTAATATATGACAAGTTTACAAATTTCACTAAACTAAGTGAAATATATAGGCGGAAACAGTTCCCCTTAACATGGTGTACATCACTTAAATACAAGGCATCACTTGTATTTAGTTTTGTGACTTTTCATGACATTCAAAATGCAGCAATAAATGCAAAAATATGCAGTAAGCGTACTTGAAAGCGTAAGTATCCAAAGGCACAGGTGTAATCATATTACAACATAGTAAACTAACTCTTTGTGGACAATCTCTTATGTACAGCATCTGGGACATCCCTCATCAAACTCCAGCAGTAATCTGCCATCATATTTGAGTCCCAATGACCTTGATAACGTTCTTCCATCACTTTAATGTCTTGATGGAAACGTTCACCCTGTTCCTTGCTTACATCTCCAAGGTTATCTGGAAACTCGCTCAGGTGACTGTGCAAGTAGTGCACCTTGATGCTCATTCTGCACCCCAACACTCGCAGACTAAGGAGCAGCTCCTCCACAATCTCTCGGTAGTTGTCATCGTTCTTGTTCCCAAGAAAATTCTGCACCACATTAGTGAATGCATTCCATGCTCGAGCTTCGACAGCGGTCATCGTCGTAACGAAGTGTGGGTCCTTGAGTAATGTTCTGATCTGAGGTCTGTCGAATATCCCTGCTTTTTTCTTCTCGTCGCTAAGACTCGGAAACGTTGAACATATGTAGCCAAAGCAGTCTCCAGTGTGATCAAGAGCTTTAACAAACTGCTTCATCAGACCGAGTTTGATGTGCAATGGTGGAAGGATGATATTTTTCCGATCAACCAGTGGTTCATTAATTAAGTTCTTGTCACCAGGTATCAAACTATTCCTTGATGGCCATTCCTTTCTCACCCAGTGCTCCTCCTTAGCCCTACTGTCCCAGTAGCATAGGAAACAAGGGTATTTGGTGTAGCCTCCTTGTTGCCCCAAAAGGAAGTTCACCGTTTTCAAATCCACACAGATCAACCATTCATGATCGTGGTACTTCAATCATTCAAGTACAACCTTGATGTTTGCATACTCCTCCTTCAGGGTCACGGAGTGTCCTATAGGGATGGATCCATAGATGTTCCCATTGTGAAGTAAAACACATTTCAAACTTATTTTCAAACTGTCAATATAGTCTCCACTCACTTGAATGATACGCAGGCAATCCCATAGCGAGAAGAAGCCCTTCAACATCATTTCAGTATACAAGTTGACCATCAGAGTGGAAGTACTTCCTCAGTTCTGCCTCTCTGTTGCAATAAAATGAGACACTTGTGCCACGTTTGAGAAGGTTTTTCTCTTGCAGCCTGGAAGCCAACAACTCAGCAGATTGTTTTGGCAAATTCAAATCTCGGATCAGATCATTCAATTCAGGCTGACTATACAGAGAAGGTCGATCAAACAATGAATCTGATGGCTTGTACTCTGCATCTGCTTCTTCTTCATCATCATCATCATCAGATAAAGATGTGGATGAAGTAAGAGCTTCCTCATCAATCTCTGCAAGCTCGGTAAAAACAGGTACAGGTCACAATGAGGAACTGGCCGTATAGCAGAGGGTATGCTAGGGTATTTCATGTATTGCTTGTTTTTCTTATTGAATCCTTTGACATTTACAAGGCAGAAATAGCAGTCATCTAGGTGTTTTTTTGGTTCTCTCCAAACCATCGGTACACCAAACTTGAGCTTAGCATTCTTTCCTTGAGACCATGATCTCAGAGTTTCGACACAAGTCATGCATACTTTATGAGGGGCCCAGTTTTTGTCCTAGTCTCCAAGCGGTACTTTAAAGTAGGCATGGTACACTCTCTCGATGAATGTAGTGATGTTGCATCTTTGAGGTGCTAAAGTGAAGCATCCACAGATATAGCAGAAGATATCTGGGTAGTTACAGCACTTTCTTCTCTTTGAAGGTGTAGACATAGCTAGCTGACAGTGACAGCTGATAACCATGGGCGGGCATTGGGGGTCCGTGCCCGCCCACTCACCCACTGAGAATTGCGTAATACAGTTGCGCTCGTGACTCGCAGGTATAAACTTAGATTAGGTAGAGTCTTAACAGCAGATTAGGTAGAGTCTTCACAGCTGCAAATCACAAAAAACATAAACAAAGACTTAAAACATTAGTCAAATTATTTTAAGGCCCTAAATGAAGTAGTTTTGGTGAGAATAATCAAGCTTTTGCTGTTTTATCCCCACCAAGATTGCCAGACTGGATGGTCAACTTTTGTAAAATCCATGAATATGGAGCATACAGATAGCACAAAAACTTGATGTGATAGAGCAAATCTGAGCTCAGATGTGGATTCAGCAGCCCAAAATGAGCCAAAATCAGTTTCCAAAGTCCATACAAGAAAGACATTTTGTTTTTTTGCAGACCAGTGTTATTTTGAAAAAATAATCGGCAAGGAAACTTGTGAAGCTGTCTTTCACTACCATTTGAGAGCATTGTAGGGTCTGCTGTGGACACACATACACACACACGCCCACACACACACACACTCTCACACACTCACACACACACAACCGAAGGGAGGGAGAGAGGCTCCCGCACAAATCTGCCAGCTTTCACTGATAGATCTTTGAATATTGGATTGCAACCAAAAATAATAGGGGATAGGGGTTAGCAGCTCTTAAGTCAGTAGGTTAGTGCTTGTTGTCTCACTTCTATCTATAGGCCTACTCCTGTTTTAAGTCATCCAGCAATAACATAAATATGGGAGCAGGGTCGCCGAGAGTCACACAAAGCCAGCCACACGCAATTGTGATACACACACACGCACACATACAAACAAACACAGACACACATGCACACACGCACTCACACACACTTACACATACACACACACACACACGCAGGCACGCACTCGCACACACGCACACACACACATACTGCACACAGACCGCAAACACACACACTCACAAACACACACGCACACATACACACACACGCACTCACACATATACACATAGAAATACACACACTCACACATACTCACACACACTCACACGCAGACACACACACACAGACAGACCGCACACACTCAAACACACAGACCGCACACACTCAAACACACACACACACACACACACACACACGCATGCACTCACATGCACACACACACAGGCACAAACGTACACACACCCATGCACACACTCACACGCGCACACACACACACACACACACACACACACACACACACGCACTCACACACACTCTCACACACTCTCACACACACATATACACATAGAAATACACACAGACACACACTCACCTACACACACACACACACGCATACACACACATGCACATACACACACTCTGCTGCAGTAGCACAAGTAGGACTTAATTCTACAATGCTACAAGCCAGCGTAAAAAGGTCTCTCTTCTCTCCATATATCTCTGCTCACTCCAGTGGAAATAGCACTCCCTTGCTAGCTGTAATATTACGTCTTCCAACAACAACCAGGGAAAGAAGATGACCCGAAGGAGGAATAGACACAGACCACAAAATTGCTTGAAAAAAGTCCTGTATGCAGGAGTTGGCTGCAGTCGACTGGTTTTATTGTAATGCTATTGCCAAGAGGACACAGAGATGCAGAAAGAATACATGTGCACATACAGTGCCCAAATAAAGGGTTTTGATGTCATATTTTGTATCAACTCAAATATATTCGTAAGTAATAATGCTTTTATGCAGCAGTTGGGAGTAATCCAAACTGGATTTAGATTCGCAGAATGATCCAATTTTAGGAGACATGAGCAACAGGACTTCACTTTCCACAAGGCATGTTTGCAATTGTGGGACCTGCTGCAGAGTTTCACTGGAGTTAAAGGGGAGAAACTGGCTCCAGAAAGGGCATGAATACTCAATGAGCTGCTCCTCCATCTCGTTCCCCTTTAAGAGAAGGGATTTCTGCTGTGGGGTGTGAGAGGGCCTAGCGTCCAGATCAAAGCCTGTCTGCTTGGAGAAGTCCAGTCCTCGTAGCCCTTTGGTCTTGCTTGTGGCTGGGCAGGCATAGTGGTCTTCAGACAGCTAGCTTCTCCTTGTTGGGCACGTTGTTCTTTACTGCACCACCTCCCACATTGTGTTTCGCTGTTGGGTGTTTGATTATGCTTGTCACAATGATTCACAACACCTATGACAGCACAGCATGCAGAGTTCTACATGCTGGCAAATTATCCAACCCCTTCATGGTGTAGGGTGCTATCCCGCTAGAAGTTAGAATTCTAATACAGTTGATGGCACAATGTAAGGCTTGTTAATTCTCTACACGATAGCAGCCAAAAATGCAAGTATTCTTATATTAGGTTTTGTATATCAATCAATCAATCAATCAATCTTTATTTTTGTATAGCGCCATTTACAAACAGGTTGTCACACAGCGCTTCACAATTGGCATTTTCCAGAGGGAATCAAAAAACCAGAAAACCATTGGAGCCAATGTGGGAGACTGGAAAATTATTCCCTGACCCCTTAAAAGGCAGTCGAGATGAACTCCTGGAAAATTGTGGGATACAGAGAAAAACAACACAAATAGTCCTTGAGGCTCATGTGGCTTAACAGACCACCGGAAGGGCATTCTAAGTGTAGGAGTGGGGTGGACCTCATCCCTCCAGATACCAGGGCAGGGCGGGGGATGGAACCAGCAGCTAGGGTCTGGGCCAGCGGCATCCGGCTAACACATGGCAGGGGTGGGGGGTTGACTCTGGGGCAGATGAGCTCCGGGCAGGTGCCACGAAGCCGGGAGAAAAGAGGAAAGGTGCAATTATGACTATGATAAATATCACACCGGATCAGGGGAAGAGTAGTGATAACACTTTTGCACCAGCAGAAGTAATCTAGGGCAGCATAACTAATTAGGTGAGTGGCACAGGGAGCACGCAGCCATGAGGGCACTCAGAGACCATCCCACCACATCATCAGCAGTCCTGATAGGGGCGGATCATCACTTATGATTGGTGACAGTAAGGATAGCTCATTGCACCAGAAGGCTCTATTGCTACGCCTCCACATCTGCACCTAATGACTATAAGAGAGACTAAAGAGATGTGTTTTTAACCTAGACTTGAAAATTGAGACCGTGTCTGACTCCTTCACAGAGATGGGTAGACTGTTCCACAGTAAAGGAGCTCTATAGGAGAAAGCTCTGCCACCTGCTGTATTTTTGATATTCTAGGGACTACCAAGTTGCCTGCATCTTGTGAGCGAAGTGAACGTGGGGGATTGTACGGATGAAGTAGATCCGTCAAGTAAGAGGGTGCAAGTCCATGCAACACCTTATAAGTTAAGAGGAGTACCTTATAGTCTACACGATAGTTTATAGGAAGCCAGTGAAGTGACGCTAACACAGGACTAATGTGCTCATATTTCTTTGTTCTAGTCAGGATCCTTGCAGCAGCATTCTGTACGAGTTGTAGGCTCCTGAGTGAGGCATTGGAACAGCCAGACAGTAATGCATTGCAATAATCTAATCTAGATGTAACAAAGGCATGTACCAATTTTTCTGCATCTATTAATGACAGGAAGCCCCTAATTTTGGCAATATTCCTCAGGTGAAAAAAGGCTACTCTGGAAATGTTTTTGATGTGACTATCAAATGAGAGACCAGGATCTATAGTAACACCAAGGTCTTTTACCACCAAACTTGCAGCAACAGAGCAACCATCCAGATTAAGAGATAAATCAGATAACCCTCTTCTGAGGTTTTTGGGCCCCAAGACCAACATCTCTGTTTTATCAGTATTCAACAATAGAAAATTATCTGACATCCAGTCTTTTATGTCTTTAAAACAGGCCTCAACTGTTCGAATTGTCCTTCACCAGGTTTCATTGATAGGTATAATTGTGTGTCATCTGCGTAGCAGTGAAAATGTACGCCATGTTTATACGAATGACATCACCAAGTGGCAACATGTAAAGGGAGAACAATAATGGCCCCAAAACAGAACCTTGAGGGATACCATATTCCACCTTGATGAGAGCAGAGGGCTCATCATTTAACTGCACAAATTGATACCTATCTGATAGGTAGGATTTAAACCAGGAGAGTGCCTGTCCACGCAGTCCAACTAGGTTTTCAAGTCTGCTCAGAAGAGTTTGGTGGTCTATTGTGTCAAACGCAGCACTTAAATCCAAAAGCACAAGAATAGAGACGCATCCACAGTCAGCTGATATCAGTAAGTCATTGACAACTTTAATAAGAGCAGTCTCAGTGCTATAGTGTTGCCTAAATCCTGACTGAAAAGTTTCATAGATGTCATTTGATGTCAGGATCGAAGTCAATCTCTGAGCTACAGCTTTCTCTAGAATTTTTGAGAGAAAAGAAAGATTAGAAATTGACCTGTAGTTACTGAGATTTTCTGGGTCAAGGTTTGGTTTCTTTAAGTGGCTTAATTACTGCCACTTTTTGAGAATTTGGCATATAGCCTGATGAAAGAGACAGATTAATAATGTCTAGCATGGATTGCCCCATAACAGGAAGAAGTTCTTTAACAAGTTTTGTTGGGATTGGGTCTAATTGACAAGTAGATGGTTTGGAGGACATAACCAATTTAGAAAATTCCACTCCAGAGCGCTAAAAAACTCAAGAGTAGCCATAGGACCCCTGTCCTGGTAAGCCTGTGCTTTCTGATCAGTGTCCGCTACAGCAGAAGGTGCCATTTTAGTAATTTCATCTCTAATTTTCTCAATCTTTTCAGAGAAAAAGTTCATGAAATCATTACTATTATAGGCTGCCGGAGGCTTAGCATTGGTTTCAGTCTGGTTCTTTGTCAGTTTGGCCACTGTATCAAAAAGAAATTTTGGATTATTCTTATTATGCTCAATCAGATCAGACAAATAGGTTGGCCTTGCAGAGGAGAGAGCCTATTTGTACTGTACCAGACTGTCTTTCCAGGCAGAATAAAATACTTCTAATTTAGTGGATCGCCACTTACGTTCCAACTTGCGAGAAGCTTGTTTAAGAGCACGTGTGTGGTCAGTATACCATGGTGCAAGCTTCTTTTGGCTAGTTTTTTTCTTTTTGAGAGGCGCAACAGCATCATAATAATATATTATCAGTCTCATAATAATATACTGTCACATGCCACATGACAAACCCTGGATGGGAACAGAGCAGCCAGGAGACGGAGTGGAGTTTGTCGGTCTACGGACCGGATTCTTTATTTTATTTTTCCTGTCTCTCCCCCTAGACATGGGGAAGAGACAGTAGGAGTAGCAGATTAACATATAACAAACACAAACACAAAATCTTCACCCTACTCACCGTGAAGCTTTTGGGTAAAAACGACGAACTAAAATAATGAACTAAAATAATCATAACTTACGGGACACCGCGCCTCTTCCTCCAGAGTTCCCCTGGAACCTCCCCAGGCACACACATATCCAGTGACCTTTCAAGTGCTTCCCACCCATGCATACTGAGACACTCGCCACAGTGAGAGTTCTTTCAACCAGCCCCAAGACACTTTCCACTCTTCCAGTGAGAGTTCTTGGGCTGTTGCCCAGAAACACTCTCCACTGCTGAGTGCAAGCTCTTTCAATAAAACCGAGGGCGAGAGGCGGACCCTCTTTCAGGGCACCCTCTCGCTCTCCTCCACAATCACACCGAGGGAGAGAGGCGGACACTCTTAGTGCACCCCCTCTCCCTCTTCCCCACACACAGATAGGTGAGGGAGAAATAGGTGAGGGAGAGGATGGGGGGAAGGAGTTGCGAATGTCATCGACCTCACGAAAGAAGGACGTGAAGTCATCCGCGGTTAGAGAGGAGGGGGGGGGGGAGGAGGAGGGGTGAGGAGAGAGGAAAACGTAGAGTAGAGTTTTCGAGGATTATAAACAGAAGATTGAATCTTGGAAAGGAAAAATGCAGACTTAGCAGAGGAGAGGTTAGCGGAGAAGGAAGCCAGGAGTGTGTGGAAGTCAGACAGAGCTACAGGGGATTTGGATTTTCTCCATTTCCTTTTTGCCGCACGCAGCTTCAGTCGGTTAGCCCGAATGGAATCGGTTAGCCAGGGGCGGGGGGTCGGAGACGAGCGGGTTTAGCGGAAGGAGAGAGAGGAAAGTAGGGTGGATGATGCTACCTCAGCAGGTAGCTGAGAGAAGGCATCAGTAGGGGGAAGGGAAGATAGGACAGTAGTTGACAGGGCAGCGGGGGAGAGAGAGCGGACGTTGCGACGGACAGGGACAGTAGGAACAGGTGAAGATGGTTTAGGCACAGAGGGGAGGGGGAGGGAGAAAGACAGAAAGCAATGGTCAGACACATGTAGAGGCGATACCGTAATGTTGGGTGAGGCGCAGTTCCTGGTGAAGACCAGGTCCAGTTGGTTACTGGCCTTGTGGGTGGATGGGGATTCAGCCATGGTGAAGTCAAAGGACTGAAGCAGGGGGAGGAATGCAGAGGCCTGGGAGGTCTCTAGCAGCAGGTTGAAGTCCCTGAGGAGTTAGACGGGAGTGCCTTCCTCAGGGAAGGCACTGAGTAGGGCATCCATCTCGTCTAGGAAACTCCCCAGTGGACCTGGAGGGCGATAAAGAACAATGGTGTGCAGTTTACATGGAACAGTGACAGTGACAGCATGAAATTCAAAGGAGGAGGGTGAGAAGTGAGGAAGAGGAACAATACCAAATCTCCACAGGGGGGAGATGAGTATACCTGTCCCTCCACCTCTACCTGAGGGTCGTGGAGTGTGGGAGAAGGTGTAGGCGGCAGAGAGAGCAGCAGGGGTGGCCGTGTTCTGCGGAGTGATCCAGGTCTCCGTAAGCGCCAGGAACTGCAGGGAGAGTAGTGAGACCTGGGCCGAGATGAAATCGGCCTTCCGGACAGCGGACTGGCAGTTCCATAGTCCACCTGCTACCACCACGTCAACACCGGGAGATCTAGGAGGGTGGATGAGGTTGGACAGATTACGGGTGTGGGTAGAATCTCTCCCTCTAGGCAATCTAGAAGAGGAGACATGGACTGGGATAGGGAGGTGGCATGTAGTGTTAGATGCAGAGGAAGTAGAACAGGGAGATACAAAACTATGATACTTACCTTGCGGCGAGCACTCCCTAGCTGGCCCCCCTCGGTGGACTCCTGCAGGTAGACTCCTCCATCTTTGTCCGCTGAGTCTTTGTCCAGAGAGGCTAGGAAGGTGAGGCTGCCGCGAAAAGCTGCCGCTATCCACAACTATGGCTGCTAATATAGCCGAGTGATGCTAGGCACCTGACAACAATAGACAGTTTACAACTTTACAACATTTACAACTGTTAGCTTTCTGACGCTACTCGAGGATTATTATTAATATTATTATTATGAAATCCAGTTTCATCCTCCACATATTTTCATGCAGGATGTCTTAACCCTCCAATCTCAAAAAATATTTTAAGCATATTGTTATGTTCTGCTATGTTTGTTCGGTTTGTTTTTGTACTTTGTTTATTTATCATTCATCATTCACGTTTCATTCACGTTCTGTTCCCCGTCTGTCATTGTTCCTGTTTGTTCGAGATCCACTCCTTGTCTTTGTCATGCACTTCGGGAAATTCAATTCTTCGGTTTTTCTGTCTTAGTTTCTTATCTCATTTTACTTCCTTCTTTCTTTCTAAAAACACTTTGTATATATTAGTTAGATGTATATAGTACTAACCTACTAATCTACTAACATTAGGGATTTAGTTTAAGTTACTAACATTACTAATGACTAATTATCTCACGCTTCTATCTATCGCTATCATTCTCTCTCTCGTTGTCCTATCCCTGTACGCTTCTCACATTTCGCTTCATTTGCATGCAGATTCTCTCTATGCGTTCCTCCCCTTCGAACTGTGCACATGTCTGCCTGCTCTTCCAGGTCGTATATTGTCTATGTGTCTGTGTTATTCCCAGTCCGTGTCTTTCGTTTCCCCTCGTTATTGTATTAGCGAATCCCATCGTTTTCACCTGTGTTCCTGCCCTTCTCTCCTCCCAGTCACACCTGATTCCTATTGTGTTTCCCTTCCCTGCTTGTATAAGTTCCGTGTTTATGTTCACTCCTGGTCAGAACGTTGATCATCATTCCCTGTGCCGATTGATAGTAAGCCAGAGTCAGTTGCATTTTCCCGAGACACCCCTTCTGTTTTCACTTCGCGTTTGCCTTTCGTGTTTGTTTGCCTATTCTGATTTCTTGATTTTGACTTTTGGATTGTTTGTTGACTACTCTCTGGATTTTGATTTTGTATCTTCGCTACTCTGACTTCTGGTTTTGACCCCTGCCTGAATTAAACGTTCCTTTTTGCCTAATCCTGATCTGCGTCTGGGTCCTTATCCTGAACCTCACACATATTTCTGTATATATTTTGCCTGTCTGGACCCATGTGTAATCAGTGGTCAACTCTCTTGGGTTCTGTGTGGAGACAAAATAATAATATATGCTATTTAACAAAAGCTTTTATCCAAAGCGACGTACAGTAGTGAATGCATACATTTTTCAGAATATGTGGCCCCAATAGGAATGGAACACACAACCTAAACGTTGTCAGCACCATGCTCTACCTACTGAGCCACACAGAGACACATTGTCAACCACTGTCTTCCATTCAGTGGATGTGAAGTGTGGTCATTAATTTCACATGGGATAATGAATTAAATTAATATGAATTTTCAGTATTTTGATCCAAGAATTGGAAGTGAAAAAGTGTGTGGTCTAAAGAGCGTCTATAAGAGTCTTACATTTTCTATAATATTAAACCGAATCCTCCTTTGATCTTTTAATCTGGCGCTTATAAGGTTGTGAGATAAGCAGGCATGGCTAACTTCTTTTTTTTACACAATCTAATAGCCAAGAGAAGAGCTGAGCACATATAATGAGCTTTTACCTTCTTTTTGAAGGCAAATTGGACTGGAATTCCTTGTTTAATGGATCTTCCTGTCCTCAATCATTTCTGTTTAAAAAATGAAAAAAAGAAGAAATCCTGTTTAAAGTCACCCAGAAGAGAAGAGGTGCCATCTCTCTCCAGAAATATCCATATCTGTGTCTGGGCTGTCTTCCTGTGCTCTCTGTGGATTCTACAAGGACCAGTCTCCTGCTGGCTCTCCAGAACAAAAATACCATGTGTGGACTTTTATTCCTGTTCCTATTGTGCTGTGGTTGTGTGGATAGCCCCTTTGTCGTCAAGATGGAGAAGACATTGTATGCCTTAAATATTCTCTGTCCAGATGGCTTTGGATTCTCGCAGGACAAACAAAACTACAAAAGGGAATTATGTTTCACCTATTTGGGGAGCTGGACGTGGCCACCTTGTGTAAAGATTGTGTTCTTAGGCTGAGAGCTCCAAAGGGAAATGCACACACTTTAGAAGCACTGGGGACTGCGCCTCAATTTTCTGCATTTTACATCTGTCTTTTTGAAGCGGCTTAAAGGAGAAGCCCTCCATTGTCCCTCCTGGCCTTAAGGCATGGCGCAGAGAGCCCGAGGTTTGGGGCTTGTTAAGTATCACCCACATGGCCGTGGTCAAACATTGAAATGCCAGCCTGGGGATTTCTGCTGATACTAATCGCATCACTGGGAAGGCAGACATGTTGTTTACATTTTTAAAAATGTTTTAAAGAAAACGAAAGATTACACATCAGCCATTTTTCATTTTTACTTAATTGTGATTCAAACAGTAATACTACTCAGTTGCACTTTACATTTTAAATGTTTTAATGCAAGTACTCAGAACTTTCAACTTTCAAACAAACAAGACTCAATTTCCTTAAGTTATTTAATATGAATTGCACAAACAGCATGCAATCACACTGGCCCCTCTTGTACTGTTTGCATACAGAGGGTAGACAAAATAATGGAAGCACCCAATGAAAACGGACTCATATTTTTAAGTTACTAAATTGCAATTAAAAAGGAGTCTACACATGTGTTTCATATTATTGTCAATTGTTTATACAATGGTAGCTATAACAGTATTGCCAAAACCCTACTTTGTGATTGAGTAATGAGTTGTAATCCATGTGAGAATATTCCACTCTGAGCTAATGATAGCTCACTGCTGGTTTATGGTTCAGATTTTGGTTTTGGAATCTGATAAACCATTTAGTTTAAGGCTGCCTTGATGCACAAGCCCACTCCAAGGAACTACAATGAACAATGGCCCAAAGAGCTGACCTGAGGTTAACTTGTGAGTGGACTGTATAAAACTTTTTTTGATGATATTGCCCGGGCATTCCATTTGACAGGCTGGTCTAGTGTGGTTAATAATAATATGGATTGAGCATTTCATGCAAAAGAGGGCATCTCCTGCATTACAGTCTCCCCATCCCAACACTGCCCATAGGCACTGGGTTTCTTCTTGGTCCATATGGAGGACCACTCTCTATTGGTCCACCAACACCACTTCCAGCAGCAAATGAGTTTTCCCAGGAGATCTCTCATCCACATACTAACCAGGCCCAGCCCTACTTAGCTCCAGCCACCAGGCAGGAGGAAATCACAGAATTATAAATGACATTATTTATTTATTCTTATTTATTTAATTATAGTTACATTATATTAAGAAAACTGCTAACCCTTGTTATATATTTATTACGTAGCAGTTACTTAGTAATAGCGGCTTGTTACTAAAGTAGTTGCAATATAACTACACAGGTATAGGTGCAACTTAATGTAAAGGGTTACCCAATTTTGAATATAGTACCTTGTGAAAATTATGATAAATTGTATTATATTAGAATTTTCTTGTTTTGATTGTCTTATTGCAATATTTATACGATTTGTATTTACAGTATTTAGCTGACATTTGTAGGTTTGAGCTGCAGCTGTGTCAGACAGAATGATCACCGGTCCCCAACAATCGCTGGTCTCTAATAAACAGCGGTTGTGTTCTATAGTTAAAGGAAATAAACTCCTGGGTAGTCTGTGCCCCTGTGCCCCTGTGCAGTGACGGGATGGGGACACTGTACTGTAGGGGGTGCCCTCTTTCGGATTCAACTTTAAAGTTTACACGGTATTTACAGATTTCGAGGGATTAGTGCATAAGGGGCGTAAGTGCCATTTTCATAATTTTACAGGTGAGCAAAAACAACATTTGCATGATTGTATTTATTTAATTTATAACACCATATACAAACCACTCATGTTTTTAAAAAAGATTACCTTTTATTATTTCAATGTTGAAAAAGAAAAGAAAAAAGACATTATAACATGAAGTCTCTATGTAAAAAAGCACTTACGCCTTTTTCGCACTGACATTTCACACTCTTTTCTTCATTAAAAAGGACCTAAGTGCTATAAGAACAGTATAACTTGAACACAAGTATGTATTCTTTACAGCAACTAAATTCAAGAACTTTATCATTTTTGTTTATTCTCAGTTAATGAACATACTATTTAATTTTACAAATCTTTCAATCGTCCTAGTATGCAGTGTGCACAGTTTGACACGTGGAGTGAAGTAATTTCATTCTAACCATCAGAAATATTTATATAACAAAAAGAACATTAAAATTTATATTAATTTCATATTTTCAGCATTACAGGCATTCAGAGGTAATGTTTTGAAGTTATAATCGAGTATACAGTGCTTTAAGTACAGTATCATGAAACGGTAAAATCATTCATTTTTTCATTGCAATCTGCAACTTTGTTATCCAGCTTATTGCAATTGCAAAATGCGTTTTTCTCTTTGAGTTCATCTTACTTTGCTCAACTACTTATTGTAACTGTCTTAAGTGAACCGTGTGAGCCTATTAGGCCTGATTTTCAATGTTAAGAGAGTGGTAGACCTGCTCATAAGCTTGTGGTATCTTCAAACCCTACACACCTGCCAGACCTCTCCTGTTCTGCTACCTCAGGACGCCTAGCACCTCCCCCTCCGCACCTGCGCCCATCCCAGGTCACGTCTCCTGTCGGTTCTGGCTCCACGATGGTGGGAATGACCTTCCCTGTGGAAGTCAGAACAGCTGAGACCCTGGCCACCTTCAAGCAATAAAGCCATTATTGACTGAAGACTCACCTCTTCAGGGTGCACCTCTCCCCGTAGTCCGGTTTTTGTTAACTTAGGGACATAGTCGCTTTCAAGTTTACACGCTACTTGTTTATGTATTGTATTAGGCTTAGGCATTATTTCCTGCATTGAGTGCTTTACTGCTACCTCTGAATTGTGGCTACAGATTTACCTACAGGGTCCTAGTTTAACTATGTGGTTGCTCCTAGCACCCAGGAATTGTACTTCCCACTAGGTGGCTTTCAGCTAAACTGTTCTTGACTTTCCATTGATATTACATTTTAACACTTTGTTGTACGTCGCTCTGATAAGAGCATCTGCCAAATGCCTATAATGTAATGTAATGTAATGTTGTACGCTTTTTTTAGAACAGGGGTGCCCAAGTTGGTCCATGGGCAGGCAAGCAGAGAGGGTTGTCCTGGAGAGCTACTGGGTGTGCAGGCTTTTGTTCCAGCCCTTCACTAACACACCTGATTCCATTAATCACTTCACTAACACACCTGATTCCACTAATCAACTGCTCGTCAAGGCAATTAATGTTCAAATCAGGTGTGTTAGTGAAGGGCTGGAACAAAAGCCTGCACACCCAGTAGCTCTCCAGGACCGAACTTGGGCACCCCTGTTTTAGTCCTCCAGACAGCCTGTCACAACATTTCCACACGCTCAGGTCCTTTTGTCAGCGTTCACCTCCATTAAGCTTAAACTATGCCTTGGGCTATCGTGATTAGTGAGACAATTTGCCAAGTGCTATAAGGACACGTGACGTTGCACCCAGCATGCCGTCTGACAGGACACCATGCCCGCATCCTCTCTGTGGACTGGCACAGCACACCCATGCTTGGGAGCGTCATCAATGCCAGAAAGCCCCAGGACTGCTGACTCTCGTAAAATGTACTTTCTTCAAACGTGAAGAAATGGCTGTTCTTACAGAGCCACTGCATTCAATGCTCAAGTGTTGAGAATGCTTAATAGCCAAAGTGAGATTTACTTCCAGACTTTTGATTATTTGCAGTTGTATGAGATTCCAGCATCTATGTATGACGGTGTCTGAGTTGAGGAATTTGTGGATCAGGAAATCCAGTGTACACGCTTTTTCCTCCAAAAAAAAGGTACCATGTTATGTTGTACAAATGTTTCTCACTGTGGCAGTACTCCTGTAGGGTACTGAATGGTACCTTTAATCAGAAGAACATACTTGTACATTCTTAAAAAAGATTGTTGCTTGCAGTACAAGCCTCATTTTCATTACAATATGGTTGTTAGTGTGAATAAGTATCCATTACCCTACCTTGGTACATCTGTACCTTGCCTCAATTTGTATCTTTTTCACTGGGAAAACACCAACTGTGGAAAGAATCTGACACACACAGTTTACACAGGCAGGGGGGGTTGCAGAGCTCACTAGAGTTCAAAGAATGATGTTTCCTAGAGTTCAAATGATGTAGGGGGCATACTGTATGCCTTTGAGTTTCTTCCAAATGTTTCAATGCAACACAACAGTCAATGAGAGGAAGATGTGAAAGAATTTCCAGAAATATTTGAGAGGGAGATTTTATGGCAAGATAAAGTATAATATTTTCTGCGTGCCATTAATTGACAGGCAAGTGGTTTTGTTTGGGAATAGAAAGAATCTTGGAGATTGATCTAACTTAGTGAAAATATCAGAGACCATGGATGCATAATGAACATTACTTGGCCAGGGTTCGACCCATTTACAAAGGGACATGGTGATTATCTTGTTAACTGGAGCTTGAAACAAACAGCCAAACAGCACTTTTGTGCGAGGCTGCTCAAATGGCACATGGTAATCTTGTAGCCCCTGCTTCCGATTGGTTGTGTGCTCTTTTCTCTGATAATAGTTTTGATATTTTTTTCTATTTTTTATAATTATAATACTGTATCATTGTGAAGAATGAGCCTTCACCTATGTTTTAAAATGCACATTTTTGCCTAGGAATGCTAACTGCCAAATGTTTAAATTTGTGAAACCTTTTAATCTATGGCTGGTTGAGTTATTGTCAATTGTCTAATTGAAGGATCCTGTCTCTGGCTGTGTCTTCAACTTACAAATGAACCCATAGCTGATCTCAATCAATCATTTTATTAAACTGACTGTGATTGTGTTCAATTTGGGCTATTTAAGCACAGGTGTGTAGCTGTTGGGAGTTCTTGATTCTTAGCATTATGCGAGTCCTTGTGTTACTGGTTACCACTGGTTTAAATAAATAGTTTTTATTTTTTATAAAAAGGCTTCTTCTCTGGGTTTTATTGGCAGTACATTGTCACAGCCATTAAATCATTTGTATTAGACTGCTTGAAAATAAAAGCTATGTAGGTGAACGTGCTTCATTCAAGTTTGTAGAAAGTATATTGAGTGGGCGCATTTGGTGGCATATATTTTCCTGTCATCGTATCCTTATTGAATGCTTCCATGTTTGATCTTTGTGCAAATATACAATCAAATTTAGTTTTGTGTGTAACTTGTAATAAAGGGGGTCATTGATTGAAAAGCATATTCTGTAACTTAAAAATACAATATTATTAATAATAAATCATCATCATCAACAGGCATATGACTCAGAGGGGAACTGGAATGAATGCACGTTCAGCTCAGGTGACAGAGGGATTAAATGGAATGAATTACAGCTGCCAAATGATATTTGTGTGACAAGCAGAAGGACATTTGGACATGTTATATGTGCTTACTTAATGTCAGTTGAAGAGACTTGCTGTTTGCAGTTTTTAAAGGTACGTCGATCAGTGTGTCCAAATCATGCTGGATTCCTTCATTTCCCTGGTCTGGAGGAGAAGAATGGTGCAGAGCCCAGAGCTCTACTTTAAAGTGAGCCAAGAAGTTAGCATCACACAGATTCACTCTGCCTTAATGGGCACCTCTGTGGGATTTCAGAGGACAAACTGTGCCAGGTATTCTTTGGTCATCGCTGATTCTCAGCTAAATCAAAATAAGTTATCTGTCCTTAGTAAGCAGGCAGTCTTCTGTTTCATCTCTGTGAAGCAAGGGAGCAGTGGAGTGTTGCCTGCAACAGCAGTGAACTTGCACGACTTGTGAGCTCCACATTTTCTTTATGAGTGTGTCCTTTGAATGTTTCTTTCCAACCTTTTGGTCTAAATCTCCTTAACTGTAAATGAAGTGCCTCGACCCATTTGAAGATTCAGGCTTTCAAGTCACCGTTGAGACATGAAACCACATGGAAAATTTATAATTTGATCATGTACAGCCATGTTCAGGCCTGATCCATTGGGCATCAGTGTAATTAGCAAACAAACGACAAGTTGGGCAGGGCTTTGTAAACTGCTTGGAATGGCTGAAGGTCGGGAGGCTTGCTGCCCAATTTTCACATATTTGACAAGCATTCCCCTGGACTAAATTAAATAGGGAGCACAACTGTGCAATTCTGAGCGCAAACTACCAATTTTACTATGGTGTAACTTGTGCATTACAGAGACCATTTACCGATTCTAAGTGAACAAATTTAGATATTGTGGTGTCCCCGGGGGTTGGGCGACACTCACGGACCTTGCAGAGGGCGTAGACAAGTTCAAAAACACGGAGGAGGCAGTATTCAGAAACCAAAATGATAATTTAATAAACAAACTCTTGACAACACAAAACAAAAGGTGGGGTCTTCAGGGGAATACAAACACACAAAGTCCGCAATCCTTATCTCGTTGTCAATGTCCGTAATCCTATTCAAAATCCAAGTCAGTTCCGCAATCCAGTCCGTAGTCGAAATCCAAAGGGGGGTCCTCACACAATCCAATTTCATACACAACAATCCAAAAAACTCTCTCCTCAAATCCTGGCTGGTCAAACGACTTCACAGGTACTCTACACATTCACCACACTCAGCAACTCCTTCCCACACACATTCCTACTCCTCTCCCAGTGTAATGGGAATCAGCCCTTTAAATAGGCCTTGAAATGGCCTTCAGCTGGTCGTTAGTCCCATTGCCTTGACTTGGCTCAGGTGTGACTGTGGCCTGCTGGGAAATGTAGTGTTCCCTGGCTCCCATGTGTTGTAGGCCAGGCAGCCATTTCCTTGTGCAGCCCCTTGGGCTGCCACAATATACATATAATGTATAGAATGGCCAAATGTTTAGGTGTCAGTAAAGCATTCATGTAGAAATGAGAGCTATGATCACTAATACGATGGCCTAAGGTATCGTAGGTATGCTTCACGTCATTAGCATCCGAATGAGTCCGATATCTGCATCATTTCAGAAACATTTACATTACATTTTAGGCATTTAGCAGATGCATAAATACATGGTAGGAACAATCATAGTTCGCGCAAGAGATCAGTGCAGTAATACAGCGATAGACGTCATTGCAGGAAGCTGCATACCATACCTGTAACACTGGGAAGGAAAAGGTTAGTTGTTTTTAGATTATTATTATTTTATTTTTTATTTTTTAATTAAATGAGTAAGCAGGGGTATATAGTGTTGAGCAAGTAGGCAGTGGTGAGGACAATTAGCTAGATGTACAGAGTTCAGTGGTAGTGGAGTCTGAAAAGGTGGGTTTTGAGTCTCTTGTGGAAGATTGCAAGTGATTCCGTGGTCCTGACTGATTGTGGAAGGTCATTCCACCAGCGAGGGGTCAGGACAGAGAAGAGACGAGACCGCGACGAGCAGCTGCCAGGCACCAGGAGGGATGGGGCAGTCAGTTTGCCAAAGGAGGCAGAGTGGAGGGGTCTGGCTGGAGTGTAGGGAGTGATGAGTGACTGGAGGTATGGGGGAGCAGTACCTCTAGCCGCTTGTAAAGCAAGCACCAGTGATTTGAATCTGATGTGTGCTGCGATGGGGAGACAGTGCAGAGAGGAGAGTAGAGGGGTGACGTGGGTGAACACCAGACGAGCGGCAGCATTCTGTACTAGTTGCAGTGCCTTGATGGCACAGGCCGGTAGGCCTGCCAGCAAGGAATTGCAGTAGTCCAGACGTGAGATCACCAGGGCCTGGACCAGGAGTTGTGTGGCCTCTTGGGTGAGGAACGGTCGGATCCTCTGGATGTTGTGGAGGGAGAATCGGCAGAAAGATTTTCATTGGGTAGACAGACGGCAAAAGGGCCATCCAGTGGAGTCCAGGGCTGAAGCCTGGTTTTGGCAGGGCAACAGGAACTCAAAGCCTTTTCATCTGCGGAGATACTCGACTGATGTGGAAAATAACACAGACGGAGAGAAAAGGAGAGTGAGGCGGTTTCCAAGGATGGTAGAAGTTGTGCCCGCTCCTTCTGGAACATTTCCCCCCCCTGTCCTCGCACCCTGGGTTTGATTGATGGTGAATCTACTGGAATGCTTTGGTATTGCTTAATTTACATGTATGCCAACAGGCTTTCATGTATTTAAAACTTGGAAGACGTTCAAAGGAATCCATAATTCCTCTGAAATGGGTCTTTTGAGGGCTTTATCTTGTTCTCTCTCTGCTAGTTAATCTTGGAGCCCCACAGCATGCCAAGGCAATTTTAGCCTGACATTACCATAAAAAACATCTCTTAAGGTTTCATTTTTCACACAAAGAACGTTGAATGGACACTCCAAGCACTTGTCACATGTTCCCATTTCTTTATATGAAAAGCATTCTTTTTTTTTTGCCAAAGAGTAAAATTAAAACTAAAAGATTCCTCTAAGAAGAACTCGACAGATCTTATGATAATGAGGAGTCTCTAACAGCGAGACATCGTCACCGCTATTAATAACGCATTTGCTGGCAAGACTCTCCAGAAATGTTATAATTGCCATGCTGTTGTCTTAGGAATTAATTAATGAGAACGAGGACCACTACAAAGCACAGTAAAAATCCAGCCAAGGGGTTTCATTAGCTGTAAATATGACCCTTAGGAGAAACATAAATTCTTTGCAGATTTCTTACATATTTGAGAGGAGGTTGAAAGCATTTTTTCCCTCTGCAGTGAAACTGAGAACATTCCTCTGGAGGGGAAGGAGGGGAAATTCTGTGAGAAATATATACACTGGCCTCTCAGATTAGCTCTTTCAAACATGGCTCAACCTGGATGCAATACGATTCTAGAAAATTATGTCAGACAAATTATAGTTACACTCTATTAATGATGTCAAATGAGTTAATTTGACAAGACATGCATTTTCTAAAGTAAAAGGTCCCTGGTGAGCATGTAAACTTCAACAGTATATAATCTTATGGATGGAGATGGAATATGGAAAAACGGTTTGCTAATAATAAGCATTTGAAAGTAGCCAATTTAGATTTAAATACTTAAGCATCCATTTTGAACATGGATATGGATAAATTCGAGCAGATGGCAGTGGAATTGAGGTGGAGGATCAATCACTGGATGGATCTATTCATTTTAGGAGTTTATTTTAGGAGTGAAAGCAGGTCATCAGTGGCTTCCGACAGGCATAGCGTAGTTTCCTTTTGCACTCCCAACGGCATTTCCTGTGCACAGATATCCTATTAGCCTAATGAGGTCAGCCCATATTTTTCTCTCATTGCTCCTGTCCCTTGTTGTCCTTGTTCCTGTCAAACTAATTGAAAAATAAACTAATAAAAACAGACCATTTGCCCAGTCATGTGGCAGGAATATTGTGTATAGGAATAGGAATATACTTTATTAGCCATGTTACACAAGGTAATTTGAATTTGTCTTTTCACATATCTCTCCTAGATACACACACACACACACACACTACTACACATATGTATTCCATCAGAGAGGTCCGAGCGCAGGGTCAGCACCCCTAGAGCAGTTTAGGGGTTCAGTGCCTTGCTCAAGGGCACTTCAGCAGTGCCCCAGGAAGTGAACTAGCCTCCCTACATTTTCAAGTTCATTGTTTTTTCATTGGCCTTCCTGGGATTCGAAACCAGCAACCCCATGCTTGCCAGCCCGTGTTGCTAACCTCTGAGCCACTGCCATGTCATGGTACACATCATATGGGTCACTGCGTTGAATATAAATGTATGCTATTCTATGGTTGTTAGCTGGTTTGCTATATTTGTGACATAGGGGATTTCATTTCCATTGTGTTTGGGGTAAGTAGAGAACACACTGCAGGTTTCATTGAAGGGTTTATGGAGATGATAGATCTTACACCATAGACTATGACCTGGACTCAATCAACATTTGTCCTTAACTTTGACTTGCAAATAAAAGCAGGTGTTCATATTTCCTTTACAAACAGATTGTTTAGATAATTCTGGTGATCCCAAAATTCTTGCCTTAATCATGACTCAAATTGAAGGACAACACTTGATTGATTCCTGGATAACATATTCACGGGTCACTTATGAAAATGAAATCAATTTGACATACAAAAATATAAAGGATTTTACAAAATGGCAGTGTGGTCTATAATCATTTGAGTAGCTGTTAGTTATTAGTGATTCCGGCCTCCAGCTGTAGGGGGCAGACACGGCACTGAACAGCACGTTGAGTTTCTGCAATTGGACCCAGTTCTGAAGGCCTGGACTCATCAAGTCAAGGTCTAAATCAACCACTTTCTGCAACTACTTTCTTGGTAGATGCCCTTATCAATTTGCATATAAATGACCTTATACTGTGCCAGCTTTCTGGACACAAGCTCAATACCTTCTGCCAGAACACTCCCAAGCCTCGCAGCGCCACACTGCTTGCTGACAGCCATCGCTGACGGTCCGTCGCTGCGCCAACGCATCTGTCACTCAAAACAACCCAGGGGATTTCACAAGAGGGATGAAAAAATAAATGATTTAAGTGGGCTGTCATCCTGTCTGAACCGAAAACTTGAGAAACGGAAACAAACAAGCTTTTTAACATTTTTTTTTCTTTTTCTGAAGACAAATAAAGAAATGTGCCAGTCCCGGTAAGCGGTGACAGAGAGTTAGAGGAGAATGAGAGTGCAGCCCATTATCAGGCAGTCATGCCAATCGTTAGAATTAGAGAGCGCTTTCAACTGTGCCGGCTGTCAACAGCTGAGGCAGAGTGTGATGGCTTAGCTTAGATTTGGGATCTTAGTGGAGAGCTCTTGGTCCGTGATGACAAAATCGGTTTGGACACAGAAGATCTGTGGAAAGGGGCTTTGGATCAAAGCTGCCTAAATGGGTCACAATTACCTTGACCATCTGAGAACAGCCATATTCTGAAGTGGGGGGAATATGAAGGATGGATTAACATTTTGCAGAGCAGATCCTTCCCTGGCAAAGGTGCCAGATCAAAGTGGTTTCATGCTTTTCTTCCTACTGTTCTTGGCCCGGTGCTAAATTGGTAATTTTTTCCCAAGTAGTCTGGCAAGGATCAAAATGTACAGAATAAAGGGTTCTGTACGGGCTTTCTATACAAATGAAACCGTAGCCAAATTTGGTGAACAGTCAAGTGCATACCTTCGTTCCATATGTCTGAATTGTGTCTGTGTGAGGTTAATTCGCTGCTTGCCTACAAATTGCCTGAAGATGTTTATACTGCAATTATAAAACACAACCTCCCCCCTCCCCACCCCCCATGTCCTCCTCCACTTTGCTGGTGTGCGGGCTGGGCATGCCTCCTCATTCACTCCTGCTCACAGGTGCTGAGAACAGCGTGTTCCAAGGACTCTTAGTCTGTCTAGTGGTGATAAACTGGTTAAGATTTTTACCATTTAAAGAGATTACGTTTTGAATACTTGTTGGTTTCAAATTTAAACCTCACCTGATGGTGCAACTGTCAGGACATGGGACGGATGCTAGTAAATCGGGATTGTCCCAATTTAAACAGGAGCTGTCACCGGCGGGTGACCAGATGAACAACATGGGAACAACATGGGCCACATGTCCCAACCAGAATGTGAGATGTGGGCCACAATGAAGAACATTCACTGCTGGCTTCCAGTCACAAAGCGCATTTGTTTTGCAAGCTGGTGTGCACTGGCAATGAGTTTAGATACTGATATCTGCACATTAGTTTTGCCCTTGGGGGACATCAGCATACAAAACCAATGCCACTGAGCACTGAACTACAACTCCCATAAGTACATTATGAAATAATATTGTATGGCACTCTACATTTTTATTACTGACATTTTAATTTGGTTTTATACATATTATATAGCACATATATATTTAAATAAAATATATCTGCAAATATTATTTCACACAATATGATTTGTGTCACACTGCTATGTGCATTGGACTGCAGGCTGAGCAACACTGCTTTAAATCCAGCCTGGACTTATTTCATGCTCAGGCACTTGCCATGTGTGAAGCTGCCCTTAAAAGACTGCGTTTGAAGTGTGCTCCTCTGGCTGTTTAACTGTGCAGCTGTTATTGGTGCTGGACGATGACTGTAATTGATGTTTACTTTGGCAATCAGCTCACACTAATGTCCTGCATGCAGTGGAATGGGTCAAGACAGCTTGTCGCAAGGGCAGCATGTTGTGTGACAGTTGGAGCAAAGCCCTTAATGAGGGGCATTTATATTTTAAATCATAGAACCTGACAGAAAACAGAGCCGCGTTTGTGCTTGTTGGCGGGGGCCTCTGGAGACTGACATTGTTGGCACAGATAGGGTTTGTTTTTATTAGCCTCATCCCTTGCCAAGCAGCAGTAGGTCTTCTGCTTTTATGAAGATTTATTAAATGTGAAATACTGTAATGTTGTAAAAATAAGCATTTTTGGTGATGAATAATAAGCTTGCTTGTAACAATGTCTTTACATGAGGAGTATGACCGCGCCATGGAGGAGTCTTTTCCATCCAGTTATGAACGCCTGTTAAAGGCAGCAGTGCTTTTCCCGTAGACTCGTGAGGAAAAATATTCTCTTGGTCTTTGGCATCTGTGAACAAAGTGCTACCGCCTGTGTGGATTCTGCCTTTGTTTTGGTTGTGCTCCAAACCGAGAGAGACAATGTTAACACACTGCTAATGTGCCAACCCCCCCCCCATGCTAGGCACCCCAGTGACGTCTAACCAGGACTCACCATGCATAGCTCTATATTCATAAATGATCCACACTCAACATTTTTTATTTAAGGTGAGGCTAAAAGATCCAAAACGTTTGGCATATTGCCTTTGTCAGTGAAATGGTGCCATGTAACGACAGCAGGCCTAACATACCTAGCATACCTAACTCTTACGAATCACCACAGGTGTATAAGCTAGCAATCAGAGCCTGTTTTTTCAGGTAGGCTAGGAAGGCGGAGGGGCAAAGCGTATCCTGTATCATAACAACTTGCAACCCTATTCTGTTGGAAGTTTGAGGGAGCTGATGCTGGAAGTGAGAGTGATCCCTACAGGAAGGGAGGAGTTCAGTAGAAGGGATGATGATGATGATGACAATGGGATGGTATCCGGTGCAAGCCCCTTTGACCCTGGGCCCTGAGGTTGGGCATGCTGCTCCCTGAAGGGCCAGTGTGTATGCTGGGGTTTTTGTTTCAGCAAATTATTCTGGCTTAATTTTCTAAACCCTGTCTATCTGTATGCACCAATGCTGGTTCATTCATATACCAAATTTCACCAAGTATACATGTGCAGTCTGCTGCTGTGGCACATGACTTTAAATAGATCGGCCCTTGTTGTGCACCCTGGTCTACAGCATAGCTGACCGCGCTGAGCATGTCTCAGGCTAACCAGTGAAACTATGATTGCACACTTTGACCTGAAGACACTCATTGTTGACACCAGCCCTCTCAGCCTCTGTGAAACTCCGCTTCAAATAGAAATGGTCAGAAGAACATGATAGCATACCCCAGCATACACTCAAAGACTTTGGGGCTTTATTCACAGACAGAATATGAAGCGCTTGGGACTGTGGAGCCACAAACGCTTTCGTCTCTGCCTATATGGCAACCCATTCACAACGGTAACAGACCACAGGCCACTTCAACTCATCTGGGACAGCCCAAGGTCCAAGCTACTCATCTGGATTGAACAGCGATGCACAGCCACGGACGTGAATTTTATTCGATGTCACATAGGACTACAGTAACATCAGCTGCAGAGTTGCTGTCTCAATGTGAGAGGCATACTGAGATACAGTACCTGAAGCAGCTAAGCCAGGTCACGCAAGAGCATGCAGCCAGGGCAAAGATGAAGGCCCACTCCAACTCTCGTCAACATGCTGCACCTGGTGATGTACCATTATACAGCCAACCCCAGCAAAGCAAATCTTCAGCATCCTACAATTTAAAAAAATTTTGTTTCAGATTTTTTCCTGTTTTTCTCCAAAGTTAGTGGCCAATTGACCCTTCGCTAAACCACGCCCCCCTTAGTTACTGTTGCTAAGTCTGTCAAGCTTTCGGAGCCAGCATGGTGCTCCCACTGTCACTAACTACACTCCCTGGAGAAATATTGTCCAATTTTTGGAAAATAGAAAAAGCGATTTCAGATAGAAGCAGACAGAAGGGTCTACAATATGCATTTGAAGGTTATATTCAAGATATCACACTGACTCAGCAACAAAATGACGTAAAAAATTTAGATAGAAGCGAAAGCCTACAGATCACAGAGTAAAAGTGAACCACCGCATCACCTGGCGATTGAGACAGAGGACAACGACATTAAGGAGCAACACTGTTCCTGTAAAGCTGGGTAGGTCTCTATTCACTATTACAATCATTAAAAAGCAAAAGCAGTAGGCCTATATAACGTTACATTCAGTAGTAAGTTATCTAGCATTAGCTAACTAACAACATTAGTAGCCTATAGTGTGCTGTAACGACATAACTCTGGTTAGCTCCACAGGTTTCTGCGCCCATCTCATCGGACTTATCCATACCCTGGACCTCTGTAAAGCAAAAAATATCAGCAGTGTGTCAGCCCAGTCCTCCACAAGATTTGGGTACTCGGGACTGTGATTGACAAAGTGCTGAAATAGTAATGAAAAAATATTATTACATTTTGACATCAAGGTAACGTTACCCACTTGGTTTTCTAGAGCTTGACTGTAACATCTTAACGTTAGCAAGCTGGCTGGATCACGAATAACAAAGCTAACATTTAGTCGAACTTTACCAACGTTGCAACCCGGAGCTGTATATCCAGACCGTAGCCACGTTAGCTTAGCTGGCTAACACTTTTCAGGATTTGATTTTGGAACGGGAAAGGGAAAAAAACTTATATCTCCTTCCAACCTCTCCGGGTAACGAGTGTCACTGTTACAAGTGCCCCAGGCACAACGTTTAACCATAACTAGCTAAAAGTCCCCAAAACCAGCTCGAAAATGAAGATAATCTCAAACTTTTCCGTCAGAGTCAACAGAGCCCCGCCATAAACTGTCGGACCTCTGTCGGAGCCTGTCCTATGCTGCGCTGTGATTGGCCAGTCTGCGTTTCGGGGCTTGGTTTAGCAAAGGGATCAATTATACCCTCTATTTATTTTCGATTTGCACTCCCCACACAAACTCCAAATATGTTATGTTTTGAGTGTCTGTTCGGTTGTTTTTGTTCTTTGTTTATTCATTATTCATTATTCATCATTCATCATTCTCTTCGATTCACATTCTGTTCCCCTGTTGTCTTTGTTCCTGTATTTCGAGATCCACTCCTTGTCTTTTGTCATGCGCTTCGGGAAATTCTATGTTTCGGTTTTTCCGTCTTAGCTTATTATCTCATTTTACTTCCTTCTTACTTTCTATTACACTTTGTATATATTAGTTAGATGTATATAGTACTAACCTACTTAACTACTAACATTAGGGATTTATATTAAGTTACTAACACTACTAATCACGAATTATCTCATGCTTCTAACTTTCGCTATCATTCTCTCTCTCGTTGTCCTATCCCTGTACGCTTCTCACGTTTCACTTCATTTGCACGCAGATTTCTATATGCGTTCCTCCCCTTCGAACTATGCACGTGTCTGCCTGCTCTTCCAGGTCGTTTATTGTCTATGTGTCTGTGTTATTCCCAGTCCGTGTTTTTCCTTTCCCCTCGTTATTGTATTAATGAATCCCATTGTTTTCACCTGTGTTCCTACCCCTCTCTCCTCCCAGTCACACCTGATTCCTATTGTGTTTCCCTTCCCTGCTTGTATTTAAGTTCCGTGTTTATGTTCATTCCCCGTCAGAACGTTGATCTTAATTCCCTCTGCTGATTACCAGTAAGCCAGAATCTGTAGCATTTTCCTGAGACACCCCTTCTGTTTTTCACTTCGCGTTTGCCTGCCGATTCTGTTTGTTTGCCTTCTCTGATTTACCGGTTTTTGACTTTTGGATTGTTTGTGACTTCTCTGTGGATTTTGATTTTGTACTTTCGCTACCCTGACTTCTGGTGTTGACCTCTGCCTTCATTAAATGATTCTTTGCCTAATGCTGATCTGCGTCTGGGTCCTTATCCCATACCTCACAGTATGTTCTGACCACGATGGACCCAGCAGATCCTGACCAGCTACGCTTCGCTCTCAAGCAGCAGGGTGCCATGCTCGGGCGTCATCAGACCCATCTGGAGACGGTCACCCACCATCTTCAGACCCTCACCTCCAGTTTGGCGGAACTCACCTTGACGCTGCGAGCTCCGGCACCTAGTCCCGCACCTCAGCATGCCGCGGAACCACCCCAGCCCGGGTTTCCTTCTGCGCCGGTGCGCGAACCCCGTCTGCCTCCCCCGGAGAAGTACGCCGGTGAACCTGGCGGTTGTCGTGCTTTTCTCACGCAGTGTCAGCTGATCTTCCAACTTCAGCCATCTACATTCCCCAGTGAGCTTTCCAAGGTGGCCTACGTCATCACCCAACTGACCGGTCGTGCCAAGACCTGGGGAACCACTGCTTGGGAGGAGTCATTTCCTTACTGCCGGAGCTTCGCCATGTTTTCCGAGGAGATGAGGAGGGTCTTCGAATCGTTCCAAACATGGTCACGAAGCTGCCAGGAGATGCTCTACTTACGCCAGGAGGGAAGATCTGTCTTGGACTACGCCATCAGTTTCCAGACATTGGCTAACTCCTGTGGTTGGGGAAGGAAGGCGCTCTATGACGCTTTCATCTTTGGATTATCTGAGCAGCTCTAAGTGGGGCATTCCTGTTTCCAAGCTCCCACGCCCATTAGTGGCTAACTCACTCAACGGGCAGAGGATTGCCCACATAACCTTTACCAGTTCCCCCTTGACTTTGCACATCTCCGGGAACCATTGGGAGAGGATAAGACTGTACGTCATTGACTCTCCTCACACACCCATTGTCCTTGGTCATCCCTGGTTAGTAAAACATAACCCTTCCCTGGAATGGAGCAGTCACAAGATTGTGGGTTGGAGCCCACAATGTCTTTCCCAGTGCCTGCATCAAGCCCATTCTTCTGTTCCGAGTCCCTTGTCTTCTGTTCCGAGTCCCCTGCTTACCGAGAAGAAACCTGATCTGTCTGTCTTTCCCTCCGAGTACCTGGACCTCAAGGAGGTTTTTAGTAAATCCCGAGCCACCTGCCTCCCTCCCCATCATCCCTACAACTGCGCCATCAAACTTTTACCCGGTACTACCCCTCCCAGGGGGTGTCTGTTCTCTTTATCCCGTCCCGAGATTAACACCATGAACACTTATCTTCAGGAGTCGTTGGCTGCTGGCATCATTCGCCCTTCCTCTTCACCCGCTGGAGCTGGGTTCTTCTTCGTGGGCAAGAAGGACGGTTCTCTTCGCCCTCGCATCGACTACCGGGCTCTCAATGACATCACCATAAAGAATCACTACCCTCTCCCCCTCATGACGTCAGCATTTGAACAGCTTCAAGGGGCTACTGTCTTCACGAAGCTGGATCTGCGCAACACCTACCACCTGGTGCGCATTCGTGAGGGGGATGAGTGGAAGACTGCATTCAATACCCCGACTGGCTACTGGGAGTACCTGGTGATGCCGTTCGGGTTAACTAATGCCCCTGCAGTTTTCCAGGCGTTAATCAACGATGTGTTGAGAGACTTCATTAATCAATTTGTTTTCTTTTATCTGGATGATATTCTTATTTTTTTGAGAAGTATTGATGAACATGTCACACACGTCCACAGAGTTCTCCAGCGTCTTCTGGAGAACAGACTCTACGTTAAACCCGAGAAATGCGAATTTCATTGTCACACCACCACCTTCCTGGGCTACGTCATCTCGGCTGGGAGCATCCAGATGGATCCGCAGAAGATCAAGGCCGTCCTGGACTGGCCCTGGCCAGAGAACCGTAAGGAATTATAACGGTTTTTGGGTTTTGCCAATTTTTACAGAAGGTTCATCCGTAATTACAGCAGTCTTGCAGCTCCACTCACCGCTCTCACTTCCATCAAGATCAGTTTTCACTGGAACCCTCAAGCAGAAGAAGCCTTCCAGATGCTCAAACAACGCTTCACATCCGATCCCATACTGATTCATCCAGATCCCACCGCCCAGTTTATCGTCGAAGTCGATGCTTCCAACATCGGGGCGGGGGCCATTCTATCCCAACGCTCATCTAAGGATATGAAGGTTCATCCTTGCGCCTTCTATTCCCATCGTCTCAGCCCCACAGAACAGAATTACGACATTGGCAATAGGGAACTGCTCGCGGTCAAGCTCGCTTTGGAGGAGTGGAGGCACTGGCTGGAGGGCGCTGAAGTCTCTTTTCTGGTTTGGACCGACCACAAAAACTTACAGAATACTTACAGACTGCCAAAAGACTTAATTCCCGTCAGGCTCGTTAGTCTCTGTTCTTCTCTAGATTTAATTTTACGTTATCTTATTGTCCCGGCTCGAAGAACACCAAACCTGACGCCCTTTCCCGCCGATTCGAACCTATCTCCAAGATCTCCGTTCCTGATACCATTTTGCCTCAACAATGCTCCATCAACGGTCTCCAGCAGATCATTTACATTTTACATTTTACATCATAGAATCTACGGTACGCTCCGCCTTGGAGGGGGAGGTTGGTCCCAGTCACTGTCCCTCCAACCGCCTCTTCATTCCAGAGTCTGTTCGATCCCAGGTGCTTCAGTGGGGTCACTCTTCTCGCCTGTCCTGTCATCCTGGCATCAACAGAACCATTACGCTATCATTCTCTCTCTCGTTGTCCTATCCCTGTACGCTTCTCACGTTTCACTTCATTTGCACGCAGATTTCTATATGCGTTCCTCCGCTTCGAACTATGCACGTGTCTGCCTGCTCTTCCAGGTCGTTTATTGTCTATGTGTCTGTGTTATTCCCAGTCCGTGTTTTTCCTTTCCCCTCGTTATTGTATTAATGAATCCCATTGTTTTCACCTGTGTTCCTACCCCTCTCTCCTCCCAGTCACACCTGATTCCTATTGTGTTTCCCTTCCCTGCTTGTATTTAAGTTCCGTGTTTATGTTCCCCGTCAGAACGTTGATCTTCATTCCCTGTGCCGATTACCAGTAATCCAGAGTCTGTAGCATTTTCCCGAGACACCCCTTCTGTTTTTCACTTCGCGTTTGCCTGCCGATTCTGTTTGTTTGCCTTCTCTGATTTACCGATTTTTGACTTTTGGATTGGTTGTGACTTCTCTGTGGATTTTGATTTTGTACTTTCGCTACCCTGACTTCTGGTGTTGACCTCTGCCTTCATTAAACGATTCTTTGCCTAATGCTGATCTGCGTCTGGGTCCTTATCCCGAACGTCACAAAATACAAGCTCTTTTTTCAAAAAGAACACTACCTCTACTACCACTAACATAATTATAAATCTAATGATTGAAAATAAACGACATGTGTTCAATTTATAGTTTCACATTCACATTTAGTGTAACACTTTGTAGTTGTCCAGGCTAGGAAATAGACCATCCATCTTCCCTGTCTATACTACAATGCGAGACCGGCATTTTTTTTTTTTACCACTAGACCACGTGGGAGGTCAAATTTATCCACTTGGGAGAGTGTCTTCAAAAAGGTCTGTTTTCTGTGACGAAAACCCCGTCTTAGTGTGGACGGAAGGCCAAAACGGAGAAGAAAAATTCAAATTAATCCGCATTAGTGTGGACATGGCCTTAGTAAGGTGGGATAAATAGACTGAGCTGACATAGGTAAGCATAACAAAAGAAAAACAAAGGAGCCAACTTGAACTAACCAGGCTAGCCTGGTGCCAGCTCTACAGTGGAAAGGTTAATGAGTTGAACAAGCCGAGGGTTGATCTCTGTTTAAATTCACACAAGTCAAGGGTATATTTGGACGACGCAGGTCGGTGGCAGCATTCTGCGGGAAAGTCCTGAGAGGAGGAAATCCTCTCTTCCCAACACTTCCCAGTCTCTTTTGTTTTATTCCCACCAGCGGTGTTCCACCACTCTGTCCCGCATTTTCCCATGCATAGTTGGGCAACTAAAAGCCCTCCATTAGCTTAGATAAAATGACTGGCCTCCCAGGACTTCCCCCCCACCCCAAACCTCCTGCTTTTTCGGCTGAGACAGTGTTATCAGTGAGTCCCTCTCTAAGTGTTCTGCTTCATTAGGAAGATTAATTGCCCCATTGTGAAGACAAGTTGTTTCCCGCTGTTGAGTAACTGCCCAAGCTCTGAGGAGAGGGGAAAAGTGGTGTACCTTGGGGCATCATGTAATGCAGCTACCCTTCTTCAGCAAAATGTAGTGTTTGAATTCCATAACTGCATTTTTAAGGTTAGTCTCCCCCTTTCCCCATCCCCAGATTGGTTCTTGGTTTGGTTACTTCTTGCCCACCCACTTTTGTGCAGGCCCACCCAAAAACATAAATTCCTGGTTCCACCACTGGAGTGTAGTTGTTAGGGTTTTTTTAAAATAGTTTGTCAGGTTGACAGACCTACAGCAATACATTTAATGTCACAAACTTATAAGCTATTTTGATGCAAAAAACTAAGATTACCTCAAAAAAAAAAGATTACCTCAAAGATATTTTGGAGCGGCACAAGTGCAGAACAATGGCACTGGTGCCAAGGTTGATGTTTTTGCTGGGAAGATGGTACAGTGACTGGATAGGACATTTTGGGGTGTGGATTAGACTCAGCACATTAGTATTTTAATGGCTTGGACAATCTGCTACCATAAACCTGGTCACAATTGTTTTTGTGTTCCGGAGATACCAGAATATTTGATAGGGTTCAATAAAAAAAAATACAAATCTATGAAATATGATGTGGAGGCATTGACATACAGATACTGCTACAGTAAAAATGTCATGTATAGTGACACAGTTAAAGTGAATGTGAAAAGCATCCTTATTGGCCAGTGCTGCATAGCCATACCGACACCATATCTTCAGCTCTTCCACATTCCCTGCCTCACTGAGGTTTTTAAATTCCTAAAAGGGATTAACAAAGTGAACTACCAAAGACTTTTCTGAGATAAGTTTGGTTAGCAGAACAAGACCACAGGTGGAAATTAGACTAATTTCGCACGGATATTTTTATTTACACAGAGTTGTCAGTGCCTGGAACAGCTTTCCAGGTCAGGTAATGGAGGCAGAAAAACTTGGGCTATTCAAGTCCAGGCTAGATGTAGTACTAGATACTCTTTAGATTAGGACATGATGAGCCTAGATGGGCTGAAAGGCCCATTCTCATCATTATGTATTCTTATGTTCTTATAGTTGTTCTAGCAGCTGAATTCCTGTTTCATATTTATGGACTCCTTTTTTTGGGTGGCTAATATAATATTGTTTTAATAGTTTCCTAATAAGTAAGTTATTTATATCCTGAACATTTGAATTAAAATATTGAAATGAAAATGTTACAAATAATACAAGGTTAAATGTGTCGGTGGTATTGTTTTTTGGTATTTTCTTGTGTCATAAATGTATCAGTGCAGTGCTGTCATTCATAAGAGGCATGGTTATTGTTGAAGGTAGATAAGTAAAAAAAATAAACTACAAAGGGAGTAATTGTAGTTTTACACACTCAAATGTTTATAATTCTCATTCTCAATAATGATCAGGCTAATCATATTTCCAAAACCAAAATAGCTCTCCTCTTGTTCGTGCAACAGTTAAAAGGGCCGACTACTTAGCTGGTATTTGGAATCCCTCAGGGGCATACTTCACAGTATGAACAAGGCCTAAGGTGAAGTGTGAAAGTAGTAAATAGCTTGGATGCCTGCTTAACTATTTAGAGCTGTTTTCTGCTACATGGTGTCCTTAAGTGATTTAATGCCCGTCGGAAAGCTTGACTTTGTCTTTTTAATCATGGCTGAGTGTATTGTGCAGAAGTGGAGTTCAGGTTGTCTCTTCTGAGAGGCATAAATGTGAAGGTTGTTGGCCTTTGAAGTTGTGGAGCAGGAAAGGGAAGGAGCTGACACTGATCCCGCTCTGGCTCCAGGCCTCTGGAGCTTTCCGCAGCGGCCACGGACCCACCGGATCGTCGGCCAGAGGGCGAGCTCCAAGGTCAAGGGTGACAGACATCTGCCGGCCGCGTCGGAGAGCGGAACTGCAGGATTCTGCCTGGGAGAAGACAAGTACCCAGCCATCCTACAGACTGCACCAGCATCAAACCAACACTTTAGTTTTAACCATCAGCATCAAACCAACGCGTTTGTGTTCCATTGAAAATGAATGGAACACTTTTAAAAACACTCCTGGAGGAAACAGAAATGTCCTCTCCCCAGAAGACAAGTACCCAGCCATCCTACGTGCACAGACTGCTCTCCCACCAGCATCAAACCAACACTTTAGTTTTAACCATCAGCATCAAACCAACGCGTTTGTGTTCCATTGAAAATGAATGGCTTTGGAAAAGAGATCCATCCTGGAAGTTCAGCTCGACTTCAGTCTCCCCATTCCCAGCCTCTTCCTAATGCACCCTGGCATCTGTGTGATGGATTCTGAGCTATACATATGGTGGCTTTAAAGGCCCACTGGCTGGTACCCTGTCCTGCAGTGAAGAGACAAGTTAGCCACTGTTAGCTCGCTCATTTACCTTCAGACATTAAAATATGAAGGCAAATTCTATAAATGCATAGGACAGGGGTGCTCAACCTGTCGATCGCGATCTACTGGTCAATCGTGGAGTGCTTGCAGGTCGATCGCGAGATGATTGTTGGAAAAAGTATAAAATCAGTATACCTATTATCATTTTTTGCAATCCTCCACTCACATCAATGCCTGTAATAGTGAGGGGCAGTAGAGCATAAAATGGGCTATCTTCCAAAAGCACCAAATTTGGCCCAGATGCTGTCTATACCATACTTTATCCATTTTTGCTGGGCGCCAAGACGGACGCCCCACGGGGCGGCCATATTGGCAAAATCTAATATGCCCGCCACCAAAAAAAGAAAAGGGCTACAATCATAAATGATACCACTTTTGGGGGGTTTTCGGGGTCGGGTAATCTGATTCTGATGTTATTTCAATTATTTGAGGTCAAGTTACAATAAAGGTCATTTAAAAAAAATATTCGCTCATCTGAAGGCTAATGTCACATGATATCACATTCAAATATCGTATTTACTGCCAGATACAGAGGAGGCAAGAGATGATCTGTGTCTACTGACAATGGTTACTGTCTGCTGTCTAGCGTTTACTAGCTAACTATATTAGCTAGCGTGTTAGCTAGCATTAACTAGCAAGCTGCTAGTTAGCTAGCGTTTACTAGCTAACTATATTAGCTAGCATGTTAGCTATGTGTTAACTAGCAAGCTGCTAGTTAGCTAGCATTAACTAGCAAGCTGCCTTCTGTCATCTGTAGGCTAGCAGTCAGGTTGCTAGCAAGAGTAAACATAAAATGGGTTAATATATAAAATTAAGAGTTTAATTTCAGTCTATAAGTCCCATAGATGTCACCATTTAATGAATTTGTTTGTATGCTGGAAACACAGCAGCAGGCTAAGGCTAGAGAGGTAGAACAGGCTGATGAAGAAACAACAGATGCATCTTCAAGGTTTAAGGTGAGGTCCTAATTAGCTAGTGTTAACTAGCAAGCTAACCCTGCCTTCTGTCATCTGGGAGGGGGTGGTGTACACAAAAACTATTTTTTTTCGCACGTGCACTTTGTTGAGACCAAACCTATGTCCTTGTTTTCAGGTGAAGTCCGTCTTGCATGCTTAAAAGCTGATCCGGAACCTGTGACTCAGCCTGCTATCCTGTCGCCGTGAGACAAGATGACAAGTGGAAGTTCTTTGTGACGACAAGCCTACATAATTATAATGGACTAGTAGTACATGAGTGTCAAGAGTCAAGCATGTCTTCTACTACCGAAATTATGAACTGGGAACTCTGTTGTCTTTGTCAAACGGACAAACCTGAAGAAGCCTTGCAAACTCCTTGTATCACTTGAGAGGGATCTCAAAGGCTTAAATTCTATCAATGCCAATGATCTTCCTTGTGGTATCAATGTCACAATTAGTCAGCTGAATGATGGTTCAGGCATTGCAGCAACTCTTAAATCGCATAAGGCTATGTATCACAAAATTTGCAGGAGTTATTGTAGTAGTTCTCGATTTAACGGGCGGAGAGAAGCAAAACACAGAAACTGGCCCTCACAATACTCATCTGATCATCTGGGGATTTTCAGCGTCTGGGCAATGTTAAGTGTTGTATAATCTGTGAGGGCATGGACCAGGCTAACCTCTGCAAGGTACTAACCAAAGTCGTAGATTCCAACCTAAAGAGTTGGGCGAAGACCAACAAAAACTTACATTTGCTTAGCCGACTAGTTGCCACAGCATCTGATCCGCATGCAGCTGATGCCTATTATCACCATGAGTGTTATGTACGTTTGCGAGACTCCGCTGCCGCTGGCGAGCGACGTGGTTTGGTGGGTCCTGCACCTCCGCCCTTCGATACCATCATCAGTGCTCAAATTATAGCCCTGATCGAACAGAGCTACGCGAGATGTATCAAAAGCTTATGAGTGATCAAGGTCATCCATGCCGAGATAAAAAAGAGCCACACTCAACTCGATTCAAGGATCCCCTTCTCAACTTACCTGAATGGGTTGAGGTTTCCAAGGAAAATAAAGGCAGGAAGGATATTTACCTATCTCACAAATTGAAGGCCAAGACATGTAGGTCACAAATTGATCAAGAGGATGCACTTATGTTCGTGCGGGCTGCCGTGATGATGCACAAGTTTTGTCTACAGAGTCAACAGCCTTTCGATGGCTCCTTCCCCCCTAACTGCTTCACGGCTCCAGTAAATGAGGAGATGAGGGGTTTCTTCAACGTAGTGCTCCTGGGCCCATCGGTTCTTCATGGACGTAAGAAGATCAGTGAAGACGGCAATCTGGTTGCGAGGGAGAGGATTGCATGCAACATCTCACAACTGCTTATCTATAACACTAGTAAGGGTACGCACCATGCAGTCAAGACGGATGCAGTACACCACAACAAGGAGCGAGAAACACCCTTCCCCCTGTATCATGGTCTTAAGCTGCATGGACAAGGACGGAACAAAAAACTGATTGGGATTGACCATGCACTTTGTATCTCAGTATCGTACAAATGTGTCATGGAAGTTAAGAGAGGTATTGCACGTGCTCGCCACGCTTCGGAGTGGTGCTTCCAACCAACATCCGTCTCAATGTCTTCACCACCCACGATGTGGATAATATAGACAACAAGGCTCAGGGCAACTTCTCACTTGATGAATTCCACGGATATGTGTAACCCAGACAAATAGAGCCTAGTAATAATGCACTTCGTGTTATAAAATGATAAATAGAATGACCCTTAAAAGAAATGAATAAGTACTACATACTAAACACTGAAGAGAAAAAAACTATAATTCAAATAATTTAAGTTAATAAAGGGAAACTGTGACATGTATAACCCAAAATGGTGTTTCATGTGAGAAACCTGGGAAGGTGATTCGTGTATTTTATCTGACAGTGATAAGCCAATAAGAAAAGTAATCTTGTTGAGAGTAAGCCAATTAGAAAGTAGGACCCGCCCTTAGTTCGTTTTTTGAGTTAAATGAGAGAGACGACATGTCCAGACATGTTCATTCTGCAAGAAGGCATGTCCAGACATGTTCATTCTGCGAGAAGCCATATTCAAGTAGACTATGTTACAGATAAGAGTTTGCTCTGAAGACAAACAGCAAGATATCAAATTAGCTTTCAGTAATAGCTAACTAGTGATTTTTATATTATTATCCGAGAAACAAGTAGTAACGGCTACAGAAATCAAACTGAGAATTTTAGCTAAGAGAGCTAGCAACGTAGTGGCAACGTTCCTCCGTTTGCCTTGGAAAAAGACGGCAAGTTTTTCCGAGACCGAATCATCCTTCCAAGTTTCCAATTGCTGTACATTCGAAAATTTCCCTTGGTGAGTTAGTACTTTAATTGTGACAATGTCTTTGGATGGTGTGTGTAATATAGGATGAGACAAGTCTTTCTAAAAATTGAGCTAGCCTAACGTAGAGCTAGCTGGCTTCGTGGCGCGTGGTTAGCGGCGTTGCTCTTTAATCTGTGGGTGTTGAGTGTCGGGGGGGTGTTCGGGTGTATTAGCCACCGAGACTGCATGCGGTTTTGGCGGCTGATCTCGCAAGTGCATCTCCGTTGCCTGATATCTTGCAGATTGGAGTGATGACGATAGCTGTGGGTTGCAGTTGTTTTATGTCTTAATGATGATCATGTTAGCCAGTAACTTAGCATGACAATAGCGATGTGAAGCTAAGTTAGCTGACTCAAGCTAACGATACCTCTGGTTTAGTTAAAGATGAGCATTTAAGCTGATTTACATAGTACGAGCATAGAAAGAGACAACATCTTTGACATGGGTTTCAACGTTTTATTTGAAGAATGTCACATACAGTTAGGTCCGGAAATATTTGGACAGTGACACAATTTTCATAATTTTGGCCCTGTACGCTACCACAATGGATTTGAAATGAAATAATTGAGATGCAATTGAAGTGCAGACTTTCAGCTTTAATTTGAGGGTATTTACATCAAAATTGGAGGAAGGGTTTAGGAATTGCAACAATTTTAATACATAGACCCCTCATTTCAAGGGACCTAAAGTAATTGGACAAATGAATATAATCATAAATAAAATGTTCATTCTTAATACTTTGTTGAGAATCCTTTGCAGGCGATGACTGCCTGAAGTCTGGAACCCATGGACATCACCAAACGCTGGGTTTCCTCCTTTGTGATGCTTTGCCAGGCCTTGACTGCAGCTGTCTTCAGTTGTTGTTTGTTTGCAGGTCTTTCTGCCTTAAGTCTTGTCTTAAGCAAGTGGAATGCATGCTCGATCAGATTGAGATCAGGTGATTGACTCGGCCATTGTAGAATATTCCACTTCTTTGCCTTGTAAAACTCCTGGGTTGCTTTCGCAGTATCCATCCATCCATCCATCTTCTACCGCTTCTCCGGGTCGGGTCGCGGGGGTAGCGTCCTAAGCAGGGAGACCCAGACTTCCCTCTCCCCGGCCACTTCGTCCAGCTCTTCCGGGGGGGAATCCGAGGCGTTCCCAGGCCAGCCGAGAGACATAGTCTCTCCAGCGTGTCCTGGGTCTTCCCGGGCCTCCTCCCGGTGGGACGTGCCCCGAACACCTCACCAGGGAGGCGCCCAGGAGGCATCCTAACCAGATGCCGAGCCACCTCATCTGGCTCCTCTCGACGCGGAGGAGCAGCAGCTCTACTCTGAGCCCCTCCCGGATGACCGAGCTCCTCACCCTATCTCTAAGGGAGAGCCCAGACACCCTGCGGAGAGAAACTAATTTCAGCCGCTTGTATTCGTGATCTCGTTCTTTCGGTCACTACCCACAACTCGTGACCATAGGTGAGGGTAGGAACATAGATCGACCCGGTAAATCGAGAGCTTTGCCTTTAGGCTCAGCTCCTCTTTACCACGACAGACCGATGCAGCGTCTGCATCACTGCCGACGCCGCACCAATCCGCCTGTCGATCTCCGCTCCATCCTTCCCTCACTCGTGAACAAGACCCGAGGTATTTAAACTCCTCCACTTGGGGCAGGATCTCCTCCCGACCCGGAGAGTGCACTCCACCCTTTTCCGGCTGAGAACCATGGTCTCGGATTTGGAGGTGCTGATTCTCATCCCAGCCGCTTCACACTCGGCTGCGAACCGCCCAGCGAGCTGGAGGTCACGGCCCGATGAAGCCAACAGGACCACATCATCTGCAAAGAGCAGTGACCCAATCCTCAGGCCACCGAACCGGACCCCCTCAATGCCCCGGCTGCGCCTAGATATTCTGTCCATAAAGGTTATGAACAGAACCGGTGACAAAGGGCAGCCCTGGCGAGTCCAACCCTCACCGGGAACAAGTCCGACTTACTGCCAGCAATGCGGACCAAGCTCTGGCACCGGTCGTACAGGGACCAAATGGCCCGTATCAAGGGGTCCGAACCCCATACTCCCGGAGCACCCCCACAAGACTCCCTAGGGACACGGTCGAAAGCCTTCTCCAAGTCCACAAAACATGTGTAGACTGGTTGGGCAAACTCCCATGCACCCTCCAGGACCCGCGGAGGGTGTAGAGCTGGTCCACAGTTCCGCGACCAGGACGAAAACCACATTGCTCCTCCTGAATCCGAGGTTCAACCATCTGACGGACCCTCCTCTCCAGAACCCCTGAATAGACCTTACCAGGGAGGCTGAGGAGTGTGATCCCCCTGTAGTTGGAACACACCCTCCGGTCCCCTTTCTTGAAGAGGGGACCACCACCCGGTCTGCCAGTCCAGAGGCACTGCCCCGATGTCCACGCGATGCTGCAGAGTCGTGTCAACCAAGACAGCCCCACAACATCCAGAGCCTTGAGGGACTCCGGGCGGATCTCATCCACCCCCGAGGCCCTGCCACCACGGAGCTTTTTAACCACCGTGGCGACCTCAGCCCCAGAGATAGGAGAGCCCACCCCCGAGTCCCCAGACCCTGCTTCCTCGCTGGAAGGCGTGTTGGTGGGATTGAGGAGGTCTTCGAAGTATTCCCTCCACCGACCCACAACGTCCCGAGTCGAGGTCAGCAGCGCCCCATCCCCACTGTACACAGTGTTGACAGTGCACTGCTTCCCCCCCCTGAGATGCCGGATGGTGGTCCAGAACCTCCTCGGCCGTTCGGAAGTCGCTCTCCATGGCCTCACCGAGCTCCTCCCATGCCCGAAGCTTTTGCCTCAGCGACCACGAGCCGCGCTCCGCTTGGCTCGCCGATACCCATCTGCTGCCTCCGGAGTCCCACAGGCCAAAAAGGTCCGATAGGACTCCTTCTTCAGCTTGACGGCATCCTTCACTGCCGGTGTCCACCAGCGGGTTCGGGGATTACCGCCGCGACAGGCACCGACGACCTTGCGGCCACAGCTCCGGTCAGCCGCCTCGACAATAGAGGCACGGAACATGGCCCACTCGGACTCAATGTCCCCCGCCTCCCCCGGGACATGGTTGAAGCTCTCCCGGAGGTGGGAGTTGAAACTCCTTCTGACAGGAGACTCTGCCAGATGTTCCCAGCAGACCCTCACAATACGCTTGGGCCTGCCAGGCCTGACCGGCATCCTCCCCACCATCGGAGCCAACTCACCACCAGGTGGTGATCAGTTGACAGCTCCGCCCCTCTCTTCACCCGAGTGTCCAAGACATGCGGCCGCAAGTCCGACGACACGACCACAAAGTCGATCATTGAACTGCGGCCCAGGGTGTCCTGGTGCCAGGTGCATATATGGACACGCTTATGCTTGAACATGGTGTTCGTTATGGACAATCTGTGACAAGCACAGAAGTCCAACAACAAAGCACCATTCTGGTTCAGATCGGGGCCGGTCCTCCCAATCACGCCCCTCCAGGTCTCACTATCGTTGCCCACGTGAGCATTGAAGTCTCCCAGCAAAACGAGGAGTCCCCGGAAGGAGTGTTCTCCAACACCCCCTCCAAGGACTCCAAAAGGGTGGGTATTCTGAGCTGCTGTTTGGAGCATAAGCACAAACAACAGTCAGGACCCGTCCCCCACCCGAAGGCGGAGGGAGGCTACCCTCTCGTCTACCGGGGTGAACCCCAACGTACAGGCAACGAGCCGGGGGCAATAAGTATTCCCACCCCTGCTCGGGCCTCTCACCAGGGGCAACTCCAGAGTGGAAGAGAGTCCAACCCCTCTCAAGGAGACTGGTTCCGGAGCCCATGCCATGCGTCGAGGCGAGGCCGACTATATCTAGCCGGAACCTCTCGACCTCCCGCACCAGCTCAGGCTCCTTCCCCGCCAGAGGTGACATTCCATGTCCCTAGAGCTAGCTTCTGCAGCCGAGGATCAGACCGCCAAGGCCCCGCCTTCGGCCGCCGCCCATCTCACACTGCACCCGACCCCTTGGCCCCTCCCATGGGTGGTGAGCCCATGGGAAGGGGGTCCTACGTTGCCTCTTCGGGCTGTGCCCGGCCGAGCCCCATAGGTGTAGGCTCGGCCACCAGGCGCTCGCCCTCGAGCCCTACCCCGGGCCTGGCTCCAGGGGTGGCCCGGTGACCAGCGTCCGGGCGAGGGAAACGTATTTCCATTTTTGTTTGTCGTCATGGGGGTCTTGTGAGCCACGCTTGTCTGGTCCCTCACCCAGGACCTGTTTGCCTTGGGTGACCCTACCAGGGGCATGAAGCCCCCGACAACTTAGCTCCTGGGATCATTGGGACACGCAAACCCCTCCACCACGGTAAGGTGGCGGCTCAAGGAGGAGGCTTTCGCAGTATGTTTTGGGTCATTGTCCATCTGTACTGTGAAGCGCCCTCTGTATTTGCTCTCGAAGTCTTCTCTTTATGGTAGACTTGGATAATGATACGCCTACTTCCTGGAGAGTCTTCCTCACTTCACTAGATGGTGTGAAGGGGTTCTTCTTTACCATGGAAAGGATCCTGTGATCATCAACCGCTGTTGTCTTCCGTGGACGTCCGGGCCTTTTTGTGTTGCCGAGCTCACCAGTGCGTTCCTTTTTTCTCAGAATGTACCAAACTGTTGATCTGGCCACTCCTACTGTTTCTGCTATCTCTCTGATGGATTTCTTCTTTTTTCGCAGCCTAAGGATGACCTGTTTCACTTGCATTGAGAGCTCCTTTGACCGCATGTTGTGGATTCGCAGCAACAGCTTCCAAATGAAAATGCCACACCTGAAATCAACTCCAGACCTTTTACCTGCTTAATTGATGATGAAATAAAGAGGGAATAGCCCACACCTGCTCATGAAACAGCTTTTGAGTCAATTGTCCAATTACTTTAGGTCCCTTGAAATGAGGGGTCTATGTATGAAAATTGTTGCAATTCCTAAACCCTTCCTCCAATTTTGATGTAAATACCCTCAAATTAAAGCTGAAAGTCTGCACTTCAATTGCATCTCAATTATTTCATTTCAAATCTATTGTGGTAGCGTACAGGGCCAAAATTATGAAAATTGTGTCACTGTCCAAATATTTCCGGACCTAACTGTATATATTGCAGTCATTCGCAATGGGATGTTAATTATTATTTTGGCTTTGTTTAAGCAAGGCTGGGTTTTTTGTTCCTGTTGGAGTCCATTTTAAAGTCTGTTGAGTTCACCGGATCCTGGATATCGTCTGCATCCTGCTTGTCTTCACTGAAGGGGCTGTGGCAGAGTGTGGACTGGCGAGCCACCCAAGTCGACCATCTTTTGACCTAAGAGAGAGAGAGGAAAGTAAAACTGTCAGGGAACCAGAGGATTCATTTTGCAATATTCAAGAACTGAGTAATTTAATTCGCCACTCATAAGGAGTGTGCAGGTTCATTTGTTTTGAATTATAAAGTACTGATGTGTTTGTGATGATATGACAGTTGGGTTTGATAATCATATGTGAATCAATATTTTATTTTCATATTCGAATCGATGTTTTATTTTCACATCCAGAATTGAGTAATACTGCTGAATGGGTTTACAATCGAATTTCTTTCAAAATAAGATCTTGTTTAAGAGTTCTGAAACCAGAACGGTTTCAGTATAAGAGTTTTGGTTTAAAACAAGATTCCTATTGGAATGATAAGTATATCCCTGCCTATCTACAAATTCTAAAAGTAATAACCTACGCTATAGGGGTAAATAGATAGGAGGGTCATACTTACCTGTGATTGAAAAGAGGTCTTGAATTGTCCTGTGGAAAGAAAAAACAGTATTATTAGTATAGTTTGTCATTGTATTATATGTCTGTTGTTATTGTTTTTATGCACCGGTATTTCTAATTTTCTAAAGCATAAATAAATTAAAGGGTTAGAGAGAAATAATACAAAAAGAATAAAAAACATTCTCTTACCTTTTAAATTATAGCTAACGTCTGTGTGTGAGTCCATTCTTGTTGTGGTTGACCATCTCTCTCTTGCCGAATCTGGTATCTTCTGTTTATCTGGTCCATACCCTGTTTCAGTATTAGCATTCTAGTAGCAGTGTTCCTTGAGACACTTGTTACATATGCCCTTAGCATGACCAACCATCTCTCGCACGAGGACCCTGGTGTGAAGCGGGCTCCAATAAAGCTTGACCCCTCAGACACGTCGACTCAGAAGCTACCAGACTCTTATGTGATCCAGCCCCCAGTCAAACTCACTCAAACGGATGTCTTTGCACCCAGACACGGCAACAGCGAAATCAGACCAGCCCTTGATGTGCGAGGTGCCAAGGTCAAGGATGAGGTATGGATGGCACACGTCAACAGTGTGCTGAAGCAAGGCACACTTTCAGAGGGTGACGTCATCACCTGGTCGGGATTCAACTCGATGCTAGCATGCGACGTGTCACTGAAGCCCCCAGCCGAGATCGCCATCTACCCCTGTTCCCAGACAAGGCCGCATCCGCGTCTTCAATGAAGCACGCGATGGAGCTGACGATGCAGGGCACTGAGTTCCTCAACCCAGGCCAGACTAGCGTCTTCGGTGCAGATCAGCCACTGTATGCTATCATCAAACTGCTCCAATGGCAATACCCCGACACTTTGGGAGAAGACAAGCTGGTTGCTATGATGGGCATGCTGCACATCGAAGACAAGATGCATCTAATGATTGGGAAGCTGCTGCTCGACTCTGGGTGGTCCACCGCCCTATCTAAGGCAGAGGTTCTGACATCCGGTCGCGCGCAGTCTGCGCTCAATGAGCATCACATCAAGCTCATAAGGTATGCCCATCAAGTCTCTCTCATGTCACTTTACATGCTCAAGCATTGTGAGAATATAATGGGTCCACCTGAGTCATTTGATATGTGGGATCAACATTCCCAAACTTATCCCCAGTTCAAGTTCTGGTCAACCATAATCGAGCTGGAGTTGCTGATGTGTCGCTTTGTGCGGTCCCTGCCGGAGGGGGACTTCCCACTATATGTGCAAGCATGTGACAAACTCTGCGGCTGGTTTCACATCCTCGACCACACAAACTACGCGCGTTAGCTACCGGTCCATGTGCGTGACATGGTCGAGATAGCCGATAAACACCCTCAAGTACATGCTGAATTCATGAAGGGCAATTTTGTTGTGCAGAAATCAGCTAGAAAGTTCAGCCTCATGGCTAAGGACCAAGCCCATGAACAGTCCAACAAAAGCCTCCAGGCGCATGGCGGAGCGGTTGGATTCTATGAAAATCCTGTGAAAATTCTATGACTGGACCTGATTGCACACGGATAGTTGAGGAGTTTGAGGCCATCAATGACTCACCAATGTCATCCACCACTCATCACAAGGAAGGACACAGCCTGCAAGTAAAGTTTAGAAAGGATGTACTATCGTTCATCAAGGTGGTAGAGCAGCTGGGCAACCCTTTCCTTGCTACAAGTCAGGAGCTTGTAGTACTCGATACACAGAATGTCATGGAATAAGCAGTTGTTACTTCTTTATCTCAAATCCATGAAGCTGGCCAAGCCCTTCACGCAGCATATGTCGTGGAAAGATTGGAAAGGGCTTCAGTACCAGTATCTGATGCCATCAAGCGGAACAACATGCTAACCTTCGCCAACCGAACTGGTCCCAAGAAAAAAGGTATGAAGGACAGTGGCATACAGAGGCATAATATCATTTTAATCACACACCTTTTCCTCTCACTCCAGTCACGTGCCAATGCCAATATGACAGACTTCTTTCAGTTCGAAAATCAGAGAGAGCCACTGAGCCTGGCGGATCGAGGGTCTCTGCTATCTGGGACGAAGTCCGACATTCTTCAATGCCTCAATGCACTCACTGGCCGCACAGCTTCTGCCAAACAAGCCACAGTCGTGGTGTTGGATATAGCAGCGGTTATCCACATGGTGCGCCCCACAACAGCAAAGATATTCAGCGAGTATGTCTTGCTCAACATTATACCATTTCTGGAGGCCCAAATGACCGATAGTGCCTTACACAGCAACGACGTGGGAATGGCCCACGGACAAAAGTCGGCGATGGCAGCACTCCAATCCCAAAGCATGAATGGAACAGCGGCTTCCTAAAAACTGAGGAGAACAAAAAGGACCTCTTCTCATTCATCAGCACACAGATCTCCAAGACTGACATGGGCGGAAAGCTCCTTCTGACTACCCGCTTCGAGACCATGATCTCCAACAAGCATTGTGATCTCACAAAACTTCAGCCGTGCAACCATTCTGAGGCAGACACCAGGATCCTCCTGCATCTGGCACATGCGGCAGAGCAGGGTCATACAACAGCCTATGTTCGCACAGTAGACAGCGATGTCGTAGTTTTGTCAATCCGGTTTTTCAAGATGCTTGGCCTATCGGAGCTCTGGGTAGCGGCAGAAAGGAAATGGAGAAAATCCAAATCCCCTGTAGCTCTGTCTGATTTCCACACACTCCTGGCTTCCTTCTCCTCTAACCTCTCCTCTGCTAAGTCTGCATTTTTCCTTTCTAAGATTCAATCTTCTGTTTCCAACCCACGTGAACTATATTCTACATTTTCCTCTCTCCTCACCCCTCCTCCTCCCCCACCCCCCTCCTCTCTAACCGCCGATGACTTCTCATCCTTCTTTCACGAGAAGGTCGATGTCATTCGCAACTCCTTACCCCCAACCTCTCCCTCACCCATCTCGCTACCTAAATCTCCCACCCCTCTGTGCTCCTTCTCGCCCCTTTCTGACTCAGACATCCTTCAACTTGTTCTCTCCCTACGTCCCACCACCTGCCCTCTTGATCCCATTCCTTCCCCCCTCTTCCAGTCCATTGCTATGGACATCCTCCCCTTTGTCTCCAATGTCATTAACTCCTCTCTTTCCTCTGGCTCTGTCCCCTCCTCCCTCAAATACGCTCATGTTGTCCCCCTCTTCAAAAAACCCTCTCTGAATCCTGCTGTCATCTCAAACTACCGACCTGTTTCTCTCCTCCCATTCCTTTCCAAAACATTAGAACGGGCTGTCTATAATAAACTGTCTGCTCATCTCTTACAGAACGACCTGCTTGATCCCAACCAATCTGGGTTCAGAGCAGGCCACTCCACAGACACTGCTCTCCTTGCGGTCACTGAGGCTCTTCACGGGGCTCAGTCCCGATCCCTTAGCTCCGTCCTCCTCCTCCTCGACCTGTCGGCGGCATTCGACACCGTGGACCACCAGATCCTGCTCTCATCTCTCGTCGAGATGGGAATCTCTGGATCTGCATTGACATGGTTTGAGTCCTACCTGGCTGACTGGTCTACCAGGTGGCCTGGAGAGGATCCCTCTCCTCTCCCCACACCCTCTCTACCAGAGTCCCGCAGGGCTCGGTGCTAGGCCCCGTCCTATTCTCTCTGTACACCAAGTCACTTGGCTCTGTTATTTCTGCTCATGGTTTTTCCTATCACTGTTATGCCAATGACAGTCAACTCTTTCTCTCCTTCTCTCCATCTGATACCCAGGTCCCGGCACGGATCTCTGCATGCCTGGCTGACATCTCCGCATGGATGTCCACCCACCACCTGAAGCTGAACCTGGGGAAGACAGAGCTGCTCTTCCTCCCTGCGAAGGGCTCCCCGACGATTGATGCATCAATCACCGTGGAAGGCTCCATAGTGTCTCCGTCTCAGTCTGCCAGGAGCCTTGGAGTGACCCTGGACAACCAGCTGTGCTTCTCGAGCCATATTGCAGCGATCCCTCAGACCTGCCGTTTCTCCCTCCACAACATCCGGAGGATCCGATCGTTCCTGACCCAAGAGGCCACTCAACTCCTGGTCCAGGCCCTGGTGATCTCACGTCTGGACTACTGCAATTCCTTGCTGGCAGGCCTTCCGGCCTGTGCCATCAAGCCACTGCAACTAGTCCAGAACGCTGCCGCTCGCTGGTGTTCAACCAGCCGAAGTTCACCCACGTCACCCCTCTACTCTCCTCTCTGCACTGGCTCCCCATCGCAGCACGCATCAGATTCAAGTCACTGGTGCTTGCTTTTCAAGCGGTCAGAGGTACTGCTCCCCCATACCTCCAGTCACTCATCACTCCCTACACCCCGCCCAGACCCCTCCACTCCGCCTCCTCTGGCAAACTGACTGCCCCATCCCTCCGGGCGCCTGGCAGCTGCTCCTAACGGTCCCGCCTCTTCTCTGTCCTGATCCCTCGCTGGTGGAACTACCTCCCGCAATCGATCAGGACCGCAGAATAACTTGCAATCTTTCGCAAGAGACTCAAAACCCACCTCTTCAGACTCTACTACCACTGAACACTGTCCATCTAGTCAATCTGTCATCACCACTGTTTACTTGTTCTACACTATAAAAAAACAACAACAAAAAACACTAACCTTTTCTTTCCCAGTGTTACAGGTATGATATGCAGACGCCTGCAATGATGTCTATTGCTGTATTACTGCACTGATCTTGTGCGCTAACTATGATTGTTCTTACCGTGTATTAATGCACATCTTGTAAGTCGCTCTGGATAAGAGCGTCTGCTAAATGCTTAAAATGTAAAAATGTAAAATGTAGGTTTTGGTAGTGGTGAAAACTATTGTGACATACCAGTCCATACCATCTACTCTGATCTCGGCCCGTCAAAGTCCTTGGCACTACCCCTCTTCCACAGCCTAACAGGGTGTGACACGACTTCACAGTTTCTTGGATGTGGCAAGAAGACAGCTTGAGCAGCCTGGACAAGCATACCGGACCTCACCGACATACTAGTGGGTCTCACGCATAATCCTGACCTCTTCAGTCTCGAGTCTGTGCATATGCAGCGCATCAAACGCTTCGTCATACTCATGTACAGCAAGGGGTGTGGTGCAGCTGGTGTGAATGAGGCCAGACATCGCCTCTTCACCACTGGAAGCAGATCGCTGGAAAGCATCCCACCTACCCAAGCCGCACTTTCCCAGCATGTAAAGCGAGCGCTATTACAGGCGAGTTTCTACTGGAGTCAGGCCACGTCGGTCCACGGTCCAGCAGGAAATTCCTGACTTCAGTGAGTGGGGCTGGCACAAAGATGGCCCACTCTCAGCGACGCTTCAGCTGAGAGTGAAATCAAAGAGTTTCTCAAGCTCTTTAAACATGCAGAATTTGCACAGCTAGAAGACGAGCAGTGGCTCCTGGATTTAGCATTCCTTACTGACCTTACTGACATGCTGAATGAACTGAATGTAGAGCTGCAAGGAAAAAACTAAAATGTAATAGACATGATCAGCTCTGTGAACACTTTTAAAAGCTAGCTACAACTGCTCTCAACTAAGCTGCAGTGCCAGGACTTGCACTACTTTCAAAATATGCATTCAGAACTTGAGCGTCAGGGCAAAGACACAGTGACAGTGCACGTTACATTGAGCAAGTTCAGAGCATCTCATCAGAGTTTGACAGACACTTTATTGACTTTGCGTCACTTGAACCTGTTGCCACATCTACAGTATGTGTTTTTCGTTTGGCACAGATATAGATGTGGATGACATTGCCTCCAAAGTGGGATCACTCTTTCACCTGGACACAACTGCAGTGGAGAATGAAATTCTCAGCCTTCAAAATGACATTCAGATGAAATCCAGGGCAACCACTGAAATTAAGGGTGAGTTCTGGGAGCTACTGTTGGAGGAGAAGTATCCCAACATAAGAAGGTGTGCCTTTTACTTGTCAGCCCTTTTTGGGTCAATCTACCTATGTGAGTCTACATTCTCTCACATGAAGATCATAAAATCCAAGTACAGATCTACCATGACAGATGACCACCTAATAGCCTGCCTGAGACTTGCAACCAGCTGCTACTGCCCTGACTATGAGAAACTAGCTGCCTCCTCCCAGTGCCAAAGGTCACACTAAGGTAGGAAATTAATTAATTTCTCCTTTCCCAAAATGGAAAACATTTTATTAGTACACTGTAGTATAAGAGTAGCTTTTATTTGATGTGTGCAACTGGGTATTATAGTGATAGGCCCCCACTCTGGGAGATCAATTTCCGTTTCGTTTGTTGTTTTAGGGCTCTGGGACTGGTAGATCTCCTCAGGTTGGCAAATGAAAAAGTAGATCTAATGTCTAAAAAGGTTGGGCACCCCTGGCATAGGACTTTCACTCTACTTTCCCAGAGGGAATGGATGAGGATAATGAAACACAACATTAATAAAACAGTGCTCTACTTTTTAAGCAAACACAACTCAAAGTACATGTGAGGGCATCCTAATCTGTTCCTTCCCTGTGCATAATGGCTGACACATCTCAAATGCTGCACAATATGCCCCCCCAGGCTGAAAGGGAAGCCATGTTTGGAAATAGGAGGGAGGCCCCAGGAGGTGGAGAGAGATTGGGGGCCCTGCTGGGTGCTGAGACAGGGTGTGCTGGCTGGTGGAGAAGGGGGGGGGGTTCTAGGCACCTCAGAGTTTTCTCTGTTTGCATGGGGGAAAGGTTTAAGGTGTGCTCTCATGAGATCAGCTCTCTCTCTTTGAAGCTCTTGCCTTGATGACTCCTCTTATCTCAGAAAATGAGCACTTATTCTCCCCTCTCCTCTCTTCATTCCCTCCCTTTTTCTGTCTTACTCATTTACTTCTCATAATCATGCTTTTGCCCCCCCCGCTCATATCAGCTCAATGCTTGCCATCCTTGCCCCTCTGATTCCCTCGCTTTCTCCGTTCTTGATTTTTTCCTTGAATTTTCGCCACCGTAATGGTCCCTTTCATGGTATCCCCATTTTCCTTCACCTCCTCCCCTCTTATTTTGCCCTCTTTTGTGCCCCAGGCCCCCTCTTTCTCCATATCTCCTCTTCTCTCCCCTTCCAGCTCATGTCAGGATGGGTAATTAATGAGCATCATAAACCTCTCTTTAAATTAGATACCCATTAGTAAATCTGGCAAGCCTGTCATTTGGACAAAGGCACACAGCTCCTTCATTTGATCCCCACATCAAAGGGGGGTGTCCCTACTGTTTTCGGCTGAATGCACTAACTGTGAGCTCGTTCTGGAGGAGGCTGAAGTGTTTCAAAAAGCAGCCGGTGCCGGTTACAGACAGGGAAGAAAGGTACCAAAAAAACTAAAAACATTGATTGCGGGAGCTGGATTTGGACAACATGCTTGATGTTTCGGCATAGGGACAGAAAACCCCACTTTGACAGGGAAGTTCCATCCCGTCATTTCAGTTTGGCGCACTTTCAATAATTCGGCAACCATTTCCATTATTTCCATTTACAGTAGGTGAATTTAGAAAAGTGCTGCGGTGGGCTCACCCCCCTATTAAGATGATTTTTGCATGCTGCCTTTATGAGATGAAAAGGAATTTTAAAGTGGGACACAAGTTATTTTTAACACTGCAAGCCAATAATATATAGTATGGGTCCAGCAGCTAATTAACAGGACTCTTTAAAAGAAAGCTTCAGGAAGCTTCATTCCTTAGGTATTGCATATATTACAGATTGCAACATTTTATCATTTTTTATGTTCTCCTGGTTGGCATGCTGAAAAGAGGTGTAGCTGTACGCTTTGTCAGCAACATTTCTACAATAGCAGAAATAAACTTATCTCCTCCAGAGGGTCACTTTGGAGGAGATAACTCCGCAAAGTGGCTGCAAAAGCAAGCACTTTATTACGCCTGCTTTATTTATTTGACTTATACCTACCGCAATTTTTTTATTTAATAGACATTTTGAAACATCTTCACGTACGTGTGCAAATATATAGAACAAGTGTTGATATCGATAGCTATTGATGTGTGTGTAAAACAAAAGCAATATTCTTCAATTTAATCCTGTGACCTAGGACAAGGAGAATGTGTGTGAGCATGTCCCACCCATTTATTGCTGATAATTTTGTGTGAGGAAAGGAACCCTCGCATTAATCTCTCTCTCTCTCTCTTTGTCTATCCATTACTTCATCCAGCTGATGATGTCATTAAAGCATTAATATTTTATGGCTATTACAATACTCTGAACAGAGATGGGTAGTATTTCTGTTACTTGTATTTGAAATACGTATTTCAATTACTTTTGAGTATTTTGTCATTTGTATTTGACAGGGCTGAAAAAAATCAAATGTAATTTGTAACAAGATACTTTAGGGTGGAGTAATTTTGTATTTTCAAAATACTCAAAATACTTTATCCATGATTCAAAGAACATTAAAAAAGAACAACAGTACACTTAGACACACTCACACAGTGATTTTTAGACCCACTCTCTGTCGGTTGGACAAGGCAGTGAATGCATGCACACGTGGATGCATGCATGTATCTGGTCGCAGGCAGCTATTGAGAATTCGGCGCTTGTTTTCACACAAGCCTACTCACAGTATTCTAAGTGGCGTTTTGAGAAATCGTGACGTGACGTGGAAAGTTAGAAAAGACGATTTCTCAAAACGCCACTTTGTGACTCCAGAAACACTAGCTAGCATGTACAATTCATGCTGATTTGTTTGTAAGTTTGTACTGTACTATTTTCAGTATTTTTCTTTTATATACAAATAGCTTCAAAGATAAGAAATTGGTTGTCAATAGCCCAAACAACCAAAATGGAGGGAGTAATGTGGGCAAACTAATTAGGAGATGCTAAAGATGTGATTGTGCCTCTAACACTTAACACACGGCGATAGCCTATGTGATTTTGGCTTTTTGCTCATATTCATAGAGAAAGGCAGCCACCTATTCATATGCTGGCCTATGATAGCCAATTGGAGACAAGTTTTTTTTTCTCCTGTATTTTGAAAATACAAAATACATGTATTTTATCTGATACATTTTCTGGCACCAGTATTTTGTATTTTGATCTGATACATTTATTTGAGGGGTATTTTCTATTTTGTAACAAGATACATTTTGATGTATCTTTGCCCATCTCTGACTCTGAATTATAATACTTCACCAACTTATATATTCTATATCTCTATACACAAGTATAGCCACTTGCCTAACTTACTAGATCCGCTCTCTATCTGTTTCATCCATCTATCCCTTCATCCAAGCTCATGATGTCATTTAAAACATACTACTGGAAGACTATTTTAATTGTCCAAATTACAATGCATTACCAAGTTCTGAATTAAAACTGAAAGTATGTTGAAAAAACAAAAAAACTCTCATCATACTGGCATTTCTGAGCTTTGAAAATGTGTTGGAGGCAAACCAAATAAAGTTTGCTTTTCAGTAAATGAATTGGCCCAAAAGCTCCCGAGTTAGATGGCCGCCCAGACTGGCCCACCAGCCCACATATGGAATTCTTCCAATGCTCCACCTGGCTCCAAATGCTTAAGAGCGTGTCTTCCATCTTGGATAAAATATTACAATTAGGGGGAAAAAACTTTTAAACGTTTTTCAAAATGGGCTGGCAGGTAAGTTGTGCTGACAAAGTTTTCAGTGTAGGGATTAGCCCTGGTACCTGATATTGAATACTATGGCTGGCAGCCCTGAAGGGCAGTGCATATCTGTAGCATTGCCCAGGGAGAGAGGGTTTCGGTAACCTGGATTGTTCCTGTCTCATCGCGCAAGTCTGACTCCTCTGACCAATCAGGTGTGTGTAGTTTCATGCACCAGCTGTAGAGGAAGTGTACTCCTCCAATGCAATGACAGCGTGACTCAAGTGGACAGCAGAGGGGAAAAGAATGCCTGAATCCCCTGAATTGAATGAGGAAATGTGACGAGCCTATGAATATGAATGGGCCTTCTGTGTGAGAAAAGAAAAGTTGGCAATGAATTGGTTTAAAAAACAACCTTAGCTACAGGTGTTACACTCAAAAAAAAAAAATTGGGGTGTGTACTGGAAGTTAACATCTAGAATAGATTTATTTTCCATATGTAAAGCTGATCAGGAATGCTATGTTCACTGAACCAGTAAGGGTGTGGCCCATACTGGAGGATATCCTGCCCTCTCATGACGAAGGGCTACATTGATATGTGGCATGCCGCACCATGTGAGCTGAGTCACAAGCTGCACCATCATCCTCTGCCCTTCACTGCATCCACCCTGTTACTCCATTCAAAAAAAGCATCATTCACATGTGCTTTAAACAGCACCCATCCCCCAACCCCCCACCACACCCCCCACCTCCTTCAAGCCGCCTCCCTTGACAGCCCAGTAGACATTGTCCCAAGGACAGAAACACAGACAAGCCACCAGATCCCCTGATTAAGGGAGGTAAACCTCTGTCCCCGGATGAATATCCCCATTGTGAGCCGAGGGGAATTCTGACTCGCTTATTGTTGTGGGTTGAATTACTCCTCGAAGCAGGTCACCAAGGCAGGCGCTCTAGGAATTTGGTGAACACACAGGCAGGTAACAGATCTGAGCCGGTCTTGTAGCACTCCTGCGGCATTGAGCAGTATTGATAGACTTGGCTATTAATAAGTTCTTCTTTTGTATTCTCTTTCACCTGACCTGGATTGCTCTATACAGTATATCCTGTTATCTAAAGTAGAAAAGTAGCAGGCATGCTCCTCCTTTATTTAGAAATGGACACAGATGAACCAAGAATTCTCCCATGCAGGCATTTCAGCCTTCCGTTTGTTTATTGCTTGATCAGGGATCATTCTGGGGGTGCAGAGCTGTGCGTTCCCAGGAAGAGATTTGGAAAGAATGGGGATGGCCCGCAATCCTCCGGATGGAATTCTAGAACAAGAAACCCTCGTTTACCGGCATCAAAGCGCTGCTCGGAAACCCAGGCCCGCAGCCACCCCTCCACTGCTTCAAAGGACAGGAAGTGTGTCAGAGCTGCGGCCTTTCCCAGCAACAGACGAGCAGCTATAATAACAAGCTCATCTGCGCGTGTGTAGCTGCAGAGTTCAAAGGGACCTGTGATTCCTCTGTTGGGGCATGCGACGATACATTCAGGATGTTTGAAACCCGCGCTTAACTCCGGAGGAGTGCTCAAGAGGCCTGTCACGTATGGGCTTCTGTTCTACAAAAAAATAACAAAAACGTCATGGAAAATATAATGTCTGTGTGCGTATCTACAGTATGGCATCAGCAGTTATCATGCAACACCTCTGATGCACTTACGTGCTACCGTTTTGCTGGTGCCCATGCACAACTGTCTTACAATTCAGTGTCAAGGTGTTACAGCACGGAGACCCCCCACGCGGGACGTCTCTTGGTCGCCTGCACGCTCGGCTGCAGCTTAATGCAGGAAGAGATACCCTGACAGCTCCCGGGGACTCTGCCTCTGTCTGTTGCTATCACCTATCAAGGACTGCCATCTTCAGAGATAACAATTTTATTCTAAGGCCATATCCACACTAATGCGGATACATTTAAAAACGCAGTTTTTGTGTTTAAATGTTTTCCGTACACACTAGCATTTTCACAACGTTTTCCAAAAGTTGGCCGTCCACACTGAAATTTCTTTCATGGGCACGCGCAGAAAACCTGAGACAGCAACGGAGTAAATTACAGTTTACAATGCCAATGAGTACGTTAACATGCACACTAATAAACCGATCATCATCATCTCCTAGATGGGAGAAAATATAGAAATGGTGACATATTTAAGAAGGTGTCTGCGAAAATGGCCTTGTGTACTTGTAAGAACACGTTCCAAGTGTGCTAAGAAAGAATGTAGTGCAAGAGAGTGCAAGAACGCTGAGTGCTTAAAATCTGTTAAATCTGAAACATACTTGTACATGCCATCACTTTGTCTGTTACCGATGTAAGTAGTAATTGTAGCCAACACATCACCTAGCTAACTAGCTAGTTATGGCTAACTCAAACAGCAAATGTTAGTTAACAAAATAACAGGAAGTTTGAGTTTTACGCCATGTACACTACCGTTCAAAAGTTTGGGGTCACCTGCTGGAAACTATTTTTATCTCATAATTGACAATGCTTTACACCGTATACATTTCTGTAAATACTTTAAAATGACAAAAAACACATGTAACAATGAACAAAATGAACATCAAAGAAATGTTCAAGAAAATTATATTGAAAATTGAATCTTGGATTCCTCAAAATAGTCACCCTTTGGCATGAGAATAGCCTCACAAACAGTGGCCATTCGGTTAATAAGTTTTAGCAGGAAATCACCCAACATGTTTTCCCAGCTATCCTGCAGCAATTCCCAGAGAAACTTGTGGGTTGCTTTGCTTTGACTCTTCCTTTCCAGTTTGTCCCATACAAGTTCTATGGGATTGAGGTCTGGACACTGGGCAGGCCAGGTCTTTAGTTTGAGTTGTTGTTCACATTCCTCCTTCACCAGATAGTTCTTGCACAACTTCAAGGTGTGTTTCGGGTCGTTATCTTGCTGAAGAATGAAGGAGTGCCCGATTAGCCATAGTCCAGATGGAAGGTGACCCCAAACTTTTGAACGGTAGTGTACTTGGAAAGAAATCCAACTAATTGACTAAATCACCAGGTTTTTTCAGATTATCGCATTACTGAAATGCATGTAAATGCGTCAATCAGATTATTGCCATTATCTGATTATTCCCAGTTATCGGATTACTGTATGCATGTAAACGTACTCAATGTTCTCGCGGAGATCCGTTGCACAGCAGCTGTGAATATAAAGCGCTTTGTCTTTTACGTAGGAATGCTGCTTGTACATTTACATTACATTTTAAGCATTTAGCAGACGCTCTAATCCAGAGCGATTCATGATATGTGCATTAATACATAGCAATCATAGTTTGTGCAAGAGATCAGTGCAGTAATACAGCGATAGACATAGTTGTATGCAGCTGCATACCATACCTGTAACACAGGGAAGGAAAAGGTTAATACATTTGTATTAAATTTTTTTCCCTTTTTTTGCTCGTACATTATACAAAGCTATGCTTAACTCCAATAAAGCAATCAAATTAGATAGTAGAGAAAACAACACTTCCATAACTTCGCCCGCATTGTTGAATGTTTTGTATGTATAACGGAGTTGGTTTTGCCTGCAGCGAGTTTGAAGTGTGTTGAAGTGCAGACTGTCAGCTTTAATTTGATGGTATTTTCATCCATATTGGATGAACCATTGAGAAATGACAGCACCTTTTGTACATGGTCCCCCCATTTTAAGGTAGGCTACTACAAGTATTTGTTCAATTGGCTTCACAGATGTGTTTCGTTAGGCAGGTGTATTCATTTGTGTCGTTAGTGAATGCAGAAGAGAGCTGTTGATGTCTAGTCTTGATTGTGGACTTTGCAATTGCCTTTGGAGATTGTTGTTGGGGTGTGACAATATGAGGAAGACAGCAGTGTCGATGCAAATTAAGCTGGCTGTCATAAGGCTCAGAAATGAAAATCAATCAATCAGGAACATTGCAAAAACCCTGGGCATGCCCAAGTCAACAGTTTGGTTCATCATTAACAAGAAAAACAACAACTGGTGAACTCAATTATGTCACCAAAAGACCGGGTAGACCGAGGAAGACCACTGTAGTGGAAGACCGGAGAATACTCTCTATGGTGCAGAAATCCCCCCTGACTATGGCCCAACAGATCAAAAGCACTCTCCTGGATGCAGGTGTAGATGTGTCAAAGTCTACCATACGTAGAAGACTACACCAGCAGGACTACAGAGGGTACACTACAAGATGCAAACCACTGATAAGCCTGAAGAACAGAAAGGCGAGATTACAATTTGCTAAAAAGCACCTAAAAGAGCCCCAAGAGTTCTGGAACAAAGTCTTGTGGACAGATGAGACAAAGATTAACATTTACCAGAGTGACGGAAAGAGGAAAGTGTGGAGAAAAAAAAGGAAATGCCCATGATCCAAAGCATACCACCTCATCCGTGAAACATGGTGGAGGGGGTGTTATGGCTTGGGCCTGTATGGCTGCCAGTGGAACAGGCTCACTTGTCTTCATTGATGATGTGACTGCAGACAGAAGTATAACAATTAATTCTGAAGTCTACAGATATATTTTATCTGCTCAGATAAAACCAAATGCCTCCAAACTCATTGGACGGCACTTCATCATGCAACAAGACAATGACTCGAAACATACTGCTAGAGCAAGAAGGGGTTTTTGATGGCCAAAAGGTGGAAAATCCTTGACTGGCCGAGTCAATCACTGGAACTGAATCCAATTGAACATGCATTTTACATGCTGAAGAGGAGACTGAATGCTTTTTGTCCCCGAAACAAGCAGGATCTGAAGATGGCTGCAGTACAGGCCTGGCAGAGCATCACCAGGGAAGATACCCAGCGTGTGGTGATGTCTATGCGTCGCAGACTTCAAGCAGTCATTGCATGCAAAGGATATGTGACCAAATATGAAAAATGATTACTTTATTCTACATTATATTAAACTGTCCAATGAATTATGGTGCCTGAAAATGGCGGGGACTATGTACAAAAGGTTCTATAATTTCTAAACGGTTCATCCGATATGGATGGAAATACCCTCAAATTAAAGCTGACAGTCTGCACTTCAACCTCCTTGTCATAATATCCTTTCAAAGTGCTAGAGTACAGAACCCAAAAATGTGTCACTGTCAAATTAATTATGGTGCTCACTGTATATATGACATGACTGTATGACAATCTTATGTCAGCGTTTTTGAAACCATCCATCTTCCCCATCTATACTACAACGCGAGACCGGCGTTTTCAAATTTATCCACTTGGGAGAAATTCTTCGAAAAGGTCAGTTTTCTTTGGACGAAAACTGTGTCTTAGTGTGGATGGAAGGGGAAAGGAGAGAAAAAAATATGCGTTTTCAAATGTATCCACATGAGTGTGGCTAATGTAGGCTACTGAACGAAATGAACGACAATCACAACTCTTTCGAGACTCGAGAATAACAATTCTTGAGTTCTTCTAATTTGGTACATTATCTAGTTGTGCTTGCTATCAGAACGACGTATTGCAATGGTTTAGCACTCATGGACAGTTAATCTATCACGGCAAAGAACGGCTATCTCCACTCCACTGATGTGTCTGAAAGAAACGTTAGCGAACGGTTAACATGGCTCTGAACGAGAAACAGAACATTTTCGTGTCATTGTTCACGAACGGTTAACCTGACTCTGAATGAGAATCACAATATTTTTTAGTCATCGTTCGCGAACGGTTAATACGGCTCTGAACGAGAAACACAACATTTTTGAGTCATTGTTCGCGAATGGTTAACCCGGCTCTGAATGAGAATCACAACACTTTCGAGTCATCATTTGTGAACGGTAAAGCTGGCTCTGAACAAGAATCACAATCGTTCACCGGTAGGGAGGTTCCTTTGCGCTCTGGGGAAGTGGGGATTACTGAATCAAGTGATCACTGAACGAATCGTTCGCGAACGAGTCAGGAAAAAGAATCAAACTTCCCATCACTACAATGATTACCCCACAGAGCTTGTTGTTCTCTGCTAATGGGGGATTTGCCTGCAGCACTGGGAACGAAGAGACAATGCATGCCTGCATATAGCGATAAGAGATAAAAGTGCGTCATGTCATGTTTGTGCAAACATTTAAATACAAATTTAGCCATTCACTCACAGGGCCTCTTCGTTTTTGGCACATAGCACCTGTAATTCCAGAAAAATAGGCCGTGAATGCACTGTAGCTGGCACAGTTTATTGAAACTCTACACTTCCGATGACTACAGTATTGCCTGCCTCGTTCTTCTATTCTTATTTTGTGTCGTATACTAACACAAGAGATCTTTTCAAGGTTATCATTGCTATGTTGGGTTTTGGGAAGACCGTTTGGTTTATACAGAGGTGTTGGTTTAGCTACTAAGTATGGAGACTGGCTCAAATTGGTTCCTGGTATGAAAAGTAAAAGTTACATGGAAAGACTTAAGACAAGTAGGGCTGTTGTTTTATGAGAACGGTAGCAAAACTGCACCTGGGCAGGAGTAGAATTGGTAGTTTCGCCGATTGAAAACCGTCCAGTTTGGAAGTTTTGCGGTCTGCCATAAAGGCATTTGTGTCAACATGGGCTGGGCAGCATAATGGGGGTGTACCAATATATACATTAGGCGACGTGCAAATTTTGTGTCTGATAATTATTTAGCGTTTTCGTCCACACATTGTTATAGTCATTGAATTGTTCAATCAATGACTATAACAATAATAATAGTAATTCATATTGTGGCAGCCCATTTGTATTCGACACATGGGAAAACCAAAACACTACATTTCCCAGCAGGCCACAGTCACACCTGAGCAAAGTCAAACAATGGGGACCATCGACCAGCTGAAAGCCATTTCAAGGCCTATTTAAAGGGCTGATTCCCATCACACTTGGAGAGGAGTAGGTACGTGTTTGGAAAGGAGTAGGAAAGTGTTTGAGTGTGTTGGAAAGTAGAGAACCCTGAAGTCGATTGACTAGCCGGGAATTTGAGAGGGATTTGGAAAGAGTGGGTTTTTTTAGGACCCCCCCTTTGGATTGACTATGGACTGGATAACAGAATTGACCTGGATTACGGAACTGGATTTTGGACACTGACAATGAGATAAAGATTGCAGACTTTGTGTTTATATTCCCCTGAATAGGCGGCACGGTGGTGCAGTGGATAGCGCTGTCGCCTCACAGCAAGAAGGTCTCGGGTTCGAATCCAGGCCGGGGCCCTTTCTGTGTGGAGTTTGCATGTTCTCCCCGTGTCCGCGTGGGTTTCCTCCGGGTACTCCGGTTTCTTCCCACAGTCCAAAGACATGCACGTTAGGCTAATTGGAGAGTCTAAATTGCCCGTAGGTATGAGTGTGTGAGTGAATGGTGTGTGTGCCCTGCGATGGATTGGCGACCTGTCCAGGGTGTATTCCTGCCTCTCGCCCGGAACGCATGCTGGGATAGGCTCCAGCCCCCCCCCGCGACCCTGACCAGGAATAAGCGGCTTAGATAATGGATGGATGGATGGATGGATTCCCCTGAATACCCCGCCCTTTGTTTTGTCTAGTGTTTGTCAAGAAGATTATTAGTTTAATAAATCATTTATTTTGTTTTTGAATACTGCCTCCTCTGTGTTCTTGAACTTGCCTACGCCCTCTGCAAGGTCCGTGTGTGTCGCCCAACCCTTGGGGACACCACAATATATTACATTTTATTTTTAAAGTGCTTTTCCCATACTCAAAGTGCTTGAACAACACAGCATTGGAATACAAAAATAACCATTGGTAGAAACACACAGTACATATTTTAAAAAACTAAATTAAAAAAGCAAATTGTAAAAATGATATGTGATAGATCACCAGTATATCATGTGTAGCAAAGTGACAGTCAAACGAACATGGTAGCAAAACAGAGGAAGACCAGCAAAGCATAGCATCAAGGGGTTCAGTCTGTATCACAGGCCTGTTTAAAGAGATGTGTCTTTAGTTTTTATTTAAAAGTCTGCAGAGAATTAGCAGACCTAATATCCACAAGGGCGTTCCAGAGCCTCAGGGCCACAGAGCAAAAGCCATCCACCCATCGAGTAGAGATTAGTAGATGGTGCGGTGAGTAGGTCTGATGATCATAGGGGACGGGCTGGGGTATAGTAACAGAGTTGGCAAATGTAGTCAAGATTGTGAAGGGCTTTGTAGGTGAGAAGGAGGACTATGAAATCATTCCATGCTTTAAGGGGGAGCCAGTGAGCCAGGGGAGCCAATGACAACAGCCTGCTAGCTGTTACAGTTGCAATTGTCAGGCTGGGATCTGATGAAAGCATGAACTAGCTTCTCAACATCTGAGAAGCACAGAAATGATCTAATATAGGAAATGTTACCGAGATGGAAAAACGACACTTCCTGTATATAGGTGATATGGGACTGGTAGATGAGAGATGAGTGAAAGATGATGCCCAGATTTCTCATGGTAGGAGTATAGATTGTGTCATCGCCTAGGGTTATGGAGAGGCCACAGTTGGCACTGGCATGGTCTTGATTCGATACCAGACAGTGGAGCTCACGCAGACACTTTTTTTTTTTTTCACTGTATCTTGTATGCACATATCATAGGCGTAACGAGTGGGGGGAACCGTGGAGACATATCCCCCCCAATATTCAAAAGTAATATCTGCCACCCCCCCAATAATTTGTAGATATACGGCTTTAATTGATCAATTAAGTGCTGAGCAGCAAAGCCAGCAAATCCTACGGCCCTCCAGGACTAGGGTTGAGGATCTGGTTCTAGGGCAACCAGTTACTATGATTGTTTTTATTGTGATTATAATCATTATAACTGCAATATCATACATCAACCTTCAATCCAGACCTCTCTTAAAAGATTTTCCTTTGTAACTGGTTTAGCAGTGTTGAGTTGCAAGAGGCAATTCAAACATGAGAGATCCAGAGTTTGGAAGTTGAGCCAAACCATTTTTTATGTTTTTATTATGAGTCAAAATTCCAATGTTTTCCAAAAATATTAGCTCCCAGAAACCAATTTCAATTTAAAAACATATTTTTCAGACACTATTACACTTTTGCAACAACCTGGCATAGGCATACCATTAGTTATATGCTGTGTGGAAAGAATTACAAGCTTGTGTTAGCAAGTAGTCAGCAAACAAGTAATTGTTGTTGTTGGCAAGCATAACCTTCTTTCATTTGAATAAATATTCACCTGAGACATGCCAGTTAAATACCCAGCTAGTTATTGTTGGGAATTTAAAGTATTATCAAGTTACCATGTTTAACAGGAGCCCGTTGGTTGGCTAAAGTAAACTCATTTTAAACTGGGTTGTCAATGTCCATTGAAGAGTGAGGCTAAAGTTAATTAACGGACAACGTAGTCATGCGAAGAAGCGCCATCATGCAGTGCTGCAGAGCAGTCACAACGATGCATTCAAAAACTCAACGCGGGTATCACATCTGCACAGCCAAGGGTTACACATTGTGAACCGTTGAGGAGTAGCTTGTTAGCTCGGTCGTTATCTCGCTTTTCTATCTTCAAATCTGGCAACCTTATTTTGCCACACCGCTATCTCTTGTATCTTGTCTCTCTGTCTCTATTGGGGCAGCAACGTGATTCGCCCGGGGCATAGATCGATGAGAGTGAAAATCCTCACAGAATGTGAAGAAATTAAAGTGAAAGGCTGGTGCTGGGTTTTTTTGGGAGGGTGTGCTGCTAGGAGCAATTTGTTCAGAGACGTAAAGTGCTAGAGGGCACAGAAGTGGCATTTCTTGTTTAACGCCGTTGTTATTCCGAGTTACCATTGATAATGGCCAAGTGCCAGTGGAAGAGTTTTTTAGTTCACTACATACAAGTTCCTGGAACTGAAAAAACCTATTCATTGTTCAAAAGTTCACCAGTTATTATTAGCAACTATTCCTTTCTTTAATGTTATGTAAAATATGAAACTGGAAAATGAATATGGAAAATAAAAAGCGTTTATTAGCCTACCAATCATTTATAAATCATATGAACGGGCCATCTAGTGTGTGTACAGTACAAATGGGCCACACATACTGTATTAAATATATTTAGACAGTAATGAATTAATATGAAGAAAAATTCCAAACAAAATTATGTTGGATTCGATAAGATAGTAACTATTGTTGCTGTTATTAAATAGGATACATCACGTGTCCGCATGTGTTCACATTATGCAGAAAGGGAATTTATTTAATGATGTGAGCGTTTCGTCCGCTCATAAACAACGTGGGTGACTTGGATCGTAAATATCTATCTGTTCTGAGGAGCAAGAACAACAGTAAACGTGCATGACGCGTTATGTATTCCCACTCAAAAATCCATTCTTTTGGCGCTGTAACTCCCGTCTGCGCTCCTCGGAGCTCCGCTGGCTGGGGACGGCGTGTGAGGGTTTAGCGCTTTATATTTGGTAGTCTCCAAAATAATCTCGGCTCTTCCGTGTAACGCCCCGATCCAATAAAACACAGTGCCTGCAAAGTGGTCTAATCCCGCCGAACAGTCAACCTCTTTCCCCTCGCTGTGGATGCGCGGCTTTTTTGTGACCGCCTCTTCTAGAGGACATGCCCGTCTCCGATCAAACGCTCTTTAGCCGTAGGATGCGCTGAGCCGACGTGCTGTGCGCACAAGGGCACTGCCGATTTCTGGATTTCAAAATAAACGAATCTGATGTTTTTCATTGTCAGTCCAATGCAGAGAAATGGGTAAACTTCATTCCAAACATGGTAAGTCATACTCGTACACTGTAACTGTTAGCAATGTGCAGCCAGCTAGGTTATGAATGTGACGGTACATTGGCTTCATGCGTCTCACATCTTTTTGCGTTGTTTTTCATACTCAAAGCTGCTGTGTGTAAACCAAGGGAGAGTCCTGAAGGTGAGTTTTTTTCCTGTCTGTCTGTCTATATACCCATAAATGAATAAAACAGCCTAACGTTAGATGTTTCTTTCAAATTGTTTCATAGGCGTACCTTTTTTGCCATGTTCTAAAGCGAGTGAGCCATAGTGTTGAGCTTTTGAGAAAGAAGCAGCTAGCGAACGTATAGCGTATACGAAATATCTAAACGTGGTGTGTTTTTCTGTGGGTTCTAGGCGATAGCTTTGTAGTTAATGCCTGTTTGGCAAGGAAAGGAATCGATGATTGGATCGTTAAACAAAAATACTATTGCACTGGGTCGCGGCTGGAGCAGCAGGATTGCAAAACTACCTGTGGACTGTCGGCACGGGTGAGTAAAGTGAAGTTCTACTTAATTGCATGTATTCCTCTGTGCAACCATGTTTTCACTGAGTTTTCTCTTTATAAAGAGAGTTGGATCGCCCTTTTGGTTGATATAATTTGATCAGCTTGTCAAAGATATGCGATCAATATATTTGAGAGAAATATTGTTGACATTGGATTTGATTTAATAGTTGATATATAGCCTACATCAATATAGAGGCTTCGATATAGACTTTTGTAAAGGTACGTGGTGATTCATTTTAGGCTGGTAACGCAAGCCTTCCAACAAAATGCACAAATCGATACGACAAACGAGTCTATAGATTGAATGGAGTGGGTATCGTTTGCGTTGTGTCAAATTCTGTACTAATAGTTTGGTGATCTTCATCTTAAGCGGTGTAGATGTTATCATCCATGTTAGCAGTTAGCGAAACGTGGGCAATGTGTTTTGTACATTGTGCGCAACTAAAATATTATTATGACTGAAGTTTTTCATAAACGGTCCTGTTATTGTATCGGTGTATCTTTAAAGCTTATGTTTTTTGTGATTGTAAATTGATAAGAATTGCAGTTGATACCACTGTTTTCCGGTGATTTTAATGTAAATGTGCTTAAAGTATTGATGAAAAGGACAATAGCGTGTATTCTGCAAGGTGCAGGACGTGGGTCGCAGAGGTATTGTGCAGCCACAGGACTTTTTCTCTGAGTTTCTCTTAAACCGTCCTTCGGAATGTGGGCTGCTTTAAAATGCAAAAAGCCTCCAAAAGCATTCGCAGAACATCTCCGACTGCGCTTTGCATTTGCGAAAGCACTTCGAAAAATTATTTTTTTGACGTGCTTTTTTTGAGGACAGGGATAGTTGAATAGTAAAACACGTTTATTGAACTGTGTAACAGTCATATCCAGTTTTGGCCGGTATGGTTTATCGGTGGTGCTCAAATCTGAGCCTTAAAAACTGCTTTATTTATGTAGCTGAGAGGAAAGGTTCAGGAAAGGTTAATGTAGTTGGTAGTTGGGTGTTTATGGCTCAAATACATTGCTGTGTTTTTTCAGTTCCACAGTTGCCAAATGACAGAAATCATCAGTTATTTTGAACTATTATTCCTGATCTGCAGTGAATTGCATTTACAGTAGCTACATGAGATAGTTATTGGAAACAATAATGCATGATCCAGATATCTGTGGGTTTTTGAAAATGGTTTAAAAGAACCTGGAGTGTAAGCTGATGCTTTGCATTTAGGCAGTCACTGCTGACTCATTAGTTGGCAGCGCTTTCCCAAAAACAGAATTTTGATGGTTCTGTATTTATGACTGATCCCACGGCTCCAAACAGGATGCACTGTTCCTCGTCTTTCCCCTGTAGAAAGACGAGGTCAGAACAAAAAACAGGGTATTCAACATAGACGTGTCAGAATCCCTTGTCTTTGTCTCGAGGCTGACAGCAGGGGTTACAAAGTTTAAGGGTACAGTTGCAAATCCCTTTCTTCGATTATTAACGCAGGGGTGTCTTAAAGTCCCCGGAAAATTCTCATAAACTTATGGTCAGATTGTTAACAGCTGCTGTAAGCGCACTTCCAGTTGGGGTGTGGAGCGGACCAGAGATGAGCTTCTACACTCGGACTCCTTTCATTAACGGCACCTGTTGCGAGTCCTCGGAGGGATCTGGTTTGGGGGAAGCCATGCTACCCCAGTGACGGGACAGGGGCCTGGGAAGGGGTTTGGGGGCAGCATATAACAGGACTGGGGGTGTTAAATGTGTACAAGATTTAGTACAAATTTAAACAGGATTTGTAATCATTGAAATGATAATAATTAGGGGTTAAAATCCATATGAAATACAGGTACTTGTGTGGTGCTGAGAACAATAATGAACAATAGCTACGCAGCTAATGTCGCTCAGAAAGCGCTATTGCATTTAGCCAATTCAGAAATTATACAATGTTAGTCTAACTAAAATACAGGTATATCCCTGGTACAAGGCTGATTCTTAAATCTGTTCCATGAGAGACAGAAAAAAAAAGGAATTATATACATATTTTGAAATGTAGTAAAGCCATAGTATGAGCCTATATATAGATATACACTGCCCGTCCCAAAAAAAAAAAAAAAGTCACACACTAATATTTTGTTGGACCGCCTTTAGCTTTGATTACGGCACGCATTCGCCGTGGCATTGTTTCGATAAGCTTCTGCAATGTCACAACATTTATTTCCGTCCAGAGTTGCATTAAGTTTTCGCCAAGATCTTGTATTGATGATGGGAGAGTCGGACCGCTGCGCAAAGTCTTCTCCAGCACATCCCAAAGATTCTCAATGGGGTTAAAGTCTGGACTCTGTGGTGGCCAATTCATCCCTGAACCACTCTTTCACAATTTGAGCCCGATGAATCATGGCATTGTCATCTTGGAATATGCCCGTGCCATCAGGGAAGAAAAAATCCATTGATGGAAAAACCTGGTCATTCAGTATATTCAGGTAGTCAGCTGACCTCATTCTTTGGGCACATAACGTTGCTGAACCTAGACCTGACCAACTGCAGCAACCCCAGATCATAACACTTCCCCCCCAGGCTTGCACGGTAGACACTAGGCATGATGGGTACATCACTTCATCCGCCTCTCTTCTTACCCTGATGCACCCATCACTCTGGAACAGGGTAAATCTGGACTCATCAGACCACATGACCTTCTTCCATTGCTCCAGAGTCCATTCTTTATGCTCCATAGCAAATTGAAGCCTTTTTTCCGATTAGCCTCACTAACAAGTGGTTTTCTTAAGGCTACACAGCTGTTTAGTCCCAATCCCTTGAGTTCCCTTTGCATTGTGCGTGTGGAAATGCTCTTACTTCCACTATTAAACATAGCCGTGAGTTCTACTGTTGATTTTTTACGATATGATTTCACCAAACGTTTAAGTGATCGCCGATCACGATCATTCAAGATTTTTTTCCGACCACATTTCTTCCTCGAAGATGATGGTTCACCACTATCCTTCCAGGTTTTAATAATGCGTTGGACAGTTCTTAACCCAATTTTAGTAGTTTCAGCAATCTCCTTAGTTGTTTTCTTTGCTTGATGCAGGCCAATAATTTGACCTTTCTGAAACAGATTAACATATTTTCCACGACCACAGGATATGTCTTCCGACATGGTTGTTTAAGAAATGAGAAGCTACTCACTGCATCAGTTAGGGTTAAATAACTTGTTGCCAGCTAAAGCATATTAATCACTGCAGTAATTATCCAATGGAAGGCTCTTACCTATTTGCTTAGTTAAATCCAGGTGGTTACTTTTTTTTGGCCAGGCAGTGTATGTGATATATATATAATCTTGGGACAAGAGGCTCCAAGCTAGTCAGCTTAGCGCACCCTTCTGTCCCCTGTACAGTCGGCAACTCATACAGTCATATTGTAATAATACAGGCCTTATTAGTAACTACATTTATTGATTTCAAGTGCAACTTCTAACAGCATACCACCACACTGCCATGCTTTACACAAAACCCCAAAGAATGGACATTTTCTATAGAAATTATGAAGAAGGAAAAAAACGAATTAACTGAAACTCCAGGTGCCATTGCAATACAGTGGCTAAGGTGCATTCAAAATGAAATACGCCACAGAACCAAATAGGCATGGGGGGGAGGACCCCAATAATATTGTGTCAAATTAACGTTGAGCTATTTAAGGAAAATACTTATTGTTTAAACATTTACACAGTTAACAGCCCTACATTGGACATAGGGAGATGGTGGACAGGGGAGGAGGTAGAGGTCATGGTAGAGAGATCTCCCAATTGATGCGTTGCGCCTGAGATTTTACACTACCATTGCTGCAAGAAGGCAACATCCAGCAACATGTTTTTTTATTTTTCATTGGAAATAAACCTGCACTGTTGGATGAACCAGCAGGAAAAAAGTTATTTCCTAACCACCCACTATCCTGATGTCAGAAATTGGATTACATTTAACCAATGTAAAAAAATGAATAAATAAAAGTTCGCATTTAAGTGTTAAATGAGATGGTAACAAAGCTGAAATTCATAAGCTGTATGAGACAGTGCTCATATCTGTGTTCTAGTGTGGTCTGCTTGCTCTGATAATGCCTGCGCTCACTTATATGCCTAAATGGCTGTACATAAATGACACAAAGCGTTGTTAACTGAAACCTCTAGTTCATGGTGGAATAAAAGATTTTGTGCTTTTATTATTCCTGTTCAATAGACTTAAAATAAAAAAATAAAAACATGGCAAATTAAATGCTTCTTATGTGCCAATACACCCTGTCATACAGAAGGTAAATGTTTATTTTTAGGCATTAACAATCAAGGATGCAAACAAGGTGATGCTCGCAAGAAGTAGGATAATTGTGCCAAATAAACTTTCTGTCTGATATTTTGCAGTGGAAACTTCCGTTTACCTTGTTTGTGCTTGAGGCGAAACCGCTATTGTACTTCAGATAGGCCAGTATACTTGACAATTTCCTATAGACTGTTGGCCTCTGGCTCACCTCAGGTATTGCTGACCTGCAGTGAGAGCAGCTCACGTATAAGAGTCTGCCAGTTGAGCAGCTGCTTGTCACAAACACACATTTCTGGCACTTAAATTAATATCTTGACATTATAACACAAATGGTTCTATCCTTATGAGATCAATTACTAGCTTGAGTGTGCGCCCATAAATTGTTCTGTTGAAGAGTGCTTTTCTCTCTAAGAAGTTTGAAGTAACTCAGAGGTGCAAGGAATGGAACTGGAAATGTAGACAATTTAGACAGTTAAAAAAAAAAATGATTGAATTAATTGAGGGTAATGGCTTTTACAGCATTCTCGAAAAATGTAAACCCTGAATATTTCACTTAATACTTAAGTCAGCTTGGTACAGCCTGACTGACAGCAGTTTGTCTCTTCGGTGGTTTGACATTAGTGCAGCAAGGTGTTTGTTGGGAGCTTTATTACAAATGAGGTGAAAAAGATTCAGGGAGAAGTCTTTATCTTTATCTTCAAATGTGTAGGCATATGAAGGACTGAAATAAATGTTGTGAACTGCCTGCCATTCAGCGGGAGTCCTTGGGAGTTTTGATTAAATCTTACGTTTAGTGAAGGAACCCTCAGGGGTATGATAAACCTATGGCATAAAAAAAAGTATAATCGTGGACTTAAATTTTTGCTTCATTTTGCTTTCATTTTGAAAAGCTCTAAAATGAATGCATTTTATGCAAGTTTGATATTTGATTAATTCTCCACCCCCACCAATGCCCTTGTTATGTAGCAGAAGTCAGCAAAGAGAAAAACGAAGTAAAACTGATTACTCAAACAAAAAATGATATTATATTAGTGGGAATAACAATTTACTAACGTTGCATGAGGCCTGGTTAGACAGTGTAAGTCATTGTAAAAGCTAGTTTTTAAGACCACTGAATTGGGTCCTTGTGGAATGAGGGTCAGATAGTACAGATTAAAATGCTGTCTGATGTAAAAAAATGCTTCTCCTCTGTGAAAATAGTATTGTAATGAGGAATTGTTTGTTTTAAATAGGCCTAATTGATAACATTTGCCAAGTTAATTTTTATTAGTGCTAGTGAAGTAGTGGGGGTGGGGGTAAAGGTAGCTGTAAAGGAGTGCACCATCTCTGAAATCTCTGACAGATCAATTTTATGGTTGTTAAAGTTGCTCACATGTTACCCCATAAACAGAAATGATTAATGCTGAGCTCAAATGTGAAGTTAATTTGTGTGACACTATGGCCTGGATTCAATTAAATCAGCATTTAATCCTTAATCTTGACTTGCATTTCGTAGTCAAAGATGAGGACAAATATCGACTGAATCCAGTCCTATACTACCTTAACTCTAGTATTTTGACTCAGATGCTACAATGTAGTTTGGCAACAAAAAAAAATCATAAATATCATTTATATATATCAGTATAATCAAATATTGGTATTCAAATTTGATTCATTTTTGTAGTCTCCGGTTAGTTTGGGCTCTTTCTGCTTTGTGGTTGGACATTGCAAGGCTTTCAGAAACGTTAGGAGCACGGCTTAGGGCTCTCTCTTTTGTGCGCATCGGAGAGCCACACGACCTTGACAAGACGGATGTGTGTCCGGGGGTGGTCCTGTGAGACTCTCTGCAGGCGACCGTGAACACGCGGCCTGTCCCCACCGGCAGGCCCTTTGTCCCGTTCACCCATGCCCCCCCTCCTTCAGGAAGCCAGAGATGTTTTGGCACTGCGGGAAGTTTCTCTGGCTTGGTGCCCGTATGTCGCGGCGACCCAGCGGGGCGTGGGCACAGGGGCCGTGCAGAAGACGGGGATCGCTCCTCAATGCTTTCATGAGTGCAGCAGTCTGCCTCATTCACAGCCCGTGTTCTCCAGCCAGGGCCTCTCCCATCGTTGTCCTGTCGCCCGTCCTGGTACAGTACGGCCGTTTCTCCAACCAAAGGCCCATTTATCCCCCTCTGAGCATTTCTCCAATTTTTGGTAAATTGTGTCACGGTTCCATCATTGAATTAGTATTCAACCCCAGCCCTGAGAACTTAGTCAGCAGTGCACCTCTTTGTCTTCCAAGTTGACAAAAAATGTACATTTTTTAATTTGTTTATTTAAATTCACCCTTCCCCACGAGTCCGCCGCCCGTTCTCCAGTTCAAGCCAATTTCCCGAGGCCGGCAGATCCGCCTCCTCCGAGATGGAACCCACCCACCTACTCTTTTACAGGGATGCCCTTCGACGAACTCGAGGAGCGGAAGCCAGAGTTGGTCTGACAGAGACTGGTTTCAAACCTCATCCGTGATAGGCAGCTCACATATCGCTCATATTGCACCAGTCAAAATGCGGGTGTGTTAGACCGATTCGCTCTCCGCCAGCCCCCTTTTAAGTTAAATCTTGACAGGATTTTCTTCATCTCCCCTTCATACTTCATCACCATGCTCCTTCCTCCTGCCTAACTTTTCTGGCCTAAGCTTCCTGCAATATGGTGCCAGAAGATTTGCGGTGTTGGATATGGTTGGCGGAGGCGGTCTATCATTTCACGCACACACCCTATAGTGGGATTAGTTGGAAGTAGTAACTAACTAACATTGGTTTATTAGCAAAGTAAACTTCCATCCCTGGAAGTAGAGCAGTTCTACCACATGGGAGTGAGAAATTATTCAGGTTTGTGGTTATGAGCCTAATAAGTAAGGATGGAGTACATATGAAGCAGGCCATGTAGGAAGATGCTGTTGAATCTGATTCTCATCATCTCAGAAGCAGTACCTGCCAGTTTATTATGTACAGGTAACTGTCAAAATAAAGGAAACACCAATTTAAAGTGTCTTAATAGGGTATTGGGCCACCACGAGCCACCGGAACAGCTTCAATGCACTTTCGCATAGATTCTGCAAGTGTCTGGAACTATATTGGAGCGATGCAACAACATTCTTCCACAGGAAATTCCATCATTTGGTGTTTTCATTTTGATGCTGGTTGAAAACGCTGTCTCAGGTGCTGATCCCATAAGTGTTCAATTGAGTTGAGATCTGGTGACTGTGACGGCCATGGCATATGGTTTACATTGTTTTCATGCTTAATCAATCTATTCAGTGACCACTAATGCCCTGTGGATGGGGGCATTGTCATTTTTGAAGAGGTCACGCCCATCAGGATAGATATGCTGCACCATTGGATGAAGGTGACCCCTCTTCACCGTCACTGAGATCTCTTCTGTATTGCTCTTCATTGTGGCAAATTTACACGAGGGAAACTGATTATTTTATTATTTTATTTTTTACTTTCTCAGAAACGAGAGTGAAGAAATTCTGAATTCCCCAGATAACAATTTTCTGAGGAACACCACTGTGTAGCCAAAGACACTTAAATAGAATCGAGAAAATAAAAGGTGATGAATGCATTAGAGGTAATGCATTTTATTTCTCATGGTGCACAGTGGAGCACTTTCAGGTAGCCATGTTTCTGACTTCCTCCCCCCTATGTATGCATCATCACTGCCCTTCCACAATACAAATGTGATCATAGAAGCTTCTGGACCAAGCAAAGCTCTTAAAGAATGTTATGTCGACAGGAACGAACCCAAACGCAGACACAGACAAGGTTAGAATGGAGAGTGATTTAATAATAATTGTAATGACAGAGGTAGTGGAAGATGATGAGCTGAACACTGGAAGGGATGCACAGGAGAACAGACAGGATGAGGGAACCGGGGGGCAAGCTAAGCGTGCAGGCAGGCGGGGCTGGCAGGACGGACAGAGCTGGCAGATGGATGAGGAATGAACCTAAACACAAAGGGAGACAACAGGAACAAGGGTAAACATACATATAACTCAACACGCAGAGAACAGTAAACACATAGTATAATATAAGGTTTTCTGAAGTCAGTTTCTACCGAGAAGGGAAAACAACGATCTGACGATGAATGACTGGAAAACCGGGGTAGATATACTGCAGGGCTGATGATCTTGATGGGAAGCTGGTGTGTCGGAACGGACGACGGAATAGGCAACAGGTGAGCATGATGAGGAGTAATGAGGGATGATAATTGAATGATGGAAAATAATAAAACAATTAACACAAACAATCACAAGGGAGAAACAAGACAAAGGAAAAACGAGACAGGAACAAAGGGAATGTGACAAAGAATTTTGAATGTGTTGCCTTGCTGCCTCATATAAAAAGACTCAGCAGTGTCTCAAATTTTCCTCCCCCACATTTCCCCACTAAATACTGTTACCAAGGAGCTGAGTACCTTTGATGTTGGTTCCTGTCCCGCATTCTTGCATTCTCCCCAGGTTTTCTGGTAAACTCTGAGGCACCTCACCATCATGAAACAGAATTTTGTATCATCCACTGTCCTTCATGTTATTCCCCTCCCTCCCCTGTGTCACGATACACCTCCTATACTCCTCACAGAAAGCTCCTGTTGCTTTTTTGAAAAACAAGGGGAGAAGTTATTTTGTTTGTTTGTTTTCTGAGAAGAAAAGTGTTTGGGGAGTGTGGCGGAGTTTCTGCTCAAAGGAGAGCTTTGATTTTCCTCAGGAGAAGAAAGGAGGATCTGATGAGTGAATGTTTCTGGTGTAATGGGAGGAGTTTGGATCTGATGAGTGAATGTATCTGGTGTATGGGATGAGCTAGGAGCTGCAGATCACCCTGGTCTTAACGTACCCAATCACATTAATGAGTTTAGGGATTGCTGCAGCAATATATAGTTACGGTCACCCACCTTAATGCAAATAATGCATTGACCTTAACAACCAATTGGATGAAAATCTCTGTCTATTAAATATTCATTAAACATAATTGATAAAACATAAACATTGTCTTCATTTGAGGCACAAAGCAATATCAAACAGTGACATCTCTCCGAAAACCAACATAATGAGTACGCTTGATAATGACATTCCCCAAAACAAAAAATTATACTACACGTTATGAGCAAAACCACATTGCAAGCACTGTGGCAAACCTGCATCTCTGTGAGTAAACCTGCTAGCTTCATAAAGGTAGAATAGGTAGCTTCCAATGCATTTAACAAAGTGAATGTTTGTGGTGAACAATGTTGGCTTTTAACGTTTTTGATTGCAACCAAAGTATTTCGGCCGCGCATAACCATATATACACTCCTTCACATTAGCCATAAAAAGTTAACATTTGTTAGCAAGAGGTTTGCTGTTTAGCAGGTCTCAGCTTCGTTGAGCTCACAAATGCAATCTCATCCCATTTTGTTCTAAGCCGTGATGTTGGAGAAAATGCAATCGCATGCAGTGAAGCAACCTGTATCCGTTGCCCTAAATAAAAATGGCAACTGCCCCCACCCACCCGCTCAACAACTCAACCACTCCCCTACATCCCAGCACCACCTTCACTAACAACATTCCTGCGGGAAACCCTGGCGTTAATATGGGGACAGTAGGAGTGTAATGGTACACAAAAATCACGTTTCGGTATGTTTTTGGTACAGCGGGGGAAGAAATGCAAAACATAAAATAGCTTTTCATTTATTATGGACTTTGTAAACAGTGGCCATAATTTACTGAACAAATGAAGGCACATATTTCTTTCTTAAATGAAAAAAAATGTCAATATTGCTGCAACCGCACACAAAACAAGTTACGCACGTGCGTTAGTGGTTAAAGCAAGATTGCATTTGTTTGGTTCACAGCGCATAGCGAAAGTCCTGTACCGAACGGCTCAGTATGAATACATGTACTGTTACACCCCTAGGGGTCAGTCACAATTCATTCATTGAGAGAAGTTGTCACTGTGCTGAGATACCTCACTGTGTTGAGATAGATACCTCACTGTGCAGAGATACCTCCCTGTCTAATTGTTAACTGAGGTAAGATGGATACAGTAGTAAACAATAGGCGGTCCTGGGATTTTGTAGAGGAGGCTGCTGGGAAAACTGTGTGTTGTAAAAACAGCAGCTATGTGTGAGGTGCGGGAGGGTCTGGAGTGGTGGCGTGGTGCCCATGTGCACGAGCGATTGCGCCATGCTGCGCGTCTGGGCCTGGCTGTCCGGACGCGCTCCAGAGATCAAAGCCTTCCCAGGGAATGCGCTCAGAATCCCTGTGGATTAGCAGCCCACATTTAAGCTCATTCTTTCCAAAATATCCACACACTGTGGTGCCATTGATAGCAGAGAGCGCAACTTTATTTCAGAAGGGTTTTTTCTCCGTTACCTTTGTACTCGAGTCTCAATGTGTTTAGCATGCTCTAAAAACATCCTCCTTCCAGTAATGTGGACCTTGTTTAAAGTATTGCAATTGATTAAAACCATATCACTTCAATATTACTTATTGCGAAATGAATCTTCCCGAAGAACAGTTTGCTTTTGGTTTGATGTTAAAACTGGGATCACGACAATGCACATTGCATATTAAGTCACGACAAAAGCTTATCTGTTAAGTATGGGCTTAATCAAGTTCAGTAAATTTTTTATAAAAATAAATAAATAAAAGTCTTGAAAATTTGCAGAGGGTTGAATTGAAGATTTTGAGGAACGTTTTTGGATGGGTTGTTCTGAACTGAAGGGGGCAGGGCCTGCAGGATCATGAGACCTCCAACAAGGACAGATGAGACAGGGTCAGAAAAAAGATGAGCGCTTAGTTGCTTTCCCGTACCTCCACGCTGTGCACCAACACGGTGACACATTCCAGTGAAACGTATTGCAGGCTCTTTCGGAGCGGGCGTTTAGGTGTTTGTTTTTCCCAATCTCCCCATGGGGATTGTTTCAGCACCCTGTAAGCTAGGCAGCCCAAATTCAAAGGGCAGGCAGTTGGAGGCACTGTGCGTGTAAAAATAGCATGAGATCTTCATCTGCATAAAAGTAATTTTGCGTGCTTAACGCTTTATGTTTTATATCCCAGCAAGAAACACACACCCAATTAGTTGTGGTTTATGTTCTTGTTTGTTTGCGTTGGCTTCTAGTCTTTAATCAGGGCATGCATTTTACTAGAATCTTCGTTTTTTAACCTTGATACATGAATAGAAAGCTCGCAACATCAGTTGTGCACTGCCATTGTGTCATGGCTCACTAATAAGGTCTATTCAAAGCACCATGTGACTAATGTCAGTCTAATGCAATGTAATAATTAAACAATTTTCTACATTCCCTGAAGAGTTGTATTTTGGGGATACAGTTTTTTTTAGGACACTGATGAAGTATACCAGTGCTGGGATTGGCGGTTTTTACAACACTGCACCAGCATTCAGGAGTTCCACACCCCCTGCATTGTAGTGGTGCGGAACAGCAAAGGGCCATGTGTCTCCCTGGCAATGAAAGGAGGAGACAGTGTGCAAATAAACAGAGGTGTGGAAGCGCTGCTCTTCCCCCTGGTCTGTCTGCTCCCCATTTGTCTGTGGTGTCAGAGCGGGTGAGGAGGCTGACTCCATGAAAGGGGGATGTTTATGTTCAGAGAACCCCTAAACACGGACCGTGGGCTGCCGAATGGGATGGCACTGTCCCCCAGGTGTGTTTACTCTACATAGGTGCATGATTTTGGGTGAGGCCTTCGCCCCGTCTCTCAACCGCCACCCATGATCAAGTCCATTTAACGTCTGTTCAATATGCTTTGATTATCCCTGCCCCCCCCCCCCCCACATATTTGAATATCTTTTTAATTGGACAACTTCTTCAAATCTGTGAAGTCCTAAATGCCAAAAAGGGTGTGGACACTGAAGCACAGGTGTTTGAAACTAAACCATTTGTGGGAAACAAAGACCGAGCTAATGGCAATGAGCCAAATCTGGATTGTGCTAAAAATCTGTTTTAGCACAAAATTATGGAACCTAAACAAATGTTGTCAACAACCTTAATTAATCAAGAGATTGGTTGGAATGAAGACTGGCATATACGCTGGGTACTCCAGGATCAAAGTTGAGAACCACTCTTTTAGTCCACTCATGGTTACATTTCACATTTACCAATGAGAGCACAAGCAGGCACAGTACCTTAACCCTTTCTATGGTGCCACCAGCGTGCAGCTTGAAACTATTGCCCCTGTTCATGTTCATTAACTCAAACTCAACTCAACTCAAACTTTATTTATAAAGCACCTTTAAACAACCAAACAGTCGACCAAAGTGCTGTACAGTAATAAATAAACAGTAATAAATAAACAGTAATAAAAACAGTACATGTAATACAATACAATAAGAAAAAGAAGAAGGAAAAATAATTCACATAAAAGTGTCTTGCTCAACCGGAGTTGAAAGCCAGGGAGAAAAGGTAAGTCTTCAATGCGGACTTAAAGACCTCTAAGGTTCGGGCAGATCTAATATGCAAGGGCAGGCTGTTCCAGAGCCTAGGGGCAGCCGCCACAAAGGCTCGGTCACCTCTGGTTTTTAGCCTAGTCCTGGGGACATCCAGCAGCAGTCGATCTGCCGACCTTAGTGCTCTAGCTGGGGTGTGACAATGTAAAAGTTCAGCTAAGTACAGAGGTGCCAGCCCATTCAAAGCTTTAAAAACAAACAACAAAAGTTTAAAATCAATCCTGAAGAGGACGGGAAGCCAATGGAGTGAGGCCAAAACTGGTGTAATTAAGTGCAAGGGTCTTATGCTCTGTATCTGCTGTACTGTGTAGAATGATCTACTCACAAATCAAAGAGCCCTGGTCTGCCCCTCTGTGGCCTCTGTTTTTAGGATGCAAATACTCGTGCAGATCAGAAAGAGGCAGGCCCAAATCCCTATAGGTATTTTAATGACACTAACACATGCAGTGCACAGGGGTGCAGGGCACATCAAGGCAGCCTTTCAGTTTACAGTGAGCTGAAGGCGTGGCGAATGCGTGACCATGCACTGGCCAATGCATTCCACATTCCTTTTAAACGAGCGATTGCATCAAGTGTATTTGTTTTACTTCTTTTTTTGTGTGTAGTGCATGATCTCTGCTTTGCCTCACCAGCTAGCTCACCCGTGTTTCTGAGGTGGTTGGTAGGGCCTGTGCTGGAACAAGGCTGCTCTCTGTAGCTTTGCTCTGCTTCAGTTTTTCGGGCAGTGTTCGGAGGGGAGAGGCCCGCATCGGACAAGCCTGCTCCCCCTCAAAGGTGGCAGTGTTTATTTCAGCGCCCCTGCAGGAAACATTACCCCTCGCCACAAAGGAATTCCATGGGATCAGGAGGAGCCGGTGGAGTCGACCTTGGCCGCTTGTACAAAAAGCAGAGTGCTCTGTGGTTTTGCTTCGTTCGGACTGAAACGGGTGAACAGCTGAGCCTGGCCACGAAAAGACACCAGTTAGAATTCCCCTTTGGGAGGGCCTGCCTGTTTGCCCAACTTGACGGATCTGGAATTAGGCTATGACGTCTGGCCAGTTCCTGCAAATTAGGCCAAAGGTTTCTCTATGTATAGTAAGCAACCTTTTTGGAGCTGGCTCCCAGTGGAGTCCTGAAGTTGTGATGTCGTTGAAAAAGAAGCCCAATTTTTACCCAGCTCCCCAGTTTTCCTTTTCTCCGATTTTGGAATGCCTAATTGCAGCTCGCCCATCCCATCACTGCAACGTTTTCAGTTCAAGTCAACCCGAGCCAATTAACTTTCATGTCATCCGAAACACACGAAGACAGTCAACTCTTTTATTCACTGCATTTTAGCAGCAGAGGTGTGCAGCTGTTTTGCCTGAGGACTGCGCTTTCTTGAGAAGGTTGCACAGGGAGACTGCAGTTGTTCAAGGAACCAGAGGAGTTGATAATGGGCAATGATGCCTGAATCCCACTCGCTGTAGGCAACAGTGGGCTGCCCTGTAGGTTCTCGGCCACTAACACGCTCAGGATTCAATTCCAGGATTCAGCCGTCCAACTGATTTATTAGGCATATAAGCATATTGAAAATCAAGGAAGCGATTTCACAACAGAGAAATCTACCTTTCCTTTGACAATTTTTTATACACTCTGACTTGACATTCCCATTGTTTAACGCATGAGTGGAAACTTGATTCTTAATTCCCGGAGACAGACATTCAAAAGATGTAGAGGTCGCTATCCTGAAACATTCAAACATTTCATCTGTTTTATATTGATATGGCCTTATAACTTAATTCCTGCCTGCCTCTAGCCCCTAGAACACACTGTGAAGCTGATTGCTGTTAGCACGAAGCACAGACACTGATGAATTGGGGGTAAATCAAATTCATGCAGTTCAGTTAAGCATTTGGGTGTATTTATTTAGTCTAGGCCCAGAGACACCCCAGATCTCTGAAACATCTGGACATGGAAGTTACAGTTTGTGAGATTGGTTTCCTGCAATTTCATTGGTTCTAGCCAGTTTTAGCCAGCGTTATGTTATAGGCCAATGGTTAAGTTGGATTGAATCGCCGTCTACAATTGGAGCCCAACCTCCATGACAATAAAGGCATATGTATTTAAATGTATTTCCAATGGGTGCTCTGCAGTAAGTTTGGAGAGCACAAGTGCAATGTGACGTGTCATGGCATTTGTGGTTATCCTAGATGCATTGAGCGATTTACACCACAATGACGTCAATATTTTGAATACATTTTAAACAAGACACACAGTAAAGCGTTATTTTCGTTTCCCTCCTTGCCTCATTTTCCCACACTGTAATGCACGGTTTTTGCATTGTGGGCAGGTGGGAAGGAAGTGCTTTATTTTCTGTAAGTCGTACATGAAGTTGCAGAGAAAAATACATTTTAATTAATTTTATCTTGAATAACTATTACATCTGAAAAAAAAGGATTGAAGTATAACATTGAATATAGGGGGGGAAATAGTCCATGTACCTTGAATTGCAATATTGCAGGTTTTGTGAGGTGATGGATTTGACCCTGGATGGCACTGAGCAGTGGTTTGTGACGGTGTTGTAGTGCTAGTTGAGTTGTAGTTTTAAAAAAGGTCCATAATTGCACAAGCAGGGTTTTTGGTTTTGATTTCATTTTTGCTGCCCAGCAATGTTTTACATTGTTAATATTTACATTTTGAATGCATTGTTTTCTTAAATGTGAGTATAAAACTTAAATAAACTTAATTGTTATTGTGTGTGATGGACAGTAATTAGTTATATTATAAATAGGGTACATTATTGTTTGCACTAGGTACTTGCAGCAGCTTTTTTGGAGCAATGGTGTTTAAAATCCCTACAATACAGAATGTTGGAAATATCCTATAAAATGGCCCGTAATTGAGTTGTAAAATATTTTGTTGCAGTACTGACTAATGACCCATGAGGTAGGGCTCTGGGTACACGACTGTCCTCCCCTTGCTACCTTTCCTCCATAATGAACTTCACTCACATCAAAATGGCGATAACGCTGTGATTTGTCGCTCTTGGCGGACCGAGGGACCACTAAATCAAGTAAAAGTGACAGTTCTCCATTCCTGTCTAATCCACTGGCCCTCGTCTGCATTTGTTGATTTGTTTGTAGACTTAGCCAGAGCTGTCCGAGGAGGAGTTCGTACATTTTTTTAACCCTTTGACCGCTGGAGCAGTTTAAGACCAGAACAATCTCTTTCAGAATATATCCTCGTGATTCCTTTCAAAAAAGAATGTGCCTCTTGAACATGATCTGCTCTGATTAGGCTCACGCATTCTTCTGAGAAAATCGATATTTATACATGAAGAAAATAAACATGAAAAAGTTATCAGTAAAGCATGTATGTTTCAACCTTTTACCATCATCAGCACAGAACTGTTCATTTTTCATATTTTTTTCAAAATAGAAATGTAGTATATAAAAAATAAATTAATTGGTATTGAATTTCCAGAGCCTCTGTTCCCCTCCTACTGCTGTTTAACTCTCCTTGTCAGACGCACCTGACGATACTTGTGAAAGACAAGAAAGCAACAAGAACATCAAACTCTCTTCAATCTACATGAAGAAAATGACAGATTTCAATACCTTATGGGTTAATCTTTCCCACTGTTTTCTAAATGTATCATAAAAGTATTGGATAGCTTCTGCATGTCGTCTGATGTGAGGGAATATTGGGCGGTAAATTACCAGTGATATTCTTCTTAGACTTTTATGATTTAGCATTTGAAGTAGATGAGGCAATGTACAGAGTAATGCTAATCTGTGGTGAAATCACTGTTTTATTTAGGCAGTCCATAAAAGTAAGGCATTCAAAGCAAATGTTCAAACAGGCTATCTACAAGATTGTTATGGTTCAGAACTTTTGTCAGATATATTGATAGAGTATAAAGTTTAACATTAGAAGGAATGTAAAACATTTTGCAACCTTTCTATTGAACTGCAGATAAGGGTAAACCAGTGTTCGTTTATGGGCCCTAAATAAACATGTTGTAACTGAGCCAAACCTGTCGTGTGACCATGGAGCTACTTCTGTTACAATGTGAATGCAGACCTGGACCCAGACGCAGACTCGGAACGGAGTTGGATTTGCGCTCCACACAGGAGGCGTTTAATAAAAGATAAACAAAAGGCGACTGGAGAACACAGTCAAAACGCGGGCAAAAACAGAATTAGCCGGGCGGCTACAACACTAGAAAACAGACTAACAAACAAACGAACAAACCAAAAATATAACAGGCAGGGATCGAATAGGCAAGACGGATAAACTAACAAACAAACGAACAAACCAAAAATATAATAGGCAGGGATCGAATAGGCAAGACGGATAAACAGGGAAACCAAACGAGAGCAGTACAAGACGAACAAGTACGGATTGGCACTAGAGTGAGTGCGTGCTGATCTTAAATAGAAAAGGTGAAATAACTAAATTGACACAGCGTGCAAAATGTGCAGGGGAGTGAGTGTGACAGGCTGAGACTAACGAGGGGAAACAGGGAACAGAATGCGGAAACGGAGAACCGCGCCCCGCAACAATGACGACACAGGGTGAAAGCAAAACAAGACATGACACGTAAGGAACGGAATAGCAAGAAACACAAGGGAGGTGGACAAGACGGGACTGCGATGTTACAACTTCCTTCAGTTTTACTGATGATAGATTCCAAATTCATCTCATCTCATCTCATCTTCAGACGCTTATTCCTAGTTAGGGTCGTGGGGGGGCTGGAGCCTATCCCAGCATGCATTGGGGCGAGAGGCAGGAATACACCCTGGACAGGTCGCCAATCCATCGCAGGGCACTACATACACCATTCACTCACACACTCATACCTACGGGCAATTTAGACTCTCCAATTAGCCTAACGTGCATGTCTTTGGACTGTGGGAAGAAACCGGAGTACCCGGAGGAAACCCACGCGGACACAGGGAGAACATGCAAACTCCACACAGAAAGGCCCCCGGCCTGGATTCGAACCCGAGACCTTCTTGCTGTGAGGCGACAGTGCTATCCACTGCACCACCGTGCCACCCTAGATTCCAAATTATTGGTTAGAATTTAATTCCCATTGACCTGGCACGAACTCGCTGAGAAGCAAGTAAGGGTGTCTCCAGAACATGGGTGGGCGAATTCCATCTCGAAGGAAGCAGAGTTTGCTGCCCTCAGAGAATTAGCTTGCCTCGTAGAGACAGGCAGCAAGCTTGTGTGGGGAGGTCAAGTAATCGAAACAAATAGAGGGTATAATTGATCACTAAATTGGGAGAAAAAACTGGAAAAAATCTGAAACAAAAATAACAAACTTTTTTTTTTTTATTCCCATTTCCAAGAGGAAAAAGAGTGGGTGCCTTGTGGCTGAGGGATCCCAGGAATGAGCAGAGTCTGCTGTGAAGCACAGGAAGGTGTACTGGTGTGGTCCTATTCCTCAAGTTCTGGTTGCTTTCATTCCAGTGCACTTCAAACCTCCCACTGAGCATTCTCCCATTAAAGTTCTCAATGAACTTCAGAATGGCATTGGAGCAAGGCCGAAATTACCATATATATTGGGGGGGACACATCCCCCCCAATATTCAGATATGCTCAAAATGTCCCCCCCAATATATAGCCTAGCTGATATAAAAAATATAAATAAATAGATTTGGTCCCCCCCAATGTTGACTCCATGGTTACGGCCTTGCATTGGAGTCCACAAGGTGTTGAGTAAAGAGATGAGTTAGTTGTCCATGACTGGATCTAAAAGAACAGGATAAGAATCTGGGAATGCTGGGCACAACTAAATGTATGGCTTGTTAGTTTGATTACAATGAAAATAAATGTATATATAGTGTGTGTACCCCTCCTGTGACATTTCTGTTAACTAGTTATCTTGTTGTGGCTGTTCCTTTTTTTTTTTTACCACAAATTCTGCCCACCTTTTAATACGCCCTTCTGTATTTTTAAAAAAATAAATATTCCCCCGGCCAGGCAAAGCCATCCTACTGTGTGGTCATTCTGTTTTGTCCTGTTTTGCCATTGGGAATCAAGGAATTCTGGTGATAATTACCATGACCGTTACAAATTAATCACATTTCAGATGCTCTTATGTAGATCAACAAAACGAGCAAAGTATGTAAGTGCATACAGTATGTAAGTGCATGTAGCGTTACAACAGAAACAGTTACTACAGAAAAGGCTAGTAAAAATCAGTACCAGTGCAACCAGATGTGCTATAATCATCAGTCTTACCAGGGTTCTTCAGCTACTTGAAAATGGTGTATAATGGCCAAGCAACAGGGTATGAAAAGATGTATTGTACATGTGTGTAAACAAAGTAAATTCTTACACGGCCAGTACACAGTATGCACAGCTATAGCCTGCAGTATACTGTCACTAGTGGGTCTAAGTTATCGAAGGGCCAAGACCGTGTCTATGCCGGCTGCATTTGGCCCCTGGGGCGTCGGTTGAACAATCTTTCAACTGTACTGTGAGCATAACCAATTCATCTGTCAATTATATAAATTATAGTCAACTATCCATTATACAGTCAAGCCGGAAAGTCTGCACACCCCTTTCACCGTCTCCACGTTTAATTGCGTTACAGACTTATTCTACAATAGATTCAGTTAATTTTTTTCTCAAAATTCTACACAAAATAGCCCATAATGACAAAGTGAAAACAGGTTTTTAGACATTTGTGCTAATTTATTAAAAATCTAAATGTTAAAATATCATATGTACACAAGTATGCACACCCTTTGATATGACACCCAAAAGTGAGCTGAGGTGCATTTTGTTTCCACTGATACTGCTTGATTCTAGTCCACCTGTGGTAAATTCAATTGATTGGACATGATTTGGAAAGGCACACACCTGTCTATATAAGGCCCCACAGTTGACAGTGCATGTCAGAGTAAAAACCAAGCCATGAAGTCCTAGGAACTCTCCATAGACCTCCGAGATAGAATTGTGTTGAGGCATAGATCTGGGGAAGGGTATAAAAACATTGCTAAAGCATTGAAAGCACCCAGGAGAACAATGGGCTCCATCATTGTGAAATGGAAGAAGTTTGGAACCACCACAGCTCTTCTTAGAGCTGGCCGTCCGGCCAAACTCAGTAGCCGGGCAAGAAGGGCCATGGTCAGGGAGGTGACCAAGAACCCAATGGCCACTCTAAGAGAGCTTCAGAGTTCCCCTGCAGCGATGGGAGAACCTGGCAGAAGGACAACCATCTCTGCACCACTCCATAACACCACTGCCCTTCTTGCCCGGTTACTGAGTTTGGCCGGACGGCCAGTTCTAAGAAGAGTTGGGGTGGTTCCAAACTTCTTCCATTTCACAATGATGGAGCCCACTGTTCTCCTGGGTGCTTTCAATGCTTTAGCAATGTTTTTATACCCTTCCCCAGATCTATGCCTCAACACAATTCTATCTCGGAGGTCTATGGAGAGTTCCATGGCTTGGTTTTTACTCTGACATGCATTGTCAACTGTGGGACCTTATATAGACAGGTGTGTGCCTTTCCAAATCATGTCCAATCAATTGAATTTACCACAGGTGGACTAGAATCAAGTTGTAGAAACATCTCAAGCAGTATCAGTGGAAACAAAATGCACCTCAGCTCACTTTTGGGTGTCATATCAAAGGGTGTGCACACTTGTGTACATATGATATTTTACATTTAGATTTTTAATAAATGAGCACAAATGTCTAAAAATCAGTTTTCACTTTGTCATTATGGGCTATTTTATGTAGAATTTTGAGACAAAAAATGAACTGTCTGTAACCCAATGAAACGTGGAGAGGGTGAAAGGGGTGTGCAGACTTTCCGGCTTGACTGTATGATAATACCATTACGTTCATAACCGTGTATACATTTCAAAAGAAGGGAGGGTCTGAGGTTGTTCATTGTTCTGGGGGGGAGGTCAGTGGAAGGGGGTGGGGGTTGGTGAGTAGGAATCCGGGCCGGGACTGGGGAGAGGGGGGGAGCATGTGAGAGCCTTTCAGCTGCAGCGTCTTCAAAGGGGGAAAGGGGGAAGGGGGTCTGGCCCGCTGTGGTCTTTGGCTTTCGCCTCTCGTCGGGATGCTGAGGGTCCCTTCAACAGCGGCCTCCCAGGGTCTCTTAAGAGGCCTGTGCGGGATTAGCCGGGTCCAGTTGAGCGCAGTGTACACAAGCGCACGGGTCACCGCCCCGCTGACCTTCCGATCCCCCACGCCAGCCCAGGTGTTCGAGCTGCGCGCTCTAAGATCGAGCCCCTCGGCGTGCTGTTTTTACAGTTCAGATGCTTTGAGCCCTCATGTTCCCCTCTTTTGCTCGGCCGAGTGTGAACACCACCGCTGGCGGTTTATGGCTGAGCATGCACCAGCCAACGTGCAGGCCTAATCCTGTTCAGCTGCCTATTCTGAATTCACTTCAAGGCATCTGAGGCTTTGGAAGCTGCCGGTTGGAGTAATCCTCTGAATATCCAGGCGTTACTGCAGAAGAGGCCAGACAGGCGTGGCCACGTTTCCCTCTTTGGGTTTCCCCGCCACTCTCTCCCTTTGTTTGTCGCTGGCAGGTTTTGGCTTAAATGTCTCTAACTTAGAAAGGTACTTTCCACCATTCAGGAAAAGCACAGAGCACCCAGTGCATCTCTTACTTTATCCTGAATGTGCTTTCGTTGTGGGCCAGTCATATTTTCAGCGAGCGCTCACCCGGGATTGATGAGAGCTGTCACCTGTTCAGGCTTCTGGAGCCTCGAGGCGGCCAGCCTTGTGGCAGTCAAGAATGGCCAAGCCTTTGACCCGCCCCTGAGCGCTGAGTAATGGCAGCGTGCCACAAACCTCACCAAGCTCCTTTTGTTGAGTGTGCCCTTTCCCATAAAGCACTGCGGCCCACGTGAACGTTTAACATCTCTCGGAGTCGGCTCTCTCTATTGCTGGATTTATTTATTTCTTTGCCGGTGTGGGTTTTTAGTTCTCCTTTATTGGTTATGTTCACTTCACAGGCTTGATTTATTGTTTGCTTTGAGAGCCAAATCAAACAGCCCAGGAACCTCTCCCAATATTCGAGTTGCAGCGCTGTAATACAGCACACCACATTCCTTTGCCTAGTTGAGAAATAAATGACTTTTCGTTTGCGAAGGGGTTTTAATCTTTAAAATACACCAGGGGCACATAATACTGGTCCTTCAAGATCTGCAGAAGCTCTGAAGATTCTGGCATCCACTAAAATGTAAACACTTTATACTTGAGCTTCCAAAAGTACATTAAATATCATGTCTGGAAATTTGTTTTTAGTGATCCCTGATGTCAAAGAATGAACTTGTTTATATGCTAACTGCCTTTCATGTCCAAAACCAAGACTTCATGTCTTCCCTGACAGAGCAGGACAAAGAGTTCTTCAGTTAGTGATCATTCACCCCAAAATTTAACTTTCAATTTCCCCTTCCTACCTCAAATGTTTCCAGTTTACCTGGCAGCTCTTCACGGCCTCTGATTGCAGTTTCAACAGTTTGACCAGTTTGTTCTGTGCCCCCAATTGGAGTTAGTTTTTGGTTTCTTTTGTTGTTTATTTTCTGTACCTTTTACCCAAGAAGGGGAATAAAATGGCCAATATACTCTGTCTGGGTACGTGTTTTTATTTAATCACCACCTGGCCAGTGACTACAGCTGGCCCCATGCCACAGTTTGAGTCATTAGAAACTTGCTCACTAGCACATGTTGCTATCTCCAGGTGCACAAGCAACATCACCAACGCTTGCAAACCTGGGCTGTTTTTTAAAATCATATGACCACAGACAGCGGCTCATGAGCTTGAAATAGAGGGGGCTTTATACCAGTCATTATGGTGAACCTGTTTCTGTGTACTTTCATTAATTAATGATCAAGCAGTTCATTGGCTGATACCAGGTAGTGCAGCCACAGTGAACTTTCCTCCAGACGAGAGTGGCGGGAGGGTCCTCAAGGTGATATCAGAGACAAGGAGAGACCTATGGCAGGTGGATAGGGTAAAAAATAAGGAGACGCTAATGTAGAGGCTAGCAAGACCCAGATGTACTGTATATTTACTATAACTTGGCAGACAACAACCATTTAGCACATTCCAGGCCTTGTGCTCTTGGCTAACTCTTCATAATGTGGGGTCGTTTATCATCAACAGATATATGTGTGTGCTTGTGTGTGTGAGTGAGATGGAGTGTATGTGTGAGTGAGATGGAGTGTAGGTGTGTGATGTATGTATGTGAGATGGAGTGTATGTGGGTCATGTGTGTGTGTGTGAGACGGAGTGTAGGTGTGTGTGAGACAGTGTAGGTGTGTGGGTGGTGTGTGAGAGACGGAGTGTAGGTGTGTGGTGTGTGTGTGTGTGTGATGTGAGATGGAGTGTATGTGGGTGGTGTGTGTGTGTGAGATGGAGTGTAGGTGTGTGTGAGACAGAGTGTAGGTGTGGTGTGTGTGTGTGTGTGTATGTGAGATGGAGTCAGTGGTGTAGTCTACGTGATACGCAGGTATACGCCGTATACCCACTAGAATAGCTCAGTGATTTCCGTATACCCTCTTAAAAATAAATGCGTGAGGATACGTAACAACATCATTTTTGTAACTTGAAAATCAATGAATGGGAATCACTAAGGAAGGGACGGAGATATAACGATGAAACGAAAGCAAACTACACTCTTTCAATGTTTTAGAAAGGTTGCCCTTGAAGCTACTGCTTTTTCGGAGGACACTACAACTGCAGCAGATGACAAAAACACGGTTGTTACCGAAAAGGAACCAGCTGAGAATGAAGCTGTCCTAAACAGTAATGCTTCAGAGAATGAGCCCGACGCTACCGTAACGTTACCTGGTAGGTGAAATACGTTATCATTAACGTTATCATTAACATCACTGAAATAGCAGGGGATTGTTGGTATAGAACTAGAACTAGCTAACTTGGCTAACGTTAGTGTGGCGAATCAATGCGAGAGAAGGGGAGCGATACTGCGTGTGACACCCCAGGAGAAAAATCAGAGGAGGCACTGACTGCACAAGCTTTGGGACATTTTGGATTGGTTCCCCTGGAGTCAAATGCAAAGCTCACACCAATCAATGCAAAGCAATTCCTACAAAGTCTGATCAACAACTTGGAGAAGCGCCTCTCATTTGATGATGAAATGCTTCATGATCTAAGCATTCTGGATACAGGCAACTGGCCATCAACACCTGGCATACGGCATGGTGAGGCTCAAGTGAAACGACTGTGCAGGCGGTTCAATCTTTGTAAAGAGCAAGCAGTTAATGGTATGAGAGATTTCCTTGAGCAGACAGTGAGCCTGAAAGCCTAAAACCACTCATAAGATGCATGCAGACCATCCCTTGCAGCACTGCTGAGTGTGAAAGGGGCTTCAGTCTGATGAACAATATATGCACAGACAAGAGATTGTTGACAACAGACAACTGTTGTTGTTTAATATAAGTAATTTGATGATGATCAGCATTAATGGGCGCCCTGTAACACTTTTTGACCCAAGGAAGTACGTCACAACATGGCTGAGAAGCCATCGCTCTGCTACGCAAGCAACGAGGCAATGCGCACCTTAGATGCCTGAGTACAAACATATTTGGAAAGCTTTGTAGACTATCAAGTTATCCACCCTCCCTCTGCAGTCACTTAATGACCCTACCCCTCCACCTCTTTCCATCTTGGAACAGGAGCTGGGCTGTCTATAAGTGTGCCATCCTTTTTTCAGGGCTTTTGGACTAACACAGTGAACTCAGTATGTATGTTAAGTGCCTTCTCAACCCTCATTGAGGTGAAACCTATTTGTTAATGAACCTTTTTGGTTTTTTCTTGTTTGAAGCTAATTTATCTTGTGCACTTCTAGGATGTTTTCTTGTTCATTTAAGCTGGTACAGTACATAGCCTAAGTTTGAAAATGGTTTTGAAAGATAAGTGGACTTTTTGTGTCCTCACTTCCTAATTCTTCTATAGTCCCTAATATTCTGTAATGAATAAGTGTTGGAGACAGAACTGCAGAAATGCTCGTTGTTAATGCTGCTACTCCATTATTGTTCATTATTGTTATTGGTAATGTTATTGGCTGTTATATGTCTTGTGATGCTTATAATAAATTAACATGTTGATAACGCATAACCAGTCTTTCTGAATGCTCTCTATGCATTACTGATTGTGATGGTAGTCATGAGGTGTCGCTCCGGGATGCGTTGCTCTAGGACAGATGAGTATAACAGTATACCCACTACAAAAAAGTAGACTGCACCACTGGATGGAGTGTATGTGTGAGTGAGATTGAGTGTAGGTGTGTGGTGTGTGTATGTGAGATGGAGTGTATGTGGGTGGTGTGTGTGTGTGAGACGGAGTGTAGGTGTGTGTGAGACAGAGTGTAGGTGTGTGGGTGGTGTGCGAGAGAAGGAGTGTATGTGTGTGTTTGAGATGGAGTGTATGTGGGTGGTACACGTGTGTGTGTGAGACAGAGTGTGTGTGTGTGTTTGTGTGTGTGAGACATAGTGTGTGCGTGTGTTTGTGTGTGAGAGTCGTATGTAGGTGAGTATATTTGTTTGTGCGCATGGTTTAAAGCTCTGGGCCCTATTCACAAATAATTTTAAGGGTAAAAGTTGGTCGTAACTCCGGAATTTAGGAGTAAGTCCCAAAAAGAATGGGTGTGTCACTCATAAATTTAGGAGTACTACATTTTTGGGATAAGAGTATTTCACAAAGGGTTTGAGAGCTAAAAACAGCTCCTAAGTCCAGGAGAAGTTAGAAGCAGGCAAGAGGACTTCTAAGTCGCTAAAGACCTACTCACGGCGATCCGAAAATCTGCTGCTGGCGGCAATCGTTGTCGCAATCGCGTCAACACTGGAGATATTGAATGATACAGAGCTCATAAAAAGGTACCGCCTCAATCGCGAGGGTATTATATATATAATATTATATATATTATATATAGATACCCGCTGACTTTTTATGAGATGCAGACATGTAACCAATTGACTAGTCAGTATTCTTGGTTTCATGTTAAATCAGTGACACGTAGCCTACATTTGTATTTTAGAATCTTTATTAGAATATAATAAGAGTGCATCGGATAATTTTTCGGATCAGCAAAAAAATAATAACGGGACCAAAGGCGCGTTTCCACCAAATATTACCAGTAACTATTCTCAAGGAATTGAATGAATGATAATTTCAGTTTTTCAATGTAAGTTATTTCACTAAATCTTTATTCTAAAATTTCACAAAATACATTTTTAGATTCAGTACACCTTAGGCGATGTAACTAGGGTGGTCTTATGCCTGAATTAATTTAATCAAAAAATAAAAGATCGCTAATGTTTCAATTCTATTTCATTCGGTCGCGTTTCTAAAGACATGCCTCCCAGAAAGGCATTTAGTATGAAAAACAAAGCAAACCAAAACATATATGGTTTATATAACAGCGGCTGTATTTGTATTTCTCTATGATGGTTCAATTTAGCTATTAATCCGCGGATCATATGCGTGCCGAACCATGGGGGTTGATCCGTACGCGGGCAGAGACCCATCCCCTATATCAGCCAATCACTGTGGGCATTCTGAGTAAGCTCGTTCATGAGAAACAACGTCATCCTTAGCAACGACGTCAACCCCGCCCTGACACTTAGTTTCACAATTGTAGGAATTCCTTAGTAAGAGTTGGTCTTTGGAGCTTTGTGAATAGGTTTTAAGGTGGGACTCCTAACTAAAAGGTTTTAGTGCGATTTAGAAGTACTCCTAGTGGTAAGATAAAATTATTTGTGAATACAGGCCCAGGTCTTTGGTGCACGAAGGCCCCGGTGGCAGACAGAAGGAATGCTAGTTGACGGATGAAATTTGGTAGGGCTTAGTCGTGGCTTTACTCTAAGCAGTCATTGCGGTTGGGAATTGCTCCACATCCACAGCGAAAACTGTGAGTCATAACACTGCACTGTCCAGAGTGAGTTGTAGGTTCAGTGCAGTTTCGGTTGTGAAGGTGCAGATCTCTAGGGTCTGGAGTGCATTCAGAGACAGAGTGGTGGGGTGCCAGGCTCCCAGGGCTACTGATTAAAACCCACACACATATGGGGCGGCGGATAGCGTAGTGGTCTAACGCACCGTATTTTGTCTGGTCCAATACAGTGCGTTAGACCACTACCCCTACCAGACTGGCCCTGGTCCCGATTGGGGGTGGCATTTGGCTGTCCACTCCGGGGGAGGGTGAGCCGGCTCGAGTCCACTGTGAAGCACGTAAAAGGAGTCTCCAGAATGTGGATGGGCGAATTCTGTCTTGAAGGAAGCTGCTCTCGGAGAATTAGCTTGCCTCGTAGAGACGAGCAGCGGTCTCGTGTTGGGGAGGGTAAAATCGAAATATATAGGTGTAATTGGCTACCAAATTGGGAGAAAAACTGGAAAAAATCTGAAACAAATGAAAAGGATAAATAAAAACCCACATACATTGTGCAACTTGCTGCCTTTGCGATTGTTGTCCATTTGAGGTACTTATACATTTTCATTAAAAAAAGTCATTATGATAAAACATTTGAAAAATTCACACTAAGACCCCACCCCTTGTTTTGTGTTTGTTAGTTTAATAAATTATATATTGGTGTGCTATGGTGGATAGGCTTGTTGCTGGCTCTCTGGTCTCCTGTCACTTCTGTCTACAGCGGCTGGGTCTCAGAAAGTTGGACCACACGAGGACCGTGGTCCCGTGGGAAGAGACGGTGCAAGGTCCAATCATTATTCCCCTGGCACTCTTCTGCACACTGGCCCCACTTAAACAGTCAAATAACTAATCACAGTTTATCTAATATAGCTTTCTTAACAGAAGGATCATCACAGAGCACATTCCCTTCAACCAAACACGAGAGATTATGTTGCGTTCTTTACTTGCTTAACAGATGCCTTTTATCCAGATTTACACAATTTACATTTTTTATATTCTATCCAGTTATACAGCTTATATACAGCGGTGCCCCACCTTGGATTTGAATCAAGTTACGAGCCGGTCCTTAACCACCATACTATTGTACATTGATTTCCCCATGAACACCATATGGTTCCACGTAGTAAGACATTGTTTAAATTGTTGGCCGACTGCCTAAGATCAATCTTTAAAAGCAGCTCAACTTGTATCTTATTTTTTGAGGGCGAGTTCAACTAGCAGGCTGGTAAGGTCTTGAGCTTTCCAGGTTTTTTGGTGCCATATCTTCTCCGGTGGGCCCATTCACTTACTAACCCCCGAAGATACAGACCAGAATATATTAATATATTAATAAGCTAACCATGACTACTTTGAATTAAATATGCTTTCCCTGACTGACATGTATAATCCATTATGTTTTAGTGGTTTGGTCCTCCATTGAAGGGAGTTCAGTCTGAATCTTTAACTGTGACTGTTTGAGGGAACTGAGTGATGTGACTTGACCTTTCTCACAAGGGAACGGGCTCCTGCCACAGGTGTTTAACTGTCTGGGTGACAGAGTAGGGACATAATAAGCGTGTAGTCATTGTTTACTGTAGAGCTGTCTAGATTAGTCTGTTTGTACAGTACTAGTTTCTGGATGTTCAACATGTACTCTTTATTATGAGTTAATTTGCTCCTTTATACCTCCGAATGGTTGAAAACAAGATTTTTTGTCTCGTGGCAGGGGGGCACACTCCCCAGATAGTTGATGTTATGCCAGATCTTGTTTTCAATTTAGTTCCATATTTAGCTATGTTTAAGCATGAAAAATAAATAGTATATGTGCTACAGAATTAATAGATTTGTAGCCCTTTAAAACATTTAACCTGCATGAAGGTTTAAACAGCCTACCTGTTTATCCCAGGTTTTAAACGAGGGAGGGGAGACACACAAGGGACTGTCTAAAATGAATGACAGAGTACACTGTGCGTTATGATTAGTGTGACTGGAGCAGGGTAGCAGTTATTCAGGCCGAGTTCAGCAGTGCTGCAGACACCCGATCCGGTCCCGGGGGTGTGGGCAGGGCTCAGATTAACAGGCAGCCGTCAGGAGAAAGATGAGCTTCACCCGATCCCAGTACCAATGCTACCACCATTGACCTGTCACAGAAATAACCTTTCCACCCATTTCCCAGCAGGGCCGTCCGGTAAAGATGGGCGCCAGTGTCTGCCGCGTGCCTGTCTTGTCCAAACGCTGAAATGAGACACGCCCTTAATTATAACCATGTTTCGTGGGCGTGAACCACTTGCCATGGTTAACACAGGCCTCGTCGGCTTTTGCGCCTTTGTAACGCTGCGACCGTCTTCTCTCCACAGGCTCCCACGGAGGAGGAGTGTGGAGAGGGGATCAGCGATGAGCACTACCGCTTAGAAGGTAGGTCACCTAATCCCTGCTGATTAGAGGGGCTCGGGGGCAGGGTACACCCAAGGCCCGCCTAAGAACTAGTTTCTGGATGGCCACATGCCTGCTTGATTTTTCTTCCCTGCTCTCAATCGCTTAATTATCCACAGTTGTTTTCTCAGTTTCTTCCATTTTATTCCTCAAATAATTAACCCTATGCTTGTGTGTTAGCCCTGTGCTGTTAACTCTTGTCTTGACTATTATGCAAACCCCTTCTAGCCTCAATACAGCTCCCTCTTCCTTCTCCCCCTCCTGTTTACTCATTCCCCCCTCAATCCATCTTTTAAATCCTCAGCGTTTAATCTAGCTCTTCCCCCGGGCCCTTTGTATGATGGCATTAAAGGCTATCTGAAGTGAGAGCTCATCAGGCGTTTGGCTTTTCTTTTGAGCTTTTCAGCATGAAAAGGACAGCCCAGTAGAGGGGGATTGGGTGGGGTGGGGTTTGTTTGAGGCAGAGTTTGAGTGGGACAGAGTACAGTGGAGTGGGGAGGAGTGGGACGTCAGTTGGATGGGATGTGGTGGTGTGGGATTTGAGTGGGACAGAGTACAGTGCTTTGGGGAGGGGTTGGATTGGAGTTGGATGGGATATGTTGTTGATAAGATTGGAAATCCCTGGGCAGGACAGATGAGAGATGATGTGTTCAAGATTCACTGCAATGGATGAGTTTCCAGTGAAGAGAAATCAACATGAAGCCGTTGAGAGTGGCTCTCTGCAGCCTAGCACAGGACTAGCAGGTGACCTTTAACCTCCTGTGCCTGCAGAGTATACTCAGGTCTGAATGCTTCTATCAGGGACTGTATCACCGGCTCATGTACCAACTGGATGTCAGTCTGGGCCTGCTCACCGAGTGGTGCCTTCATGTTCCTCCCAAACCCCAGAGTGAATGTTTGCCACAAATTTCCATACCTGAATGTGGAATTCCCATTCTTCTCCCCGAATTGGGAATTGTAGGTCTAATCTGATGCGCACATCCTCTGATACGCATGAGGGATACCCTGTCGGCCCAAACCCCGCCTCCCAGGGTGTTGCTATGGCGCTACAACCATGTGTTGACCCTCACGTTTCCCAGGCACAGTTGGTACTAGCACAGTCTAAATTTCGTATGCACTGTGTTTATTTGGATGCCTGTGAGTTCAGTAAGAATGCGGTGATTGTACTGGTATTATGTTGCATTTGACTCACCTCCAGCTTGCACTATAGACTGCAAATGATCTGTGTCTGAAGAACAAAGATTTGCAAACCATTAACTTGGGTTCCTCAGAGAACCATTAAAAACATCAGCCATCTTGAATATTTTTGGGCTCTAAGAAACCCCATTATAAAGACTATTTGTATGTGTTATTTTTTATTGTTAAAAAATGTGCTGGGTCTGTGGCAACAGAATTGTCTGGCGAAGTGGAGAAATTTGTCCTGGATGTTTTATCATGTCTGTGAAAGACTGCGTGAGTCTCAGAAGCCTCAAAGCCAGGGTTCCTTCAAAAGCACAACTCCTCCAGTGGTCTACCTGTGGTCATCGATAAACACATCTGTCACAGCGCTCCTTCCATGCTGGCTGGCTTCAAAAGTAGGGCGTATTTCCATGCCGAGGGTCGGGAGTGGGTGGTAGATTCAAATATCATTTGCGTCTTTCATTCCTCCTGTGATAACCATCTCCAGGAAGTACAGTGTGCCAGATAAGCTCCTGATTTCCTGTGCAACACAAGATTGTTTGTGTGCAGGGTCACCTTTGAGTGCCTCAGATAATCAAAAGACAGGGCTGATGTAATTTGCCTGGACCAGAGTAAAGCTCCCCAAGATTTTAGATTTTATTTTAAGCTCCCCATTTTATGCCGGGCAAAGGGATAGGTCCACTTTGATCCGCTGGGAACAGCAGGGGTAAAGAAAAAAGGAGGCTGTTGTTTTTTGCCCTTTTGGCAAATACAACAAACATAGTTTTAAAATGTAACTTCAGCTTAATTAATTAGCAATTCTGTTTTAAAGCCATCTGATCCTCATTCAAAAGGCATGTGAGAGCTGAAGAAGGGAAACTTCAAAGTGGGCAGAGGGAAGGCCTGTTTAATGTGCCACACGTGCCTATGGGAGACTCCATGGATACTGTCTCTATGACTCCACTGCACCAATCCCACCATGTGTACCTTTTACCACCAACGTTCCGGAACTGAACAAACGCGTGCCTTTGAATCTGGAAGTAAACAGGACGACTGCTGTTTGTTGTGTGCGGTTTTTGTCGTCTGTCTTTTTTGATCCAGGGCATTCATCTCCATAGGTTTGCTGTGGTGTTTGCGGAAAAATAAACAAATTATTAAGCCGTGGTGTGTGTAGGCTTTGAAAAGCGAGTGTGGTGTGGCGTTGCTGGGGACCTTGGAGTTGGACACAGCCACACTAGGGCAGGGGTGGCCAACCAGTCAGAGACTAAGAGCCACATTTTTTACTGTGTTACCGCAAAGAGCCACATCACCGGGGGTTCTACACGCGAAATAAAACCTGTTCATTTATTTCGCGGACCGGGGAGGGGGGTAAGAGGAATAAAAAAATTGCGCCCTCCTAATTTTAAACCCGGTGCATGAAACCAGTCCGTGGTGCAAAAAGGTTGGGGACCGCTGCCCTAACTGTGTTTTTTTCGTCTTCTGAAATTTTGCGGCGGTGGGCGTTTGACGAAAATACCGTATTGAACTCAAGCGAAGCGAACACGCACAAAAAAAAAAAAAAAAACACAAACTTCGATATGAACGTAAGAGCCGCATGAAACCAGGCAAAGAGCCGCATGCGGCTCGGGAGCCGCGGGTTGGCCACCCCTGCACTAGGGCTTGCTCCAGAATGCAGTCATCTTAGAGGATGGGTGATTTTCCCTTGTTGTCTGTCACCCCATGCTCAGAACACTGCAGCATTATTGGTAAAGTCATGGAAAAACCTTGAAAATCATTTAAAATTATTCTGTCATGGAAATGTCTGATTCCATGTAACGTTCTCATCTCTCTCATCTCATCTCATCTCATTGTCTAAGCCGCTTATTCCTGGTCAGGGTCGCGGGGGGGCTGGAGCCTATCCCAGCATGCATAGGGGCGAGAGGCAGGAATAAACCCTGGACAGGTCGCCAATCCATCGCAGGGCCCATGTAAAGTTATACTGTATATTTTTTTCTTCTTTTCCGATAACATTACTGTAAAATGTCTGCTCCCCTGCCACCATTGTTTCCACCTGCCATGGCTGTTCTCATACACACAATGAGATGTGTATTTGCACTGGCAACAAAACGTTAGTTATGAAAGCCCATTTTTGCGTTAGTCACACAAAAAAGTCATTGAAAACCATACATTTGTCATTGAAATGTCATGGAAAATGGAAATTTAATTTGAGTGGGTAATTACCCTGTGGTAATAGCAGTGGCCCTGGGCTTGTGGTCTTCATATAATTGAGTATCACCTCTTTACAGCCTCCTTCTGTTCCACAGTCCCACCACGTATTGTATGTGGTCTCTGCCCCACAGTGGCTTTGCCCCCGGAGAAGGTGGACAGCTGCTGGGCCCAGGATGAGATGCAGAAAAGGGAGGTGTCTGTGGTGGCTCAGAAACAGCTCCAGTTTGAGGTTAGTGTGGATCACAGGACTGGGGCGGGGCAGTCTTTTTCTCCAAAAGGACAACTTTTCACAAAAGGTGATCAAAAACTTTTAAATCACGAAAAACTTTTTAAAATCACATTAGTCTTTAGACATTATTTTAGAATGTCTAGTCATATGGTGATTTGAATAAACTTTATTAGTCAGAGCTGTGAAACGTTGACTGTACACGATGCAAGCTTTATGTATCAAATTCAAAAATAGAGATACAAGGTTTTTTTGTACAATGCTGAGGTATGTGTGTATTTAAAGATCTTGTTGTTTGTCAGACACATTTGTTGACATCTAAAAAGGCGGTGCATGTTGACGTATGTTCTTTTGATCCACAGATAACACAAAGACACATAGACAAAAACAATGTCAGTGTCTTTGTGTGTGTAACAGCTGTTAGATGGGGAATGGAGGCTATGTGTGTTTATTGTTATCCATTTCTAAGATCAACCTTGAACCTCCAGTGTTTGGGGTCTTCTGCTTGTAGGCCACTGATGGGTGGACAATCCAGACGATTGGCTGCTCATTATATATACAGTGGGGAAAATAAGTATTTCACCCCCTGCTGGTTTTGTGAGTTTGCCCCCTTACAAAGAAAGGAACGGTCTATAATTGGTAGGTTCATCTTAACAGTGAGAGACAGAATATTTAAAAAAAATCCCAGAAAATCACATTATATGAATTTTAAACATTTATTTGTGTTTTATTGAGGAAAATAAGTATTTCACCCCCTAGCAAAACATGACTCAATACTTGGTGGAGAAACCCTTGTTGGCAAGCACAGCGGTCAGATGTTTCTTGTAGTTGGTCACCAAGTTTGCGCAGATCCCAGGAGGGATTTTGGCCCACTCCTCTTTGCAGATCCTCTCCAAATCCTTAGGGTTTGTAGGTTGTCGCTTGGCAACTCGAAGCTTCAGCTCCCTCCACAGATTCTCTGTAGGATTAAGGTCCGGAGACTGACTAGGCCACTCCATGACCTTAATGTGCTTCTTCTTGAGCCACTCCTTTGTTGCCTTAGCCGTATGCTTTGGGTCATTGTCATGCTGGAACACCCATCCACGACCCATTTTCAGTGTCCTGGCTGAGGGAAGGAGGTTCTCACCCAAGATTTCCCGGTACATGGCCCCATTCATCCTCCCCTCGATCCGGTGAAGTCGTCCTGTCCCCTTAGCAGAGAAACAGCCCCAAAGCATAATGTTTCCACCGCCATGATTGACGGTGGGGATGGTGTTCTTGGGGTCCAAGGCAGCTTTTTTCTTCCTCCAAACACGGCGAGTCGAGTTGATGCCAAAGAGCTTGATTTTAGTCTCATCTGACCACAGCACTTTCTCCCAAGCCTCCTCTGAATCATCCAGGTGCTCATTGGCAAACTTCAGACGGGCCTGTACATGTGCCTTCTTGAGCAGGGGGACCTTGCGGGCACTACAGGATTTCAATCCATTACGGCGTAGTGTGTTACCAATGGTCATCTTGGTGACTGTGGTCCCAGCTGCCTTGAGATCATCAACAAGCTCCAGCCGTGTAGTTCTGGGTTGTTCCCTCACCTTTCTCATGATCAGGTTCACTCCACGAGGTGAGATCTTGCGTGGAGCCCCAGACCGAGGGAGATTCTGCGAAGTGCGCCTGTAATCTGTCTCACATCAAAAAGGATTTTACAGAATTACACACTCACGCACACACGGACTTAATTCATGGACTAACTGATTCACACTCACACACGCACCTCATGCACATCAGCGATCCCCCCGCCTCCGCACTCCCCCCCCCACCTCTTTAATCTGTGTTCTTCCTGTGTACCAGAATGGCGCCAGTTTGTTCGGCGATTCGATCTGTCACGGAAGTTTAACTCCCCCCCCCTTTCCTCCTTTGATTGTAATGTCCCCGTTTTTATCTGTTATTGTGTTGTTGCTGTTTTCTATTTTATTGATGTAAAACGCCCTGTGCACCCGTGCTGAGAAGGGCGCTATAGAAATAAAGTTTTACTTACTTACTTACTTACTAGATTGATGGTCAATTGGTGTTTCTTCCATTTTCTAATTATCGCACCAACAGTTGACTCCTTCTCACCAAGCTGCTTGCCAATGGTCTTGTAGCCCATTCCAGTCTTGTGCAGGTCTACAATTTTGTCCCTGATGTCCTTAGACAATTCTTTGGTCTTGCCCATTGTGGAGAGGTTGGAATCTGATTCATTGATTGATTCTGTGGACAGGTGTCTTTTATACAGGTAACGAGTACTTAATTAGGAGTACTAATTAAGTAAGAGGACTAATCTGTGTGCCTCCGGGTCACATAACCGGTCTGTGGGAGCCAGAATTCTTGCTGGTTGGTAGGGGGTGAAATACTTATTTTCCTCAATAAAACACAAATAAATGTTTAAAATTCATATAATGTGATTTTCTGGGATTTTTTAAAATATTCTGTCTCTCACTGTTAAGATGAACCTACCATGAAAATTATAGACCGTTCCTTTCTTTGTAAGGGGGCAAACTCACAAAATCAGCAGGGGGTGAAATACTTATTTTCCCCACTGTGTATATATGCCATTTAGCAGACGCTTTTATCCAAAGCGACTTACAGTAGTGAATGCATACATTTTCAGTATATGTGGCCCCAGTGGGGATTGAACCCACAACCTAAGCGTTGCCAACGCCATGCTCTACCAACTGAGCCACAGAGAACCACAGAGAACCATCATTCAGATGTCATTGGTGTATGCGTATGATGTCACAATGCACTACACTGGAACTGGTTTGGTGTAAATGTTATGCTTAAATTAGGCAGCTCTTAAGTTTGTGTGTGTGCTGCAGGAGCTGGAATGTGCCGTCTCTCTGGAAGAGGACAACAGACAAGAGTGGACGTTCACTTTATATGACTTTGACAACAATGGCAAGGTCACCAGAGAGGTAAGAGTCGCTGCCTTCCCCTCTCCTCTCAGTCACAGGTTGGCAATCACACACACACACACACACACACACACACATACACACACACACACACACAGATACTTTCACACTCTCACACACACACATTTACATTCACACACACACAGTTACATTCACACACGTGTACCCCCAAACACCCATCACACGCACGTGCACACATTTCTGCCTCCGCTCCCTAGCCTTTTCTTGGATGGACGTTCTCGCGTCTCTGTAACCAGCAAACCCGATTCTGTCACATCAAACTCTTCACGTTTCTCTGCTGTTAAGGAACAAAAATCCAAGAAGTTCAAAGTTCCCTCAAAGGTTTTTTTTCTGGGAGGGAGTTGAAATGGTGCAGAGACTTTGAAGTGGTCCTCTGAGCTTCCCCGGCATCACTGCCGGTTCCACGGCACACAGACGGCGGGTGGTGGGCCTCCTTCTCCTGTCACTTTTATTTCTCCGTACAAATAAAGGAAAACTGGAAAATGTATCTGAGTCGTTTGCCGGCCTTACCCTCAGCAGCGACAGTCGAGGGAGCACGCGTAGCAGAACTGTAATTACCGACAGAGGGAAAACGCTAATGAGACTCGAAATGTGTAATTAAGCCCAGTGGTTTGTTTGATCTCGTGAGGTTAGTGTCATGCTGTTCCTAAACACGCTCTTAAGCCCTAAGTGTCTCCAGATTTCACATGTCCTGCGCCTTCACGCAAGTGCGCCAGCGTACACTGGGACAGCCCATAGTCTCCAGGCAGGCAGATTTTCCCACACCATCGGCTAATGTGACGACCCATGGTCGGAACAATGTCGTGGTTACCTCCTGTTGCGACGGAGCGGCTCTGACAGGCATCGGTCTTATTCCCCTCTTGATTGACATGACACACCAGTTGTTCCCCATTATACTTCGACATATAATATCATTCCGCATAAGAAAGTGAGACTATTTGATGATGAGAACGGGCCAGTCAGCCTATCTTGTCATTTGCCATTTCTCCATGTTAAATTCATATTTACAGTCAAAGCTCATATGTTATGTTCTCAACACTGGGTCTCCTCCAGGACATTACCAGCCTGCTGCACACCATCTACGAGGTGGTGGACTCCTCGGTGAACCACTCCCCCAGCAGCAGCAAAACCCTGCGAGTCAAGCTGTCTGTGTCGCCCGACTGCGGCCAGAAGTGGAGGGGCTCCTTCCAGAGCGCCACAGGTATGAGAGTCCCCACAAGCCCCCACGCCTCACACTAACATGCCCCTGTGCCTCATGCTAACATAGCCCCGTACTAACACGCCCTGCACTAACATGGCCCCGCACCCTGCGCTAACACGCCCCTGGGCCTCGTGCTGCCTTGCCTCGCGATAACACGCCCCTGTGCCTTGCCTCGGGCTAACACGCCCCGTGGCTTGCGCTAACACACCCCTGCACGCTACCCGCCCCTGAACACGCTAACACGCCTCACCTCACGCTAACACGCCCTGAGCCTCACGCTAACATGCCCCTGAGCCTCACACTAACATGCCCCTGAGCCTCACCCCTGAGCCTCACGCTAACACGCCCTGAGCCTCACGCTAACATGCCCCTGAGCCTCACGCTAACACGCCCCTGAGCCTCACGCTAACACGCCCCTGAGCCTCACGCTAACACGCCCCTGCGCTAACACACTTCTGAGCTTCACACTAGCATGCCTCTGCGCTAACACACCTTTGAGCCTCACGCTAACATGCCCCAGCACTAACACGCCCCTGAGCCTCATGCTAACACGTTTTTAATGATTGGTGCCATGGCACAGTTAGAACAATTGCCCCACCCCCCCACCCCCTCGTCTTCTGGAACGAATGCATTCCCTTCGATAACTGCAGTGGTTGTTTCCCTGGGCCTAGCTCAGGGTAGGGGACAATATTTACATTTAACATCTGCACATTAAAGAACTTTTCAAACTTGATAAACTTGGTAAAAAAAAGTGTGTGTGGGGGGGGGACTGAGCATATGCTTGCTTGTTTGTTTCCCATCACTATTTTTACAATTCACAAAATGTTAAATAGCGACTCTTGAAAATATGGTCGTCATGCTCATTTCCAACCACGTTAACTCTGCTCTCAGTAATAAATTCCTTTCAGTGTTCGTTTTTTAAATTTATTTTATGTTTTTTTTTGTGGAAAAGTGGAATAAATCTTGCATTTATTGTTTTATTCACAATAAATATTAGAAGAACAAAGAACATTTGCTTAGACTTTATAGGGCCTCTGTGACTGTTGTTTGAAGGTCAGTTTGATAATGTTCTGTTATTGTATCTATAATTCTGTTAATGTTCTGTTAATAATGGCCTCTTCTCCCACAGACACTCCCCACCTCAGACAGAAGGTAGACAGGTGTATAGAAGATGCCAAAAACTCTGACAAGAAGTCTCGGGCCCCTCTGAGGTAAAGTATATCAAAATATATGATCGCTAAAGATAGAGATAGATACACACGTATGTACATTACATTTACATTTACATTTTAAGCATTTAGCAGATGCTCTTATCCAGAGCGACTTACAAGATGTGCATTAATACATGGTAGGAGCAATCATAGTTAGTGATCAAGATCAGTGCAGTAATACAGCAATAGACATCATTGCAGGCATCTGAGTACCATACCTGTAACACTGGGAAGGAAAAGGTTAGTGTAATTAATATATTTTTTTTTTTTTTTTGGAGTATGGTGTTGAACAAGTAAACAGTAAAAGACAATTTAGCTAGATGGACAGAGTTCAGTGGTAGTGGAGTCTGAAGAGGTGGGTTTTGAGTCTCTTGCGGAAGATCGCAATTGATTCCGCGGTCCTGACCGATTGTGGAAGGTCGTTCCACCAGCGAGGGATCAGGACAGAGAAGAGGCGAGACTGCGAGGAGCGACTGCCAGGCGCCCGGAGGGAAGGGACAGTCAGTTTACCAGAGGAGGCGGAGCGGAGGGGTCTGGGAGGGGTGTAGGGACTGATGAGTGACTGGAGGTAAGGGGGAGCAGTACCTCTGGCCGCTTGAAAAGCAAGCACCAGTGATTTGAATCTGATGCGTGCTGCAATATGGAGCCAGTGCAGAGAGGAGAGTAGAGGGGTGACGTGGGTGAACACCAGACGAGCGGCAGCGTTCTGGAGTAGTTGCAGTGGCTTGATGGCGTAGGCCGGAAGGCCTGCCAGCAAGGAATTACAGTAGTCCAGACGTGAGATCACCAGGGCCTGGACTAGGAGTTGAGTGGCCTCTTGGGTGAGGAACGGTCGGATCCTTCGGATGTTGTGGAGGGAGAATCGGCAGGTCCGAGTGATCGCTGCAATATGGCTCGAGAAGCACAGCTGGTTGTCCAGGGTTACTCCAAGACTCCTGGCAGACTGAGACAGATACACTATGGAGCCTTCTACGGTGATTGACGCATCAATAATCGGGGAGCCCTTCGCTGGGAGGAAGAGCAGCTCTGTCTTCCCCAGGTTCAGCTTCAGGTGGTGGGTGGACATTCATGCGGAGATGTCAGCCAGGCATGCAGAGATCCGTGCCGGGACCTGGGTATCAGATGGAGAGAAGGAGAGAAAGAGTTGAGTGTCATCGGCATAACAGTGATAGGAAAAACCATGAGCAGAAATAACAGAGCCAAGTGACTTGTACCAAGTGAGGTGTACAGAGAAAGTAGGACGGGGCCTAGCACCGAGCCCTGTGGGACTCCGGTAGAGAGGGTGTGGGGAGAGAAGTGGGATCCTCTCCAGGCCACCTGGTAGGACCAGTCAGCCAGGTAGGACTTGAACCATGTCAACGCAGATCCAGAGATTCCCATCTCGACGAGAGATGAGAGCAGGTCGAGGAGGAGGAGGACGGAGCTACGGGATTGGAACTTAGCCCAGTGAAGAGCCTCAGTGACCGCAAGGAGAGCAGTCTCTGTGGAGTGGCCTGCTCTGAACCCAGATTGGTTGGGATCAAGCAGGTCGTTCTGTAAGAGATGAGCAGACAGTTGGTTATAGACAGCCCGCTCTAACGTTTTGGAAAGGAATGGGAGGAGAGAGACAGGTCGGTAGTTTGAAATGACAGCAGGATTCAGAGAGGGTTTTTTGAGGAGGGGGACAACATGAGCGCATTTGAGGGAAGAGGGGACAGAGCCAGAGGAAAGAGAGGAGTTAATGACATTGGAGACAAAGGGGAGGATGTCCATAGCAATGGACTGGAAGATGGGGGAAGGAATGGGATCAAGAGGGCAGGTGGTGGGACGGTGGGAGAGGACAAGTTGAAGGATGTCTGAGTCAGGGAGGGGCGAGAAGGAGGACAGAGGGGTGAGAGGTTTAGGTAGCGAGATGGGTGAGGGAGAGGTTGGGGGGAAGGAGTTGCGAATGTCATCGACCTTCTCGTGAAAGAAGGATGCAAAGTCATCCGCGGTTATAGAGGAGGGGGGTGGGGGAGGAGGAGGGGTGAGGAGAGAGGAAAACGTAGAGTAGAGTTTACGAGGTTAGAAACTGAAGATTGAATTTTGGAAAGGAAAATGCAGACTTAGCAGAGGAGAGGTTAGAGGAGAAGGAAGCCAGGAGTGTGTGGAAATCAGTCAGAGCTACAGGGGATTTGGATTTTCTCCATTTCCTTTCTGCCGCTCGCAGTTTCAGTCGGTTAGCCCGAATGGAGTCGGTTAGCCAGGGGGCGGGGGGTCGGAGGCGTGCAGGTTTAGTGGATAGAGGACAGAGTGAGTCAAAGGAGGAGGAGAGAGAGGAAAGTAGGGTGGATGATGCCTCCTCAGCAGGTAGGTGAGAGAAGGCATCAGTAGGGGGAAGTGAAGATAGAACAGTATCTGACAGGGCAGTGGGGGAGAGAGAGCGGAGGTTGCGACGGACAAGGACAGTGGGAGCAGGTGAGGATGGTTTAGGCACAGAGGGGAGGGGGAGGGAGAAAGACAGAAAGCAATGGTCAGACACATGTAGAGGAGATACCGTAATGTTGGGTGATGCGCAGTTCCTAGTGTACAAACGTATGCACACACGCACGCACACAGACACACACGCATGCACACAGATGCACACACACACAGATACACGCCTACACGCACACACACAGACACACACATGCACACACACACACCCACACACGCATACATACACCCACATACACATGTGCACATGCACATGTACAAACTAATATAATTTCATCAAATACACATAGCTGACAATAATTTGATTTACAGCAAATCACCTAATGACAAACACTGGCTATGAACCTTTTGCAATGTGGACACCTACATCCAGAGGGAAGTTTAACAAAATGGTCATTTAATGGGCAATCCAGGTCAAAAGATAAAATTTTAGTGTGTATTTAGTCTGTGTTGCTATAGGGTATTACATCCTCAGATGCTTATTCATGTATTTATATATTATTATTATTATTCCAGTGCAATAGCAGTGTGTAAAAACCAGGGGGGGGCACAGCGGGATTATGGGAAATGCTTCAGACCAAGGCAGCAGTTTACCGTGCTTCTGCAGTGTGTGGTGGGGTTTGCTGAGCAGCAGACAAGTCCACCAAAAAAGTAAAGCAGTGATTTAGTAAATCAATAACCCTTGTGCTGACCTTTCCAAACCGGGTAATCATCACCATGGCCACAGATGGAATGCTTGGGAACCGCACAGAGGTTTATTCCAGTCCCGGAGCACCTCTCTCTGTGTGTGCAAAGCCACAGTGCGTTCAGCCCGAGGGCACAACTGTCCCTTGTTAGAGTCGTTGTCGTCGTCCCCCGTCCCGCCCTCCCCCGCTGCGAGGGGATTCAGGGCGTGAAAGGGAACCCGCAGAAACCCCACCGCTCGTCCTGCACAGCTGCACTTTGATCTGCCTCCTTCGTCTCCGCACTGCTGCCACGACAATTTTTCCCCCCAGCCGGAAGTGCCCTGGCCTGTGTGTGTGTGTGTGTGTGTGTGTGTGTGTGTGTGTGTGTGTGTGTGTGTGTGTGTGTGTGTGTGTGTGTGTGTGTGTGTGTGTAACAGCTGTTAGACAGGGGAGCGGAAGCTAAGCGCTTTTATTGTTGTTCATGACGGCGGTTAACTGTGAGCCTTAATCTCCACTGGCGGGAAACCGATGTTTGTGGCCGGTGAGTGGATGAATGGAACAGATGAGTGGATGATCCAGATGACTGGTTGCTTATTTGGACATTACTTGTATGTGCGTACACTGTCATAATTCACTGCACAGGGACTGGTTTTGATGGGACATAGAAATAATTATCTCATGTAAATATAAAGTGATATTCAGAATGACAAATAGTGACTCCCGGTTTTCAATTACATGTCATCTGACATATTATTGACATAAATAAATGACTGGTTGGGTTTTGTGTTTGTAGCTAGCTGGTTTGTCTGAATACTAGCTAGCTAACATTACATTACTGTAAGCTAGCACAGGTTCCTAATTGTTCTTATTTTTATTGTACTCAAAAATGAAATTTGTATACTTGCCAGATGAGAGTAATACACAATTAATCATCATTTTTGCACGTTTTTATTATTATTATATATATTGCTACTGAAGTATAGCTAGTTGGTCAAAGACATAACGGTACACTGCTAGACTTACCTAGATATCTAGCTGTTTTCCATATACTCCCACTTAGGAATCTATAGCAATCTGAATATGCTAGATATATTGGTGAAAGTTTTGTTGTAACTTTGCAGAATTGTATCAATGATTTGGTACGCAGACAGATTTTAGTGTGTTTTTACAGATGTATAGGGATTATACCTTTGGCGTTGTAAAAAAAAACCTTGTAGCTCCAAAAAAAGCTTTTCAGGAGATGAGAAAACTGTTTTACTATAACATTACATTACACTTAAACAGCTTTGAATACACATTATAAGTCACAGAGCCATGAAACATTGACAGTACATAACTGATCATGCAGGTTTCTAGTCATGTATCAAACTCAGAAATGGAGATAAGATTGATTTATGCTACTGATATTTGTCATGAGTAACTTTTGGTTGAGATTGTACATGCATGCAGGTCCCAAGACTAAAGCCCCTTCTTTCTCTCCCAGACGTCACCATGGTGAGCATCTCACCCAGCAGGGCTGCCGGCGCCACTGTGTGGACGAAAACCTGGAGCGCCGGAACCACTACCTAGACCTGGCAGGCATCGAGAACTACACGTCTGGCTTTGGATCAGGTGAGCTGGCGGAGATGGTCTCACACAGCCTCAGCCACAAAGCTACAGCCACAAAAATACAGAGCTACAGCCACTAACATACAGAGCTACAGCCACTAACATACAGAGCTACAGCCACTAACATACAGAGCTACAGTCACTAACATACAGAGCTACAGCCACTAACATACAGAGCTACAGCCACTAACATACAGAGCTACAGCCACTAACATACAGAGCTACAGCCACTAACATACAGAGCTACAGCCACTAACATACAGAGCTACAGCCACTAACATACAGAGCTACAGCCACTAACATACAGAGCTACAGCCACTAACATACAGAGCTACAGCCACTAACATACTGTGACGTTCGGGATAAGGACCCAGATGCAGATCAGGATTAGGCAAAATAATCGTTTAATCAAGGCAGAGGTCAAAACCAGAAGTCAGGGTAGCGAAGGTACAAAATCAAAATCCAAAGAGAAGTCACAAACAATCCAAAAGTCAAAACCAGTAAATCAGAGAAGGCAAACAAACAGAATTGGCAGGCAAACGCGAAGTGAAAAACAGAAGGGGTGTCTCGGGAAAATGCTACAGACTCTGGCTTACAAGTAATCGGCACAGGGAGTGAAGATCAACGTTCTGACGGGGATAGAACATAAACACGGAACTTATATACAAGCAGGGAAGGGAAACACAATAGGAATCAGGTGTGACTGGGAGGAGAGAGGGGTAGGAACACAAGTGAAAACGATGGGATTCGTTAATACAATAACGAGGGGAAACGAAAGACACGGACTGGGAATAACACAGACACATAGACAATAAACGACCTGGAAGAGCAGGCAGACACGTGCATAGTTCAAAGGGGAGGAACGCATAGAGAGAAACAGCGTGCAAATGAAACGAAACGTGAGAAGCATACAGGGATAGGACAACGAGAGAGAGAATGATAGCGATAGTTAGAAGCGTGAGATAATTAGTGATTAGTAATGTTAGTAACTTGATCTAAATCCCTAATGTTAGTAGTTTAGTAGGTTAGTACTATATACATCTAACTAATACATACAAAGTGTTATAGAAAGTAAGAAGGAAGTAAAACGAGATAATAAGCTAAGACAGAAAAACCGAAAACTAGAATTTCCTGAAGTGCATGACAAAAGACAAGGAGTGGATCTCGAAACAAACAGGAACAATGACAAACGGGGAACAGAACGTGAATGAAACGAGAATAATGAATAATGAATAATGAATAAACAAAGTACAAAAACAACCGAACAGACATTCAAAACATAACACATAGGGGTCAGGCAAAGAGGTCCAAATAAAATGGCCTCAAGCCAAGGTCCGGTGGTGCGAGGCACGTAATGTTCTGTCGGGGGGCTACGTAACAGGAAATAATGCGCCCCTCTCCGTCTTTTAACGACATTTTGCTTTTTGCGCAATGATAAACCAGTCAAATGCTAGAAAAGCTGCGCCGGTTAAAATTGAAATGTCTGGTAGTAATTCTCAATAATTTATCGGGATGGACTGAGGGACCATCGTCCGCCTGTTAGTGACATTTTCAACACTTACATTTATTGTTTGATATTCATGGACTGAGGGAGCAGGTAGACATTTTCATTACATTTATGTTTGATATTCATAAGAATTCCATTATATTTGCCTGCTTGTCAGAACAGCATCAATGTAGTCCTCTATTTTGCACACTTAACATTAATAGATATACACTTTATTCATTTCAAAGGGGACAATTATTTGTCATCAGCAGCATAATACATAACAAAGTAAATAAATATACACCAAGAATTAAGACAAAAAATAAAAACATAAAAAAGACATTAACAAGCCATTGTCAGTCCATATGAGAAGGGTTTTGAAGAGAACGCGCATCATGTTTAACTGCTATTTTCTTATGCTCCAGGCCCTGGCACAGAGCCGGTGAAATCACCCGAGCATCAGACGCGGGCGGTCAACCAGACCAGGTCTCGCTCCCAGGAGCCCGACATCGGCCACCCCCAACCACATCACCCCGGCCCCCTGGTCCCCAGGGCCCCATGTATCCAGCCCCGGGCCCTGGACCCACGGAAGCACGCCCTGCGCTCCCCCAAAGCCCACAGCCGGAGCTCCCCCCCACAGGCCACTGGGAGAGCGGTTAGGAGCAGGGGTGCCCCACCCCAGCCGGCGCTGCATGGCCAGACCCCCCCTCACCAGTCCTCCGCCCCCTACAGGAGGCACAAGCAGAGGGCCAAGGAGACCCAGGCCGTCGGTCCCCTGAGGGCCCCGGGGCCAGCCCTGGAGAGAGAGCCGGTGCGGGACCTGCCCAGTGTGGGCCAGGCGGTGCAGCGGCACGAGCACCACCACCACCACGAGCACCACCATCACTACCACCACTTCTACCAGTCGTGAGCCCCACAGGCAGTGCGTTGCTGCCCTGCCCACCCCACACGAAACCCCCCCTCCAAGACTATAAAAGTGACTGCAGATGGTTGGAGAGGGAGCCCCTCTCCTCTCTTCTCTTGGGGCACAACCCAGGGAGGAGCCTGATGAACGTGAGAGGCATCGCGGTTCACCCATACGGTGACAGTCCCTTCAGGAGGCTGGGCTTGGCTGTGTCCGTGTCGGGCGTGTCGGGCGAGGGCTGAGGGAGGGCGGGTGTTTGAATAAGGGCTTCAGTTCTCTTTTCCTCATGGCCTTAAAACTTGCTTGGCCTTTCTGTCCCTGCTCCCAGTGAAGCTAGATGGGCCTGGGATATCAGGTGTGGGACTGGGCGGTCTGCGGTCCTCCAGGTGATATTTATGAAGGAAGGGGGGAGAGTTTGCAGCGTCGCGTGTGCAGGAGGGCTGTTGTGAACCCAGCAAGGCCATGGCCTGGGCCACCGTGGACCCGCTTCAGCCACTGAAGACCACTTGAAGAGCACTTCCTGGTGTAGTTGCTTCTAAAATGACATTACTGACACATCTGAAGTCGGACACTTGCCGCTAACATCAGATCAAGGCTTTCACAAGCATTTTGGGACATACCCTTGAATAAAGTGTTCATTAACTGAGAACTGAATACCCTAAACAGCTGCTACCTCTAGTGTTATGATTATTGTTATTATGATTGTTATTATTCAGGTGTTATTTTCAGTAACATATTTTGAATATGCCCCATGGGACTTTTTCCACTCTGAAGTAATGTAACATGAGCTCCACTCATTTTACATTACATTTCACATTTTAATCATTTAGCAGATGCTCTTATCTAGAGCGACTTACAAGATGCGCATTAATACATGGTAGGAACAATCATAGTTTGCGCAAGAGATCAGTGCAGTAATACAGCCATAGACATCATTGCAGGCGGCTGCGTACCATACCTGTAACACTGGGAAGGAAAAGGTTAGTCATTTAATTTTAAAAAATAAAAATTATGAGGAGTAAGCAGGGATACATAGTGTTGAGCAAGTAGGCAGTGGTGATGACAATTAGCTAGATGTACAGAATTCAATGGTAGTGGAGTCTGAAAAGGTGGGTTTTGAGTCTCTTGCGGAAGATCGCAAGTGATTCCGCGGTCCTGACCGATTGCGGAAGGTCGCTCCACCACCAAGGGGTCAGGACAGAGAAGAGGCGAGACCGCGAGGAGCGGCTGCCGGGCGCCTGGAGGCAAGCCTCTTTAGTGTGTACATTTTGCACTAACCCTTACATTTGTCAACAATACAGGCTTCACTGATGCTGTCACGTGTATTTTATATGCACATCGGGAAAGTGTGAATGTTTTTCTGTCTCAGTATATGCTCACTCCTTAACCTGGTTCTCCCAGTAAGCTGTTTCTGAAGGCTGCCTACACTGAAATTTGGAGTGCCTATAGTCCCAAAACCACCTACTTAGTGTAGAAGCTCCACAGTAGGGGACGTTTACACACAGAAGTAACAGATCACAGGAATGCTTGCTCTCTCGGGTGCATACATGTACATTTATATTCGTTCGATAACAGTGGTTTAACAGGCAAGATGTGAGACTGAGACTATGGGTATGTAGAATTTATGAGTCACATTAGGCTAACAGCAGCTCCTGGTACAATAGTTCTGTTCCAGTGCTGGTGAGGAGGAGAGGTGTCCAGACTCTCCAGTGCCTGTGGAAAGTCAGGAAAGTTTGGCACGTTCACCCCACTGTTTCCACAGCAAACCCTAAATAGACTGGACAGTTGTGGGGGTTTTGCTATTAATCATGCCAGTCAAACAAATCCATCGGAACCTTCTGGAGAGACGGAGGCCCCTTGCATAGCTACGGGCCGTCCATCAAGAGCGAGTTAACTCCAGTTGAGTCCAGCGGGAGGGAATTTTGACAGACTGCGCAGTGTGGCCGGATAGCGCAGGTGCGCCCGAAGGTGGGAGCAGCTATGCGCCTGGCGTCCTGCCGGCATGGCCCTGTCCTCAGCTGTCAGCGCTGCTGTCACCAAGCAGCCATATGCTGGGCGGAACCGAAGCTTGTAATTAGCTAACAGGAGGCAGTTTATTACACGGCAGGGCGGACAAACTCAGCTGTCTAATTCCGCTCATTGTAAATGACACCCGCCCTGGCCTGCAGTCTCCCGACTGCTCCTAACTCAGTTCCGCAGTAGCCCTGTCAGGGCTTGTGTGGCTCACAAGTGCATATTTCCTCTCACACCACTTCAACACTGCTCTCTGCATTTACTATTGGCTGCAGTTACATCCCCCACTTTAAAACGGAAGGTGTAACTTAATTCTGTTCAATGTGTGATTATAGAAAGCCAATAGAGCCTTTCCCACAGATCCAGAACCAGGAATTACGTCCTTTGCGCTGCCTTCTCTGTTAGGCAGTAGTAGAACCACCCAAGTTCCAGGAACTGGGGATGGAGCTGTCCAGCCTGTCGCTGGGAATGGCCAATCGGGTGAGGATTATCAAAATTATTGAAAAAGATGTCAGACCTGCTGCCGATTAAAGTCAGGGAAACAAATGGTGTTTAGTCACCTGAAATATATGGTCATGGCTTACCTAACTGAAAATAGCCGTTCACTTGAACATTCACTGCTGCCTGTATTTTCTTACTTAGGTTTGTTTTTTATAAACAATTTTCTCAGCCCAATTTTCTCTTTTTCTCCTGATTTGGATTGCCCAATAGTATTTGTAGGCCCGTTCCATCGCTGCGACGTCCTGCATCAATTCAGGAGGGTGAAAACGACCATGTGTCTCCTCCGGACCACATTCAGCCAGTCACCACTTGTTTTCACTCTGCAGTCCACCAGAAGCGCTGTGCAGTCAGTGCATCGGAGGCGTTCATGGTTACCGGCAGACTGCAGGAACTGAACAGGCCGGTCCGAGTATCATCTCCCCTGCAGCAAACACGCCCTCCCTGGGTGACAGTAATGCCAATTATGGGTCACATTTACTAAAGGTTTTAGCACATGCAGAAGGTTTTTTGCTGTTGTTTGTTTTTCACACAAAACACTATCTTGATCAATGAAATAAGTAGAAATGTTGGTTTTGCTGGAGCTAACAGCCTAACACCTTTTGCACATGCTACAACCTTTAGAAAATCTGGGCTTTTGTAGTCACAATCAGCATTGGCATGGTCAGGATTCTGTTCCTGTGTCACTGCAGGGAGAGGGCTTTAGCTGGACATACCACCTTGGAAGCCTCATATTTAGTTTATTCTGAACAGCAAGATTTCACCAGTTAACCACCATTCAAGGAAGAGTTTACATTCTGGCAGTGGGAAATTTCAGTTGAATGGGGGATTCTACAGTTCTTGCAGTTAGTAGCAAGTATATTTGGGCTGACCAATCTCTGTCTAGCCTGTCAAATTTATATGCATCATACTGTTAGCAACCTAGGAGGAGGCATCCATTCTTTTCTGAACCAGCAGATTGCACTTAATCTTGTTAAAGGAATTTGATGCCTCTCAATCTCCTGAATAGGTGACAGGAATGTCATGAAAATGCAAAAATGGACCCTGCCTGCAGTTGTAGTTCCCCTTGTCTCTGGTACCAGTAGTGGATTGATGGCTGGCTTATGTGCTCTGAACTGAGGTATGCTGAGCACTATTTGGCAATGGAAGAGTCCACAGACAGATGTTTAACTCAAAATGTTGCATGTCCCATCCCCACCCCTTGAAAAAAGTTTGCAGAATATTTTAGCCCCAGGTGTGCTGTCTGGTCTTTGTGGCACCTGGGCTGTTCGTATGGAGTCTGGAGTCAAGACTACTGAACAGCAAACCTTTCCAGAGAGAGAGAGACGGAGGCCCCTCGCGCAGGTACGGGCTGTCCGTTAAGGGCAGACGTGCTCAGATTGCACTCCCATCAGGGCTCCAGCCACCCACTGCAAGGGGGTCTGTACAGCAGTGTGTTACACCCACCAATGGCATCTGCTGCTTGAATCGAATGCCATTAATCATGGCGGTCAAACAAATCCATCTGAATAATCATGGATGTTCCACCACCATTGTGGAAGGAGGAGTTGGTAGTTACTCCAAATTTAATGGATAAGAGTAACTATCCTTTCCGAGTGACTACTGAAAAGCTACTGAAAACCAGTGGGAGTTTTGCACTTCACACATAATGGTTCAATATCAGAGGAGGTCGTAGTACATTTTCTGAAGGGTGAAGATATGGTTCTTCCATATGGTTAGTTTGGAAATAAGTTGCCTGGTTTTGGCAAACAATGTATTTCCTCCTCCAGGTAAATACAGCCATTTCTGCAGTAGAATTAAGTAAATGGCTTGGTCGGTTGCATGTTAAGACGTGGCTATAAATGTGACTTACAATCTACAGGCACCTCCAGTGTCTGCCCCCCATATTTACAGGTACCCTATGTTATCAAGGAAATTCACATTACAAATGTATTTCAATGATCTAAGATGTTGTACTGTACCTTGCTAACACTTCTAGGACCTTCAGTATTTAAAGTGAGATTCTACTTACGTGTGTATGCCACCACTAATTTTGTGATTTGAAAATGAATGAATCTTCACGATGAAAGTACTGTAAATAGATCATGGACTGCAGAGATCCTTGGAAGGAATAAACTTACTTGTGTTAAACTGATTGATTTAATGTCAAAATCATGTTTACCTGTATCGCGGTTCCCAAATATTGCTGTGCATATCAGTGTTTGTCAGAAGGAGTCATTTATACAATTCTATGTCCTTTGTAGTGTATATTGTTTGAGTTTGAATTTTTCAGAATCATAACAAGTGTCTTTTTACTAGTGATGGCTTTTTTTGTGTTCATTTTATAATAATTTGGTTTAGTGTGTATATAGACACGCTTTATTTATTTAACAAAACTGCAAAGGGGACAGCTCCCTCTTCATCATCATTCAAGTTTTCACTTGTTCTTTTAAGGTTGTTTTCTTTTCTCATTTTCTCCAGTGCTGGGAACTGGAACTCCAAAGGGCTGACCTGACCCTGAACTCGGTGGGACTGGCAGTGTTATGCTTGTCTCTTATATGTGGGATTTGAATGTGTAAACTGTGTTGCACGTATTTGGGGTCATGGGAATCCGTCTTTCTGAGTTGGCATCTGTCACACGCCACGTGACGGGACGGGAACAGAGCAGTCGGAGACGGAGTGGATTTTTTTGGTCCACGGACCAGATTTTCATTTTATTCGGTTCTCTTTTCCCAGACACGGGTAGAGAACGTGACGGGAGGGTAAACAAAAAACAGAACTATTTCATCCGTCGCCCTCATGGGTTCGGGACACAAACAATAAACTGGAAATAATAAACCAAATTATAACAAGCTCACACGGAAACTTTTCAGTTCCCGTTTCACTTTTACTTTTCTTTCTTTTTGTTTCTTTCTCCTCGGTCTCTCACGCCTCTTTCTTCCTGGTTCCAGCCACCTACTGAAGAGAGCAGAGCAGTTTTAAGCACACAAGTGAAACAAACCCTGGACTGGTGTGTGCGCTGGCTGCTCTGCCAGTAGGTGTGGCCGCTAATCGCCCTTATTAGCTGCCGAGACCGACGCCTTCCACAGCATCATTTTCATGTGACTCACTGAATCTGTTCCCGCTGATTGCCACGCTGGTTAACTGCCAGAAATGAGCCATTCACTGCGCATAATTATGCCGAACGGAAAACTTTCCTGAAAATAAATGTGTGTTTGGGATGACCCTTGAAGCTCCCTGAGATGTGGCTGTGTGGAATCAGTGTTGTAGACGTCTGTAATGGGAGCAAGTGGCAGCCAGGCTCTGGGGAAATCTTTGTGTCAATCTCACAGAACCAGTAGAGGTTCCCAAAACTATTAGATGCCAAACCCCTTTCAAGCTTGGTTATGAGCAACCAGTGAATTCGATGTGGCCGAAACACACGGATTCTTACTCCTCTGGTGAGGCTTCTCAGTATTTCAATCTGTTTTTATAATATAGCAGCAATATATGCTGTGGAAAGTGCCATCTTTGTGCTGATATCTGTGGTTTCATTGTTATTTTTACATGCTATTGTAAAAAAAACATTGCTCTCATTAATGTAAGCTTTTACAGATTCCATCCCGTACTTGTGAACTGCCTGATGTCACATGGGAAGCCAAGTTCATCATTACAACTTGTGCCACAACTTTTACTGGTCTGTCTGTGGAGTGCTGCTTCAGTCATGAAAACCTTGAGGCCAGTGACGTGCCCGCCCTAATTGCGGGTGATTGCAGTGCAGAGGGTTTGCTAAAGTAACAAGTCTAATGAAGAATGGATTCCTTCATTATGCTCTCGGGCAGCATGGAATTGTGAGCATATTTTTGGCGAGGGGGGCGAAAAGGCAGGGGAGTGCCGTGCGAGGCTGAAAGAGCACCTCACCTCCAGCTCATAGGCTTGTGTTTATCCCTGTTCTCTTTCCGTGTAGCATTCCTTTAATTTGTCACAGTGATTAAGTTGTCATGTTATCCTAACAAAATACTGCATGTGAGAATGCACTCTGGGCAGCTGTAATAGTTCATTGAATATTGTCACCTAATGGCTACGTTTGTTACTCTCTTAAGATATCTCCCTGTTTCATTAGCCTAACAGAGAAGCAGAAAGCTTTTTTTGTTGCAACTACAGGAAGCAGCTGTGTTCAAATTCTTTAACACATTTTCCTCATCCTGCATCCATTCCTTAATTCCTTCTGAACACGACAGAAGAAACAAAGAAGGGGAGGAGGAGTGGACGATGAAACTGTAACACAGGAATGCACTCGTAAGAATTCCAATATCCTTGTTCACTCAGGTATCATTTAGAGACATTGTTTATGAGTGGCATTGAAACCTACAGCACATACAGCATAAACTCAGTTTTTAACCTAACATTAATTATAAACTGTGCTATGTGACCCTTCTTTTGCAGTATGCTATAACAAATAAAATATGATTACATTTTACATTTTACATTTTAAGCATTTAGCAGACGCTCTTATCCAGAGCGACTTACAAGATGTGCATTAATACATGGTAGGAACAATCATAGTTAGCGCACGAGATCAGTGCAGTAATACAGCAATAGACATCATTGCAGGCATCTGCATACCATACCTGTAACACTGGGAAGGAAAAGGTTAGTGGGGTTTTTTTGGAGTATAGTGTTGTATGGTGTAGAACAACTAAACAGGGGTGACGACAAATTAGCTAGATGGACAGAGTTCAGTGGTAGTGGAGTCTGAAGAGGTGAGTTTTGAGTCTCTTGCGGAAGATTGCAAGTGATTCCGCGGTCCTGACCGATTGCGGAAGGTCGTTCCACCAGCGAGGGATCAGGACAGAGAAGAGGCGAGGAGCGGCTGCCAGGCACCCGGAGGGAAGGGACAGTCAGTTTACCAGAGGAGGCGGAGCGGAGGGGTCTGGGACGGGTGTAGGGAGTGATGAGTGACGAGGTAAGGAGGAGCAGTACCTCTGGCCGCTTGAAAAGCAAGCACCAGTGACTTGAATCTGATGCGTGCTGCGATGGGGAGCCAGTGCAGAGAGGAGAGTAGAAGGGTGACGTGGGTGAACTTCGGCTGGTTGAACACAAGGCGAGCAGCAGAGTTCTGGACTAGTTGCAGTGGCTTGATGGCACAGGCCGTAAGGCCTGCCAGCAAGGAATTGCAGTAGTCCAGATGTGAGATCACCAGGGCCTGGACTTGAGTGGCCTCTTGGGTGAGGAACGGTTGGATCCTCCGGATGTTGTGGAGGGAGAATCGGCAGTTCCGAGTGATTGCTGTAATATGGCTCGAGAAGCACAGCTGGTTGTCCAGGGTCACTCCAAGACTCCTGGCAGACTGGGACGGAGACACTATGGAGCCTTCCACGGTGATTGACGCATCAATCATCGGGGAACCCTTCGCTGGGAGGAAGAGCAGCTCTGTCTTCCCCAGGTTCAGCTTCAGGTGGTGGGTGGACATCCATGTGGAGATCCGTGCAGGGACCTGGGTATCAGATGGAGAGAAGGAGAGAAAGAGTTGAGTGTCATCGGCATAACAGTGATAGGAAAAACCATGAACAGAAATAACAGAGCTAAGTGACTTGGTGTACAGAGAAAATAGGATGGGGCCTAGCACCGAGCCCTGTGGGACTCCGGTAGAGAGGGTGTGGGGAGAGGAGAGGGATCCTCTCCAGGCCACCTGGTAGGACCGGTCAGCCAGGTAGGACTCGAACCATGTCAACGCAGATCCAAAGATTCCCATCTCGACGAGAGATGAGAGCAGGTTCTGGTGGTCCATGGTGTCGAATGCTGCTGACAGGTCGAGGAGGAGGAGGACGGAGCTAAGGGATTGGGACTTAGCCACGTGAAGAGCCTCAGTGACCACAAGGAGAGCAGTCTCTGTGGAGTGGCCTGCTCTGAACCCAGATTGGTTGGGATCAAGCAGGTCATTCTGTAAGAGATGAGCAGACAGTTGGTTATAGACAGCCCGCTCTAATGTTTTGGAAAGGAATGGGAGGAGAGAGACAGGTCGGTCTGTAAGAGATGACGGGATGATGAAGAGATGATTTTTGAGAGGGGGACAACTTTTGAGGGGAGGGGACAGAGCCAGAGGAAAGAGAGGAGTTAATGACATTGGAGACAAGGGGGAGGATGTCCATAGCAATGGACTGGAAGAGGGGGGAAGGAATGGGATCAAGAGGGCAGGTGGTGGGATGTGGGAGAGAACAAGTTGAAGGATGTCTGAGAAGGAGGACAGAGGGGTGAGAGGTTTCGGTAGAGAGATGGATGAGGGAGAGTTAGGTGAGGGAGAGGTTGGGGGAAGGAGTTGCGAATGTCATCGACCTCCTCATGAAAGAAGGATGCGAAGTCATCCGCGGTTAGAGAGGAGGGGGGGGGGGAGGAGGAGGGGTGAGGAGAGAGGAAAACGTAGAGTAGAGTTTACGAGGGTTGGAAACAGAAGATTGAATCTTAGAAAGGAAAAATGCAGACTTAGCAGAGGTTAGAGGAGGTTAGAGGAGAAGGAATCCAGGAGTTTGTGGAAATCAGTCAGAGCCACAGGGGATTCGGATTTTCTCCATTTCCTTTCTGCCGCTCGCAGTTTCAGTCGGTTAGCCCGAATGGAATTGGTTAGCCAGGGGTTGGGGGGTCGGAGACGAGTAGGTTTAGTGGATAGAGTACAGAGTGAGTCAAAGGAGGAGGAGAGAGAGGAAAGTAGGGTGGATGATGCTTAGCTGACAGGACAGCGGGGGAGAGAGAGCTGAGGTTACGACAGACAAGGACAGTGGGAGCAGGTGAAGATGGTTTAGACACAGAGGGGAGGGGGAGGGAGAAAGACAGAAAGCAATGGTCAGACACATGTAGAGGAGATACCGTAATGTTGGGTGAGGCGCAGTTCCTAGTGAAGATCATGTCCAGTTGGTTACCAGCCTTGTGGGTGGATGGGGATTCAGCCAGGGTGAAGTCGAAGGACTGAAGCAGGGGGAGGAATGCAGAGGCCTGAGGGGTCTCCAGCGGCAGGTTGAAGTCACCGAGGAGTAAGACGGGAGTGCCATCCTCAGGGAACGAGCTGAGTAGGGCATCCATCTCATCTAGGAAACTCCCCAGTGGACCTGGAGAGCGATAAAGAACAATGATGTGCAGTTTACATGGAACAGTGACAGCATGAAATTCAAAGAAGGAGGGTGAGAAGTGAGAAGTGAGGAAGAGGAACAATACCAAATCTCCACAGGGGGGAGATCAGTATACCTGTCCCTCCACCTCTACCTGAGGGTCGTGGAGTGTGGGAGAAGGTGTAGGCAGCGGAGAGAGCAGCAGGGGTGGCCGTGTTCTGAGGAGTGATCCATGTCTCCGTGAGCGCCATGGAACTGCAGGAACTGAGAGTAGTGAGGCCTGGGCCGAGATGAAATCAGCCTTCCGGACAGCGGACTGGCAGTTCCATAGTCCGTCTGCTACCACCACGTCGACACCAGGCGATCTAGGAGGGAGGATGAGATTGGAGAGATTACGGGTGTGGGTAGAATCTCTCCTTCTAGGTAATCTAGAAGAGGAGACATGGACTGTGATAGGGAGGTAGCATGTAGTGTTAGATGCAGAGGAAGAACAGGGAGATACAGGACTATGATACTTACCATGCGGCGAGCACTCCCTAGCTGGCCCCCCTCGGTGGACTCCTGCAGGTAGACTCCTACGTCTTTGTCCGCTGAGTCTTTACTCCTGCAGGTAGACTCCTACGTCTTTGTCCGCCGAGTCTTTACTCCTGCAGGTAGACTCCTACGTCTTTGTCCGCCAAGTCTTTACTCCTGTAGGTAGACTCCTACGTCTTTGTCCGCCGAGTCTTTACTCCTGCAGGGAGACTCCTACGTCTTTGTCCGCCGAGTCTTCGTCCGGGGAGGCTGCCGTGAAAAGCTGCCGCTTTCCACAGCTATGGTTACTAATATAGCTGAGTGGTGCTAGGCACTAAGTGGCAAGTGCCACCTGACAACAATACAGACTAATTAACAACTCACAGGTTCCTCGCACTACTCAAGGAACGCTCAACTACAGACACGGGCTGATACAATAAGACCGATTGAAAACAGCTAAGTAGCAATCAACTTTGAAATAAAACTTCTAAGCAGCGATAGAAACTAATAACCACTGGAACATCAGCAACACAATACTAATTAAGATAACCAAGTAGCGTTAACTGCTACTTGCAACCAGTGAAACAGGAATGGATGATTGATTGAATTAACTTTTCATTACTTGTTTTTTATCACCACTCTTTCTCTACAATTTTAAAGATATATATAACTTATCATAGATTTAAACATGGCTCTTTGTGATCTATAATCATTTTAGATTTTTACAAAATGAATTCCTTTATGCCTTCGTTCCCTCCACTTGCATTTTTCTGTTATGTTTTCAATCACTGGTTCAATGAAAACCGCTGTGGATCATGTATAGCCCAAGTCATTTCCACAAAGGATGCATAATTGTATCCCTCTCCAAAGGAGGCAAACAAAGATCTTGATTCCTTCCTTCATTTATTAAACAATTAGTACATTCCATGTCATAGCAGTCACTTAGCCCCTTCCGGGTCATAAGTAGGAGACAAGAACAGAAGGAAGGGTGCACTTATTTGAACACAGCCATAGAAATGTCAATGTCCCCCTCCAACAGACTGACTGATACATTTCCACAAGGATTGTGCCACTTGGACATTTAATCTATGAGATGTTGATATTTAAAGCAGTACTTCTATCAAAATCTTGAATTCTGGAGATTTATATAATATTTGTCCAAACTACTAAAAGTTTGTAAAATGGTCAATGTCGTTTTGTGCCAATTTATGAATTAGACTTCAAGACCTCCTGCTCAACAAGTTTGATAACTTGTTCATTGACATTTGAATACACCAATGAACACTTGAATACATATTGAATGTTCCCTCCCATCCTAAAGACACACCCATTCTCTGCTACAAGGCTACGGTAGTTAAGAACAAGAATATAAGAATACATAATGATGAGAACAGCCCATCTAAGCTCGTCATGTCCTAATCTTAAGACTATCTTCTACTGCATTTAGCCTGCGAAGTGTTTCTGCCTCCATTACCTGACCTGGCAAGCTGTTCCAGACATTGGCAACTCTGTGTAACGAAAAACGTCCTAATATCCGTGCGAAATTTGCTTTTAACTAATTTCCACCTGTGGCCTCTTGTTCTTCTAACTGAACTTATCTTAAAAAAATCTTTGGTCGTTAACTTTGTTAATCCCTTTTAGGAATTTTAAAACCTCAATCAAATCCCCCCAAAGTCTCCATTTGCTAAGCTTAAATAAATTGTGTGCCTTAAGTCTATCCCCATAACTTTTACCTTTCATACTAAGTACCAATTGAATTGCCCTTCTTTGAACTTTTTCAATAGCTTCTATATCTTTCTTGTAGTGTGGTCCCCAGAACTGCACACAGTACTCTAAGTGAGGTCTGACAAAGGCATTATATAACATTAATATAACCTACTTTGATTTACACTTAATATGTTTTGCTATGTATCCTGTTGGTCTTTTTCACTGCTGTAGCACACTGTTTAGATGCAGATAGACTGATCAACTACAATTCCTAGGTCTTTTTAAATTGAACACTGACTCATTTTTCTCCTCCCATAAAATAATCTTGTCTTCTGTTTTTATATCTCAAATGCACAATTTTACATTTAGCAATATTTAATGTCATCTGCCATGTTTCTTCCCATTCTTGAATTCTGTTTAAATCATCTTGGATTACTTTACTCGATTTCAAACTGTTTGCTAAACCCCAAGTTTAGTATCATCTGCAAATTTAACTATTTTGCTACTAATGCCTCTATCAATATTATTTATGTAAATAAGGAATAGCAGAGATCCCAGCACCTAGGTCAGATACAAACCCACCTAATGTTACTCTTTGTATTTGCCCTTGCAGCCAATTACAAATCCGTTCTGAAACAACTCCTGAATTCATTCTAATTCAGCTCAAAACACTTTGAAGCCTCTTCAAAAAAATCCAGGAGGTTTGTTAAAACACTTTGCATAAAAAAAATCCCCTTGAGAAAACCTTGTTGGCTGTCCCTTAAAATACTATTATTTTTAAGAATCCAACTTGTCCCTAATAATACATTCCAGTATTTTACATGAGATGCAAGTTAAATTGACAGGCCTATAGTTCCCTGGGTCAGTACGGTCCCCCTTCTTATATATTGGAATTATACTACCCTGCTTCCAGTCATCTGGTATTTCTCCAGTGTTTATGGATTGCATACAAATATTTGTCAATGGTTTATATATAATTTCCCCAAGTTCTTTGAGTACTCTGAGATATATGCCATCAGGGCCTGCTGCCTTATTTGTCTTAAGTTTTTGTCGCTTTTCTAGTACTTCTACCTCCCTTATTTCAAAGTCCTCCAAAACATTCTGTGCATTGGCTATACATTTCGGCATATTTATAACCTCTTCTCTGGTAAAGCTTTCAACAAAGTAACTGTTTAGTGTGTTAGCAATATCCTTATTATTATAAACCAAAGTTCCTTCCTTATTCTTAATGCACTTAACCTCATCATTAGCTTTCCTTTATCGACTACAATATTGAAAAAACTGCCAAGGATTACTTTTTGCATCATAGGAAATTTTAATTTCAAACTGCCTTTTAGCTGCTCTTATTTCCTTTTTAGCCTTAGCCTGCATATTACAATGATCTACTTTTTATATACTCTGTACAGTCACTTCTTTTGCTTCAAAATCTCCTGTAAATCATTACATTAAATCATTACATTTAGTCATCCACTGTGGAGACAGTTTTTTTCATCCTATTTTTCCTTACTTTTGGGATGAATTTACACTGTACATGTACAATAGCCCTTTTAAATGTACTACATTTTTCATTCACAGTTCTGCAATCCAGAAGTTTTACCCAATTTATATGACTTAAATTCTCTCTCATTATATTAAAGTCAGCTCGTCTAAAATTAGAAATTCTAGAGTTAGAAGAGGCCGTCTTAACTTGCCAAAAAATATCAAAAGTAACTGCACTATGATCACTTGTCCCTAGTGGTTCTACTACCTCTGCGCTGCAAATTCTGTCAGGATTATTACACAAAACCAGATCCAGTATTGATTTCCCTCTCGTAGGCTGAGTAACAGACTACCAAAAAGCAGTCATTAACCATATCTAAAAACTCCTCTTCACATTTACCCTGACCTGACACTACTTCCCAATTAATAGAGGGGTAATTGAAGTCACCCATTATTAACGTCTCTCTTTCCTCACAGGCTTGTTTTATGTTACCATAGAGCATAGTATGCATGTTGCTGTCTGAAGCTTGTGGTCTATAGCATACTCCTATATTTAGACCCTTCTCATGATCTCCCAGTAATCTAATCCAGATGTCCTCAAATAAGGACGAATGAGTTAATACCTGGAATTACCTGCGCATTAAGATTGTCTTTCACATAAAGGGCCACTCCCCCTCCTCTTTTATTAGTTCTATCTTTCCTAAACAATTTGTACCCCTCCACATTATATTCATCCCCATCTGCTGCACCAAACTATGTTTCGGTAATCCCAGCGATGTCATAACCCCCATTCAACATGACAACCCCCATTCAACATGCCATCCAAGACCCGTGAACAGACAATACTGTCCTACACCTCTAAATATACCTCTACACCTCTGTGAGTCCCCCATTATGACTAACTCCCTTTTCCTGGCTGGTGTGGCCGCCAGGGTGACCTGGGGCTCATCACTCCTCCCACTCACAGAGGACTGGGCCACAACTTCTTCCTACAAGGGCTGGAATCGGTTGGATACCACAAACTCTGGAGATGCTGCCCCTGCATGTGTGCACCCTTCTCTATGCTTACGCTCTACCGTTACCCAGCTCTCTCTCCCTACCAGCTATAGAGGCTCCCCCCTACCCAGCTTTGCACTTGTAAAGTGGATCATGCTATATTTTTCTGAAAGCTGATCTCCTGGGCCCAGTTGTTGAAAATGTTTGGGCAGAATGATCGGCTTGCTTTTGTGCTGGTTTTTCAAAACAACATTGGATTGGATCACCCTGATCCAGATACAAAGTTTTCAAGACTGCCAAATCCAGTTTACCAGTGCTTTAAATGGAACTACGCATCACCATTTACTGGCTATGTAAAGAACAACACAAGTAGAACAAGCAGCATGGGATCACTGTGGGTACTTTTATTCATGCATAACTGAATAATTAATCTTTTTAAGTACAGCATTTGAAATCATAAATAGCCTAAATGTCCAATAGGCAAAAAAAATGTTCAAATTTCCTCTTCGTTTGTTGAGGGACCAGCATTTTGAAGCTGTGCTTTTAGGAGCCGTATCTCAAGTCTGGCTTTGTTTGCTGCAGTTGGATAAGTGTTATTTGTTCCGCTTCCAGATGAATTTGTACTTCTGCTCTTTCTGTTTCATGTTTAAGAAGTGATCCATAGACATCATCATCGTTTTTTTGCAAAGAATGTTTTAGGCCTCTTTTCTGAGCTCCAGTGGCAATCAGTGGTGATTGGCTCTTCCAGTGAGGATCCAGCCTCTTCCTCAGTGACAGGTGTGAGATCCAGAATAAATGCACACTGATGCACACATCAGATTCAAATCACTGGTGCTGGCTTATCAAGCGGTTAGAGGAACTGCTCCGCCTTACCTCCAGACACTCATCACACCCTACACCCCAGCCAGACCCCTCCGCCCCACCTCCTCTGGTAAACTGACTGTCCCATGTACATCTAGCCAATTGTCATCACCACTGCCTACTTGTTCAATACTTTTTGAATATGTATCCTTGCTTACTCCTCAAAAACCCTTTTCCTTCCCAGTGTTACAGGTATGGTATGCAGCTGCCTACAACGATGTCTAACGCTGTATTACTGCACTGATCTCTTGCGCGAACTATGCTTGTTCTTACCATGGATAAGAGCGTCTGCTAAATGGTTAAATGTCAAATGTAAATGATTGGTCTGCATTAGGGAGAACTGGCTCAATTCCCCCTGCAACCTTGGACTTGCCTCCCCCTACAACACGTGGAATCCCATGCAGAGCTTGGGAGTTTTCACCTCCAATGATGTCCAGAACCACATCTGTATAGGGCTTAAGGGGGCCTATTGCCTGTCTGTTTTTTTGGCTTCAGCATGGTCCTTTGTTGCCTTGGCCTTCAAATTCTTCCATTTCAACTTCACTCGTTCCAGAGTCTTCATCTCACCAGACCCCGTGGCATTCACATTCTGGGTGATTTCAGTCCAAATTAAATGTTTCATCTTGTTAGTCACTGCTCCACCCTGAGTAGATGTAGTACAAACTATTTAGGCATAATGGCACCTAACACCCTCCAGTAGTGCATGGGTTTCCGCAACAGTAAAATTAGGTCCTTTTGAGTCCATTATTCCACCTCTTTGGTGTTGTCAACATAGAGTCTTTATAGACCTTGGGCATGAATGATTTAATTGACCACAAGCCCGAGCACATCAACTGATAGATGTTTCTGCACTGCAATAATACTCCTTCAGTCTCTCTCAGGAGACTTACAGAGAGACACTGATATGGCAGGTATTGTCCAGAGCACACTAGATCTTCAACTCCAAACCAACAGACCAGATGGCATAATATTAGAAGACAGTGCCTACCCACTCCTACCATGGTTGATGACCCCTTTTCCCACAGCAAACACACCCAAGCAGGCACACTTCAACACTTCACATTGCAGAACAAGGTGTGCTATTGAACTTCTAAATGGGGTTCTGAAGAGGCACTTTGCTTGCCTTAACTACCTGCATGTGGAACCACAGGGAGCGTGCAACATAATACTGGCTTGTATTACCCTCCACAGCATCGCTGCCAGGCGCAATGTCCCTCTCCTCTCTGTGGTGACATTGATGATCCTCCAGAACCTGTTGAGGACCCAGGCCAACCTGCTGCGTTCTCTCTGAATGAGAGACTGACTGGCGTGCATTGTCAACACCTACTTTTGACAGGTCGATCACTGGTGATTGCCTACCAATGCCTACTGCCTAGTGATGCCCTAGTAGTTGTAATTTGTATACAGTGATAAATGAATGATAAAATGAATTAAATATCTGATTTCTGTTTGATATTGACAGCTGTTCATTTTGGGATTATTTTACGAGGACAAATTCATTATTTGGTGGACTGCACTGTCCTCTGAGAGGCTTAATAGGGTAATGTCTACTTTATCACTGTAAATGTTAAACAAAAAAATATATATATTAACTAACCACTATATGCTACAAATGTTGTATTGACCTAATAATAATCCTGATTTTTGGGATCAAAACTATCCAAATCCTACGTAAAAGTCAAGTTTTGATCAAGATCAAAACCAAGATTTGATTAGGATTAGATTTTTGCACTAAATGATTGACACCTGGTTCATTTTATTTGATGCCACTATATTTTTTTATGTTCAATTTTAGAGACAAACCATGTAACCTATGGGTACATTTTAATCAGATGTAGCTGATTGCTCTCTCCAAGAAATCATGAGGTTTTGAGAAATCATGTGGTTTATTTATTTTTTTGTATTTGGGGGGGAGGCTGTGTGCTGTTCTTGACAAAAGCAGAGACAATGGTGATGTCGTAAATGTGGGAAAATGGAAAGTGTCAGTGTGTTTCCACTGTGCTTTGTCTCCAGCAGATAGGCAGGGGCTTTGAAGTGGGGATTGGCACAGTGGGGAGCTAGCTTCTGTGGAGATGCTAAATGCTAAGGATGAGAGTGACATGATATACTCTATCATCAATAGAGGCAAGGAGGAAGAAAAAGCAAATGCAGCCATAATGTACATCTGCTCCAGGGCGTTTATAGGCTCTGAACATTTCTTTATGGGTGGACAAGCATATTCTTTTTCTTACACCATCTTAGAAAATCAAAGCAAATTTACAGGACAGTGCAAATAATTGGGAGTATGCCGGTTTCTGCTAACTCAGAGCATGAAAAGAAAGACAGAAATCAGGCTAGTTGATGTGATAGTATTTTTACGTGTATAAAGAAGGGTGAAAGCACCAGTGAAGCACAATCGTGGTCAAGTTCATTAAATGATGAACTGTGCTGACTCAGAAATAAAGATCCAACCTCCCACACAGCAGTCAATACCAGTGAACTATCCACCTCACTTCTGGTACTTGTAACTGGCTTGTGTTTTTCATTGCACAGGGCTGTGGTGTTTTAGCCAAACGGTGCTGGACGTCACCCTGACGATCGGTCAGTGACCGCAAGGCACCTTCGGAGGTGGGGGGAGCCCCAGCCCCACCCTTTACAATCACAGCAGATTTTCTATGGTGCAACCCTTGACTGCAAGTGGTTGGTTGCGCACTGAAAATGAAGAGCAAAAAATGATTTTGGTGCAATGTGACACGTCAAACTGCAAAGGACATGGAAATGTTTTTAACTGGATGAATTTAATCGCTAATGAACTCTGCTAAATTATTTAGAACTGGGATGAGAGAGGGTGGGCCTTGAGGGCAGGGATCCTACAGGCTTTTAGTCAAGGCTTTTAAATTGGATATTGCTCCTCGATATGAAAAAAGCAGGTTGTTCTTACTGACAAATAAATCCCTCCTACTTTGAAGCCCTGGTCTAGCTGACAGAGCATTTTCATGGGGGAGTATGTCTTTTTTTAAGGCGCTTCATTGTGCACACAAGTGTTTTTCCAGTGATGCTTTAAATTAGGGACAGTCAATAAAAACAAATAAAAGTTTCGTTATACTGGAGATATTTTTCCAAAACACTCACAACTGCCATATGATTTATGGATTTTAATTGCCCTTACATTGTGGAAACTGGGAAAAACAGAAACACATTTGTCATCTGTAAAAAAACATCTGAAGATGCTTTGATGGCAAAATAATGACAGAGAGTGCAAAGGAAAGAAAATGGTTCCTATTTGTTCCCAGATGGTGTCATTGCTCAGTGTGCATTGTGTGTGTGTGTGGTTGTTTGTGTGTGCATGGTGCATGTGTGGTTATTTGTGTGTGTGCATGGTGTGTGTGTGCTTGTTTGTGTGTGTGCCTGCTGCATGTGTGCTTGTTTGTGTGTCATTCTGTGTGGCTCAGTAGGTAGAGCATGGTGCTAGGAATGCTTAGGTTGTGGGTTCAATTCCCGCTGCAACCACATATACTGAAAAATGTATGCATTCACTACTGTAAGTTGCTTTGGATAAAAGTGTCTGCTAAATGGCATATATTATTTTATAATTATTATATTATTATATCATGGTGTTTGTGTGTGTATGTGCATGTGTGCGTGCACGTGGTGCATGCGTGTGTGTGTGCATGGTGCGTGTATGCTAGTTTGTGTGTGTGTATGCTTGTTTGTGTGTGTGGATGGCTCAAGTGTGCACGGTGTCTGTGTGTGTGCACACTGTCTGTGTGTGTGCATGTGCATGTGTGCGCATGTGTCTGAATGTTTGGTGGTGTTAAAATATAGGACCATCTGAGAGGGGGAGTAGAGATGGTCATCCTTGTACTGAGGGTGCAGAAGCAGACTGACATCCAGCCGCATGTTCCTGAACAGAGGCTCGGATCCTGAGGGGACAGGGAGGTTGCTCCCGTTCCCTCAGGGAAGCGAACAGCATGTCTGAAAAATGTAGGTGCAGGATGAAGATACAAAAATCGTGGGGGAAGAGAAGGGGCAGCGAGTCGAGGAAGCACAATTTTCAAAGCAATGGGTAGAACTAGAAGCAACTAAAACATTCTATTGGTTTTAGTAAATCATTGGGTTTGTTCTTTTTGTAGCATCAAAGGCCCCTTGTTCCTCTTTGATGTGGCAGCATGCTGTTTGAGGTACATGGGGAATGGAGAGATGTCAAGCTGCAAGGTGCTTGCGTAGTTTATGTTGAGTACTGTAGGGGAGCAGAGATGAAAGGAGAAAACAGATTTTGATAATGAATGTCCAACAAGTAGGTAGCCAGATTTCAAACAGCACGCACTCAGTGGGAGAAGCTCAGCTAGCCCTAAAGTCAGCAATATGTTGGAGATGAGAACTCTTATTTGGAAAAAATAAAAACTTTTTTAAAACAACTTTACCTTACCTTGCCCTTACATGCCTGCTTTAATCTTGTCAATTCAATCTCAGCAGACACCCCCCCCCACATGTGCCCCATGTATATGCATTATCTTGCACTGTCGTCTTTTGAATTTATATAAATTAATGAATTTAAGCACCCCCCCGAGTTACCAAAACTGTTGCCTTTATTTTGACAGTTACCAGCCAGACCCCTCCGCTCCGCCTCCTCTGGCAAACTGACTGTCCCATCCCTCAGGGCGGAGGCGAACCCCATTCTCGTGGTCTCGCCTCTTCTCTGTCCTGACCCTTCAGTGGTGGAATGACCTTCTGCAATCGGTCAGGACCGCGGAATCACTTACGATGTTCCGCAAGAGACTCAAAACCCACCTTTTCAGACTCCATTACCACATAATTCTGTACATCTAGCCAATTGTCATCACCACTGCCTACTTGTTCAATACTTTTTGTATATGTATCCCTGCTTACTCTTTACTCCTTAAAAAAAATTAAATAATAATTACTAACCTTTTCCTTCCCAGTGTTACAGGTATGGTATGCAGCTGCCTACAACGATGTCTAACGCTGTATTACTGCACTGATCTCTTGTGCGAACTATGATTGTTCCTACCATGTATTAATGCACATCTTGTAAGTCGCTCTGGATAAGAGCGTCTGCTAAATGCTTAAAATGTCAAATGAAAATGTAGATCAGTGTAGTAACACTGCAGTAGACATCATTGGTGGTAGCTGCACACCGTAACCTGTAACATAGGGAAAGGAAAGTTAGTGGGGGGGGGTTAACATGTAGACAGTGGTGATGGCAGTTAATTGATGTGTTACTATAGAATCAGTGGTAGTGGAGTCTAAAGAGGTGGGTTTTTAGTCTCTTGCAGAAGATGGACAGTGATTCTGATGAAAACCTCATATGAAAGTACATGTTTAGGCTCTTGCTTCACCAGTACAAGGTTAGACCCTACACCCCAGCCCAACCGCTCTGCTGCCTCTAGGTGATTGTTCACTCACTCCCTCCTTCTGAGTGGCCACCAGCCGCTGATCCCAGCCACTACTTGTCTCTGTCCTGGCACCACTATGGTGGAATTAACTCCCCACTGATGTCAGGACAGCCCGGTCGCTAGCCATCTTCCGCCGTGGGCTGAAAACACACCTCTTCAGACTGCACCGCAGCTTTTAACCCACTCATCCCTCGTGAAACTATGGGCTTAAATTAATGCCAAAATTATTTCGTCTCTGTAAGCAATGACTTGTGCTTGCAACTTATAGTTTGTGTTTTAACAATCTGAAAAAAAACATTTTGTACTTGTAACCAATGACTTGAGCTTGTAACTTGTGGTCCGTGTTTGTACTTTACCATTTCTGAACAGAAATAGTATGAATGGAAAAGAGTATGTACGTGCAACACTCGCTGTTTTGTATTTCTCAAATCAATGGTTACAACTTACAAATCTATAAAACTGGAAAACTAGCCAAAATAATAAACTTTTCTATTAATGCAGTAAACCTTTCTATGAACAATAACTAATATAAGTTGTTTGAAAGCCTCGAATTATCATGATTTATTGTGTACAATCTATCAAGCCTGCCCTTTCTGCAGTGTGCTGGACGCCGTTCAATATAATCTTGAACTTGGCGATGCTACGTTCTTGGACACTCAATAGGGGAATATTGCACAACATGGCAACCTGATTTCTTCTGGATGCCGATTGGATAGTTTACCGGAAGCGTCAAAACAGTGCCAAAAGTCTGTCTGTAGAAAAAAATCTTGTAAACTGAGCGTTGCATGTAGAACGAGTTTTGCACGTTAAAAAAAATCTTGTAAACTGAGTGTTGCATGTAGAGCGAGTGTTGCACGTAAATACTCTTTTCCATTCTTACTATTTCTGTTCACAAATGGTAAAGTACAAACACGGACCACCAGTTACAAGCTCAAGTCATTGGTTACAAGTACAAAATGTTTTTTTTCTGATTGTTAAAACACAAACTATAAGTTGCAAGCACAAGTCATTGCTTACAGAGACTAAATACTTTTGGCATTAATTTGAGCCCATATAAAACAAACAAACAATAAAAACCTAATTGTACTTCTTGTAATCAACTTGCTTTAGCACTAGTGTTGTTTGTGGCTGCTTGTGTGAGGGAGTGATGTGCTTGAAGTTGTAGCGACACGTGGTTGTTCTTTATCTACTTAAGCTGAATGCTTTGCTGAGTTAGCGACAATATAGTAAGCCCTGACCACATTCCCACAGAAGAGATGGAGGTGTTACAAACATGAGGAGGTGCAGATCACTAGCTCCTACTCCTTACTGGTCAAGTGAACTGAATTGACGAAAGCACTTCATGTGTGTGTTTGCATTATTGCATTCGTGCATTATCACACATGGATTCAAAGGAGAACGTTTTGCGCATGTCATACGAGTGACGACAACAATTGAGGAGGAAAGCCCTTGCACATGTGCCTGCAAACTTAACGTATCTCATAGAGCAGTTGTGGCCAGGCTCCAGACTCAAGACTCCAGGCTCCAGGCTCCAGGCTCCAGACTCCAGGCTCCATGGCTCCAGACTCCAGAATCCAGGCTCCAGAATCCAGGCTCCAGAATCCAGGCTCCATGCTCCAGACTCCAGAATCCAGGCTCCAGAATCCAGGCTCCAGACTCCAGGCTCTGGGCTCTGGGCTTGGTCCTGGAGGTTTGCAGGGTCAACCTGGGTTTGGTTTTCACCCTAAAATTACCAACCAGGCTCCAGGCTCCAGGCTCCTGGCTCTGGGCTTGGTCAATTTTATTATTGTTCTTTGGCTGAGTTGCAACCCAACACCAGCCTGCCACAATATATACAGGCAGAAAGATATGTCCCAATATGACAGAGAACCATACATTTGGGAAATTGGGTTTTTGAATAGAGGATGAGGAGCTGTTATGACCTTGAAGCAGAGTGTGTCCACATCTTTTGTTGGTCTTTAAATGCCTATGAAGCTGGACAATCAGTCACTGCCTTGATAAGAGCTGCCACTTGTTGTTCTGCTTTGCATCCAGCTGGCTCTCATCCAATGCCATTACCATATATACAGTGGGTTCGGAAAGTATTCAGACCCCCTTAAATTTTTCACTCTTTGTCATATTGCAGCCATTTGCTAAAATCAATTAATTTCATTTTTTTCCTCGTTCATGCACACACAGCACCCAATATTGTCAGAAAAACACAGACTTGTAGAAATTTTTGCAGATTTATTACTAAATAAACACTGAAATATCACATGGCCATAAGTATTCAGACCCTTTGCTGTGACACTTGTATATTTAACTCAGGTGCTGTCCAATTCTTCTGATCATCCTTGAGATGGGCCTACACCTTCATTGGAGTCCAGCTGTGCTTAATTATATTGATTGGACTTGATTTGGAAAGGCACACACCTGTCTATGTAAGGTCCCACAGTTGACAGTGCATGTCAGAGTAAAAACCAAGCCATGAAGTCCTAGGAACTCTCCATAGACCTCCGAGATAGAATTGTGTTGAGGCATAGATCTGGGGAAGGGTATAAAACATTGCTAAAGCATTGAAAGCACCCAGGAGAACAGTGGGCTCCATCATTGTGAAATGGAATAAGTTTGAAACCACCACAACTCTTCTTAGAGCTGGCCGTCTGGCCAAACTAAGTAACCGGGCAAGAAGGGACATGGTCAGGGAGGTGACCAAGAACCCAATGGCCACTCTAAGAGAGCTTCAGAGTTCCTCTGCAGCAATGGGAGAACCTGGTAGAAGGACAAACATCTCTGCAGCACTCCCATCAATCAGACCTTTATGGTAGCACTTGGCATTCAGGCCAAAAATTTCAATTTCTGTCTCATCAGACCGGATAATCTTTTTCCTGATGCTCTTAGAGTCCTTTAAGTACCATTTGGCAAACTCCAGGTGGGCTGTCATATGCCTTTCACTCAGAAGTAGCTTCCGTCTAGCCACTACCATAAAGGTCTGATTGATGGGAGTGCTGCAGAGATGTTTGTCCTTCTACCAGGTTCTCCCATCGCTGCAGAGAGGAACTCTGAAGCTCTCTTAGAGTGGCCATTGGGTTCTTGGTCACCTCCTGACCATGTCCCTTCTTGCCCGGTTACTTAGTTTGGCCAGACGGCCAGCTCTAAGAAGAGTTGTGGTGGTTTCAAACTTATTCCATTTCACAATGATGGAGCCCACTGTTCTCCTGGGTGCTTTCAATGCTTTAGCAATGTTTTTATACCCTTCCCCAGATCTATGCCTCAACACAATTCTATCTCGGAGGTCTATGGAGAGTTCCTAGGACTTCATGGCTTGGTTTTTACTCTGACATGCACTGTCAACTGTGGGACCTTACATAGACAGGTGTGTGCCTTTCCAAATCAAGTCCAATCAATATAATTAAGCACAGCTGGACTCCAATGAAGGTGTAGGCCCATCTCAAGGATGATCAGAAGAATTGGACAGCACCTGAGTTAAATATACAAGTGTCACAGCAAAGGGTCTGAATACTTATGGCCATGTGATATTTCAGTGTTTATTTTGTAATAAATCTGCAAAAATGTCTACAAGTCTGTGTTTTTCTGACAATATTGGGTGCTGTGTGTGCATGAACGAGGGAAAAAAATGAAATTAATTGATTTTAGCAAATGGCTGCAATATGACAAAGAGTGAAAAATTTAAGGGGGTCTGAATACTTTCCGAACCCACTGTATATACTGTATTTTTGCTTTTATCCCACATTAAATAGCATATGGCCACACCTGATTATAGGCTCCCACTGGCACTAATCAGCATCCCTGAACTACATTACAGTAAAGACAGCAGTGGGATGCACAGATATGAAGACCCACTGGGGGGTTGGGAGGCGGAGCTTATAGGAGAACCTGCTTAGAGATGCATACAGTGTGGATCAGGCTGCACTTTGTATTTGGAGCAGGCCTGATTTCTGTTGTCATAGTCCTTTGACGTTTCTGACAGGAGCAAAGCAGCATGTTTGTCCCAACTGCATGGGACACACTTTAAAGGATACCAGTTTACTTAAAGTAACATGCGCCAATATATTCTGCATTTCATATTTTACAAGATATTAAATTTCCTTATATGGAGAGCGTCGGTCTCGGCCACATGGGAGTGGCATGGTTGCCTTTGTTTTTACATGTTGTGGAGGCCTTTGGAGCATGGAGACTTTCCGGGGGCAGATTTGGCACTCTCACAGGGTGTGAGAGTGAACTGTCGCCCGGAAGGTTGCTCCAAAGGCCATAATTGATTTAATTATTATTTAGTTGGCAATTGATTGGAATTCAATTGACTGATTGCATTTGTGTGTGAGAATGTGAATTGTTTGGGGTTGAGTGATTGTGATTGGGTGATTACCTCACAAGTCCCATCTGAGCTAGGCAGAAAGTACGCCTATTTAAGAGCAGGTGGGGCGAGTGGGGGATCAGTTAGTCTTGTCATGTCATTATGTGTGAGTGTTGAGAGTTAGTCTTGTCATTGATGTGTGTGAACTAAGAGTTGTGGGTCTTGTTGTTTGTATGTGTGAATGCACACGTGGCATATCGTGTGGAGTGTAAGTTTAATGTGAGTGACGTACTGTGTGTGATGTCTTCCCCGCAAGGGGGTTTCCATATGTGGAGTCTGTGCATTTGTCGAAAGTGACTGAGTAGAGTGCTTCTTGTGTGGGTGGGAAAGAGGGAGAGGGAGAGGGGGCGCTCTAAGAGTATCCGCCTCTCTCCCTCGGTGTGATCGTGAAAGAGAGCGAGAGGGTGCCCTGAAAGAGGCTCCACCTCTCGCCCTCGGTGTGATTGGAACAGCCGCTGATTGTTTGTGTTTGTTCTGTGTTTCCCCGGAAGGGGATTCCCCCTTCGGAGGAGGCGGGGCTTTCATTTATGGTTTGATTATTTTAGCTTGTTATTTTAGTTCATTGTTTTTGCCCGAAAGCTTCGCGGCAAGTAGGGTGAAGATTTTGTGTTTGTGTCTGTGTTTGTGTTAGTTTTATTTTAACCTTGTCTGGGGAGAGAGACAGAAAAAAATAAAATTCCAATCCATAGACCGGCAAACTCCACTCCGTCTCCAGACTGCTCTGTTCCCATCCAGGGATTGTCACGTGGCGTGTGACACCTTAGAAATGTCCCCCCTCTCTGTTTTGCTGGACTGCTGACAAATTGACCGGATCCCATTCACAATAGACAATAATAAACCAAAAGTGGAAGATTTAAGCACTTTGTCTTCTAGCTAGTTTCCCACTTTTGCTCTCCAGGCTGCTTGCCCTCTTCTGCTGTTGTTGCATCTTTGTAAATGATACCTTCAGCTGTAGGTGAGTGCAGCCAAAAAGTTACCGATGGTAATTAAACATACATTTATCCACTTCCTTTGAACTCAAGACCCCTGCACCACTTACTGCACCAGTCATAAGCACCTGTTCATGTGACAATACATCAATACATAAATGTCCCTTTCATATCAACCATAGCAGGGATAATATCAGTATTTAACAAACAGCAAGGATTTGACTTGAACTGTTCGTACCAAAGACTAATCGCACAAATACAGCCGTTTACATCAAACAGGCAAGGCCAAGATTGGCCAGATAGTCAATATATTGCACTCGCTGAGTGAACGGTCATTAATTATCAGTGGTTGGCATTTGTTATTGTTAGCTACTGTAATCATGACAGATAGAATGGATGTTTTGTTCTTTTTTTCTGCTTTGCCACCTTGCCTTCGAGATTCAGCAATGCTTTTTTAAATTGATTGAAAGAGGAGAAGGCCATAGACTCTGGCAGTACCCATGTGTGACACCCACTAGCCTAGGGCTTACTTTACGAAGGACTACGCCACTCTCCTATTTGGGGGAGAGACCCGCTAACTGGTGACTGTGTGGCTCAGGATAGAAACACTTCCCTGCTTCAGGGTATTCAACCGAATGAATGATACAAAGACTATAAAAAAATAGATGCAATTTATTTTTGTTTAGAGATCAAGTTATTAAAAATAATAAATAGCAGCAACCAGTACAACTGGGTCAAATGGACACAAGTTAACCTAGGGCAGGACAGAAAATAATACATTAAATAATAACCCAGAGGGGGGCGCTACGGTAGGGGCAAAAGGGGAGAGGAGTCAGTGTGGACTGGGCTGTCTGAAAGGGACCCAAGCAATGCGCTTCGCGCAGCAGGGTGATGTACAAACTGTATGTGATGGTGCTCAAACACTATAAAGTGGGGCTTAGTATTTCACTACATATCCACCTATGGATCACAAGGAGTAATTCAGCACACACTATAAGGGGAATACCCCAATCATTATAAGGTTCACTCAGTATTTCACTGCACATCAAAATGTGGGTCGCAATGAGTGATTCGCTACACACTAAAAGGTGAGTAAATATGACACACTAGGGCCACCCCCGGAGGCTGTCACGCCAAAATGTGTCCAGGTGCTCAGGAATGTGTCTGGGTGATGTCATCGGAATTTTGGACTGTAGTTGCTATGCCAACATGATGAGTTGCATTCCTGAGTGATAAAACCCGGAAGAAAAATGTGTCCGGTTGCGAAGAATGTGTCCGGGTGATGTCATCAGAATTTTTGACTGTAGTTGCTATGCCAACATGACGTGCTCGCATTCCTGAGTGATAAAACCCGGAAGAAAAATGTGTCCGGTTGCGAAGAATGTGTCCGGGTGATGTCATCGGAATTCTTAAATGTTAAATTATTCTTAAATAATTAAACGACATTACATTACAGCTAGGTGGCTAGCTACGAATAAGCATTGCTTGCTCAGCTGTACAACTAGCTAGCATTGTCTGTTCAGCTGTACAGCTAAGTTAGCTGCCTAGCTACGAATATAATATATGGATCGCCTGCTTAGATGGCTAGTGAAATACCTAGCATCACTAACACTAGCTAGTGCTAGCCAGCTAGCTAGTTGTACAGCTGAGCAAGCAATGCTTATTCGTAGCTGGCCACCTAGCTGTAATGTAATGACTTCCATATATTATATTCGTAGCTAGCCAGCTAACTTAGCTGTACAGCTGAACAGACAATGCATATTATTATCTTCGTAGCTAGCTGGCTATATAATTCATATATTATGTTCGTAGCTAGCCAGCTAGCTAGTTGTACAGCTGAGCAAGCAATGCTTATTCGTAGCTAGCCACCTAGCTGTAATATAATGATGTTTAATTATTTAAGAATTATTTAACATTAACGTTTAACGTTTAAGAATTCCGATGACATCACCCGGACACGGCGGCACGGTGGCACAGTGGATAGCACTGTCGCCTCACAGCAAGAAGGTCTCGGGTTCGAATCCAGGCCGGGGGCCTTTCTGTGCGGAGTTTGCATGTTCTCCCCGTGTCCGCGTGGGTTTCCTCCGGGTACTCCGGTTTCTTCCCACAGTCCAAAGACATGCACGTTAGGCTAATTGGAGAGTCTAAATTGCCCATAGGTATGAGTGTGTGAGTGAATGGTGTGTGTGCCCTGCAATGGATTGGCGACCTGTCCAGGGTGTATTTCTGCCTCTCGCCCGGAACGCATGCTGGGATAGGCTCCAGCCCCCCCCCGCGACCCTGACCAGGAATAAGCGGCTTAGACAATGGATGGATGGATGGATGGATGGATGGATCACCCGGACACATTCTTCGCAACCGGACACATTTTTCTTCCGGGTTTTATCACTCAGGAATGCGAGCTCGTCATGTTGGCATAGCAACTACAGTCAAAAATTCAGATGACATCACCCGGACACATTTTGGCGTGACAGCCCCACCCACAACTGACAGAATAAGCCCTGCCTCTAGGTTAAAAAAAAAAAATATATCCTATAGTTTATGAAGGTGGTTTGACACAAACATAGGCTATAGGCAACTCTTTACAGTGGTTATATTGACTGTAGAAACAACAGTGGTTACACAACACACTCCTGATATAAAAGTCTGGACTGCCGTGAAGGCCAGTGTGAGCAGGTTTGCTGCTCCAAAATTAACCTCCCGCTTATGCTGGCACAAACGAATCCCTCCTGCTTCTACTTGGTAGTGTAGCACATACCAGGCTAGCTTCACGCCACCAAACCGCTCCTATTTTGCATTACATGAATTATAGTGTTGGCTGAACTGTAGGGCAACCAGCAACGTGTAGCACTAGAAATTTTAACAGCCACGTTCAATCCGCCTCATCTCACACCGCCGACACCAAACACCAACAAACAATCGTTTGTGCTAACTACGTTCCACACGTGAATCTCATTACTAAAAGCAGAAACTATGGGGCGGTACTAAGACTACCTACGGTCCTACATGTCACACGTTTAGGTGTTGCAGCAGTGGTAGCTGTAGCGGTGAAGTCGTCATGACTCAGTAGGCCATTTGCGCACATCGCCGTATTGTCACACCTTCCGTTCAGACCAACTGATGACCGTGATAACGGTGCTCGCGGTCGCCTTCGATTGGTAGTAACACAAAAGGTAAAATTCATCAAGGCAATGCCACTTCTACCTTGTTCCAACCACATTTCATCACACTGATAGTAATGCTAAGAGGCTTGGCATGAAAGTCGTGGAGAAATAACAGCACTAGGACAGAGAGTTCTCAGCAACAATAAGCTTTGCTGGTGGTTCACTTCAGTGCATGATGTTGGCTTGCCGTGCTGAAGAAGGCTGCCCTAACAGAAGGCCATCAGATGTGTTTTTAATTCTGTAACTTGATGAATATATAGAAGTAGAAGGGTTTGTGTGGAGGGTTATTTATTGTCCTGTGACAGAATGCGCTGTCTCAGTATACAAAAGAAGCACACATGGAGGTCTTTCTTTTACATGATCGTATCCAATCAATCACGTTTTGGTGAACACTCCTACATTGGGCACTGGCTGTGGATAAGAGGGGGGTGTGCACATTCTCACATCCCAAAATCTCTACCCTTTCCAAACCTGTGTTTTTGAAGACCGCGTCTATGAAATGTTATGCCCATGTTGGCCAGCAAAAATAAAAAGTCTTAATCATTTTGCTTTTCCTCATCTCGACACAAAGCTGGCAGAGCTAAACTCAGTCACTGGTCTCTGGCAACTGTGACTCAGAGAAACCTTAGCGAGGTGGAACGAGAACCCAATCCCATTTTCCAGCCCTGGATCCCAACACGCTCCCTTTTGGGGCTGTGCGTACCCAATGAAGTTCCTGGGCAACTACCAATGTCCCTGTAAGAAAAGTTAATCTACCTTGGTTGGGTCCTGCTCTTAAAGAAGGGCAAGGACAGTTTTGGATAGCCTTCATGACTACAGCATATCCCATCCATGCTTCGGGCCTTATTATACTACCACACACTATCCTTGATGAGGGAAAGGTGTCACATACACATTACATAGTGCCCTCAGCCACTATGCCCTCCGATTTACACCACCCATACCAAAAATAAATATATAAAATATATTGTAAAATGTATTACTCAGATAACAACATATAGAGAAGACATGCATTCTGAATATATAAGAGTACATAAAGGATACAATGCTGTGACTAAACAAAGGGAATGCAGAAAACTAAGAAAGGATTAAACAAGCAGGAGGGGAAGATGAGCATTCCACTGCCTAGAGCAAAGGCGCCTAAATGTGTGTGGAACTGAACTCAGCGATCCTCTAAAGACCATCTGGATTACATTGCCATGGGAAAATGGCAAGGGCCTTATCATATGCTCCATGTTTCTTCCACGAGCGGATAGTAATTTTTACACTAATCCCTATGATAACATCATGAGAGCGTGTACGGAAGGGGGAAGATTAATAATGATTAACTTGAATCACTACGTATGGTAATGTCATCGATCATTCATCGAATAGAGAAAAAAAACCTGAGCACTCCAAGAAGAAAATGTGTGTCTTGACTTGGCTGTTCATTTTGGCGATGATCCTCGAGTAAAGTGCGCAGAATGGTACACATAAATCACACTGGGGCTTTCAGTTCAGGCAGGTGAACTCTTACAGGAATGAGGGAGGATCTCAGCAGTGCGGACTGCGTCGGTGGGCCTGTGAAAGGGACGTTCAGAAGATTCACTCTCAAAATGCTGCGTGCCCCCATTCCAGAGCACGTTAAGATGAATACGTTGAGTAAAATGTCCAATGTTTTTCTCCCAATTTGGTGGCCAATTATACCCTCTATTTCTTTGAATTTGACCTCCCCCACGGGACAAGCTAATACCTCAAGGCAATGATCTGCCTCCTCTGAGGCTGGACTTGCCCAACTCTGTTTCCAGGACACCTTACCACTCCTCTGCGAACTTGTGCCGGCTCTCCCTCCCCTTCCCTCTGGGGCGGCCACCCGCCACCCCCTAGCAGGACTTTTACAAATATATAAAAAGACAGATCTGAGAGCAATACGTTAGCAGTTGTCAAAAATACTTAAAAATCAAACCTCCTAAAATGCAAATAATCCAATAAAAATATTTTTTTGTACATTTAACTATTAACAATTCGAAACAAGGATGTTGGAGTTGAGGGGGTATTAAAAGCAGGAAGGTATTCTGCTCCATAACAAAACATTATGGTGACTAAAAAAACTACTTTGTTCATCAGCGAAAATGACTCAGAAATGCCAATAGTAGCAACAGTAGTAACTCAAGTATTAAGTGATAGTTCACCAAAAATTGATGTAAGTATACATTTTTCCTTTCAATACGATGTACTATGAATCCAAAGAAGAGTTTTCAGTGAATTTGCTGTCTACATGAACAGCAAATCCACCAATGGCTAGCATCGTTAGCATCATTGTCCCAAAATAATTGGAGCCTATATACCTGCAGGTAGCATGCTTGAAATTGCATTCCAAAATGACCTCCCAGTAACTTCTAATCAAGTCGCTCAGCCATGTGATTCATTTTGGAACATGTTGTTTTCATATCAGCTAAGATGTCAATAAAGCTTCCAAATTGTTTTGCACATAGAGGTGCATATTTGCATAATGTGACCTAAATTGAGAGCTTTCAGTATACTTTTCCAAGCTACTATTATAGTATCTTCCGAAATTATACAAACGTTCAACTGAACAAATAAATGGAAATTTTGTTTCAAACATTTTCTTTTCACAAAACATGAACATTTCAACTTCCTCTTTTTTTCAATCATGAAGATTTCTATACATTCAAACATCGATTTGTAGGGTGTGGGTACTTTTATGACTCTCCCTTGGGACGTCATTCACACTGGACTTGACTGAGGCAGGTCTACCTCTTCTCAAGGTGAGGTTTGTACATTGACATCTGCACCCCTCTCCTCTCATTCTTCTCTCTCTCACAGGCAGGTGACACCATTCCTTCAAAGCAGCCCTTTCTCTGTGCAAACCAGGTCGGGCTTTGGTTGCCGTCAGTTGTTGCCCCAAGCATTAGCTGGGCTGGGCTGAAGCACCTGTCACCTGAAGCAGTGTAGCCTTGCAGTTGGAATGTTACATGATATGGTGCCCTCTTTAAGCTTGACCTTAAGTTTTTACTTGACGCACTAGACCAGGGTTACTCAAATTTCGCACACGATTTCAAATTAAATCCTGGTTTTCCTTTCTCTCAGGTAGTTAATTGAACAATTAGTGGAAATGATTGGCCTGAATCCCAGGTAAAGGCAGGGTGGGAAAAAAAGCAGGAATCTGATGTCTGATGGAAAAGAAACGTAGCCTTTTCATGTTAAAATTTTTGGTAGTAAATGACAAAGAAATGTAATACAAGAAAAATGTTCAGTTGTCTCTTCTGTCCAATTTGAAGTTCAGAGCTGAACATAATTACAATAGCTCCCTCAAGTGGTGGTTTTATAATCCTACAGGTACTTTTCTTGTACAATTGATTCTTTATAATTAAAACTTTATCTTCATATATCTTCATAAAGCTTGTGTTTGTGGTGCAACACAGCTTGGGTTTGTGGTGTGGTGTACGTTCTTACTAATCCACTTTGTGCACAGCAGCATATGATTTAATATGGATGTAGTGCTGTCAGAGGGCCACGATAAATAGGTTGTATTAGAACTTCATAGAATTAGCTAGAATTTAACTATCCGATATCTCTAACCAGAACTTTGGATACGCCAGTGCTGGTTCACTTGTAGATTAGACCACAGTGACATGTTTCATATGGGAACAGTCTTCAGCTGTCACTCATGGGCTTATCAAGAAATGTAACTAAAATGTCAGATCACGTAAATGATTGGGCTAATTAAATAGTTAAGAGCAGAAGTTGGCATGAAATCCAGAAATAGATACGGCCCTCCTTGCCCGCCCCTGCTTTAAGGGGCTGTGAAAAAGCCAATATTGGGATTTTCTCAAATGAAATGTTTTAACTTAATTTATTAATTGATGATTGATGTATGCTAATTGTGACAACTAATTGGGGAATGGTGCTCATCAGTCATTGATTCTGGCCCTGTAACACAGTCTTTTGTCTTCGGCTTCACCATTACAAGTTTTATGTCAATATCACGTATGGTAAGAAGATTATTTTAAGCATTCTTTTTTTTTAAATGGCTTAAAGTACTGAATATTCAATCACTTAGCAGTCTTGTATTTTTATCTGATCATGTTCAGTTTTGGTACACATCTATTTCATGGCACAGTCCTTAGACTCAAGTTGGCTATATGCATACATAGGCTACTGGACATATACGCAGTAGAACCATTGAGATAGGAAAGCATCAGGAATGAAGGTCATTCAGAGCTCTGAAATGTTCATGAAAGTGATATTCTGTATTGCTTGGAATCATTATCTACATAACTATCAGCTTATTTCTTAAACGGCTTACTCACTTTGGAGCTATAAACCTTATTGTAAGTGAACCAGTAATCACACCAGTGATAATATGGATCTCATTAGAACATTATTTGGTGCTGCATCCGCTTTCCAAACAAAACACCTCCTTTTCAAAGACCGACTACCTTGGTTTCTTTTGCGAACTGTTTGATTTTGTACTGGCCCTTCGTCATATAAAACACTGTTAATTTTCTCACTTTGTATTCTTTAGCAATAGTGCTAAGACTAGTATTTAATGGGGTTTTTGACAGTGTGATTTGTTTCAGTTAAAACACCACCCTTTTTCCATCAGTGATAATAAAGAGCTTGATATTGATAAGGCGTAATTGTGTATGTCGACCGGTCAGTCTGTGTGTGTATATGTATATATATATATATCAGTGGTGGGCCGTCAGGGCCTGCAAGGCCTTCTCTGCTGGCCTAAAAAATATCTGAATCACAGACTGATGTTAATTATATTTTTTCCATGAATACTTATTAAATAATTCCAAATGGTCTGTCCGCTTCCTTTCATAGCTTTTCTGGTTGCGCTGCTTCCAGACGTGTATTTTCATATTAAAGCATTTAACCAATCACATTTCAGCCATCATTTGTTGCCAGGGTCAAAGAAATCTGCCTGGAGGCCTTCACAATCAGTTCTGCAGGCCCTGTAGCATAAAATAAGTGTTGATCAAACTGTTGCTTCAACCAATCAGATTTTGAGTTGTGGACATGAAGGCCGTCTAAAAGGCCTAGGTAACGTCAGCGTATTCACACCCTTTGATTGGATAGTCAGAGAGTGTCTGACTATGATGTAATGTGATTGGTTAAATGCTTTAATATGAAAATACACGTCTGGAAGCAGCGCAATCAGGGGAAAAGCTATGAAAGGAAGCGGACAGACCATTTGGAATTATTTAATAAGTATTCATGGACAAAATATAATTAACATCAGTCTGTGATTCAGACATTTGAGAGGACATTTTCAGCCCTAAAGCGAATTAAAACTTATGCCAGAAATACGACAGGGCAGGCTCGACTTTCAGCATTAGCTTCGATGGCGATAGAAAAGGACTTCTTGATGGAAATGAAACACACGGATAATCTGTACGACAGAGTAATTGAACTCTTTTTGAGGAAAGAAAGGGGGATGGATTTTGTGTACAAATAATAAGGATTTTTGGTGAGTAAAATGTTGCCATTTTCCTAAATAATATTGCAATGTTATGAGGTTATTATTGATGATTTTTTATGTGTGTCGCAGCTGTAGCACCCTGGGTTTGTTTCTTCAGTAAAGGCATTTATTCTGGATACACGAGTTATCTATCTTCGATGCAACGGCAACGGGTGTCTGTTCGGTTTGTTTTTGCACTTTGTTTATTTATCTTTCTTCAGTCATGTTTCATTCTCGTTCTGTTCCATGTCTGTCATTGTTCCTGTTCGAGTTCCTCTCCTTGTCTTGTCATGCACTTCGGGAAATTCTATGTTTCGGTTTTTTAGGGAGGAGGAGGAACGCATAAAGAAATCTGCGTGCGAATAAAGCGGAACGTGAGAAGCGTATAGAGATAGGACGAGAGAGGATGACAGCGATAGTTAGAAGCGTGAGATAATTAGTTATTAGTAGTGTTAGTAACTTAATCTAAATCCCTAATGTTAGTAGATTCGTTGGTTAGTACTATATACATCTAACTAATATATACAAAGTGTAATTAGAAAGTAAGAAGGAAGTAAAACGAGATTAGAAACGAAGACGGAAAAACCGAAACATAGAATTTCCCGAAGTGCATGACAGAACGAGAATGAAACATGACTGAAAAAAGATAAATAAACAAAGTGCAAAAACAAACCGAACAGACACTCAAAACATAACAATAAGATGGCTTTTATAGCCATAAAATAGTTATTGAGGGGTGGATTGATTCAGACGGAGCACTACTGAAGGCCTAGGTGTGAAATGCACGGCCCGCCACTGATGATCCTTAAACTAACAGCACAGTGGTAACACTCCACTCCACGGAAGACAAGAATCAGGGCATTGTGTAAAACAGACCAGATGTAAGTCTAAGCTTGCAGGCCAAAAGAGACAACATGTACTTGATGGCATGCAGTGATATATGGCAGTAGGGCTTTTCACTTGGGTCAGTGCTGTGTGGACTTTGCTTTGTAGAAGTCAAATAATGGGAACTGCCGTGCGGACAATAGCCACAGCTCTCCAGTGTGTCTAAATGAATTACATCACAGTTAGCACTGCTGCACTAGGGGAACAGCAAAGGCATATGGGAGATGGACCTTCAGTAATGGGCTTAATTAGTCTTAGTAGGCTGTTAGAGGCAAGTGCTATATTGCCATTGATTCATTGACGGTGGGATGCTTCCAGGGGCAATTGCAGGATTTTACCTTTAGGGGGGCTCAACCCCCAATGAGAACGTGAGATGTACACATGCAAAGCACAAGCCAAATTTTTAAAATGAATTTACTGTTACATTCCCCAGAACAAAAACACCACAATGGTTGTCGCTCTCAAACTTGAAATAACACTCTCTATCTGTGGTATTTTTAAAAAATAGATATTAAGTAAAAATGTTTTTTAGAAAAGAATGACAAAGCATTTTCAGGGGGGCTGAGATGAAAGACAGGGGTGCTAAAGCCCCCCTAAATAGGGTCTAAAATCACCACTGGATGCTTCATTCCCCTCATCACAGAACAGCACATACTGTAGCTCTCATCAGACTCAACAAGTCTGGACACAGAGATGTTCCCCTTGAAGGCAAACTAGATCTTTGTAAGGTCATTACATAATGCTTTTGGCACCGTTTATCTGCACCCAATGCGCAAATACAATCATGCACATGTGCTGCAGAATACACTGTGACTATAGGTGCCAGAGTGTTTGCATAAGAAAACATATTTTGTCTTCATGTGTTGTGCTAAAGGGCTTTTTCCTCTCCAATTCCCCCTGTGCCACCCACATCCACGTGCAAGGAGTTGAAGCACGTGCACTCCTCCAATGCACTCGCCTATGAAGCAATGTCTATTTTGCTCACTACAGTCCACACAGTTTGGTGTAAAATAGTCCATTTTTTTATATTTTACTGTTACAGGTCAGCACACACAAGCAGACAGGGTAATTTCCTTGCATGGTTGATAGGGGTGAAAGCCAGAGAAACGTCTATGACTGAAAGTCATTGGTCTTGGGCCAAGCATCAGACCACTGATCAATGTGTGTAGTCACGCCACCATTCTCCAGTCATACATTATGTCTGTTACTGTCTTAGTAACTTAATATGAAATGTAATATTGGTTGAAATATATATATATATTATGGTTTCATGGTCAAAACTATTTAAAAGGCTAATTATGACAGCTGTTGATATAAAAAGTGATTGTTAAGTGTATTGAAACATGTATGTCAGAACATAGTGAATTTAAGAGAATATATTACTCTGACATAACGTTGATTCGAAAATCCACATTGTAGTTATATTGGTTGAGCCAATGAGTGCATCAGCTAATGTTTTAACGAGCCAAATGTTTACTGAGTTAGCCAGCCGCTTAAAGTTACAGCTAACATTAGCATTTTACATAAATCTTGATCTCACATAAAACATAGATCTTAAAAACATGCAGTTTAAATCTTGCCAAGTTTTAAGAGAACTATTGCATCTTTCCCACAACCGTTGTGTATTGGAGTATGACAGTTTTACTCATGAGCTATATCGGCTATCACACAACTGTTCCGTTAATTCTGCGTGGGTGACTCCTCCCCTTCATCCTCCCAGCAGGAAGCCCATTGAGATCAGTGTATAGCTCCTTCCTGAAACACAGTCGTGATTGCGTTCCCAATGAATGATCAATGTCTCTCCCCAGTTTCCTATGACATGGTGTTCTGATCTGGGCTTTTAATTAGTTAAGTAGATAGGTTTACAAGCTAGTAATGCAGTATGTTTAGTTGATTGTAGCATTCATTTGTTCATTTCATTAATTAATGATTAATGATTAATTAATTAATCAATTTCATTTCATTAATTAATAATAACGTAAACATTGTAAAATACCTTTTCCTTCCCGGTGTTACAGGTATGGTACGCAGATGCCTGCAATGATGTCTATTGCTTTTGCATTATACATCAGTCCTGCAGCCCCAGAACAAAAATGCATCTACAATTTGGAGTGACGTTACAGACAGATCTCATTTTCCTCTAGTCACCAAATTATGCTGTGCCACAGCGCAGAAAACATAAAAGTTGAAAAATGTTCAGCTCGAGATCCCTCACTCCAGAATTGCACATATACATTTTCAAGGTTTTCATGTGACTATCTTACTGATAATGCAACAAGCATCTGGTTTTCAACCAACACCTGGGTTTCAACCAACCCAAGTTCACGCATGTAACTCCACTACTCACCACACTTCACTGGTTCCCTATAGCAGCACATATCAAATTGAAATCACTGGTGCTGCCTTATCAGGCCGCAAGGGGAACCGCTCCCTCCTACCTCCAGACACTCATCACCAATCACCTACACCCCAGTCAGACCCCTCCCCTCTGCCTCCTCTGGCATTACATTACATTTACATTTAGCAGACGCTCTTATCCAGAACGATTTACAAGATGTGCATTAACATGGTAAGATCAATCATAGTCTGCACAAGAGATCAGTGTAGACACAGTAATAGACATAATCATAGGCAGCTGGATACCGTACCTGTAACACAGGGAAGGAAAAGTTAGAGGATTTTTTTTTTTAACAGACACATATACATATTACAAAATGCAGTATTAAGAATGAAAGCAGTGGTGATGAAAATTTGTAAAAATGTACAGGGTCAGTGGAGTGGCACTCATCACACCCTACACCCCAGCCAGACCCCTCCGCTCTGCCTCCTCCGGCAAACTGACTGTCCCATCCCTCCGGGCCCCCAGCAACCGTTCCTCACGGTTTCACCTCTTCTCTGTCCTGACCCCACGATGGTGGAATGATCACTGGCCATCTTCCACCAGAGACTAAAAACCCACCACTTCAGACTCCACTATGACTGATTCTGTACATTAATTACTGCCATCACCACTGTTTACAAGCACCAGATTGTAGCAGCTGATGTGCCAACATCACCGCATTGGCAACATTGGTTTGGGATATTGAAGCTTCAACTTTATATATACCCTACAGCTGATATGAAGCTGAGATGCACTTATAGTACATACTGTGCTGTGGAAGGGAATATAAAGACACTGGAGCCGAACTGCAATGTGTGGTGGGATGTCTTCAGTCACGCACTGTGTTCTCTAGCAGTAGGAAGATCATACTGAACATGAGAGAGCAAAGAGTATAGCTGTGTCTACAAATAGATGCTGTCATTGAACACCGAGAATGGGCAGTACTTGCGTTATTCCAATGGGGTCAAGGCAGACTGTCACCAGGTTATTGGCAGAAAACCAGAAGTAAAGAAGTCATGTAAATAAATGGAGTAACACGATTACGTTTAGGCACCAATAAATTGATGTCAGTCTGTCCCTATTTTAATAGCACTAGGCAGTTCCAGGAACTCACAGTAAATAGCACAGAAAAGCCTACCCTGTTCTTTTTTTTGTTCACTGTTTAACAGTACATTTTGTCATAATCAAAACAATCCCATGATTATTACACCATCGGTTTTTCCTGATCTGTCTGTCACTCAGCACACTTCAGATTCTTAAACTATAATGGAGCTACAAATACTCCAGTGACAACAGGATTGATTTTTTGGTCAATGCTGGGCAGACTTACTGATCTTCAAATCAACTGGACTGCTTGTCATTTCTGAGCTCCCTGTATCAGGCAATCTATTATTATTATTTTCATTATTGAGCAACATCGCCGTCTTATGGAGTCAAAAAGAATTACCTTTACAATAACCTAACGACGTTATCGCACCAGATTTATCTAGAAGTAAAAAGTATTTGTACCAAACAATAAATGTGAATACTACCAACTACTACTATTAATAATAATCATTATTATTATTATCATTATGATTGGCCAGAAGGTTGCCAGTTTTGTTAACCTATATTGTTTTATAGTAAATGATCAGCTTTGCAAACTGATACATTTTCAGATTAGGTTTTTCTGTTTGTTTTACCAACAAGAACAACAGATAAGCGGATGTGAACATCGAAGGTCAAGACAAACAGTTTGTTGCAAACAGTTAAAATTAGTGTTTATATTTGCACAGCTTTACAGCATTCAAAATGCTTACCTTTTTTAGCACTTCCCCTCATGTTTGGTGAAAGGGTCAGATGATCTCTAATGGAGGCTGTGGAGAGTGATCTTTATCCAGCCCCCGGGAGCTGTATTCGCTCTCCGCCACAGATCAATAACTGTTACAGCATGCTGCCTGCAGTCAATGAGCTACTATGGATCTATTAAGTGGCCCCCTGCTCTTCCCCTATACACATGCTCAAAATCACACTGAGATACAACATTATGATAAATACACCCATAATGTAAAGACCTGTTAGTCATTTAGGCTGTGGACTGAATGCTTTTGCTTGAAATGAGAATCTTAAATGTGAGAATCTTCAAATCCACTGAAGATAATCATTAGTCAAACTAAATTCCAATAAAAATGTGTATTTTCTTGTAGATACTTAAGCTTTACATGTGATATATTCCTACCATGCTATTTTCTGTTTGGCATATCAGCCGTAAATTAACTAAGACCATAACATTTACATTTTAAGCATTTAGCAGACACTCTTATCCAGAGCAACTTACAAGGTGTACATTAATACATGGTATGATCAATCATTGTTTGCGCAAGAGATCAGTGCAGTAACACAGCAACAGACATCATTGTCGGCAGCTGCATACCATACCTGTAACACTGGGAAGGAAAAGGTTAGTAAATTATTTATTTATTTATCAGAAAGTTTTAAGCAAGGATACATATTACGAGAAGCAGTATTGAACATGTACGCAGTGGTGATGACAATTGGTTAGATGTACAGAATTCAGTGGTAGTGGAGCCTTAAGAGGTAGGTTTTGAGTCTCTTGTGGAAGATGGCATGTGATTCCATGGTCCCGACCGAGTGCGGAAGACTGTTCCACCACCAAGGGGTCAGGATAGAGAAGAGGCGAGACCGCAAGGAGTGCCCGGAGGGATGGGACAGTCAGTTTGGCAGAGGAGGCAGAGCGGAGGGGTCTGGCTGGGGTGTAGGGTGTGGAGGTAGGGGGTGAGCACTTCCTCGAGCTACTTGATAAGCCAGCACCAGTGATTTGAATCTGATGCATGCTGCGATGGGGAGCCAGTGCAGAGATGAGTAGAGGGGTGACATGCGTGAACTTGGGTTGATTGAACATGACGTGTGGCAGCATTCTGGAGCAGTTTCAGTGGCTTGACAGCACAGGCCGGTAGGCTATAAGAATGTTTCATGATGAGAACAGGGCATGCACCCAATCTAGACTTGTCATTGTGTTTTTCTTGTTTTAATTTATTTTTATTATATTTTGGAAAGCAGTCTGGAAAGCCACCACTGAAATCACTGTTAAAAAGCATGCATCAATTAAAACTAAATTGCGTAACCATGAAATTTTAGATTACAGATGAAATGGGGTGACATCTACTACCCAAGCAGATGAATCACTTTCAAGTGTCCTGGGGGTCTTTGTTCTAAGCCCTGCTGGTGTGTATCTGCCTGGGGGAGGGGATTCCTGTGTCAGTATTAGTGGGCTGTAGGAGCAGATGGTCTCATTGTGTGTGATCTGTGTATGAGAGCTCACCACCACATGGTGTGCTTCGTTTTTCACAATGGGGGTATTGCTGCTAATCCGATGGGTCTCTGCGACACACGCCAGAGTAATATGGCTATTCAAAGGGTACAGATTCAAACAAGCCAAACCCAGAGCAACCCACATCATATCATGGCCTCTTCTGCCTGACACGTGGTTCAGGTTGCACTACAGGTATATGTAAAAATAAGAAGTGTATTTCTGTCCAAAAAAAGTGAATGATTCCATCACGCTCGCCCTTTTCCTTCCTACTTTGGTTAGCAAATGTTATTTCTCCTTTGATTTCACCCTTGAGCCTTTCCCTGACCCTTGCCATTTATGTAACAGTCTTTGGAAAGAGAAATAGGCTATTCCAAATTGGTACCTTTTGGAATTTCTGGGCTCAGAACAAGCTCAGAAAGTAAGGAATGTGCAATTAATCTGTGAAAAAAGTGTCAGTGAGCCTTCTAATACACTATGTTCCCACTGCAATCTGCACTACAATAATGTAAAAAAACATAAATATGGCAAGTGGTATTTTAGATTCAGAAACAAAAGGCAATAGTGATTCAAACATTGAACTTTACCTGGCTTGAATAACGTTAGATACATTTGTGCTCGATTTAACGTGCTTATTGTGCAAGTTGCGAAGACAATAGCAGCACAGTAACTTTAGCAGCAGAGTTTATTATGAACGTGTTTACGGATGGGAGATAAAGCCAGTAGTAGAGCTCTGTTATAAATTCTGAAAAATGATCATAGATTTCTCTCAGACCTGTAACTCGGTCCTTGATTGACAAGGAAATGACAACGTTAGATCAAGATAAAATCTGCATTCAATCTGTACTGTAACGTTAAGTAAGAATACAAGTATGTGTCGGCGGCGAACGACCCTAAAATGTACACATCTTTCTAGACTCGAGCTAGCTTTGATTTTGCAGCATCTTGTGTTCGTGCCAATACATGTAAAATCATATAAAACATGTACATTCCAAGCAGAAGCAACTCGTTAGCTACGACCAACATATCCGATAATTAGACTGCTACTTCTTGCTAACCGTCTTTCGTAAATCAACTAGCTAGCACAAGTTAGATGGCTATTTTCTTATTTTTACCGTGGCAGCAGCAGACCTTACGTTCCTGCACTGCGGCTGTGCTACTTGTCAACCTATCTTACGTTACGGAAACGAAGTTATAGTCCTGGATGCTGAATGGTCGATCAAACATCCTGGCAGTGCCGATATTCATAATACAGCTCATTTCATATATTTATGATATGACATTTTCGTACATTTAATATAATTGCGCCCTCAACTAACATAATAAATTGTAACATCATAAGCTGTCAATAAACATTGAGACTTGTAAAATCTCATTTAGCCGCCTCGGCTAAATGTCCACATCCTTCCTCGAAGTGGTCTGTCCGGTGTTTCACTTATTGTTGCGCAGACTAAAAATACCGGTAACTTCAAAACTACAACGAACGGCGAAATGAATAAGAATGTTCGATGTGAATCGTAGATAAGATGTAACGTTAACTATCGTTGCTTAGTGACCGAATAACTTTCCTCGTGGAATACACCTTATAGTTCGATCAGTATTTCTATTTAAAAATGATGTCTTGACTTACTTTCTACACGGATATCTCTGAATGGATCTGTTTTATATAAGCGATATGGAGCTTGAGCTTGTTATAACAAGTATAACGGTACACGGCTGCCGAACACCGCCTAGCCGTGTCGATATTCGTGATAAAACGTAGATTCTAGTTCCATATCGTTGTATTATGATTTGATTGACGGCAGTGTATTCGGGAAACGCCTTAACTACACATCTTCATTCCAATACGCCGAAAGATAGCCGACGGCGGTACGTAAGGAGCCAGCATGTTTGATTGTGCAGCTGATAAAAATGTGGGTTCACGAGTGACGTCGGCCGACAGCACGCACATTCCTCCCGGTGGCGGCGAGACAGACGCGTCTACTTTGTGTCCTTATCGCGGTTAAACGCGTCCACAGTCTCACATTTCTTTTGTTAATTTTTTTTCTCCTTTTGGAACAAGACCATCCTGAAAACTGAAGTTGTTTAATTAAAGGTAGGTTCGTTTATAGATCTATAGGTTTTCAGTGCTGAGCTAGCATGACAAAATGGCTGCTCTATCATTTTCTTTCTGTGTCGTTACTGTTTAGTAAGCTAGCGAGTTAGCGAGCGCTACCGAGCCTAAATCGTAGAAAATGGCGTCGTCGAAAAAGAACACGGGTGTTGTTCAGCAAATCGAAATGCCCTGCCGGCGTTTTGACATTGCATAGATTTATGATGTATATGTCCGTTCCAATGTAATGTCTGATTATTACCCAGTGTACGTGATTCGCTGCGATAAGAACGTGTTGAGGGAAAAATGGAACGAAAGTGATATTTTCACCACAGAACTGGATGGGTCGGGATGCAATTTTTTTTGTTTCTTTTTAACTATCTGCTTGCTAACTTTGGATAGCAAGTTAACTTTAAACTATCAATCAACTGATGTAAACGTGTCGGCACAGCGAGTACAATCCTTTGTTTATAATTTGTTTTCCATCATTCGTGTTCCTCCGATTTAATGACGTTGGCACTAGCGAGGTAAAGTTCGCTAAATTGCGAATAAAATCACAGCCGTCTCTCTGGGATTGGAGCGCAATTCTGCCATGGTATCGCACACTTAATCGCTTCGTATCTGCATCTTGTGTTTTGATGCATACTGGTTGTGTATGGTCACCAAACAGCTGGCCAGGTGTTTACCGGTTAGTAAGTGGTCTTAAAATAACTTTCAGCGTATCGTTTTAGCCAAGTTGATCCGCAAACTGGGTAATCTTGACTAACTTTGTTTGCTTACGTTAAACAAACTGCACCCCCAGTAGCTTGGTACATGACTGTACCTAACATGGACTCCCGGATGCACAAGCTAACAGTAACTCGATGGTCGACTGGCTTGCTGGGCTTGTCTGATCACGAAGGAAATGTGGGTAATCTGCATAAACGACCAGTTACAGGGAAAATGCATTCTGTGGAGGTTCTCGGTAGATGTATAGCTAACACGAAGTTGTTCCCTTGAGATTGATTGTGCCTTAGGCAGTTTCTAGGGAGAATGTCACGTAGTAGCTATTTGTTAGCAAGACAGGACAGACTGTCTCTTCATCCAGAACAAATCTTTTCTCTGGGAAATGGTGCCATGCCATAAGCAAGATGATAAACAAACTAGCTGTGAGCGTGTTCTGATTATACTGGTTCTAATGAGATTTTCCCTTTTCCCAGTCCGTTTTCCCCACCCCACCCTTTGTATATTATTCTTTTGAAGATTCTTCGTTGTCAAGCCGCCAAAGTGGAGAGTGTGATTGCAGAAGGGGGCGCTTCTCGTTTCAGGTTTGTGCAAAACTAGAGCCCTTGGCTGCATCTGGATATTACAAGTAACATACCTTCAAGGTTGCATGCACTAAATTGAATAGAATTAAAATGGTACAGTAAATCTGACACTTTCCAGCCTGTAGGCATTCCAATGCCTAGCTTGCCAGATTTTGTCAGTAGTTTTGGCAATGGCTTTGTAGAAATGTGCATGACCAGCCTGCATGTTCTTTCTCCATTGTGGCTGTGAGTGTTCCACAGCAGAGCTGGAGTGTTCTTCAAACCTCTCATTCAGCATAGGCAGGGTAGATCACCCTTGGGTCCATTCCGCATCTTGAAATGAAGACCACACCTCTTAAGTTAAAGTTGGCAACATTTCAGCTTTGTTGTCATGCCGTAAAGGGAACCTGAAAAGATCTGTGTTGTGTAGAATAAGGCGGCTTTGTTTTGCCCCTTGGTGAGTTCCATCAACATTGCCGCCTTGGCCTGTTGCGGTCCGACCGCAAAGTCATCTAAACTGGTGTTAAATTCCCACTGATTGCTTGAGTCATACAGTCAGATGGTATGGTTAAGTCAGTTATCACAATGGATCGTCTATCCTTTCTACTCAAAACTGATCTACTTAATGCTTTGGTGCAAAGATGTGCTAAGATGTGTGCATGCGGTCAGGATCAATGTATGAGTATGGTGTAGATTTGTGTTCACATTCACATTGTTCTATATGGCAGTACTTAAGTAACCTATTAAAGCTTTATTTTTGGGCCATTAATGGTGTGCATACCGTTTCCTTGCATTCTGTTGCAGCCAACAGCATTTAATGTATGTGTTTGGTGAAATGGCTGTGGCTGGTCTTGTGCTGTTTCAGCTCAGCAGTCTGTACTGTTGAATGTTGACTAACGGGTGTTTTTTGTTTGTTTGCTGTAGTGCTTCTTCGGGCGGAGGAGGTGGTAGGGGTGCACCTCAGCACTATCCCAAGACTGTCGGCAACAGGTACACAGGATATTTACACCTCAGTACATTGTTTGAGATGGCCCTTTGGCCTTACATCCGTCATTTCAGCAATCGGTGAAATTTTCAGAGTGACGATTGTTTGCGTGTAGCATGCGCACTGTTTTGCCAGCACTTTGCTGCATACAGCAGTTTGAACCCTATTGTGTGTGTTCTCTAGCGAGTACCTGGGGAAAACCCCAGGGCCTGGCGTTCAGAGATGGGTTCCTTCACGAAGCACTAGACGAGATGTCAACTCCTCCAACGAAAAAGAACTTCACGATGCAATCTTTAGGAAAGTAAGAGGGTACGTACAGGTTTGTGCAGGTATTTTACATTGCGCTTGCATGACAAATGGGGAAAAGGCTATCATTCTCACTCTGCCTTGAGTGCTTTAGAGGGTAGGCTCATCTAAGAGTTGCAAACTGCAGAGATGGTTTTGATAAAACAAAGCCTCTGTATGCACATGTGTAACGCTGTCTCTTTTTCATCCCCTGCCTGCAGCATACTTAATAAGCTGACCCCTGAGAAGTTTGACAAGCTATGCCTTGAGCTCCTGAATGTGGGCGTAGATTCTAAACTCGTCCTAAAAGGAGTCATCTTGCTGGTAAGGGCCTTCACTTTGATTTTGCGTTACTGATGCACCAGATGTGTTTGTGTGTGGCTGAAATGGGTGGAGGTGCTTCAGATCCGTCTGTGAGACCACAGTAATGCAATTGTTTTGTGGTCAGGTCTGTAAACGGCCATATGTGGAGTAATTTTATTTCCAACCAGATTGTAGACAAAGCCCTCGAAGAGCCCAAGTATAGCTCGCTATATGCTCAGCTATGTCTGCGCTTGGCAGAAGACGCACCAAACTTTGATGGCCCTTCACCAGAGATCCAAACATCACAAAAGCAGAGCACGGTAAGCACTTAGCACCCTGATTAGAGCCTTTCCAGCAGCCATTTTGAGCAGGACAGAATTCTGGGAAGTTTTCACCTCTTTGCTGCATTACGTGGGTGGAGTTGATGCAGACAGTTTGTGCAAATCATGGCATTTAGTACCTAACTTATTAATTTTATTTTTTTGTATTTTCTAGACATTCAGGAGACTTCTGATTTCCAAGCTTCAGGATGAATTTGAAAACCGTACCAGAAATGTTGAAAGTGAGTAGCATTTACTTACCCCCCCACTTGCCTTCCCCTGTATGTAGCTGCACATGTCACCAACTGAATTTTCTTTCTTCCCTCCCTCCACTCAGTCTATGACAAACATGACAACCCTCTTACCTCTGAGGAAGAGGAGCAGCGTGCCATTGCCAAGATCAAGATGCTGGGGAACATCAAATTCATTGGGGAACTTGGCAAACTTGACCTTATCCATGAATCTATCCTTCATAAGTGCATCAAAACAGTACGTTTTACCCTTTTTGTTGTGTGGAGAGTTTGGCTAATGTGTTATGGGTGATGCATTTGGTCGATGAACCAGCTCATTGCATTCATTTGTCCCCTCAGCTTTTGGAAAAGAAGAAGAGAGTCCAACTTAAGGATATGGGAGAGGATTTGGAGTGCCTCTGTCAGATAATGCGAACAGTGGGGCCTAGACTAGATCATGAAAAAGCAAAGGTAAAAGTTGTGGAGACATTCCAACTCTGTCGAGACATGAAAGGGCATGTAGAGTAGAAATGAGTTCACGCTTCCATCGAGCTTGTTTTTCCAAGTGTCGACTAGTTATGACCATCTGTCTTTCGGTTTGATGGCGTAGCTCCTTAGGACTATAAAGCGTTCTAACCTTGCTGTATCCCCCCCCTTCCGCAGTCGTTAATGGATCAGTACTTTGGCCGTATGCGATCTTTAATGAACAACAAGGAGCTGCCGGCAAGGATTCGCTTCCTGCTGCAGGACACTGTGGAGTTGCGAGAAAACAACTGGGTTCCTCGCAAAGCTTTTATCGACAATGGACCAAAGACCATTAACCAGATTCGTCAGGAGGCAGTGAAGGTGAGCTCAGCGAGATGCTTGATCTCTTTCAGAGAAGTGCCATTGAGTTGTCTCTTGGCGTGATGGTGCAGGGCAGGCTCGGAGCCAACTGTTTGGTTTGTAGATCGGGTCGTCTGCACTGTTAAACACAGTGCTTCAGCGTGGCAGTGTTAACCCATACCTGTACTCGCTTCCCAGGATTTGGGTGTTTTTATTCCACAAATGGCCCAGGGGATGAGGACTGACTTCTTTTTGGAAGGCTCCTTTATGCCAACCAGGATGAAACTGGACAGGGAAACACTCGGGGGACTGGCTGATATGTTTGGGCAGATGCCAGGTAAGAGTTCAGCTTCGATAGTGTTGCAGCCGTCAATAAAATAAAATAAAAACCGTTAAACATGAATTTGCTTTAACCCCTTCCCTAACTGAGGACGGTTGAATTTAAAATTCAGAGGGAATGCAGCTTTACATCCTCCCTGTTCATAACTCATTATGTTATATAGTGGTGATTGGCTACTTCAGCAGGCTTACCCTGAACATGTGAATGCTTGGGAGAGTTAGCATTTAGCTTGCTAGATGTATCTGCAATTTACCACCACGTATTGGCAGAAACCGACATCTTATCACCTTATTACCATAACAATGATCCGAATGTAACCTTAAGTTGGTAGCATAAACATTTTGTGAGCAGCGGAGTGAAAGTGGCGTTGGAGAGGTCTGTCTTGTGCTGTGATCGTTATCTGAAGTCCAGCTGTGACCGTGGTCTCACTCAGGTAGTGGGATCGGCACCGGTCCAGGAGTCATTCAGGACCGGTTCTCACCCACTATGGGCCGGCACCGCACAAACCCGCTCTTCAACGGACACAGCGGCCACATCGTGCCTGTTCCCCAGTCTCCGTTCGACATGGGGGGCAAGACTTTCAAGTCCAACCAGGTGAGTGGCCTTCATCCAGTGACCAAACCCACAGCCAGATCGTTGGGGCTTGCGGGGTACAAGTTGATACTAATTTGGGTAAAATGTAGCCAGGTGTTTTGTTTGGTCAACAGCACTTAGTCACTAGGTTGGGGCTTGGGCATTATTGATGGTTGCTGCCATGTGTGCATGAGTCCTGACTGTTCTCACAGGAGCAGTTTTTTTTGTAATTCGTATTTGTGTATTTTTGTAATTTCTGTATTTTCTCTTCAGGGTCAGAATCAGCATTTCCACAACCAGAACCAGAGCCATTCATCCCAGCAGCAAGCCCAGTCCAAGGACATGCCACCCCGGTTCATTAAGAAAGGCCAGCTTAACGCCGACGAGGTAAAGACAAACGGCCCAACCCTGCTCTATCCCAGCCTGCCCTGTGATTATAAAAAGACGCGTTATTCTGAGGGAGAAAACCTGCTGCCATTTCTCTCAAACCTGCTCTTTTTGTTCATCACTCTTCTCGGCTCCCCCTCTCCCCCCTTTCCGCTTCACCTCTCTACTGGCATGGGTCCGCTGAACGTGATTATGAGACATGAGGGCACATCGCACTGCTGTGATCTTGTTGTCCCCTTCTAAAGCCTTCCCCCTAAAGACAGGTATTGGTCTCTTCCTCCCCCCCCCAAAAAAACCCCAGATCAGCCTGAGGCCTGCGCAGTCATTCCTCCTGAATAAAAACCAAGTGCCAAAGTTGCAGCCGCAGATACCAACGATGATTCCTCCAAGCGCACAGCCTCCCCGCACCCAAACTCCACCGCTGGGACAGGTAGTGGGACTGTGCTCACTAGTTTCTCATCTTTACAGTGTGGTGATTGAGCTATACACATGTGTGTGGTGCTTGAACAGTGTTTAAAATAAGAAAATGCCTCTTCTCTCCAGCCCCCACAGCTGGGTCTCAAAACAAACCCACCTCCGATCCAGGAGAAACCTCAGAAGACCAGCAAGAAGCCACCGCCCGCTCGGGAAGAGCTGCTGAAGATGACGGTGCGTACGTGGGCCCATGTGTGCGGGGAGAAAGTGTCAGTTCTGAAACGTAGTCCTGAACTATGATGTTGCCCAAGGAGGGAGGGCGTTGCGCTGGGTATTCCCTGCTTCATCATGCAGTACACACTGCTTAATGGCGTGCATGCGTGCGTGCGTGTGTGCGCGTCTAATGGTCTTGTGCCCTCTTCAGGAAACTGTAGTGACAGAGTATCTGAACAGTAAGAACATGGACGCTGCAGTGAGCGGCGTGCGGGAGATGAAGGCTCCTAAGCACTTCCTGCCTGAGATGCTGAGCAAGATGGTGGTGTGCTCCCTCGACCGCTCGGATGAAGACAAGGAGCACGTCAGTACGCTGATCCACACGCTTCGCACCGAGGGCCTGATCTCCGGGGAGAACTTCATGCAGGTATGACTGCCCAAAAGCAGATGTGTGTGTGTGCGTCTACAGAAAAACCCTAATTTCTACAATCTACTCTGTATAGAGCATAAGCAACATGACAAGATGGACTAACCCTACGTTCTAACAGGGAGATTCGCATTGTGGGAAATGCATTGATTCTCTATGAGAGTGAGCAAGATTGGATTTGTGGGTGTTTCGGTGTCCCAGAAAAGTTGAAAATTCCTTTCGGGCAATGTTGCTCAATCAAATTCATGTCAAAAACCAACACAACACCGAAATTTTGTTCCTAGTTCTGACACTTCAACATGAGTGAGGAGAAACCATTTGAGTCTTTTATTTAATCCTAAAAGCATAAATATTTATAGCTAGCTAAACTTATATGGCCTATGTTTGTGTTGGTTAAAAGGCTATTTTTTATCGGTTTTGGAAAACGAAAAATTTGTTTCCAAGTATATGGCCGTAATTGCAAAAAGCCTTCTGAGTTTGAGTTTTTCATAATTGAAGGAAACAATACTGCTAGCCAACTAATATTTACAATAAAGATTCTCAAAATCTATGATGAACTATTCTGCCAAAAAATTGTAAGCACCAGTTTTTGTCAAGCGTGGTGAACAAGCCTATCGAGACCGTGGAACATTACAAACTCGCTTTGATCTTGTCCTGTCGAAGGATGGAAATGGTTAGAAAAATTTGAAACGTTTTTGTTTTAGGCTTTCCTTAACATCCTGGACCAGTGTGCCAAGATCGAGGTGGACATCCCGCTGGTGAAGTCGTACCTGGCTCAGTTTGCGGCACGGGCGATCATCGCTGAGCTCATCAGCGTGGCCGAGCTGGCCCACCCCCTGGAGAACGGCACACACTTCCCCCTCTTCCTGCTTTGCCTGCAGCAGACCGCCAAGCTGAAGGATCGCGAGTGGCTGACCGACCTCTTCCAGCAGAGCAAGGTCAACATGCAGAAGATGCTGCCTGGTATGCTGACATAAACCCCAACCCTGTAAATCTGCCGAACCTGTCCTGAGCGCCCCTTCTGTTTAACCTCCGACTCGGTCTGTTTGACAGGAAGGTCATCTTGTTTAGACTTGGCTCAAAGCCATTCCAGTTGTAAAATTAAGGGTAGTAGACTCCTTCCTTTTGTGCCCCCACACAAACACACAAACCCCTACCATAGAAGTAAAACAGCTGTGACTCGCGATCTGATTCTTGAGTTTGGATAATTCGACGGCATGAATTAAGTGGTATAAACACAAATGCAATATTTGTGCAGGTGCTGACCAAAGCGAGCAGCGCATTAATCTTGCGGTCCTTTTACCCCGCCCCCTTCAGAGATTGACCAGAATAAGGACCGCATGCTGGAGATCCTGGAGGGCAAGGGACTCAGCTTCCTGTTCCCGCTGCTGAAGCTGGAGAAGGAGCTGCTGAAGCAAATCAAGGCCGACCCATCCCCGCAGGCCATCTACAAGTGGATCAAAGACAACATCTCGCCCAAACTCCACACCGACAAGGGCTTCGTCAACATCCTGATGACCAGGTAGGAGCCCCACTGCAACCCCCATATTCATCCGAAACCTTAATTCTCAAACACCTGTAGGTCTTTCCTCTCCAGAGCTTTTAAGCTTCATTACCAATAAATGTCCATTTTATCTGAATTGAAATTGTATTAGTCCAATCTCTTGGTGTTCCTCAGCAATGTAAATAAAATAAGAATACTTTCATAGTTTCCCATGTCATGTTTTTATAATAGACCCTACAACCTGCTACACCAAGCACAGGTGATTTCAACAGTTTGCTTGCTTTTTTCCCCCTTTATGAACACCTTCCCCCAGCTTCTTGCAGTACATCGCCCACGAGATGTGCATGGAGGAAGGGGACGAGCAGCTCTCCGCCCCCACCAAGGATCAGCTGGACCAGGAGAAGCAGCTGCTGCTTGCCTTCAAGCCCGTGATGCAGAAGTTCCTGCACGACCACGTGGACCTGCAGGTCGGTGCGCTCTACGCCCTGCAGGTCCACTGCAATGCCAACGCCTTCCCCAAGGGTAAGAGCCCATCCTGCGATGGTGGCCCGCCGTTCTGCGTTCTCCGTGTGCTCCCGTCGGTCTGGGACTCACTGTGGTCCATGTGTTTAGGCATGCTGCTGCGCTACTATGTCAACTTCTACGACATGGAGATCATCGAAGAAGAAGCCTTCCTTGCATGGAAAGAAGATATCACCCAAGAATTCCCCGGGAAGGGAAAAGCGTTATTCCAGGTAATTTCATGTTGTTCACCACGCAGTGGATGTGTGCGCTTGTGCGTGCGTGCGGCTACTTGCCTTTCTAGAGCAGTGTGGGCTATTTCCGAACCCAAAGGCCTGAAGTCTTGTGACTTTTGGGTTACTTTTCAACTGAAAATTCATTTCAGGGTTTTTATGCCAGGTGATGGGAATTCCAATTTGTGGAAAATCTCAGCTGTTTGTCAGATTGTATACAATCTCCTTTAAAGATGTATTTAATGTATAAATGTGTCTTGTTCAATGCCGCTAATTGAGATTTGTCACTGGGTAGGAAGGCTCTTGTTCTGTTGGGTGTGTTGGATCTCTGTGTTGTCAGTCAGTGATGGTGATTGGTTACTTCCCCCCCAGGTGAACCAGTGGCTGACCTGGCTGGAGACTGCTGAGGAAGAGGAGTCTGAGGAGGAAGCTGACTGAGGAATCAGCCAAAGCCTTATAGTGCAGAATTCAACCATTGATATGATACTGCTTTCCCCTCTGCCTGTCCTTTTGTGTGACGCCTGTACCTAACCACTGCAAACATCCATTCCGCTGTAAGAGTTCCCCCTGTAAAGCTCTCGCATGTTACCCCTGCTCTTTGTTTTTATTTTTGGCATATGGTCTTAAGGGCGTACAGGCGTACCGTCTCTGAGACTTACCTTCCATATCACGGAAGCGTCCATTTCACACTTTGGAGGGTGACATGACATCTGCCGATGGGCCCACCGCTTCTGGCGTATGGCAAAGCGCTAGCCCTGCAGTGTGCCCGAGCTTTGAGTTCACCGCTTAGCCACCCTGTAGAAAGGCACTTTGCTCAATGTAACGCTTCCTTTTTTTCCTGACTCGTTGCAATATTCATGCATTCATCTGACTCAAGAATCCTAAACTGTTTAATCCTCCATTGCTGTAGAATTTGAGTAGTTACCCGTCTCTACCTCCTGAGCTTTGCGCTGGGTGCGGAAGATTCTCAAGTCCCTGTTTGCAACCTCGACCTGAAGTAACCTGGGCACGCGCACAAGCCTTCAATAGAAAAATTAATGGAAATAAAGAAGCTGACTAACTTGCACAGTAGAGCCTTTTTTATTAAAAGATCAAATCATGCCCTTAAGTGCCCCCCCATGTTGAAAGGCCCACCATCAAGCCGCTTTCCGTTTAATCCACTTGTGTTCACATGCCCACCCCCTCCATTTTGTCTGTCAAACGTTTTGATACTTGAATTTTTTTTCCCTCAGTTTTTCAGGGATGGACTTTTGATCGAACCACAGGAAGTGACATTTTTAATCTTTTAATTGGAGAAATAAAATTAATTTGACAATTTAAATTCTAAATCGGTATTTTTAGTTTTCAAAATCATGTGTTCTCCCCACCCCCCCTCCCACCGCACATAACAATTTAATTCAGTGTTCTTGTGACACCTACGTCTGTAAAATGAATCGCTTTCCATTTGAGGTGTTATTGTAAGGTTGTGTAAGTGCTGAGAATGTTCTGTGTACCACTATCTTTCAGTAAAGTTATACACCTAAGATCAAGACTTGTCTTCAGGCTTTTGTGTGAGCATAGTTTTGTTTGGGGCATTAAGGTTAAGGGCATGATTTACTAAAGCTCAAATGCAGGCCTACCGGCCTGTGCTATCAAGCCACTGCAACTAGTCCAGAATGCTGCCGCACGTCGTGTTCAATCAACCGAAGGTCACCCCTCTACTCTCCCCTCTGCACTGGCTCCCCATTGCAGCACGCAATCGGATTCAAATCACTGGTGCTTGCTTTGCAAGCGGCTAGAGGAACTGCTCCCCCTTACCTCCAGACACTCATCACACCCTACACCCCAGCCAGACCTCTCTGCTCCCCCTCTGGCAAACTGACTGTCCCATCCCTCCGAGCAGCTGCTCATCGCGGTCTCGCCTCTTCTCTGTCCTGACCCCACAGTGGTGGAATGGCCATCTGCAATCGGTCAGAACCGCGGAATCACTTGCGATTTTCTGCAAGAGACTCAAAACCCACCTTTTCAGACCCCACTACAAACTGAATTCTGTACATCCAACCAGTTGTCATCACCACTGCCTACTTGATCAATATTTTTTTATGTATCCCTGCTTACTCATTTAAAATAAAAAAAATTAACCTTTTCCTTCCCAGTGTTACAGGTATGGTATGCAGCTGCCTACAACAATGTCTATTGCTGTATTACTGCACTGCTCTTTTGCGCGAACTATGATTGTTCCTACCATGTATTAATGCACATCTTGTAAGTCGTTCTGGATAAGAGGGTCTGCTAAATGCTTGAAATGTAAGTGTAAAATGCAAACTCCGTTTTGACATTTACCGTAACTGGTCTTGCATTATGACCTTTACAGAAGAATGTTACTTGTCTTCTGTGGAACTAAAATTCCAACTTATGTTTGCATGCAGTAGCAAGTAGCATGCAAACCCTTGGGCCCTGTCTGTACATCACTCTGTTTTTTGTGTGTTCTGCCCTTAAAATAAGTTGGTCATAAGATGGACGGGACTGCCGCTGTGCAGAAGAGGATGAAACCCGTTCATACGATGGGTGCATTAAACACATTAGCTAAAGATACAAATGTCTGAACTCAAGACTTTGAAAGTCACATAGGAAGAAGTATGTGCAAACCAGTGTAACGATTTCGGCCCGGTACACTGGTGCACACAGACCAATTGAATTTATTTTGCACAACTTGCAATTTGAGCTGGAATGGTGATCCCTAGAAACAACTGACCCAATAGAGGCTCATTTAAACCCCATGAAAGCAAGAAGACGAGACCTTTTGATAACCCTTCCCAGACGTGGGTATTGGCCAGTCCATTCACCATTTTATTTGATCCTGCTTGGGTTTTGTTTCCGTGTAGCTGCTTTCCAATGGTACGGGCGTAGTGCAGTCAATCGCTGCAAAGCCGCAATGCTAAAGTCATTTTTAGGATGCCGTTTACGGATAAAATAGTGTTCAGGATTTAACCGGATGCATTGCATTGTTTGACCATGTCTGGATTTACAGCCATGGGACCACTGCCGTGTGTAGAGACTGATATGTTCACCTGATTTATTTGATAGAGCCCGTATTAGATGCTCCCTTTGGTCAATTGTGACAGTGTTCTCTGTGAGGCCTGTTATACTGTACACTGTTCAGAACAGACGGGCAGCATGTTGATTAAAAAAGCCTTCGGCCGCCGCAACATGCAGTACGCAAGCGGCTGGCCATGATTTGTGTTGAGTGAATTTACAAGGTGAAATGAGGTCGCGTTTCTGCGCACTATGAACCCCTTCCTCTTCGGAAAACTTGGCAGGTTTTGCTAAATCGCACGGATTCCTGTTCATCCAGGTTACTGTGGAGATGAGTATTGCTTTTGGTTTCTCCCTCTATATTGTCTGTGATTGACTCAATTCTCCGTTCTTTTGAACACCAGAGAAGGTATTCATATTCATATCCCAGATCATTTTACATTTACATTACATTTTAAGCATTTAGCAGACGCTCTTATCCAGAGCTGTGCATTAATACATGGTGAGAACAATCATAGTTAGTGCACAAGATCAGTGCAGTAATACAGCAATAGACATCATTGCAGGCGACTGCATATCATACCTGTAACACTGGGAAAGAAAAGGTTAGTGGGTTTTTTCCCCGTTTAAAAAAAAAAAATAGTGTAGAACAAGTAAACAGTGGTGACGGCAGATTGACTAGATGGACAGTGTTCAGTAATGGAGTCTGAAGAGGTGGGTTTTGAGTCTCTTGCGGAAGATTGCAAGTGATTCCGTGGTCCTGACCGATTGCGGAAGGTCGTTCCACCAGCGAGGGAGCAGGACAGAGAAGAGGTGAGACCGCGAGGAGCGGCTGCCAGGCGCCCGGAGGGATGGGGCAGTCAGTTTGCCGGCGGAGCGGAGGGGTCTGGGAGGGGTGTAGGGAGTGATGAGTGACTGTAGGTATGGGGGAGCAGTACCTCTGGCCACTTGAAAAGCAAGCACCAGTGACTTGAATCTGATGCGTGCTGCGATGGGGAGCCAGTGCAGAGAGGAGAGTAGAGGGGTGACGTGGGTGAACTTCGGCTGGTTGAACACCAGGCGAGCGGCAGCATTCTGGACTAGTTGCAGTGGCTTGATGGCACAGGCCGGAAGGCCTGCCAGTAAGGAATTGCAGTAGTCTAGACGTAAGATCACCAGGGCCTGGACTAGGAGTTGAGTGACCTCTCTTTTTCCATCTGTGAATATTTTTTGGAGGACTATAGATGTTTTAAAAACAACAGGCATGCAAGTAGTCAACCTTAGGAAGGGCCTGAAACAACTTCTGGAAAAATGCACTTCATGTTGAGGCGTTTACCTGCTACGATTTCTGGGCGTTATGGCAGAGGCGAAGCTTCCAAATAAGAGTTAAAAAGATTTAACAAGTAATTTTTGGTGATATTTTTGTGGTTTCCTATTAAGCAACGTCTCTAGTAACAGCCAATCTACAGACATCTTATGTAAGTTAGATATGTTTTTGTATATTTACTCGGAAATGCACCCAGCAACTAAAGTGGCCGTTGGGCAAATCCCTTTTAAGGTTTGGGCATATACATATCTAAAGGCATTTTTACCTTAACGGGTGTAATCCTATTTAATAAATAGAAATTAAAACACTTTCTTCACTAATCGTCTAATATTACTGACTTTCAGGTACACTTTAGCAGAGGTTGAGTCTGAGAAAACTGCTCTTGACACAGACTGTGACAGTGATGGCTCTGACAATGACACAAGTGGTAATTTCAAACGCCTGCCATCAAGATTGCTCAAGGGACGAGGATCAACCCATGCCATTGAGGTTTTATTACCTTTAGTTCCAGGTACTGAGCCAAATGTTGATGAAGTACTTACAGAGCCAGGTACTGATGCAGAATCTCATGTAACTGAAGAGAATGTGTCTACACAGTCAGAAGAGATCGTCCATGCTGCAGACAATGATGAATACTGTCCACCAACCAAAAAGAACTGCACATTGCAAGCAACCAAAAACTAAGACCGGAAATTCAGAGTACCAAAGGAGAAGTTTAGTGGTTGTCACATTCCTCCCTTTAAACCTAAAACAACAAACCCCATTGTAACCTCAAATGATCCTGCTGAGATTTTTCTCACATTTTACCCCAAATCTCTGCGCGATATTACCCTTGAAATGTCGAATATGTATGCCGCACAGAAAGGTAAAACCTCACTCAATCTGGGGGAAGATGAGCTGCTCACATTCTTTGGCATACTTTTGACCTCTGGTTATAACTCTGTTCCGCGTCTTCTCTGGTCAGAAGATGAAGATCTCTCCAATGCCAGAATAAAAGCAGCCATGCACAGAAACAGGTTCGATGGCATCATGGCTTCTGTACATGTGGTGGACAACACTATAAGTACAGATGACCCTTTCTTCAAGGTACGTCCAATTTTTGAGGAGTTCAACAAAATCAACAAAGCATTGCCGATTGTTGAACATCTGTCTGTGGATGAGATGATGATCGAGTACTTCGGCAGACATGGATGCAAGCAGTTTATCAAGGGAAAGCCAATACGCTTTGGCTACAAGTATGGAGCCTTGCATCATCATCCGGCTTTGTCTAACAGATGGAGCCATATGCAGGGACCTACACATGACTGGCTGAAACTGGCCTGGGTCAAGGACGAAGTGTTGTTCTTGGCTTGGCTGAGAGAGCTAATGTCCCACCTGGATGCAAATTGTATCATGATAATCTCTTTACAAGTTTGTCATTGATTGATGAGATGTGCAAGAGGGGCTATGGAAGCTGTGGCACACTCCGTGAAAACCGTCTCTTTGGTGTTCCGCTGACACCAGCTCTGAGATTCAAGAAAAGGGAGAGAGGGGAATCTGAATTCCTCGTTGAAAAATGAACATTTCTTGTTAGATGGAATGACAACAGTGTGGTTACTATCGCGACAAACATGGAAACCGTGTCAAACTCAACGGTCAATGTTCAAAGATGGAACAAAAAGAAACATGCCATGGCAATCCTACCCCAGCCAACATGCATTAGCCAGCATAACATGCATATGGGAGGTGTTGATTTACATGACCAATGTGTGGCACGTTACAGAATCAGTATCCGATCCAAAAAATGGTGGTGGCCAATCTACAGCTGGGCACTGAACAGTGCAATGGTCAACAGTTGGTACTATTATCGGTCAGTCTTGAAGGGAGAAGAAGACCTGCTGTGCTTTCAGAGACAAGTTGCCCAGAGTCTTCTGCAACGCCATGGGGAAAAGCCACGTGGGCATGGAAGGAAGTCAAGTTTTGCACTGCAGATAATTGATGCTGGGAGATTCAACAACATCAAGCACTGGCCAACAAAAACAGGGAGAAAGTACCAGAGTGTGGTGGGCGCACTTCTATTGCATGCGAGCAATGTGATGTTCCATTACACGTTGAATGTTTCAAGGATTTCCACACTCAAATCTGAAACTGGGAAAGTCTAAAGACTGCACAATACATGTTCAAATGGATGATCTAATGACCCAGTTGTTGACTTGTTGTAACAGTTTATGAATTTCTGAGTTTCTTTTATCACAGTACACAGTACATGAAAAACATGATCCGTTTAATTAAAATGGTAATGTTCTGTCTGTTTTCAGGACAAAATTGTTTAATATATTTGAATTATTTTTACCTGAAAGAAGATGAATTCATAGGTGTTTTATATTTTTTAAATGGTTTTCTAATGTTTCAGAATATTGTTCTTTAATTTTGAACAGGATTACCCCTGATATTATATGGGTTGTGTTCCATAAAATTAGACGTTTTATGACTGGTATTCAGTTTATCCATGTTATTTGCAATGTTTTCTCGAGAACAGTTGGGCTCTTAAATGACTTCATATCATGTATGTGATAAAGTTTTCATTGATAAAAGATGACACAATGTGCCTAAGACTCTAATTTTCACTCTCATTTTTCAACAAAATACACTATAACATTGCATAGGGGTTCTTACAAGGTATGTGCCCACCAGCCACTAAAGTGGCCATACATTCGAATCATCATTGCTTGCGAAAAAGAAAATAATAATTGTGAAAAAAACTGCACAACATGTTTATATGGAAGGTTGTTCAAATGATCATATATTAGAAATCTCTGGGAAACATGTGGGCATTAATGGGTTAATCTTAATACATGGGCCTATGGTAGGGTTGCCACCTTTGACTTCTGAAAATCCGGGACACTTTTTTTGGGGTTGGGGTTGGAAACCATATGCACTTTGTAACCATTGTAACCTAATCATTGTAGCCGTACTTGTAACCATTATAGCCTACTCTTATGCTCTATTCCAATGTTACATAGCAAAGTCTCTTACCTATATTTGCACTGACGCACTCACACTTGTAGACGCACTTGCTATGGCCTCGGGCTGCTGTCCCTTTCCACTAAAATTAATGTGTACCATTGTTTAAAAGGGGGTATTTAATACATTAGCTAATATGAAAACATGATTGCTGGCAATTTAGCTGATGCATTATCAGTACCATAGGCACTAATTTGACTGACAGACAGGCCTTTACTTTATGTGATGTCGACAATCTTCTCGTAAATAGCTCTCCTAGTTTCGGTCTTCGTAAAATTCCAATAGTCCATACTTAACACACTCTGCTTCATGGAAATACTGGACTGTGTATGGGTAAAGTTTAGCGTGGCCAGAGTTTGATGTGTCAGAACACATAAAAAATAAGGAGCATTTTTCAACTCTGTAGCTAATCGTTCCTGGCTGTAAGGTGCCAAGATATTATGAACTGAGGCTTCGCTTTTGGTTCTTCCACAGGCCATTTTTGTGCCAATGCTGGAATCGTGGAAAATTTTAGCACTAACCTTATTGCCACAGTCTATAGATAAGTAGCTGTGTCCATGCTGCACGCCATGATATACTTAAGTTAATTCCGCTACCGCAATTCTGTCCTCCTCGGATGAACTCCTTTTTTGTCATGAATGTTGCAATGCTCAGATTCTTGCGTTTACTTTGTACAAGACTCTGATGATTATTTGACTTTGCGTGCATTTCGAGTTTTACCTTTATATTTGACTACTATTTTGGCAGGACATACAAGACAGTTAGCAGAAAATGGATCTCAATGGGTAGGCCTTACCCATTCTGCAAAATCTTATTTTTTGGCCCATTCGGTGTTATATGTTGTAGGCTACAATGTTTTTTCATTTTGATTGGCTGGCTGTTGCTGTTATCCTCCTCGTCTGTTTCTCCCCCCACCCCATCATTTGGAAAAATATAGGCGACAAACTAAAATGTAAACGTGTAAATGTTTTTGAAGTGTTGGAGTGTTAACGCCATTTCACTTCATTGCTGGCTGAGTAAAACTTGAAAGGATTTTTTAATAAGGAAATCGGCTGATCCCCATCAGTGCTTGGGGTGGTGGGATGTGGTGTATTCTGGAGAAAGACAGAGGAATGTGGAAATTGGCTCTGGGGAAGCTTTCCTGTGGTTCACTGCCAGAGCTCCCTTTCCATAACGGTATTGTAAACCAAAGCAGCTCTGTCAGATATGAGGGGGGCACACAATTTGTATAAAATAAAATAAATGTATTTGGGTAGTTGAATATGTTTGCTAGGATAGTTGATTACAGTCACAGTACAGTTGATTCTAGCTCTCCTTGCAACACTGCCTCTAAGTGTTATCAAGTAGCCCTTTCTGTAGTTACTGCTGCTCTTGTAAACCTATTGTTTGTACATAAATCACACTTCTTGCTAAATGGATGTAATGTAATTTAAAGTGGAGCTTTCTGACGCATCACAGGGAGCCAATGGAGCCTCCGTGGGCCTGCCCTTGTCTGGGTCCGGGCGTAATCTCGCTACGGTCACAGCCAAATAATGCTATGAATCAAGCACAATAAAAGCACTAAATGGCCTCGCCGCTAAAGATGAAATGTCGAACGCTCAATTAATCTTGTCGATTCTCACAACGTTGAACATCACACCCTCTTAATCATGGCTAAATTAAGCTTGTTGGCCTCCTACAGCACAGAGCATTAAGCACTGCAGAGCCACAATGAGCTGACAAAGAATACAAGATTGCTGATAATGTCTTGTTTTCTTAGTGTTTTAATATAATTCCCGTGCCGTGTGTTCATTGAGCTTCGGTAATTAAAAAACAGCGCTTTGTCTATTAAAAAATGCATTAAACATTTGGTCAATCCCAGTTGGGAGACAAAGAAAAGGTTTAACAAAGATAAAACGGTTTAAAAAAACAATTGACTCAGTATGACAACAAATCGTGCCTGCCTCTAATTGTACTGAAATGAAAATGATTGTTTTTAGAGTTCAGACAACAGTCATGGCGTTAGAGCTGACTCATTGGCTATGTTTGGTAACTGTTACTACGATGTTTTTGCATGCCTGCCACGTTAAATAAATGCTTTTTAAATTATCCATTAAATCCATCTCCGTTTATCCAACTACAAGAAAATAGGTTTATTTTTTTATTAATCAAAGGCTCTATCGAAATACTCGTGTTGTCTTTTTTACGATGAGGATTTGCTTTTCAGCTCGGCAGCAGCACAAAACTAGCTACAATTCGCAATCACATCATCTTAAATATATATAAAATATGTCATAGAGTGATTCTCATAGCTGGTTTTAAACATTTTGTTCACCTATAAAAGGCAGGGGTACTCTAAAAACAGAAGTAATGTATTTTCAATGTGGTATGTCTTGGACATTCAATTCTGCACTGTAGTTTGTTTAAAAGATAAAAATGAACTTGTTTGCCTCTCCACTACAGTGCCTTCAAAATATATTTACATCTGCAATGGGAATAGTCTGACCCATTGCCCTTCAAATTCTCTTCAGCTCATTCAGTTTGTGTTGCAGTTGATTTACCTTGCTCTGCCAGCCCTGTTTCCCTACAGAGCCTCTCTCTGCTGAGAGACCACAATTTCAGCTCTGTCTCAGACTGAACACTATCTATTCCATGTAGCAGCTGGATATCAGCACAGTATTCTGACGCACACAGAATGACCGTCAAATATTTGCATTGGTTGCTTTGGCACATTGATTTGGGAGAAATACAGCCTGTCTCTGTGTGTATGTGTGTGTCTAGCCTGTCTGTGTGTATGTATATGTCCAGACTGTGTGTGTGTGTGTGTGTGTGTGTGTGTGTGTGCATGTGTATGTCCAGACCATCTGTGTATGTGTGTGTATGTATGTATGTCTAGACTGTCTGTGTGTGTGTGTGTGTTATCAGACCCTAAGCAATGCGTAGTACTGGTCACCCCTAGAACTGTCGTATTACAACTTCATTACTAATCCCTAACGGGCTCTATGGATTATGGATACAGTTCAGCTGATTCCGGAACTTCTTGTCACACTGTTACTGGCTCTGAGTGTGTTATCATTTTCTATAGTAACTGCTGATTTTATAAGCCCTCTACCTGGCTCCTTGACAGCTGGCCTTTAACAGCACGTCAGCCCCCCTCTCCTCTCCTCAAGCCCGTCTGCCCTCCCTGGGCAAACTTCTGCTTTCTCCTGCAGTCCTGAAGCTTGCTGCCTGTACTACACTAGTATTGCTGGGGGGCTGGGTTATTGTGCGGGTGTGACACAGGCCCCACAGCCCTGACCCAGACAGGTCCCTGGATACAGAACCAGCTATGGGCCGGCACATGGCACTGGGCCCAGCAGACCCTCCCCCTGGTGTGGCACGGCTCACAGGTAGGATCTATTTAGAACTCAAATTGAAATGCGGTGTCCCACCAAATTATATTTTTTTGTCCTCACTGGGGGTAATTTTACCCCCTCCCCATGATTAGTCTAGTCTTCCTAGTCTTGTCCTGACCCCTCAGTGTGTAATGATCTTCCACACTCGGTCAGGACTGCAAAATCATTGGCCATCTTCCGCATGAGACTAAAAACCCACCTCTTCAGACTCCACTACCACTGATTCTGTACATTAACTAATTGTCATCACCACTGTTTACATATTTATGTTTAATACTATATTTTTTAAATCTACTAATGAATGAAAATGAGGACAGTGCATCAGGTCCTGCATTCAGTGCAAGTGCCCTCTAGTGGACAGCGGAGGGAAATGTGGCCAATTTGAAGTGACCCTGTTATCATAGGGTTCCCACACTCAGTGAAAAGTCACTAATAAAACCAAGGAGTTGAAAGCTCCTTTAAATAACTATTTGAATTGTATTTTTTTGTGGAGAGACTGGGTTGGGTTGGGTTTGGAGTAGAAAGAAGTGATCCTGGGACAGCATCCATTATCACAGATATGGAGGCCATTTTCAGATTTCTTTACTGAGGGTCAGCAACATGCTTATGCATCCCACCATAGAGTTTTATGGGTTCTTGACCTTTTGTGAATATAACATTGAAAGTCCTTGATTTTGTGGCATAGACAAGTGTAAAGCACTGCTGTAAAATATAGTTTGGGACCTATTGTGATCCATTACAATGTGCTGTCTCGCTCAAAAGAATTACCAGCAAATGATAATGGACTAACAAAAAGAAGGTACATAGAATATTATGGTGGCTCATCTGTAATTTAGATTTTAATGAGCAAAACAAGTCTCTTACCAAACAATGTTTGTTTTTGATTGTTTTATTATCTACAATATTGTTTTCCCCACAGCTCAGTCAAGTAATACTCATAGTTCACTTCCAAAAAACCTGAAGAAAAAAAACCCCAATATTAAAACAATATGAAAACGTGTTGACGGGATGATTTTAATGCGTGATAGCATTTAGCATTTCTATATACACAGCTTCTCTCCCACAGCTCACAAACAGGATAAAGGACAAACAAAACAAAAGAAAAAAAAGGCAAAAGGCTACAAACAGTCTGACAGGAATCCATTACAAAACCCAGAGACACAATCCCACGATGGGGCTCCAATACAAACAGCCTCATCGTATCGCTGCCTCCCTGAAATGGAAACATGCAATATCCGCGCCCACAGCCTCTACAAAATATGTAAAAATACCAAAATTATTATTAATTTTTTTTTGAAGGGGGGGGTTCCACACTCAGTCGCTGAGCTGTTACAGGACACCTTGCCCAGTTGCTGTTGTCGTCTGAGCCTTGGTTGGACGCCTTGCTCAGTCGCTGTCATCGTCTGAGCCGTGATTGGATGCCTCGTTGTTGGAGTGCTCGGGCTCAGACTCGTTGTCGGAGCGACGGGGCGAGCCTCTCGTTCTCCGAGCCGTGGTCGGAGTCGGCGGGGGCGATGCAGGCGGGCTCGTCGTCGGACCCCTCGGAGCGGCTCTTCTTGCTCCCGTTCTCCGACTGCTCCGAGTCTGACTGTGCCGGGCGCCTCCTCTCTCCTGGCTGGTCGCTGCCCGAGTCGTCCTCCTCTGAGTTCCTGGAGCGCCGGGCGCTGCCGGCCTCGCTGCCCGAGCGGTTCCGCTCCTCGTCCGACTCGCTGTCTGAGGCCAGGCGCTTCCTGGGGCCTGAGTCCTCCTCCGAGCCAGACCCGCTGTCCGGGGGGTTTCTGGGAGAGGAAAAAATATCACAGTACATAAAGGGTTCACATGCAAAGACAACATTTCTTCATCATTAAATTTATTATTATTATTTTTTAATGGTTAAATTTTTTTCAATTCATTATTACCGATTATAAGCAAAGGGACAGTGGAACAGGTTACAGCACAGGGACTGTTGTGGTTTCCCCCTTAACGTGGTCTAAATTGAGTCGTTCGATCTCGTCAGAAATGTAACGAATGATGGAGCTGAGAGCCTCACCGGTCTTCTGCGATTTTCAGGCCGTCCTCGTCGGAGGAAGAGTCAGAGGACGAGATGATGGCCTTGGACTTGATCTTCCCTTTGAGAGACGGGGGCAGGCGCTCAGGCTTGACCTGGTGGAGAATGGAACAATGTGAGATTTCCCCACACCCAACCCAAAACATTCATTCATACCAAAATATATGTATATATATTTTTAAAGGGTTGGGTTGGGTTTGGAGTAGAAAGAAGTGATCCTGGGACAGCATCCATTATCACAGATATGGAGGCCATTTTCAGATTTCTTTACTGAGGGTCAGCAACACGCTTATGCATCCCACCATAGAGTTTTATGGGTTCTTGACCTTTTGTGAATATAACATTGAAAGTCCTTGATTTTGTGGCATAGACAAGTGTAAAGCACTGCTGTAAAATATAGGTTGGGACCTATTGTGATCCATTACAATGTGCTGTCTCGCTCAAAAGAATTACCAGCAAATGATAATGGACTAACAAAAAGAAGGTACATAGAATATTATGGTGGCTCATCTGTAATTTAGATTTTAATGAGCAAAACAAGTCTCTTACCAAACAATGTTTGTTTTTGATTGTTTTATTATCTACAATATTGTTTTCCCCACAGCTCAGTCAAGTAATACTCATAGTTCACTTCCAAAAAAACCTGAAGAAAAAAACCCCAATATTAAAACAATATGAAAACGTGTTGACGGGATGATTTTAATGCGTGATAGCATTTAGCATTTCTATATACACAGCTTCTCTCCCACAGCTCACAAACAGGATAAAGGACAAACAAAACAAAAGAAAAAAAGGCAAAAGGCTACAAACAGTCTGACAGGAATCCATTACAAAACCCAGAGACACAATCCCACGATGGGGCTCCAATACAAACAGCCTCATCGTATCGCTGCCTCCCTGAAATGGAAACATGCAATATCCGCGCCCACAGCCTCTACAAAATATGTAAAAATACCAAAATTATTATTAATTTTTTTTGAAGGGGGGTGGTTCCACACTCAGTCGCTGAGCTGTTACAGGACACCTTGCCCAGTTGCTGTTGTCGTCTGAGCCTTGGTTGGACGCCTTGCTCAGTCGCTGTCATCGTCTGAGCCGTGATTGGATGCCTCGTTGTTGGAGTGCTCGGGCTCAGACTCGTTGTCGGAGCGACGGGGCGAGCCCTCGTTCTCCGAGCCGTGGTCGGAGTCGGCGGGGGGCGATGCAGGCGGGCTCTCGTCGTCGGACCCCTCGGAGCGGCTCTTCTTGCTCCCGTTCTCCGACTGCTCCGAGTCTGACTGTGCCGGGCGCCTCCTCTCTCCTGGCTGGTCGCTGCCCGAGTCGTCCTCCTCTGAGTTCCTGGAGCGCCGGGCGCTGCCGGCCTCGCTGCCCGAGCGGTTCCGCTCCTCGTCCGACTCGCTGTCTGAGGCCAGGCGCTTCCTGGGGCCTGAGTCCTCCTCCGAGCCAGACCCGCTGTCCGGGGGGTTTCTGGGAGAGGAAAAAATATCACAGTACATAAAGGGTTCACATGCAAAGACAACATTTCTTCATCATTAAATTTATTATTATTATTTTTTAATGGTTAAATTTTTTTCAATTCATTATTACCGATTATAAGCAAAGGGACAGTGGAACAGGTTACAGCACAGGGACTGTTGTGGTTTCCCCCTTAACGTGGTCTAAATTGAGTCGTTCGATCTCGTCAGAAATGTAACGAATGATGGAGCTGAGAGCCTCACCGGTCTTCTGCGATTTTCAGGCCGTCCTCGTCGGAGGAAGAGTCAGAGGACGAGATGATGGCCTTGGACTTGATCTTCCCTTTGAGAGACGGGGGCAGGCGCTCAGGCTTGACCTGGTGGAGAATGGAACAATGTGAGATTTCCCCACACCCAACCCAAAACATTCATTCATACCAAAATATATGTATATATATTTTTTTAAAGCAATGTATCAACTGAAGCACTGGCTTTCCGCACAGAGAGGTGCTGCCTACAGTCTGGACTCGATTCCAGTCCAAACATCCTGCGGGACCACATATAACTGGCCACAGAGTTTCCCAGGGAGGGTTACGATTGGCTGGTATTCCCCGCCTCATTGTGCAATAGCACAAGTCCTCTGGTTGGTCGGGCACCCGAGGTTTGCCTACTCTAGTTGAGCATATGGCACTGCGTGACTGCGCAGTTCAGCTGGACTGCAGAGTGTAAAAAAGCAGCATCTGGCAGCAGACACTGTGGAGGGTGTGCGCCTGTGCTGCGTCTGTGCTCTCCTGTGATGGAGGATGTTGCAGTGATGGGACACTCTTACATGTGGAACTGATTATTCCAAACTGGGTGATAAAAGTGGGGGGAAAGTCTTCTTAACACGAATAACTACGTGGAATACAGACACAGGTGAGCTGAAAGGGCAGGTGGAATACACACCCTTTCAATCCTCTTGCGCTCTCTAGGCTTGCGTTGTTTCTTGGGTCTTGAGCCCCCATCTTCATCATCACTGCCTTCATCCCCTCCCTTTGTGGATCTGGAACATGAGTGAGTGTGGGGCACAGCTTTAGGTTAGGCTACTCCCTTCTCCCTCCACCAGAAACAAGCACAAAATGGAGCTTTTCCTTCACGCAGAGGAACGCTGGCCATTATGGTGGCTGTACACTGAGACTGCAGACCCCTCAGGTTACATTAGCATCTTATCACCACTCAGGAGACACATTACATCTACCCACACACTCCCAACCAGTCCTCCCTCTGCAAGAACAACAGTAACCCTCTGCAACAGCAAGTGCTGCCCAAGTGCTTATTTGTGTTAAGACATTAATGAGCCTTGCTCATTGGCTAAGAGGAAAAACTCAGACAAGCTACTATAAATGGCAGATAAAGCGAGGTTAGTTTGCATCCCTACATTTTTAAAAATCCTCATCCAACAATGACAACAATTCAACATTGGTTCTGTGTGGCTCAATAGGTACAGCACGGCGCTGACAATGCTTCGCTGGGTTAGATTCCCATTGGGACCACATATACTGAAAAATGTATGCATTCACTACTGTGAGTCGCTTTGGATAAAAGCGTCTGCTAAATGGCGTATATCATATTCAGCAATCAATAATAAGAACGAGTTTGTGAACCTGTAGACAGCAGCGTCCAGCATACACGCAACTGGTATGTCATGTCCCTCGTGTCAGGGATTTCTAACGGGTCGACAGGATTCAACATGTACAATCTCTGCCGATGGCTCCGATTCACTGTCCAAGTCACCAGAACCACTGAGTAATTGGGATGGGCGGGCCTGTGGGGAACCATCACTCACCTCCTCCTCTTCTTGCGTGGTCTCTTCTCTCCGTCCTCCCCCTCCTCCTCCTGCTCGCTGCCGCTGCCGCCCCGCCTCTTCTTCTTCTTCCTGGCTGGCAGGTCTTCATCAGAGTCGTCGTTGACAAACTCGTCAAAGTCACCCGCCTTCTTGCGCTAGGGCCGGACCACAACCCCCACGCAGTTAGTCATCAAACACTAGAGGCAGTCTATGCTG